>OZ038488.1:95397231-95699731 GCA_964036315.1 Acanthosepion esculentum | reverse complement strand
GATGAGGATGTGATGAAGGTAGAGAGTCTCGCTGTTGACTGTTATGGCACTAGACAGCAGGCCAGTGAAGTAGTGCACATACCTGAAAGGAGGGAGAAAAAAAATGCAGAGCAACATGAAGAAACATTGTGAGAAACTGTGATTTAAGTTTCAACAACTTCTAACCTTTACTTAAATATAAACATATCAACATACTGAAATCTCTTGTACATACCAGCATCCCAGTTACCTATAAAAAAACAAAAAATCTAGACTCTCATATGGATAGTGTCCTTCAGGGTGATACTCTTGCACCTTTTCTTTTTGTTATCACCCTTGACTACATATTGAGAACTTCTCTCGACAAACATTATCATCTAGTCGATATACTTGACAGATATTGACTATGCAGATGATGCAGCTATCACTGCAGATACCATTACCAATGCCACAGTTCTCCGACATCATCTAGAAAATGCTGCCAATGATGTTGGATTCTATGTCAATGCCTCTGAAACTGAATTCATAGGCTTCAACAAGCCAGGCTCAATACAAACTGCCTCAAGTGACTCAATAAAACCTGTCAAATCTTTTACATACTTACGAAACAAGATAAATTCAACTGTAAAGGATGTGAAAATTTGCATAACTAAAGCCTGGGCCATCTTAAATAAAATGGATATAATGTGGAAATCTGATCTACCAGACAACCTCAAGCAGAGATTCTTTCGAGCCACTGTGGAGGTGGTGTTAATGTATGGTACCACTGTCTGGACATTAACTAAAACCCCAGAGTTTAAACTTGATGGAACCTACATTTGGATGCTAAGAGCTATACTTAACATCTCTTGGAGGCAACATCCAATTAAATCACAGATCTAGGGACTCATCCTTGATATTTCTACAATCATACACGAACACAAAATGCACTTTGCAGAACACTGTTGGCAAGTGAAACAAGAACTCATGAATGATCGACTGCTCTAGACACCTGACCATGGAGCAAGATGGGTTGGTCACCCAGCAATGTTATGACACAGAATGCCTCCCCAATGACCTTGATGCAGGACTGTGATGGTTGGAGTGATATAGTCAAAAATGTCCGAGCTAACTTGACCAAATAAAAAGTTATATATCTCATACACTAGTCTACATATGGTATTAAAAGAAATGGCATATTTAAGTGTTTTATATTTTAGAAGTACAATGCAATTACAAAATCTCTATTCATTTGTAAGTGTTAAAAAATAATTTAAAACAGCTGAATTATGGTTTTGTCAAATTTAAAATAAGAGAAAATTCTATTTCAACTACATCAGAAAAGTCTGCTACATTGAGATAGTAATGTAGAAAAGTGCGACCAAGTGGTTAGAACATTTGTATTCTGACCATGAGACGCAGGTTCAAATCTCATCATGGTTAATTTATTAAGTAGGTGACTACTTGATAAAAACAGTCTGGGGAGATGATTCCAAGATGCAGCACCATTGTGAAGTCCCTGATAATCACACCTAAGTTTTGTGAGTCAAACTGGGTCAATGAAACTATTTTTGGAAACTGTTTGCGAGCACAAAGTCTCAAGTCATCATGACCAAGGGTTTAAGCAGACTGGCCCTGTTTAAATAGACCTTGCCAGATTATGCACCTTCTCCCCAAAACTGTAACTAACATCTGTTCAGCATTGTTGCAGTATCAACCACAAGCAGGCTGTGTAGGCTGAAGAAATGTACCTGAGCAGGCATCAACAACAGGGATTAACTAGCCACTAAAGCAAATAGGTGTACTTAGAAATGATCAGCATGTGATTATGTGTGTGCACATACTTATCTTTACATTTATGTGAGGGTAACTCATTTAAATTCAGATAACCAAAGCTGATTTTTTTTTTTTACATCATTTTTGGATGTGGAAGAAATAAGTAAAACCAATTATCATATATCTGAAGAAAAAATATCAACCAATCTATTGAGTGAACATCTCAAATAATTATTCTATTATATAAGTTTGTTTACTGTATATACTTGTTTGTGTATAAGCCCACTTAATGTATAGTGCAACCCCTGACATTTCTTTTTGTGAAAAAAAAAAAACTTAAAAAAAAATTTTTTTTTATTATATAGCTTGTGATCCCAGCTCCTGAGCAATACTAGTAGATGTACCTAGTCAAATTTTGGAGCATCATCGTGAACATATTTTATAGCAAATAAATAGTTTTCATTCTTTTTGTAAAAAGCTACCCCAAAATGGTGAGAAAAACCACTTACAGTAAAATATCTAATACAAAGATTTAGATACCGTAATTTTACTTTCGTTCATGCATGAAATTAAACCCCTCCAGAAAGAAAATTATCTGTGTATAGTGCAACTGGTCACCAGAAATGCACGATTTTTAACCGCTTCAAAAAAATATTACCTGTGCATAGTGCGACCCCCTATTTTTTGCGTAAAAAGCTGATCATAAAAACTCACGCTATACTCGAGTATATATGGCAACAAAAGAAAAAGTTTAGTAATAGGTCTACAGTTATCTCCCTTGCATCGTTTAAAATAAAAAAAATAAAAAAACTTCCCGTGAACGCTAGAATCCTCACATATTTTATGACTTAACATGATTAAAACAGCATAACGTTGCGGCTATGAAGAAGGATGAAATATCAGTATTTAATTTATATATAAAAACAAAAGTTAAAAAAAAAATATCACTCTAAAGTGAGGTTACATTACCTTCTCTGTGATGGCTGGGGCAGGCCCCCCAGTTTATCATCATAGAAACGCCTCATGGCAAACCTGTCTAATGCCTGATCATTGCTGCAAAAAAATATAAGAAAAAATAAATTTAAAAAATACAAGTTTCTGAATTCATAATTAATTATATGTGCTCTTTAATAAACAGATTTACAAAACAAATTTACAATAATCAGTCAATTCTCATTCCTAATATCCTAGGTGATGCAAGTGAACTCATTACTTTATTTAATGGCATGACCCCTCCATTCCACCCCACTACCAAAAATGGTTAAAATATATCCCCTGAGTCTTAAATGCAAAATTAAAGTATCCAGTAGGTTAAAGTTTATCATCAACTATCAGTACTTGTACTTTGCAAAGGTTCTATAAAACTCTAATATTAAATGGGTTAGGGAATCTTATCTGCCATCAAACATATGCAGTAATTATTAATAAAAACAAGGTGGATCTTAACATCATGTTTTTTTTTCAGAAATGCAAAGGAAAAAAGTAAATTCATAACTCTCTTAAAAACACAAGAAAAACAAATTCATTCCAAACAACTTAAGAATGCTCTTAAATCTGTAATAGAAGGGGAGGTTGGAAAATTAATTCAGAATTCATTAGTTTCCAGAACAAAAAAAAGGAGAGAGGAGGTTGGAAAAATTGTTTTATTGTTTTAATTTGAGAGCAAACAAAACCAGTAAGAATATCCAATATGAAGAAGAAATTGTACTGAATTCTTGAAGAAAATAAATGCTTCCTAATATCCTAGGTGATGCAAGTGAACAGAAAAATGCAAATCTAATTCTGAAACAAAAGTGTTTATCTTATTCCCTACAGTTATTAGTAAAAAAAATTTTTAAGAGCATGTGGAAGGTATTTATTTTTTTAAATCAATTTTAGAATATTCTCTTTACTTTAAATAACAGACAAAAATATAAAAATATGACCTCTTCTAATAACTTTTGAAAAAATAATGAATGGTGTTGACTTGAAATTGTTTTTTTTGCAGTAAAATGTATTTTTAGTGTTTATCATTGAAACTTAAAACTTTTTAAAACTGTTTTGATCAGAAAAGTTTTAGATAATCTAAGCTGAAAATCACAATAAATAACTTGGCAGAAAATAATAACATTATTTTTTTTTCTCTTATTGAGTATATAACCAGAATGCCTATCAAATTGTCATTTAGGGTTTAGAATCAATTACATTCTTATTTACAAACATACACAACACAAAACTTTTCCTTTATACATCCAATGACTCTATATAGAAAAAAAATCTATTTTTAATTGTGTCACAAGAAATAAAGAAACAGCAATCCCTGTATTTTCCAAACCCCAATTACTCTCACAAAATAAACAATTATACTGCATCAAATGAGTTTGCATTATAAATAGGAGACCTTCGAACAGAAAGTGTATTACAATGTTTCCTAAAATTGGTATGGCAACCCCAGAGTGAAAATATAATTACAGTTTTTCTTCATTTAGTTTTTACTTAATAAATTTTTGAAATTTTACTTGAATCAAATCTTGCAGGAGGCACAGTGGAGTAATGGATAGTGGCTCGGATTGAGGAATCGGAGAGACAAGTTCAAATTCCAGTCAAATCCATTACATTCACATACGTGCTAATAAATACACTTGGGAAAGGTATGAATCCTCCTCTTCTATGGATAAATAGTAGGACAGACTGGGTTTTATAGCCGTGGATGGCAACTGTTCTACCGCAGAAAGAAATGGCAACCTACTATGGAGAAAAAAAAACTGCCTTGTCACTCATGTATTGAAAGATACATGAGTGCCTAAGCGTGTATCACGCATGGCATATAACTGACTGAATCAAATCTTGATTAATTCATTTTCTAACAGCTTATCAACCCTTTGCAGGTTATTTAAATCCAAAAAATATTTTTAGTTTATAAGAATATTTTTTGCAGGAGATAATGATTTAGTGAAAAACGTCTTACTGATTAACCCATAGCTGAGGGAAGAAGAGGTGGATTCATACCTTTCCCAAGGATATTTTTGCATAAGGGAATATAACAAACCCAACTAGGATTGAAACTCGGCTCTCCGATTAACAATTCTGAGCCATTATCCATTACACCACCTGCACATCTAAGCTTACACTCCTGGTATACCCAAGTGCCCCCTCCCCCCATCTAGATACTGACCAATCTCAACATTGCTTAACTTTGGAGATTGTATGGGAACTAGTGTTTCAATGTAATATGTCTGTAAGTGCAATAAATCTTGATGTTTCTTACTTTCAAAAATGAAAAATATAACTTAATGTATATGTATCATGCATATGTTATTACAGTTCATCCATCAACCAAAAAAACCAATAGTAGAAGTTAAGATAAAAGGTCTCTCTGTGTCAGGCTCTCCATATGCCTTGGCATACAAGTATTGGACATGAACAAACTGGAATATGCCAAGAATTCTCATACATTTATCAATGCTTTCTTATTCATAATTAGTTTCCTGTTGAAAAGTTTTAGTGACACTTTTGTGATGGAAATATATTTGTACTATTTTTTCTTTACTTTTAATTTTTTTTTTTTTTTACTTTCTTTTTTCTGGCCCATTCAAGCAAATCAGGAGCATCCCTGTGAATATTGGTTATGGATCAACTAACTTTGAGGATACGGAAAAGGGGAAGGGTCGAACTGTAGTGAGCAGTCATCCATAAGAAAAGTAACCATATGAAGCATATCTTATGAACTGGCAAAAACAGATAAACATTGATCAAAATAAATTTCCAGTAGAGTGTGATAATCGTAGATTCTTGATTTTTTTTTTTTTTTAACCAAAGTGGCACTTAGGGTGTGCTTTGTGGGGGTAATGTGTAATGGCTTGGAATTAGAAATTTGAGAACCAAGTTGGGCTCATTACATTCATCCATGTGCGAATACCCTTGAGAAAGGTATAATTACATCTTTTCAATGCTATCGGTTGAATAGCAGGATAGACTGGGCACTATAGCCATGGTTGGCAACCAGTCTACTACAAAAAGAAACAGCAGCCTACTGCAGGAGATCTTCTGCCTAGTTAGTCATAAATTGAAAGTGTGTATCATGTACGGCACTTGACTTGAATATTCCTCTTTTATAATAAATGAATTTCAATTCATATGGTGTCTTTTTAATGCAAGTAACTTTCAGCTTCCTAGGTTTTTATGACTTTTATTTCTTTAGTAAACAACCCAATATTTATTTTATTGCTGACTTATAAACCAAGTATCCAAATATTAAACTGTACCCAATATATTGGTATTATGTATAGGAAATCAACTACCAACAAAAAAGGCCAGGATAATTTAATTTAAAGTCAGCAGTAGAAAAGAAAAACCCTTGTAAAACATTTTCCTTATAGGCTTGTAAATATGGCACAATATAAATAAAATAGACTAATATCTCATTAAGGTTCTGTGCTCCAACTACTTTCTTAGAATTGGTGGCAGTCAATTAGGTCACCCATTTAGTGTAAAGAGTAAACATCAGCCTTAAGATGAAATTTGTCTCGTTTACTACTCAAATTTAATAACAGGCGCTTTAAGATGAAAGTTGCCTAGTTCAGAGATTGGTGCTCAGACTGCTCAGATATAACAACAGGAGATTGTTGATACTCATTAAAACATTCACTGACTCAGAATAATGATCATGTTTCAATTATAGAATAAATGGCTCAACAATTTTGCATTAACAGCTAGAATGCTTGACCACAGCAGAATCCTATTGTTGTTGCTTGCTGACATGTTCAATGGTAAGGAAAGCTAGATATTTTCATTGGATGTAACTTAAGCATACTTAAAACAATAATATCTCAACTTAGCCAAGTCAACCTAAACCAGAACAAACAAATGACTCATTAACGAGATTCACATTTACATATGACAAAGAGAGAAATGATTTTTACTTGAGATTCTATCTAAAGAGTTTTAAGATGAAGAAAACTGTCATGTAATCCATATAATAAAAATTAGCAATAGACATCTACAGTTTGGTGTTGCATTAGAGTCAATAAAAGTTTGTGACAGAAAAAAAGAGAAAGCAATGAGTAACTGACAGGTGGTAATTGATGACTTACCTTGAACAAATATTACAGTAGTTCATGTAGGCAGCAGTGACAACAGCAATTCTTCCTTTACCGCCTTTGCAGTGGATAACCACAACACGTTGGGGGTCAGAGTTGAGCCAAGAGTCAATTGACTTACAGATGCTACACATACGTTCGAGGGGTGGGGCCAAGTGGTCTGGCCAACCAAAATCAACAACCTGGGGAGAAAAAGAAAAAAAAACACTGATTAGAAATTTTAAGAGCATCAACTATAAAAGAAAATATTTTTTTAAAAAAGGGAGGGGAATCTGAGAATCAGTTATAAATAGATTAGAATATAGGATAAATTCAAATAAACACTTGTAACCTACATGATAAGTGCAAGAGCAGTCCTTTTTTTGTCTAAATTTATGCATAATAAAGAATGTTACTTGTACACCAGGCATTCAACAAAATTACCTCCCTTTGCAACATTAATAAAGAACTCACTATGTTGCAACAAAATTTAACCCTTTTTTTTGAACAGTTGGTATTAATGACTTATAAGTAAAAACCTATAATTAATACTAGATTTTTTAAAATAAACTTGTAATACTGGATATTCAGTTTAATTTAAATTTTCTATAAATATTTTCATGGTAATTGCTCTGATAAGCTTTCCTATTTTGGTACCTTGAGTTTACGAATTTAAGCACAGTACTAGATTGGCAGCTAGATTTTACAGTTGAAATTGCTAGATAACCCTAAGTTCTATGCCAACAGCTTTTTCACTTGCACTTCCCGCTTGTGTAACTCTCTTTCAGATTCTTACTTCCCAGTTAACTTTGATCTTCAAAAATTTAAATGCATTGTCTATTGTCATCTTGTCTTCTTAATACCTGTTCTCTTATTGTCGTCTCTCTTTAATAATGTTTTTCTTTTTTACATATTCTTTCACATTCAGTACTTATGTCTTAGTGGCTTTATTGCCTTGCTTGGGTGAAATGATTAAAAAGAAAGATTCTATGGTAGGCTTTAATGGATTAATGAAGCACTAGTCAGTAAACTCCAGATTGTGAAGCAGTCTTTTAGAAGAAACGTTTATAATAATTTTTTGCTTTTGTATGATACTTTCTGACTGCTCCAAGGACATTACGATTGTCTCTATACTTTACGGTATATATTGTTCTTAAAAGACAAGTAGTAAAAATATGAATACAAGTCTAATAGTCTAATCTTATTTCAATCTGTCCAAAATTTAATCAAAAGTTTTTACTTGCATTATTATTTACATTATCATTGATATGTTCCAAGACCCCCGCCTTTACTCCTGAGTCAGTTATGTGCCATGTGTGATACACACTTAGGCGAACATGTATCTTTTAATATATGACTGATAAGGCAGATTTTTTTCCTGCAGTAGGTTGCCATTTCTTTCTGCAGTAGACGAGTTGCCATCCAAGGCTATAGAATCCTGTCTGTCCTGCTATTTACCCATAGTTGGGGGAGAAGAAGAGGATTCATACCTTTCCCAAGTGTATTTATTAGCACGTAAGTGAATGTAATGGATTCGACTGGAATTTGAACTTGTCTCTACGATTCCTCAATATGAGCTGCTATCCATTACTCCACCGTGCCTCCTGAGTAGATACCTGAAACAGTGAAAGTATTGAATTCTTTGCGTTCATTTATGACAGATTTATTAAATCCTGTCTTTTCTTTGTAATCAGCTATCATTTTCTGAGCAATGGATGTTTTTGTACACCTTCATAAACAGGTAACACCAACATTCTGATCCTGCAAAGCTCACAATCTTTCATTCTTTTGCTAATCTCCTGATGTGGGAGGGGCCATTAATTATCATTTTGTAGGAAACACTTCTCCCTGAATTCTTCTAATCTACCACTTTTTTTTAAATATCATCCTCAAATTATGGGCAATGAAAGTTATATTTATCTTCTTGCTGTAAACAAACATGTTATTTTTTTTTCAGTAGATGGTGAACCAAAAACCCTTGCTGTTTTGTCCCCATACGCCTTAGTCTATCAACTGTAGTTTATAGTGAATGGTGTTGATTAATCTCTTACCTCTTGCAACCATATTCTTGAGGGTAAAATTCTGTAAACTCAACTAGCACTTTCAGTGTCATATCTACTGTTGCCAAACAACCTTATAGAATGCTTTCACTACATGTAAACACACCAACACCATTACCAATCATTCTTCTTTGTCTCGGCTGCTTTATATAATAGAATCTACAGCTTTAATGTGAGGTTACCTAGGTTAGCGTTTTACTCTTACCAGTTCTTTACATCTCTTTATTTAGTTCTTTGAGAAAGGTATTGACCTATTTCATCTACTCCAAGCTATGGGTTAAATAACAGAGTATAGTGGGCTCTATAGCCTTGGGTAGAAGCCAATCTAGGAGAATGATAACTCTGAATTCAAAACTAAATATTACATAGACTGCTGAAATAAAAAAAAAAAAGATTTTTAACCAAACTTTCTAACGTGCTAAATATGATTAAAAAATTTAATAAAATAATAAAAAACACTTTGGTTTTTCCTATTAATAATAACATAACCATTTTGATGATAAAATCTTATTTTTATTAAGTTTGTGACATTTTTTCACCATGCTATGCTGTTTTTTCAGTGAAAAAGTGGTGGTACCTAAATAAAAGAGAGCCAATAAAAAAGAAAATTTAGCATAGAAATAATAATAATTCATTGGTGTTCTCTGGATGGGCTATGCTCTTCACAGATTTCTAGTTCTTATGGCCTCTTTCTTAAGTTCCATTGGATCAAACTCAGTACTTTCATGACAGTCATAACTTTCTCAGCTATCTGGTAAGGTTGGGATATCTATCTATGGTAGAAAATTATATATATATATATATATATATTTTGTATACCAGAACAATGTTAAGAAAATTAATGACAAAATGTAAAAAAAAAAAAATTGTGTGATGGATTTCATCCTTTAGGACTTCTTCAGACTAAAGTGATGTTTCAATTGATGTAATTACATATTCTCATGAAGAAGGAAACATGAAATTTTAAACTTTTGAAATTTGATTTTTTTAAGATGTTTTTGGGTATAAAGTCTAGCAAATTTAATTTATTTTCTTTTTCTTGTTTTTAGCACTTTTTTTTTATTATTATTATTACATATCCCACATTGTGACAACAGATCTGCCAAGAAAGTAGAATACTATATACCCCAACACCTGTAAAAAAATAAAAAAAAAAAACAAAAAAAAATATTTCAAAGTTCAATATTGCAGCATCCCCTTCTCTTTATGTGTGTGTAGTTACATCATCGTAAACATCACTTTAGTCCAATGAAGTCCTATAGGATGAGAAACAAGTCACACAAAAGATTTTTTTCCTACTTTGTCATTAATTTTCCTAAAACCTATCTAACTTATAGCACTTTTTTTGCATTTATTCTGTAGTCATAAAAGTAACTACTTTTCACTTTTTTTTTATTGTTTTTGTTGTTTTTCTTCTTATTAATTTTGTTGTTCTAGTAGCAGAAAAAAAAACAACAAAAAGTAATTCCTTAAAATATTTTCACGACAGACTTTTTTTTGTAGAAGGGGGTCTTGCTCCTTAGTGCCTTGTACATGAGTAAGTATAGTTTGTAATTTTCTGAGAGAGAATCTGGATGAAAGCAGAGGGTAAAAAAAAAAAAAAAATCCCCTTTTCTCATGTTTGTCTGTAGAGCATCTGTGACAAGCACCAAGTATGAGGTCAACTTCATGAGCAGCAGAGGAGACAAAGAAAAAAAAGAAAAGCAAAGGAAATGTGTCAACAAATTTCCTATTTGAAACAACAAGGATGATTACAGCTTTTCAACATCAGTAGAAAAAGGTTGTAGAACAATTACACAGCAAAATGGCCTTATCTTCAAAGAGCAACATGGCCATCAAAGAGTCATCAGTGTTTGTATATGTAATGGGTTTTCAAGGCATATCCTCATACTATGGTTACAATATTTGTGCAGACCTATTGTAAGGGTATAGAGGACTCTTGTGAGTATGTGTGTGTTATCAGTTGAGTGCATTGGCTCATTTACAATGAAGACAGACAATCAATCTAGATAAGCGCAAAGAGGACCCAGCTACCAGTTTGACTGTGTGTACCCACACAAGATCAATTCATTTTTCCATATTTATTAAACAACACCGGCAACTGTCATTTATAAGAAAAATAAATATTTTTTTCTTATAGCTAACAATCTATCAAATTAGTTTTGTGAAATAAAATCAACATAGATATCTTCACTTAACATATTACAGATATCAATCTACCTAGCAAATATTATTGGTGATATTGCAGGTACCAATCTACCTACCAAATATTATTGGTGATATTGCAGGTACCAATCTACAATATACCTAGCAAATATTATTGGTGATATTGTAGGTACCAATCTACCTCCCAACATTCAACATAATCTCACTCTCCCAAAATAAACTATCTTCCCCATCAAGTTATAAACTATAAATCTTAGGAATCTATTGCTAAATGTTATTTCTTTTGCTTTTCATCCCAATTTTCACATTATTATTTGATAAATATTATTTAAATCACACAGATCAGAAGCAAAGAATAAAATTTCCATGCCTGACACTTATTCTTTATTTCCAATCCATGCTGCTTACTTAGTCATAGAATCTGAAACATGTGACAGAAAATGGAAAAAAAGATGAATAAAAAAAATTAATAATAATGACAATGCTTCATTTAAGAGTTTAAATCTCCAGATCTATCAACAATTTGCATCTTTGGTGCACATAAAACCTCAAAGAGAACTTTCTTTAGAGTAAATACTAAAGCATTTAAACTTTGTTAATAGATGACTGGTACCATGCCACCTGATGAAACAAGTTATGTCTCAAATTCTTTCAAGTAGACAGAAGAGTTTGTGAGTGGAGGAAACTACAAGAGGTTATGGATCTAATAGAAACAGTGACTCTCCATTTTTGTGAAGTGGGTTTTATTGGAGTTTACAAGGTTTTGCTGATATAAACAGATATTGTTGCAGACCATTTGCAAACTTTTATTGTTCATTCAAGATGTAAACTATCAATTGCAGTCACCAAAATCAGGCGAATACAAAAATTTAAATATTTAGGAAGTGCTTTAACAAAGTATAGAAGATGCAACACAAAAATCAGAAGGTGCTTCAGAATAGTGAAAGATGCCTTCCAAAAACTAAGCAAAGTGTTAAGAAACAGGAAAACTGTCAGAAACAAAGAAAAGAGTACTAAACTGCTAAGTAATATCGGTCCTACTATATGGTAGTTAATACTGGAAAATCTCCTCATAGATGAAGAGACTTGAGGCAACAGAAATGTGGTTCTACAGAAGGATGTTGAGAATACCATAGACAATGTGAACAATGAGAAAGCTTAAGAGAAAATGAAAACAAAAAGAGCACTTAGCCTCACACACACACACAGATATCTACCTAAGAGAGTGGAGTTGTCCAATATATAGTGAGACCATAAATAATCATTTGTTAAGTTTTTTTTTCATATTGCTATAGATTAAGTACTCAAGATCATGAAGATAGTTTGTTTTTTTTATTTTATTAAGTTTTATAAAAGTTAATTATTGATCTGTAAATTAATTGTAAATTAATTGTGCAAGCGAAAACAAATACGCTCATAAAACATGGTTTCTTAAAATTTAAACTGTAGGCCATTTCTCATAAATTACGATCAATTAAACAGTTCAGATTTTTTAATTATTTTTACATTTTAAGAAGCCATGTCACATGGTCATGTTTGTTTTGGCTTGTGTAGAAGGGGATCAATTTGCAATAAAAGAACAGGAATTAATAATCCAATTATTATCTTCTGCCTTCTTAATTCCTGTCCTTTTATTGTTCTTGCCCTTTAAGGCTTTTCTTTTCTCATATTCTCTCTCACTCAGTAACCCCTTGTGTTTTTGTGGCTTTATTGCCTTGCTTGGGGTGAAATGATTAAACAAACAAAAAAAAAAAAAACATAGCAAACTGGTCCATCCTATTAACTTTTATACAATTTAATAAAGAATTTTTTTTTTAATATTCATAATTTGGTGTGCTTAAGAAAGAAAGCTAATCAAAACAATTACTTGATATTATGTGTCAATGATTGATTATACTCTCCCAGTATCTTTATCTTTGTGAGTTGGTTATCAATATTGTTTTGTATACCTTGGTAATAATAATAATTTTTCATTATGAAAAGAAGTTTCTTAATTAAAAAGTTATTTTTTTTATGAAAAGAAGTTTTTTAATTAAAAAGTTATTATTTCTGGAGGCAGCAGCTAATGTCCAACTCCACATATATATATATACAGACACCGGCATATATATATATATATATATATATATATATATATATATATATATATATATATAAATAAATAAGATATGAAAATATAGCAACACATACAATCATGTACACACAAATACAGATGTGTACACAGACACACATACAATCAGAATGCTGATATTAATTCTACTTTATTATCACCAAGGTATACGAAACAATACTGATAACCAACTCACAAAGATAAAGATACTGGGAGAGTATAATCAATCATTGACACATAACATCAAGTAATTGTTTTGATTAGCTTTCTTTCTTGTTACCTTGAGTGCACAAATTTAGATGTAGTGATAAACTGGCAATTATATCTCATTGTTTAATGTTGAAATAGTTTGATGTAAGTTTTATTATAATCGTTTCTTTCTTCGCACTTGTGGAAATTTCTTCCAGTTTGTTGTCTTCCTGTCACCGACAATATTCAAAAGTTTAAATGAAACATCAATTTTCTGTTTTCCTGAATCCTTGTTCTTTTATTGTGTTTTCTCTTCAATAATGTTTTCTGATCTTTCATTCTCAGTTACCCACTGTGTTTTAGTGGCATTATTACATTGCTTGGAAAGAAACGTAAGAAAAAGAAAAAAGTGACTCAAATCTTATAATATTACCTGACCTCAAACAAGTGACTCAAATCCTATAATATTACCTGCTCTCAAACAAGTGACTCAAATTCCATAATATTACCTGGCCTCAAACAAGTGACTCAAATCCTATATTACCACCTGCTTTCAAACAAGTGACTCAAATTCCATAAGAATATAACTTCCTGTTTGCTGTCAGCTTTTTCTAATCTATTTCACTTATTTCCCATCCTGGGTAAGACAATAAACTACATTATCTGTCTATATTTCTGAGATGAGGTATTATGTACATTATTTACATTATTCAGGCTATTGTTCTCATCTTTGTCGCCATATTTATTACAACGTTTTGGCCGTTGTATACTCCGGCCTTCTTCAGGTGGTTGGAATGTCGAACTGAACCCTTTATTTCGCTCACTGGGGTAGACTGTTCTAGTTCCACGTGCCATGGAGACAAATTGAAAAATCCTACCAGAAACTGGCACGAATATCAAACCATCTGACATTCTTAGACTGATGCAGAGACCTACAACTCATCCCTTCAGGCTTGGCACCAAAACTTCCTGTCAATTCAAGGAGAGCCCGTCTGGTCGCAGAGAAAGCGGGACACTCCCTTGTCCGAGAGAGATTCCAGTACAATTGTTGGATAAAACAGAGACTACAAGCTCATATCTCCCAGAGGCTCGAGGATTTCTTCAACAGAATTACTAATGAAGAAGACCAGAGAAGGATACAAAATGACCTGGATAAATCCTTCAGACATGAATTTGATGTAGTCAAGGCTTGCCAAGTACAAAAATTAAATAGATTGAAAGATCAGAAGGTGACGCACATGGTCCATCACCTACCAATGAAAGCAGTAGTCAACATCAGCCAATATCAGCTGAGTGCCTCTGAGGAGTCAGTATTGAATAAGGGTCTCAACTTCGCCACAACCATCAGGCAAGTGCCATACTTGGACATCATTGCCAGAGTCGAGGAGGTGGCCTTGAACATCCCTCAGGCTCAGTTGGATGACCTGAGATGGAAGGTGAGACTGACCTTGGAGAAGGCCAAGTTGCCCAGGTCTAACATAACAAAACTGGAGACACTGGCAATCGGATCCCTACAGAGGAATGAAAATATCATACTACCAGCTGACAAAGGCAATGCGACTGTAGTGATGGACAAATCAGATTATACAAGAAAGCTGAAAGATCTCATTAGCAATGGTAGCTACAGCAAAGTAAAAAAGGATCCTACAATGAAAATGGAATGCAAACTGTCACAGATACTAATCAAGAACAAGGATCACTTCGCACCTAAGACGTATAGGCAGTTATCGCAGCGTTACACCAAGCTACCTCACATATACGGTCTCCCTAAGATTCACAAAGATGGTATTCAGCTCAGGCTGATTGTTAGTTGCCAAGGCTCTGTGTGCCACCCTCTGAGTTGCTTCCTTGTAAATATAATTGACCCATTGATCGGAAAGTCTCCTTCATATGTCCAAAACTCTGCCCACTTCATGGAAATAACCAAAAGATGCTCCCATCCTATCCAAACAGATGGTGAGCTTGGATGGGGTGAGTTCGTTCACCAAGGTACCCACGGAGGAGGCACTCTCAGTAGTCAGAGACAGGTTGGCCTCTGACTCATCCCTAGAAGAACGGACCAGTATTCCAATAGATAATCTGATGGAAATGTTGACTTTCTGTACACAAACAACACACTTCAGAATGGGATCACACATATATCGACAGGATGAGGCCTTAGCAATGGGCTCGCCATTATCACCAGCAATGTCGAATATATACATGGAATACTTTGAGGAAATGGCATTAGAATCTATATCGCTAAAGCCAACTATATGGTTATGGTACGTAGATGACACCTTCATACTCTGGCCATACCAGGAAGATGCTCAGGTTCTACTGGACCATGTGAACTCAATAAGACCTTCGATACAGTTCACAGTGGAGAAAGAGAGTAACAACACACTCCCATTCCTGGATGTTCTAATATCTCGAACAGAGCATGGGTTCAAGACATCCGTATACCGTAAACCAACATTCACCGGACAGTACCTCAATTTCAACTCCCATCATCCATACAGCATAAAGAAAGGGATCGTCTGCTGCTTATAACACCAAGTAAACGTCATAAGTGGCGACCCAGAGACATTAGATAAAGAATTGGTCAGTATAAGTAGTACCCTCCAACATAATTACCCTGGGTACATGGCAGCAGCCCCCAAAAACTGAGATAGGTGGGTACAAGAGGAGGATAACAACACTCAGAAAACAGTCTGCTTGCCTTATGTGAAGGGGTTATCAGAGAAAATACAAAGGATCTGCGGTCCATATAACATCAGGACAACCTTCAAAAGCTTGACGACACTTCGCAGATATCTCTCCCGAGTAAGAAAAAAATTTTAAAAAAATATTACCTGCAATACATTTTTGGAAAAAAAATTATTACCAGCAATACATTTTTGGAAAAAAAAAACATTACCAATAAAAATCTTGTCAGCATTAAATAGAGGTTGATATGCCGTAAAACAAACCAAACCATTTCTTTTCTTTTTTACAACCTATTTGAATGTAAATTTTGAGAGGACAAGGGCAGAGCACATAATGGTCATTCTACAAGTGATTTTATCTTATCTCATTATCATTATTAATAGGTGTTTTTTGAGCTCCATAGACTATATACAAACAAACCGTTATTTACACAGTTGACAAGACATAAAAACTATCTACATATTCAATATATACATACATACATAATAAAATGTTTATGACAATGATGATGATAATTATAAAGCTAATTATATTATCACTGTCATGTGACAGCCTCAGACCTGTGTATCTATCGAGCAAAAAAAAAACTTTACAACCTCAGTACTTAACTGTTACAAAATGTGAAGAGAGAATAAGTGACAGTCAATTGGCCTCTAGCCAAATTGGGAGTCCTGTTTGTCAAGGGCTACTAACAAAGTATGCTGAGTAATCTTTACACAGTATATTATATAACATTAACCCCCTACTAGACCACTGTTGGGAATTGAGTTATCTCCCTTAACCTCTTAATTTTTTTCCCAACTGAAGTTTCATTTTGGCATATTTTATTTAAATTAAGTATTCAGTATAAGATGCGCAGTGTGGTATAATGGATAAAGGCTCAGAATGAGAAATTAGAGGGCAGAGTTCAAATTTCAGTCAGGTTTGTTATATTCACTTGTGTAAATAACCTTGGGAAAGATATGAATCCATCTCTTCTCCCCCAGCTATGGTGTGAATAGTAGGACAGACTGGGCCCTATAAACTTTGCTTGGCAAGCAGTCTATGACAGAAAGAAACAGCAGCTTACTGAGGGAAAATCTTCTGTCAAGTTAGTCATGAATTGAAAGAGACATGATTACCAAAGTGTCTATCCCGTATGGCACTTAACTGACGAATGCAATATAAGAAACATGAAAATATGTTTATTCTTTTTACTTTTATTCATATTTTTGGGTATAAACATTTTTAAGAAACCAATTCCTTTCAAGAGAAATGTAATCATAGTTCCTCACAACTCCCCGTCTTCTGTTGCTCTGCGTATCTTTTGACCTTTCTTTGTCTCTCTTCTGCTATCTATTCACACAAACTTGTTAAGTGGCTTACTTACCATTTCCCTATCCTTGCTTCTCTTGCCTTCAAGACGTCCAGTGTTAAATTCTCAAGACTCTTTTTCCTCACTATGCATTCAGAAACATCAATTCTCTTTTTAATTATAAGGTTTATAAGTCTGCTTGTAAGTTCTTCAGTGAATACCTAAATGATATTCATCATGACTCCATTAAGGTTCAAGTTATCAGCAGCTGGTTTACTAATCAAGTGTTCTAAACTTCCAAATGCAATAACAACATAAAAAGAACTGAAGTTAATAAGTACACATAAATTTATTACTGAAAAATATGTCTCAACAGAAATTTTTGCAACAAGCTATGATAATTACCCCCCCCACAAAAAAAAACGGGGGAGGGGAATTGACTTGATTTTATCCTAATCATCCTTCATATGCTTATTCAGTACAAAGTTAAGAAAAATCAAGAGAAGGTAACTATGTAAATGCATTTACAATGATCTTTTAAGGTCTTACTCTCCTGAAACTAATATGTTGGGATACTGCCAACTTACATTTTTTTTTTAACCAACTATATCCAATTATTATGAGCCTGCAAGTTTTTTATATTTCATGTTGACCCCCTTGATCTATGTGTTAAAACAGAAGATGTTAGTGGTGCCAACTTATTTTCACCCAACACCCAAACTAAGAATTCACAAGAAATTTTTAACCTACTACCAGTTATTAACCAAAGACCAACTAATTAGAAGCAAGAGAGTAATGGATTAACAATAAAAGCAAAAATCTTACTTGTGGATTGGTTTTAATCAAGTCTTCCCTCTTTTCTGAAAGGTTGATGACCTGCATAAAATAAAACCAAAAATCAAAATCAGCCACAATAAAAAAAAAGAAAAGGTACAAGTAAATTATAGTGAGAAGCTCTGAAATTATTTTACTTTGATAATTAACATATAGAAGTTCTGATTTTATCTTGTGTTTATTATATGTAGCTAGTTAAAATAAGCCCAAATTTTGAAGATTTGTGTCAGTCAGTGCATTTTCTTGAACCAGAATCATCCACTAAAGATATATATGTGGCAAATAAATTTCCTAATAAAAGTCAGGGGAAAAAATTATATATAAAGAAGCTAAAATGTTCCACTCTTCATATTAACTGATGTATTCATAATTTACTTCTATACTAACTTGATCAACTCTAAACTAATAAGAGAGGAAATCAGTATTGTAAAGTAACGTTGCTATTTTGTCTTTCAAATTTAACTAATGAAAATCCAATTAGAATTGAGTAGAAACAATTGTACAGGTTTTCCAAATCTCATGAGAGAAGAAACCTGTATCAACTGGGAAGGTAAGTCTGAAACCAACAAAACAAAAGTTTTTCTTTTGATCTGGATTCATCCAATTTGATCAGGTGTTTCTCTAATGTATTTAGAGATTCTTGATAAAATACAAAGAAGAATTTGCAATGTCATTGCTCCTGACATTTTCACTTCAGTGACTTTCTCACTGTCATAATGTAGCTTTCTTGGGCTTTTCTATAAATATTTTCATGATAATTATTCTGATGAACTTTCATCTATGTAACCTAGATATTATGAATTTAAACGGAGTACTAGATTGGCAGCAAGGTTTCATCAATTTACAGTTGAAATGGCTAGATGTAACCATGAATTCTATGCTAATAGTTTCTTCCATTGCACTTCTCACTTGTGAAGCACCCTTTTGGCATTTTGTTTCCCAATCAACTTTGATCTTCAAAATTTGAAAGCAATGTAAACCATTTTCTATCTTAATTCCTTTCCTTTTATTGTTCTCTCTCTTTAATAATCTTTTCTTTTTTGCCTTACATCTTAGTAGCTTCATTGCATTATTTGAGGTGAAATGATTAAAAAAACATATACATTTTTTATAACTGTTTTACTTAAGAATAATTTAAAAAAATGACTAAAAAAACAAATTTCCTTCTTGACTTGTTTTGCATTAAAGTCTCATTGCTTTTTAATAAATGAAGGGCAATTTTTATTTATGCATACAGTTATTTTAAAGAGAGTTTAAGAAATATTTAAAGGTTGTAAAACGTTCAGCAATATATCTTTTGAATAGTACTGGAGTAAACAGTAGAAGAATGAGAGGTCAAGATCTTCATGTTCAAGTCTCCCAATTCATGCTATCATTTTATAAACATTTAGAGATATGTACTTCACATGTTAAAATTCATACAGAAAATTCAATAGGGCATCTTTTCTACATGGAGAACTAGACTCCAAAAGCAAATTCTGAACTGAGAGAATGAACAAGAGATGGTCAAAGAAAAAGTTACAAGGATCAACTAAAAATGAAACTGAACAATTGAATTGAACTGTTTGATTGCAAGACATCTGCATATGACTGAACAACATAGAAAAAAAATTCTATCAGAATATGGAAACCAAACAAAAGATATCCAACCAGTGACAAGAATGAATCAATGATCCAAACGTCATTGGGCAATTTTCATGCATTGTGTATAGAAAAACATGCCCTAATAGAAACATACTTTGAAGTCATCAAAAAAAAAAAAAAAAAGAACTTCTTGGCAACACAAATTGCTGATAATATCTTTTTGTGTAATACTTTTCAGAGTGTACTGATCCTATGCAGAAGTGCCAATACATATGAAATAATCCCTTCATTTTTACATTTTTGTGGATACTATGCAAGTAAATATATAATAATGTAAAATTTCTTTTTAAAATATTAAAACTGATTACTTGTTTGAGAATTATTTTTATGAAACAATAAAATGAATAAAAACAGTTTTAGATTTTTTTCTACTTAAAATAAAAACAGGAAAAAAAAATAAAGGAAACTTAGATAGCTTAGCAAGTTGATAAGCCACTTTTCAGTCTCATCAGACTTAGTTTCTGTTCTTCGTCTTGAAGCCAGAAAGCCAAGATCACTTTTCTGTATCCCTCTTGTATGCTAACACCATTCTTAGTTTGTAAACTTTGTCCTCTTACTTTGCTTTGCATATATTGTTTGCTCAATATTATTTTTACCCTGTTCTTTTCTTTCTCTTGTTCTTGTTTATTGCACGCTTTGTCAATACTGTTGAGCATTTAAGGAATGTTTAAACATTTTTAAATGTAAGAAACACCTATTTAAAAAAAAAACAAAAACAGAAAAAACATCATAACATTCTCCATCAGCACTTTCTAGGAGTGGTCAGCCAAGTGAAAGGGGATAGAATTAGCAATTCTTGAAAAAATATGGAAATTCTTGAGAAAATTTCTCGACTTTAAAAGAAATATATATTTTTCTTAAAAAGAAATTCCAACTTTGCAAAGGTTTTAAAAGTAATTGTCAAATCTTAAAGAAAAAAACAACAATTAAATTATATGAGCAAATACATAAATAAATTTTTCTTGCTGTATAACATGCACCAACAATTTGGCAAAGAATATTTAGGGTAAAAATAATATTCAGCTGATGACCTGTAGGATTATTCAAAATTTACTAATTAAAATAGCTAATGCATCAAGATTTCAAGGATATATTGCGAAATGACAAAAAAAGAAGCATATAAGGTTCCAGGAAAAAGCCATCAAAATAAAATCTAGAATAAAATTTCTATATAAAAGAATTAGTTATATTTTACAAAACTTTGTTTGTTCTTCACTTTACACTTCTCCCCACAAAATTAAAAAATCTATAAATGTAAATATAGTAATTTGGCATAAGAAAATAAACAAAGAATGAATTAAAACATCCAACAGGCAAATTGCTAATGGCATGCTTGAGCTATTTATGATAGGGGCTAGTACTTTATATTCAAATTTCATGTGTTGTGTTAGTATTTCAACTAGAGAATGATTATAGCCCAACATGTGAAGTACACGAGTTATTTATTGATATCTTAGTAAAATATGACTAAAAAGAAAATAATAAAAAGCCTGCTTTTTTTTTTAACTTTTAAATTAAAGATTTACTTTCACAAAGTAAGAAATCTTATCAATAAGTACTTGACAGAATGCAGAGTGCTTAATAAACACATTATAAATCTTTCTTTTTTTTTAGACATCTAAATAACATCAGAATAGGACACTTATGAAGAAAGTATTGCAATGTTCATTATTTAATAAGTGTTTCTTGAGAGCTTCTTCTAATATAAACGGTATTATCTGCTGATATTTACCAAGTAGTTGTCTCCATGCTTGGTTTTCAACATGTTGGCAACTTCCTTAAGAGTGTAGCAATAAAGATCATCATGACCCTCAGCTGGAAAGGATATTGCTGAAAATAAAAATAATGAAAAATTTAAATGTATACAAAGATTAAAATCAACAATGTCAATAATAAGATAAAATAACTTAACAAAATCAATTAAATTGTAAGGGAGATAAATCAGTTTTATCTACTTGAGAATTATAGAACGGTTTTGTTTAATTTTCAACTTAAGATAAAAAAAATAAAAAAAAACCATAATCAATAATTCAAAATTTACTCTTAATCTAAACTTTTTCCAATCCGGTTTCCTTTTTTTTCCTTACATATCACAATTAAAATATATGAAATTTAGAAATCACCTTTAAAAATATCCAACTATATTTTTTTTTAATCATATCACTTCAGAATGAAGCCTCTCTATAGATTAGCTTTTCTTTATTATCTGTGAATTGCCATGACTTTTATAGAAAGTTAATGGTTTTCTGCTGGCTTCTCCACAACCTGGAATTCAGAATTTTTATTCTCTGAGACTAGTTGCCACCCAAGGAGATCCAACTATTACGTTTATTTAAAGGTTTGTTATGTTTAACAATTAACAAGCAACTAAAATCTCTTTCAAAAGTAAATAGACAATTAGACAAGGGCAAAAAAATGAGGAATTCAACTACAGATACTGGATACTGAAGAGGAGGCTGTGCAGGCATTAACAGGTTTAGTGCTGAAAACACTGATCACAATTTCAATCTGATGATAAAAGGTTGTCAGGACTGTATCTCATTTAGGGTTACCAAGTATCTTTTATTGAAAAAAAAAAAAACACACTTTTTATTTAGCTCTTTCTGTCCCTATCCTTCCTTGAACATGGTAGGTTAAAATGTCATTTATATTGCATAACTATATCAATTACATTAAAAATTACTATTTATATATTTTTTCTTTATATTCTTTATTATAATTTGACAGCTGGTAACAATAATATAACTAAATACAATCATAAAATTTGCCTCAAAGACACCAACGCTCTAAAAAGCTCAATGTGAAAAATGTAAAGTACAAATATAGAGGTAAAATATAAGATATAAAAAGATAATAAACTTTATTTGCACACACAAAAGTATTCCGCTACTGTCAGTTTGATGTGTGAACCAAAATCATCAGGTGATAGCACTACCGTTTGATGATCTTGGTTCACACATGAACTGACTGACAGTAGCAGAATACATTTGCGAGAGGAGGTACATTTTATATCTCACTTTAAACATTATTTTTAGTGGATACTTGTATTTGAGTAGATGCTACATCTATTTAGTAAACAGTATATTTATATTCAGGGAATGCAGATTTGAATCCTGCCAGAGAGTGCAGGTTTTTCTTTATTAATATTTCTCAAATATCAGGCCAGAAGACAAAAATAAATATACTGTTTATTAAATAAATGAAACATCGACTAATATTTGAGTATGCAGTGAATTGGACCAGAGAACAGTAGTATTAAAATAAAATAACATGTAGGGCTTTTAACAACTGATTTCCTAATTTTTAATTTTTTTACTATATATATATATATATATATATATATATATATATATATATATATATATATATATTTATTTCGGCAGCAATTTTTCATTAATGCATGTTTCATTAAATAATATAGACAAGTTTTGTCTATTTATTTTAAGTAAGTTCCTTTCGTATTGTCTGATAAGCTAAATCACATTATCGTTGAAAGACGAAAGGAAAACACCATATTGATACATGTTTGAATCCAATCTAAGCTTTCGGCTTACATAAGTCATTATCAAAGATGACAATTTTAATAAATCAAACAACACATATACAAAACCACAATAATGGCCCACCCTTGCTGTTTATACCAATGGCTTCCCATACTTAATACTTCTCGTTTTCACTCTCACGTGGTCATACGCTTCCTCGGCTCGTAAATAAGAGTTTGTCGTTACTTTGAGCTTATTCAACCAGCAAGGGCAGGCCATTATAATAATAATTTTGAAATTGCAAAGCTATTTGTCATAAAAATATTTTTCTTGTGTATTTTAACATAATATATGCCACTTTAGATTCTAAAATCAACAAGTACAGCTGAAACCACTTGTTAATTATAAATCTAGGAATACCAGCCATATAGCAACTTTGATGTAATGACCGGATCAGAAAATGATGACTTAAAGAGATATTAAAAAGGGCAGATATAAGTTTCAAATTTAATAGCTCACTTACCAATAATCCTTTCCATGACATACGTGAGGTCAAGCACCAACTGGTTTTCCCCAGCAGGCTCTTGATTTCTGCAAGATAAAAAAAAAAAAAATGGTTTTCACAATCAAGAAGGAAATATAACTGTAAGACAAAAATTAACTTCAAAGGCAAGTTTGGTAATGTCAGTATCAATTTTTACAATAAATTTGTAAATTATTTGTTGTTATATAGCAAACTATTCTCATAAGGGTTTGGTCTTGAGTTCTGCATTACTCTGGCCTTGATCAGATCAGAAATAGACAAGATTTTCTTTTTCTTAAAGGCATTAACTGAAATGAATATATCTTTTCATATTCACATTTGTAAAAACTGGTTTGGTTTCTAAATAGAAAGAATATTCAGTGAATGAAACTGAAATTACATCAAATTCTTTTCTTTTTATTATTATCTTTAATCTTTATAAAATCTAGAGGAAATTTTGGCACAAATGCAGTTTTTCAATTTGATAACAAAATTAAACTGTGGCCATGTTTAACCTTCGTGATTGTAAAAAACAAAATGGTCTATCAAGAGAATAGTTATTCCATTGATATTACTGTATACACTTTTCACTCACTCAGCAATGTTTATTTACAAGATTATAAAAATGTGTGAGCCAAGTACAATGCAATATTTAGTAGTAACCTTTTATAAAGAATAAAATTTAAAAAGAAATATTTTCATTGAAAAAAAATTTTTTTTTCAAATTCAAAATTTATCAAAGTATGTAGATCAACTACAATCCAGTATTTATTATTTACAATTTTAAGTAACTGAAAACAAGTTTTGTATTCAATCTAATAAATAAATCGCATTTAATATCTTTGTTGTCAATTCTCAAGAATAAAGAAAACTCATAAATCCATTTTCATATGTTTGGGTTTTATTAAAATTCTAATCATTGTTTTTTAAAAACAAACATTGACAAGGAAGTGAAAAGCATATACAGTAATAGTGGTGTCAAGGGAATAATAACCATCTTATTGACACACCATTTTTTTGCAAGCACAAAGGTGAAACTACAAGTTGAAATGATTTTTCTGTTTTTAGATGAAACTTATTAATGACTCTGAAAGAGAATAATGGATAAAATAGTCTTAAATGTGAGGTTAAAACCAAACAGAAACGGTTTAAAAATCCTTCAAACTCTATAAATATTGTTCTATTTCTCAACTTCACTGAACAAATAATAATCCACTATGTCCAGTATACACCAAATAATTAAACTCTATAAAAAGATATTAAGTTAAAATAATGCTTCAATATTTTTTATGATGATTAAATAGAATGTAATTTATAAAAAATAAATTAGAATTTTAAATACAGCTATTCATAAAACCAAGAGAAGGCCCAATTAATTGAAGTGTTTTTGTAAAGGGTAGCAGATCTTATATACTGTAAAATACCAAAAAGCCTGATGCAAGAAAAAAGTCAGTCAGGTACTTGTAAAGACAGTATATAAAATATATTAATTACATACAGAGAAACAATAGAAAAAAATGGTTACTTTTACAATTGTGACCGGTTTATCCAAGCTGTCAAAATAATGACAGAATATTTAAATAATTTTGCAATTGCATTGTACTTGTAAAATGTCAAAAACTTTGTTACTCTGAATTTTTTGTTTATGTTCAACATTTCATGACTAACTATATAGAACTATTCAATATTTTATGACGATAGAGAATTCTTCAACATTTCATGACTATAACTATATAGACTAAAACTAATATAGACAATCAAATAACATTCTATTTAACACTGAATAATTATATTTATCAAATTTAACATTAAATTTTATTTCTATGACATCATCAGAAGAGTCAATTATATAGAGAAGTACAATTCACTCATCTCTATATAACAAACACTTCTGGTGATATTTATAAAAAAAATAATTTCTCACATATATACCAATTATACCAACAGTTATAAAATGATTACGCTTTGTAAAAAAAATAAAATAAAAGGAACTGCTCAATATTTGAAAAAAAAAGAAAGGAAAAAAGAGCAATCTAAGATGCATGTGAATATACAATGCATTTTATATAGATTATCATTTACAAAACAGTAACAAACAATATTTTCCTTTTCCCAGATATCATGTTACACCATAATAAAAATGATCTTCTAAGTTTCTATTTTCACCAGAATAACAAAATAAAATCCAAAATAACCACCAAATTCTATTTAAAAGCACTTAGCATTTGTAGCCCTCAATATTTATATGAAGAGGAGAAATACATAGAAAATATTTTTAAGCTTCTTCAATACCCTAATTATTTCATAATTAAGCTGAAACAAAAGACTATTTAAAAATAGAAGAGTGGGCTATTCTGACAAACCCAATGAATCAAAATATATTGTTCTACCCACCAACTCTATCACAACTACAAATGAGAGAATTTATCTAAGCTTAACAAAATTTGTTACAACCACTTTTAAAAGAAAATCAAAACAAAATAAGCCAAAACTTAAAGGAGGTATTTACACTATCAACTGTAATAATTGCCACAAGGAATGCATAGGAGAAACCTCAAGTAAAAGATGAAATGAACACAAAAGTAATCTTTTGCAAAACAACACAATCAATGCATTAGTTGCTCACCATAATGAGTCTGACCATAATTTTGATTTTAAAAAATGCTACTTTAATTAAAAGAAGAAGCAAATTACTAAGATGAAAATGTATAGAAAATGCTTTAATCACTAGTTCATCCACAGTAAATTTAAGTCCAGGTTCTTACAACATTTCACCTTTCTTGGCAGATTTTCTATTATCACAATGTGGGACATTTTAATAATAAAAGTGATGAAAACATAAACAAAAAGATAAAGAAATTAAATAAAATCAGCTAGACAAAATATCCAAACACACATTTAAAAAAAAATTTAATTTAAATTTAAAATTTCAGCATCCCATCTCTTCCATGTGCATCTGTAATCATAACATAAATATCACTTTAATTCGATGAAGTCCAAAAGAACTTTTATCCATTTCATCATAGCTTTTTCTAAAATTATAATTTATATAACTACCAAAAAAAAAAAAAAGAAAAGTTTCTGAGTAAATCAACAGAACAAAACAATTCTGATTGAAGCTCTACTTTGAAAAGATGACTTTATTTTTCTATGAGGATATTTAAGTTGGTAAAGTCAGATTACAATTAAGTAAGATTTTAAGTTGCTTATATACTGATAAAAATACTTAATGAAACAGATGATGCTGATGTAACAACAACCAACAATAAAATGTTCTAATAATTTTTTCAAAATAACTTAAAATGGGTTCAAATATTTTCCAACTTCAGACTCTGGAAAACCATAAAAACTGTTTGAAAGTTTAAAATTCTGTATTATATTTAAAATAAGAGACAGAGAAATTTATGGGACATGAAATGAGGAAAGGGGTCTTGGAGAATTTGATGCTCACAGGACATAATGAAAGTGAGAGAGACAGAAGGAAACAGAAAGTCACCTACTTAACTCATGTAAGTAGATTGAAAAACGGAGTGGGGAGGATAGGAAAAAAAAAATATTACTAAGAATGACAAATGATAGGAAGTTGTGGAGAGCCATGATCGTCCATTTCCTGAAGGAGAACTGCTCAGAGAAGTTTACATTGCATTAAAATGCATTACGTATATATACCATTTATAAGCTTACAAGCGATGTCTGATGTAATGATACATTTTTTTCTTCAAGTGTATACTGGAGAAAGCGGGAAAAAAAATTCATCCTTATGAGAAGAATAATGAAAAAGATTTATTATAAACATTTACATCAAATGAGAAAGCCAATCAACCACTTTAAAAGAAAAACAAAAAACATACAAGTTCATAAAAAATAAATTTCAATATTTAAAATTAATTTTAATTAAGTATTTACATAAAAACAGTTAAGACATGCATTATATATCAGTCAGTTACTTATGTGCCATGCGTTATACACGCTTAGGCGATCATGTATCTTTTGATACATGACTGACGAGGCAGATTTTTTTCTTGCAGTAGGTTGCCATTTATTTCTACCATAGACCAGTTGCCATCCAAGGCTATAGAATGCAGTCTGCCCTGCTATTTACCCATAGCTGGGGAGAGAAGTAGAGGATTCATACCTTTCCCAAGGATATTAGCACATAAGTGAATATAATGGATTTGACTGGAATTCGAACTCAGTTCTCCGATTCCTCAATCTGAGCCACTATCCATTACTCCACCATGCCTCCCCATTAAATATCTTGATGCCATTCATAAGATTATAAGCTATGTCTGATGCAATGCAGCAATTTTGTTCTTCAGGTGAATAATGGAGAAAGTAGAAAAAAAATCAATTCATCCTTATGATATGAGAAATTGGAGAAAAAAGATTTATTATAAAAACTTTAGACACTAAATCCAATGAGAAAGCCAATTAACTGCATTAAAAGAAAAGAAAAAACAATTTGATAAAAATAAATTTCAAGATTTAAAATTTATTTTAATTAAATATTTACATAAAATTATTATAAACTACTTACTACCGTGAATAAATAAATATGGATATTAATGGTTTCTTACAAAGTTAATTTATTCACTATCATGGAACTTAATGCTTCAGTAACCTTTCAGATCTATGGGAGGAAGCAAAGCACTTTGTTCACACATAATATCATGGTATCTGAATGATGTCAATATACAGAAAATGGTAATTTGTTTTGAATGGTGCTAAACCAAAAGAATATACTGTATTATAAGTTAAATGTCCAAATCTGTTTGCAGTAAGTAATAAAAGTTAGGTAAGTTGGTTTACTGTGACGAGCTAGACAATTTTTCTTGTCAGAATATATCTTACATATTTATAAGCCTACCATTTGTCCTTGCTTTGAATATTGCTGCTACATTTGGTCTGGCACTCCTGCTATATATTTAGAGATTCTTGATAAAATAAAAAGAAGAATCTGCAATGTTACTAGCCCTGACCTGGCATTTCAGCTTCACTCACTTTCCCACTACCATAATGTAGCTTTTCTATAAATACTTTCACGGTAATTGTTCTGATAAACTTTCCTCTATGTGGTTGTTATTTGTACATGTGGAAACTACTTAGGAATTCATAGACACTTTGGGGTTTGATGATGGCTGTAGTAAGAATGTGTTGATTTGGTATAAGGAATAATGTGGTATATTTGGGTCAGTAAATGTGGCTAGCTAAGTTTAAGATAAGATAGATTGAAGACCAGCCTTTCCCCTATCCCCACTTTTGGTCTTGCGCCCCATTTATTTAATTTCCAAAATAAATATTACTTTCCTCTATGGTACCTAGACTTTATGAATTTAAGTGCATTTACTAGATTGGCAACAAGGTCTCGTACATTTACACTTGAATGGGCAAGAGGTAACCTTTCACGGGTGTAATGGATGAGCCAAGTTCATTGCATTCACTTTCACACAAATGCACATAAGAAAAGCATGAATACATTTCTTCTCTCCACTCACCTCAGATATAGATTAAACAGTCGGTTAGACTGAGCTTTCAAGATTTGGGTGATGACTAGTCAAAAAGAAGGACTACCTCAAATCTCCACTATCTTTCCCAAGATCTCACAAATAAAGAAATGGAATTTGTGGAGAGCCATGATCATCTAAGTCATAAAGGGACATGACATTAAAAATAATCTTATGCAGTAGACAATGAAAGAATTTTCAGAAACCACCAATTAATTAAAATCTACTAGTAATTCTAAAATCTATTATTAAATATTCATCCTATTAATCAAAATGTGTTTATTTTTGACAATGTCCATCAAAGTATTCTCTAATAATTGCATGAACACACAACTAAGTACATCAATATATCTCAAGCTAAATAATAAAAAAAATGGCTTTTTTGCAACAAATATAATATTTTTCCTTGTTAATGAACCTAAATCAATGGTGAATAGTAATTATATAGACAAAACATTATCCAATGGAAATTTCAGGTCAAAATTCTGCTAATAACTGTATCAGGCTGCAGACTTATTGATACATTCCTGCATACAACAAAAGAGGTGCTACTTTCATGAGTTATTAAAAGTGAAAGTCTTCTATGTTGTATGAAAGTAGCCTTGACTCAAAACTGGTTTTTAGTCAAGAAAATATCTATTGAAATAATAATAATCTATCTGTTCACACACTGTTAAGAGTCATCAATTTTTTTTTTTTTTTTTCCAAAGATATATTATTTTGTATTTTAGGCAGTTAACCTTATGGCACAGAATGTCAGTCTGAAATTATTAGATTTTGTTTTAAGTTACTCAAATCCAACTATTAGATTCATCAGTGATAAAAGCTTTCTGAGTTTTCTACATTTACATTTCAAACATTTATTTTTCTATTCATTGCTCAATAACTTTGTATTTTTCTCAACAAAAATACTTGAGTTCAAGATTTTCAAACTTTTCTTTCTCCAAATTTGACAGTGGAGGGTTTCTTTCTTTCTTTCTGTCTCTATTATATATATATATATATATATATATATATATTCAGAAAATAGTTATATGATATCATGAATTGAAAAGGATCTTTTGTTACAAAATACGCCAAATGATTTATAAATAAGACAGACATTATTTTGGGAGCATTAAATTAAGGAGACTTCCCTGTTTAACAAAAAAAAAGAAAAAGAGTGTTATGAATTGTTTTGCTGTTCAAGCTTTAAAGAAATATTATCATATTTTCCTCTATATATTTTTTTAATTTTATTTCTTCTTCATATTATTGTGATGGTGGTGGTGTTGGGGTTTCAAATTTCAGAATGGAAATGTTTGAGAAATCCTTTCCGAATTGCTCTTGACTTGATTCACATCACTGAACAAGAAAGGCAAACTATTTGTCAGGCTTGAAACATTGATTTTTATGATGCTTTTTATTCAAGAGATTACAGGTTGTTTGTCTCTTTTTTGACAGATGCATAAAACCATTTTAAAAGATGACCACACCTAAGAGTAAGGAAAGAAATAAAGAATGGGTAGAGGCATGGACAATCTAAAGATAAAGAATTAATGTGGATATGAGCTTAAGCTTGAATTGCCACAGACAGTTAAAAAAGACTGAAGCTGTCAGTCTTGACTTAATCTATAAAGTGAAAAGACACACAATATAAACTCTTATTTGCTTAAAAATGAATGAAAAAAAAAATAAAACAATGAAACACTATTTTAGAATTTATAAACATTCTGTTATTCAAGACTTGTCATATCAAACAGAATTCTTAGAATAACTTTGATAATATGCCACATATGTAGAGTCCATCTGAAGATATACTTAGGGTATTTCAGAAATTACAATAATTTTAGATTTTGCAATTAAACTTAAACACACTTGGTGAGTCAAAACTGAGAGAAAAGCATAGGAATAACATTTCAATCTTATGATGATTTAGACAAAGTTAAATCTAATTACCTGAACCTGGTGAGGTATTTACTAATAGCAAACTTATTTCTTCAAATAAGTCTATTGAACTTTTGTTGATTTATTGAATGAATTATAGAGGGTGCGTTGGGTAAATTGTCGCCTTTTCATATTTTTAGTTTTGTGCGTGCAGGATGTATTTGATTTTGTCAACTGCACAAAATAGTAGGGTCAGTTGGGCACCATCTGTAAGAAAAAGATCATGTTACAATTCCCTCTGCTAGAAATTTGGAAATGGCATACTGTACTGCTTGGCATTCATACTGGAAGCTCCAATACAAACATTTCACAGAGTTTGGGTATCAATCTGAGGACAGTGCAGAGGATTCAGAAAGAGATAGATGATATATCCAGTCAACATCATGGTGCTTAGAGTGATCACTAGTGATGGTGATGCTATGCCCACACAGAACCTCAGATTCAACACAGGGGCCCATATCAAATGCCTTGAGGAGGTTGTGCTGCCCTGGATCAAGAGGGTGGCTGATGGAAGACCCTATGTCTTGCAACAGGGCTCTGCACCATGCCACACAAGCAGGAGAACACAGTCATGGCTGTCAGACAATTTCTGCAACCACATCACCCCTTATATCTGGACACATAACTCCCCAGACTATAACCCACTTGATTATTATGTGTTGGGTGCAGTTGAGTGAGAGACCAGTAAAACTCCTTGTAACATCAAAGATGAAATGAAGGCAAAGATTATGGCAGCATTCACCAACTTAAACAAGGAGACCATCCAGAAGAGTTGCAAGAGATTCCAAAGTCGTTTGGAGGCTATGGTTGAAGCCAATGGCAATTTTATTGAATATATTTACTCTTTAGTATCTCAAGATATTTTTTGTGTAATTTTGGTAAATATATTTGTTAAAATGAGATGTCAATGTTATTTTCATTTTAGTGTAATTTAAATGACAATTTATTCATCACACCCTGTCCACACACACACACACACACACAAATGGGCAATTTTCTAGCTAGTATGGTTTGACATTCTTAGTCACATAACAATTTCACCTAAGCAACCAAAATCAAGTAAATATTAACTCAATAATACACTTATCCAACTCTAGGTCAACTTTCTTTTGGCTAAGTTTAAATGTTTATAATTTAACATTTTCTTAGAGCAGTGACAGGTAAATAAATGCAAAAAATATCAGTTACAAGAATAATCACAATGTTTATATATATATATATATATATATATATATATATATATATATATATATATACAATAGTCTGATTGTCAGGGATTCTACTGTATATGCTTTTTGAACATATATCTTCCTCCTGATTCTCAAAATATACATATCTGCTCTGTATCCTGTAAAAAAAGAATTTTTTTTTTTTTTGTTAGCAAATGAGAATATGAAACAGACCAGATATGTATATTTCAAGAATGGGGGGGTGTTCAAAAGCACTATTCGAGCTTTGTTCGATTAGGTGTCCCTACATGGCTGAGTTGTCTAAGGCATGTCAGGTCTAATGACTGTTTCCCCTAAGAAATGCAAGTTCAAATACTGCCAGAGAGCGAATATTTTTCTAACAAGACTTCTTGAATATTTGGGCCAGTAGATGTAAATAAATATACTGTTTAATCTATATAATAAATGCAAGTGTCAGTGTGTCACTATGTCACACTTTTTGAACTTTATTCCCCAACATATACCATTTTAGAATCAGGACAACTCCATGAGCAAATTAGAAACATTCCAGGCCGGATCCGGACCCGCAATCCTGAAATTTCGTATTCCCAAGTTTTCATTACTGTGATTGTTTTTGGAAATTTTTTAACGTGATTTTTTGCGACAAATTTTTTTTATGATGGACAATTTTTATCATTTGGAAATAAATTTGGGAATAATCAAAATTAATTGCGAAATCCAGCAAAAGTCACCCATGAAATAAAAATAATTGTTTATATGAAAAGTAAGGACCTACATACATCAAATTGTCTTTAAATTAAGTTAAGGCAGAAAAATTATCATTGAATTTTTAAAAGGTAAGCTTACATATTAATGCAATATTTAAATGCAGTGATCAATTTTAAGTTACGTAGTTTATTGTTGCCTACTTATTGTGATGAAGGCCCAATCAAAAGCCTTCTGCAGTAAATAAATAAAAATAGAGCATCTACTCAAATATGAATATTTATTTAAAAAATAACATTTAAACAAATAAATTAAAAAATCTGTTAGACTTAATCCATTTCCTAAAAGAAAAGTTGCCTTTGTGTACATTAGGATACAAAACAGAGCAAATATGTGTATTTCAAGAATTGGGAGGAAGATATGTGTTTAAAAGCACTATTCGGGTCTTGTTTGATCTGGAGGTCAAACGTGGCTGAATTGATATATATGAGGGCCAGAGAGAGAGAGAGAGATAATTGAAGAAGTTCCTATCAGAATGAAATGTGCTACAACAGTTTTCAATCTTGTTAAGTTATTTAACCATATATAAAGTGTTTGTGTGTATGTGTGTTAAAATTCAGATATAAATAAAAATATGCATAAAGACAATATAAAGTAAAAGACAAAAGGATAATTTTTTTTTTTAATCAATGTCTTTTGTTCCTTGAGTAACTATCAAGGAAGAAGTGGAGATTTTTTTAAACTTGTATTTAATCTAAATAAAGAAATAAAGTGGAGGAAAATGTTTTTAAATTTGAGAATGCTCTAAAATATTCTTAAAGCTACCTGCATAAGGTAAGGTAAACTATGTCGGACACTAAGTGATGTAATATATTGCCTAATGAACAAAATTGAGTAAATCTTTTTGTCGCTAAATATTTATTCATTTAACATTATTATATTATCTTATTTTGTTTAACTATGTGTTAATTTATTTAAGATATTTAAATAACTTGGGTTTCTTTTAATTCTTAAAAACTTTTATGGCCATACTTTTCTCAAATTTAAATTATGAAAGCTTAATGATAATTTTCATCTACTTTAGTTTTGTGTAAAAGTAAATGTTACAAAACAAAATCTACACATTTACCTTGCTGAAACTCCTTGGGGGCCTTAGATTAAAAAAAAAGAGTTTGCTTTGTCTTTTATTATATGTGTGTGTGTGAGTTTAGTGAGTACAGTTGAAAAGCCTGATCCACCAAACATCAGAATATGGCAGGGGTGGTGAATTATTTCTTAGCCAGACAGAACTTTCCAGTACTGTCTAGTGTGTGTGTGTGTATATATATATATATATATATATATATATATATATATATATATATATATATATATACACACACACATATACATACGTGTGGTACTTAGTAGAAAGTGCTCAATATCTGTGATAGAGCTAACATAATCAGATGTATGGCTATGAGTTTGTAACCCTGGGTTTCACACTTTTGTGATCATCAGACAAACAAGTCTGATGATCACAAACTTATATATATATATATATATATATATATATATATATTAAAATCCAATATGTAATTGGTAGGGATTATTCCAAAGAGGACTTTTCAGTCCATATGAGAGCTCAATGTATGATACAAAGCAAATTATAAGAATAATTAGGAAAAAAACTTAAAAAATCAGTAGTCAGTAATAACTTTATTTTGATGAATACAAACATAATAATCTCATCAGACCGACTACATTTTATGGAACCTATAAATTTATATATATATATGTGTGTTTGTGATTTTATAATGACACTGCAAGTGAAGATTTAGGGAAAAATCCCACATGTGCTGCATTGCTGTTGATGGCTGATAAGGCTTAGGCAGGTCAGACAAGTTCTACCACAGAGGCTGCAGGTGAAGATCTGGCAACTAGAGTTAACTTGGTGCTTTTTCTCTCCTTTGCTTATTCTGTAGGTTTCCTTTGAAAAAGAATTTCATCCAAAAGACTTTATTTTACCTTGTGTCTGTAAGTAAGTACACAAAGATACAACTGATTTTTTTCAGTCAGACTCATTTCAAAGTTTTGCCTTGTTGAAGAATATTGTCAGATCAAGAAAATACTGATAAAATACTCTGCTTCTAACCATAATTCTATCAACAGTTTGTTTCTCTACATAACAAACAAGTCAGCCAAACTCAATTTATTCACACAGAGACAGCCCAGTTAACTTTTCTTTCATTATTCTTTGATATACTTAAATGTTTATGCTTGATAGTAACAAAGCTATACTTCCCTCTTGTTCAAAAAAACATTGTTAGGATTAAATGTAAACAAAATTAGGTGAAAATCTTCATAGTAACATACACAATTTAAAAATAAACTAGTCATGCAGTAAGTTCTTTTAATCATTTCATACCCAAGTAAAGCAATAAAGCCACTAAGATGCAAGGTGTTACTGAGTGGAAGAATATGATCAAAAGAAAGACACTATTAAAGAGAGAGAACAATAAAATAGCCAAAATTACAAACCTTAAACACAAAAGTGCCGTAGAGAGCTTTCCTAATCTTGGTAGAGTTTCATACTCATTAAGAAATCAAATTCATTATCAATGACTTTCAAGAACAGCTTGTAAATTTTCATCATTACATGACTGGTACTCTATGTCAATGATAATTTGTATGTGCTATTTTTTTTAACAGCTGTGGTTGTGTCTAGTGCAAGATAGCCTAATAGGGGTCATCCCTTGACAGGCTCGAGTTGAAATCAATCATCTTTTTTCTAGATTGGTTACCCTACCAAGTCTAAAGAGATCAGTCTGCACTATTTATAGAGAGTTTAAAATGTAAAGTTTTCTTTCTCTTGAAGTAGCTGCCACCCAAGCAAAAACACCCAGTCTGCGCAGCTTTTTAACTCATAGCAAAACTGCGAAATAAACAAAAACTCAGAATTTGAACTCAACATGCCAATTTTATGTTCCATGTCAACGATCATTATGCTACTCACCTATAATTCATGAAAATAGATAAATTATTGTTTAATAATTTGAAGAAATCTTATCAAAATTAGTTCAATAACAGAATACAAAAAAGTAGTCATAGTAGTGAAATGGAAAATGAAAAGGAAAGAGAGGCAAGGAAAGAAAATGAAAGAGAAATAAATAGAGAGAAAGAAAGAAAGAAAGAAAAGGGAAAAAGGAAAGGAAAGACAGAAAGAAAATGAAAGAGAAATAAATAGAGAGAAAGAAAGAAAGAAAGAAAAGGGAAAAAGGAAAGGAAAGACAGAAAGAAAATGAAAGAGAAATAAATAGAGAGAAAGAAAGAAAGAAAGAAAAGGGAAAAAGGAAAGGAAAGACAGAAAGAAAAGGAAAGAGAAATAAATAGAGAGAAAGAAAGAAAAGGGAAAAAGGAAAAAGGAAAGGAAAGACAGAAAGAAAAGGAAAGACAGAAAAAAGAAAAAGGTAAAAAGAAGAATTATCATTCCTCCTCACTAATTTTCTTTGTTGTTGACTTCTGTTTTATATTGTTAAATTACTGATATTTGACCTAATCCAAGTTTGAGGCCTTTTCTTTCTATCAAGTCCTTCATGCAGTGCCAACAACTTTAAATAAATAACATCAATTACTAGTAGCCTTTGAAAATAAGATATTTTCTGTCCTTTTCAAACTAATTCTCCATTGAAAATGTCACCACCACTATTGAGGATTTTGTAAAAAAGAAAGAGACAGAGAGTGAAAAATGAAAAAAGAAACCAAAAAAACGGATGTTCAGCTTGTTAACGAGAGTAAATGGGATTTATTCAACATCTACATTCCTATTATTGGAGAATTGTAAAGAAATCGAAAGAATTGTCCAGGCTGATTATTTGTTATGCAGCTTTTTTTCATATTTTTTTTTCCTTTTTTAATGTCATGCTTCTTCAGGACATAGACAATCATGTCTCTCCACAACTTCCATTTCTTTATTATCAGTGAATTGCTATGAATTCTTAGGAAACATAGTGCAGTGATTTCTCATTATCTTCTCTGTGTTTTCTAATTCTGAGTAGTCCTTCAAGTTGCCAATCAAATCTGGAAAGCTTAGTCTACATAGCTATTTAACTCGGAGCTGGTCAAGGTCATTAGTGAGAAAGTGAATGCAACAAACTAGTTCAGAATTTGAACTCAACTCATCGATCCTAATTTCTGCACTGATAACTCTTTCAGTACCAGCACATCCTTCAAATGTTGTTGTAGTATATGTTATGATACTAATATGGTTTTAATTTATGAAACAATCAGCAAGTGATTTTTTTTATCATTGCACCATATCTCTTGAATGCATGCTGTATATGAGGAGGTGCTGAAAAATCATGAACTATATCTGACTCACTCCCCAAAATTTGACTAAACATCAGAATATTTTTAACAAGGCCAGTATACTCAAATCCTCAATGATTTGTCACTTTGTGCTAGCATAATTATTGACAGCTTACGAATGGTCTCATGTAGCCAATTTTATCCACAAAGCTTAAGTTAATACATGGTACGATTTTCAGGGACTTTCCAAAGCTGAATGCCCGATATTATCAAGAAGTCACCTCCCTGATAAATCAACCATGGTGAAATTCGAACCCAGGTCTCATGGCTAGAAAGCAAACATTCTAACCTCCCGACCATATAATAATATACGCATACACACATTTGTGCAAATATATATATCCTAATAATTTCATTTTTAATGTGCATTAAGCATTTTAATTTTGTGCATATCATTATCTCTGTCCATATTTCTGAGATGAGGTATTGTAATTATTAACCAGTAATAGGGAGTGCTAGAGAAAAACAATAATAAAAACAAAAATTAAACTCTGGTAAAAAACAGTTACTGAGACATTAAGTTTATAAGTCCCAAAAATTCATACACTGATGTCCTTAAGAAGCATTGATTGGTTCCAGTGTCTTGACCCAAAGAGTTGTGAGGTCAATACCTGGCTACTGCAGAGGTGAACAAAATAACCTGGAGAGTTGAGTTAAAGGAAGATAACAGAGACATCTGGGAGAGGCATGGCACATGGAACTAGAACAATTTACACCAGTGGATGAAATAAAGGGTTCAGTTTGAAATTTCAATCACCTGAAGAAGGCTAGAGCCTACAATGGCTGAAACATTGTGAATATGGCAACAAAGATGAGAACAAAAGTCTGAACAATGTAAATAATGTAATAATATTATCTACTTTCTTTTCTTAACTCTAACATTAAAAATATTAAGATTTGAATATAATCCATTATATACTCTATTTGATGATACAGAAGACCACTGCCCTCACATCTATATTTAATATGACAAGATCATGAAATTAGGTAAGCATTTCATAAACATTTTGCATCAGTGATTAAATTTTTAAAAACAATTTTTTTTTAAATGAAACTTTGTTAACCAACCCAAGTATTTATTTCAAATACATATAAAAAAAAAAAAAAAAAAATTCAATTAAAAATTTACTCAATAATTTGAAAAAGACCGAGTAATTATTTACAATAACTGAAGTCTCAGAAAACACCAATTTTAAAATCTCTGCGTTAAGTACAATTACTGGTAGTTTACAACATATGGTTAAACATTAGGTTACCAAATAACTGAACTTCATATAAAAGACCTGGGAGATATATTTTTATCTATTTTCTGGTGGGGGGGGGGTAGGTAGGTTGTAGATGCCATGAAACATATTTGATAAGTATTTTGAGAATTAACATGCTGTACCTAACATATTTGTAGCAAAAAAAAAATGTCAGTGAAAGAGATTTCCTTTGTCTGCAACCTCCAAATATCTTCAAGAGAAAATGTCTTAAAAGGGACATTTTACCAATGTTTGACCATTAAACTAAAAAATAAGATTTATAATTGTTTATCATCTTTATTCTTTTAAAGAGAAAACGTAAGAAATTATTGAATAAGATGCATGGAAAAAAATGAATGAAAATCCTTCAATCTAACCCTTGAAGTAATATAATACAGCACGCCCTGTTGTCAAGATGTCTTCGACTGTGATATGAAGAAATGACAAACATAGTAAAGCAGAGGTTTTCCTGATAACAATGATTCAGCTGTAGAGAATTTCACCTGGTATAAAGTATGTATGTACATACCGATGTAAGAAGAATATTTGGTTGTGTAGTTATATACATACATTAATCCATATGCACAGATGTAATTTTGAAGAACAAAGTTTTCTTCCTCCCATTTTAATTCTAGATTTTCTCTTTCCTGCTGCACATCTTTTCACTTTCTTTTCTAAGTTCCATTGTCCTGTTTCTTTTCAGGAGATAATGTATATGCGCATGTGGTTGACTGGTTAGAATGCTAGTATTCCATCCATGAGAACCAGGTTCAAATCTTACCATGGTCGATTTGACAAGGGAATTTTTTTTTATATTGGTCTGTAGAGACAATCACAGAGTGCAGCACCAGAGAATAGACTGAAAACCATACCCCCCATGGATCAACACAAACAGGTTGATGAAATTGTCATAAGGCTGTCAATGCTAGCACAAAGTCACAAGTCATCATGACTAAGTTTATAATCATACTGGCCTTGTTCAACTACTGTTTATCCCAGATTATGTGATCTCTGTCAGAAATTGTGACTAAGCTCTGCTCAGCAGAATTGCAGTATAAACTACAGGTTCTATAGTGAAATCATCAGCAATACATTTACATGATATATAAAATAGTGGTATACGGTTAGTAAAATTTACAGCACTTCTTAATCAATAAAAATGGGGTGTCTATTTCAAATAGAAAATATCTACTATAATAATGTTTAAAGTAATATATATATATATATATATATATATATATATAACAGCTGGGATGTCACTGCAATTAATATTGTGCATAAGTATTTGAAAATAAGATAAAGATTAAATACTTTTTAAAATTAATGTTATATTCACAATATCTATACATTTGATAGATTTACAATAAAAAAAAATTGTATTTACAATACTTCCAATGTATGCTTTTAGTATTGGCTGTATGACTATATTTAATCATTGGATTAAATCAGTTTTGACATATTTGTTTAATAAATCCTACTCATAATATCACAGGTTACCTAAACAGCTAATAATATTTTATCTCAGTATGTGTTTGACCTAAAAAACAAGAGCTCATTTTCACAAATCTATGCACCGCGTTCCTTCAGGACATGGGTTATCATGAGTCGCCACAGTTTCCTGTCTTTTGTTGCTCTCGTCAGCACTTACAAATAACATTGGCAAAAAATTCAGTCAACGTATTTTCTTTTTGCGGTTTTAGTGATTAGGTATTAGTTGAAAAATGCTGATTATAATCTTAGCGTCACACACAAAGCATTAATTTATTAATGAGAACAAATATTTGCTTTAAAAAATGTTCAGTGCTTGATGAAAGGAAGTTGATCAGAGGACCATGCAACAAAGCAATTTTTGGAGCTGAAATCTAAACAAATGCCGAGTTATTCAATAGCACTGCCAAAGTTGAAAAGTACACCTATGAAAATGAGCTGCTGAATTTTACTTTGCATGTAATATTACAAACAAATATACTGTCTTTTTGTTAATAATTAATTCTTTGCATGACAAGGTCACTCAGTACAAGTCCATAGTAAAGAGTACAGAATACTTAAAACTTTAATGATATAATTATAATAATATAATGTCTTTATACAGCATTTACTTATCAAATCTTACATAAAATCTACAAACTTCAAGTTGTTAGCTTTTAATGCATTTATACACACACGTGCATGTAAGAAAAGACAGTGCAAGATGTAAGTTACATATTAGGAAGGTCAAATTCAAGGAGGTCAAATTCATTCCTGAGGTGTAAAACCATTTCAGAGAACTACTATCAGTACAATACCAGAAAATACTTAATATTTAATTTCTAATGCATAAAAGTTATATTCTCTTACAATAATTCCTTACCATTGAAGATTTCTATCTTCCTTATTTTCCAGGAATTTCTATAGTAAAATCATCAGCAATGGATTTATATTATATATAGAATAGCCCTATACTGATAGTAAAATTTACATTAATTCCTGACCACTGACAATTCTTTTCGGCATGATTTTTAATCTCAAACATCAGAGGAGGCGCAAGCAAGGCGAGAAGAAAACTGAAGAGGATAATAGTCAAACTTTATCAAGAAGAGATGCTGAAAGAATAGAAGAGCAAGATCTTTGGAAACACCTGATGAAAAACATGACAGAGAGGTTAGTGATAATTACAATCATGCTAAAAGGAGTACTGTTTCTTTTTTGAGCCTGTCCGAGCTGGCTTTTCAATACAAGTGTGACAATGACTATTCAAATTATCCAACGATATCTATTGGATCAATGATCAGTCAGTGTAAGAATTGATTTGCTACCAGATTCAAGGATGAACCAGATGGGATGTGCTGTAACAAAGGAAAAATACAGCTGGAAGTTCTACCATTTACACCAGAGCCATTGCAGTTACTTCTGGATGGGAACTCAGCTGAATCAAAGCACTTCATCCAGCACATCAGAAGCTGCAATAACTGTTTTTCAATGACTTTATCTGGAGCCAAAGATGCTACCTTACCAGGATGGGAAACAACTTGCAGGATTTAGAGCAGGAGAAAGCTTAAAAGTCCACATGGAGTGTGGCTTTTAAGCTAGTACATATTATATTAAGGTATGAAACCTGGTAAAACAATTTCTAAGTTAAAAATTGAAAAATTTGGAAACTAAATCATAAGGTCTTACTTTTAAGTATAAAAAATCTTACTATGCTGAGTTTCATTCATTTATAGGTTGGTGAGTGATATACATAAATCGCTTTGATTCAATTCCCCCCCCAAGCAAGGCAATAAAGCTACTGACATGAGGGGCTACTTATAGTGAAAGAGAATGATAATACAATACAGGAATCCCTCGATTAGTGCAGCTAATTTGTACATCGGTAACTATAAAAAAAATCAATTTTCAATTATCATGGTTAAAGTGAAGAATGTTTTACTGCTCTAGTCAAATATTATGTATGCACTAATCAAATTTTGGCATATAAAAATTTTAGCGCACTAATCAAAAACACATTAATTGAATGTGCATTAATTGAGGGATACCTGTATTTACGTAATGAAAACATTTTAGAAAAAATATATTCCTTTTGTATTAAAACCAAATCAAAAACACTGTGCTATCTCAACATTTTCTGTGAGGCAGAATGGGAATTCCAAAACATACTCATTCTACTGTTCCGGCATATCACTAATATGTTAGCTTTTTATGCATTTTTACAAGCACAAAAAAGTAGAAGCCAGTCCAATATGTGAACTATATATTGGAGGGGGGGAGGCAATTCAAACAGGTACAGAATTTTCATTATCTGGGTAATATCATAACAGATGATGGACAATGTGTCAGAGAACTAGTGAAAGATGTCTTCCAGAAAAAATTTTTTTTTTTTTTATCATTTCACCCCAAGCAAGGTGGGAATGCCACCAGTATGCAGTGGGTTGCAGGGAGTGAAAATGAGAGAAAAGACTGGGTATAGGGAGGATTGAGTTAAGAATAAAAGCTGAACAGGATTCAAGAAGATAAAACATGCTGATTGACATTGCATTTAAATTTTTGAAGATTGTAGTTTTCAGGGAAGCAAGTAAATGGAAGGGAATTCCACAGACTGGAAGTGCAAGAAAAGAAACTGTTGGAGTAAAGGTGGCAGTTACATTTAACTATTTTAACAGTAAAAGGGTGGGACCTAGATGCCAATCTAGTAGCACACTTAAATTCACATAGTTGGGGCACCAGGGAAAAAGGTCATCAGAGTAGTTGCCATGAAAATATTTGTAGAAAAGACAGAGGGAAGCCAATGTCATGTTGGTGATAAAATGACTAAAATCAAGATGCCAAGTCAGGATTCATTACATTGCAGATCCTTCTATGGATTTTGTCAAGAACCTCGAGATGAATAGCAGGAGCACCAGACCAGATACAGCAATAGTATTCAATGCACAAACGAATGGTAGATTTGTAAATGTGTAAGATGGACAAGAAAAACCTACTGGCACAACACAGTGACCCAAATTTCCTTGCAGTAGATGCAGCTATTGATTTAATGTAGTCATTCCACTTCAAGTCAGTTGAAAACGTGAGGACAAGAAGGCACAGTATGTTGCTCTCCAGGAGTCTCACATCAGCCTATCAGTTTCTCTATGGTGGTTAAATGAGAGCAGTTTAGTTTTAGAGGCATTAAAATTTACAAGCCATTTCCTGCCCCAGTTAACCACTAATTGGAGGTCCTTTCCAAGAGCAGGAACCAGGTTAACATTGTCAGCTCTGATGGATTTGCTATTGTGACAGGAGTAAATAGTAGTGTTATCTGCATAAATGCCTACTTGTGAACTGATGACATCAGGAAGATCATTGATGAAGATCAGAAACAGCGTGAGACCCAGAATAGAGCCTTGGGAGACACCCACATTTGTGTGAAAGGATCTGGAAGTGAGCCCATTCAAAACAACCTTAATTTCATGATTTGATAGGAATAATTGGATTAAACCAAAGACTTGTCCAATAATACTGTATCCCTGGAGCTTATGTAGAAGACCAGTGCAAAGTGAGAAGAACTGATAAGGACCACAAGAAGTTGTGGCGAGCCATGATCAACTATGTCCTGAAGGACAAAGGGCTTTTTTTTTATCATTTCATCCCAAGCAAGGCAATAATGCCACTAATGCATAAAGAGTTACTGAGTGTGAAGACTATGAGAAAAAGAAAAACATTATTAAGGAGAGAGAAAATAAAAAAACAGGAATTAAGAAAACAGGCAATAACAATTGGCATTGCATTTAAATTTTTGAAGATCAAAGTTGACTGGAAATCAAAAGACCAGAAAAAAGTTTCATAAGCAAGAAGTGCAAAAGAAGAAACTCTTAGCATAGAACTTATGGCTATATCTAGCCATTTCAAATGTCAAATGAGGAGACCTAGCTTGGAGAATTTAAAACTCACAGGATATAATGAAGGCAAGGGAAGCTAGCAAGTAAAATAATTAACAAATGTGTGTTTATGGATGGAAGACACAGAGACAAAAGAGGATGGTAATGGGTCAAAAGTTACTGAGAGCAACAAAGGACAGAAAGTTATAAAAAGTTATGACCACCCAAGTTTTGAGGGGACATGTCATGTTAAAAAAAAAAAGAAGATATGTACACAAACGTATATATTAAAAAAGGGTCATGGAAGACTTGCCATTTATATGTTGTAAGGCTCAGATCAGAATGTTGGAAACACTGTTTACAGAAATGTAGCAACATAAATGGAATTTATATACAAAAAAAAAAAAAACTTTTCCTTTAACCCCTTCCCCACCAATTATTTTGGGAAAAATGTTTCATTTTCAGACAAATTTCTTTTTATTTGTTTTTAATATAGTAACTAAGAAACTAAAGCACCTTAAAATACCTGAGCAGTGGCTAACACTTCTACCAGATGTATGAGTTGACAATTGGACTCATTTCAACCTCAGAAGGGCATAAAAAGAATCAAGATTAATGTATAAACACGTCTCTAGATAGTTTTTTTAGACATTATGTTTTGGATGTGTTTATTTATCCATGTCTGAAAAAAAAACACTTTCGGTAAAAATGTATATACATGTCTATGACAGGGAAGGGAGGAATAAAACATTTTTCTGATTTTTTCCTGGAATTTTTTATATACCCTCTTATATTTGGCTGAGATGGTTACAAATTTATGACTAGTGTCAATTGTTAGTGTTTGAGTGAAGGTTTTAAATGTTGACTTTGCAGACAGGCAATCGACAGGAGAAAGACCAAGTTGCACTAGTCTTCTCCCATTTACTCAGCATTTGCTTTTTCTCCAAACTTAAGTTTAATATATAATCAGATATGACTTCATGTGCAATCTTTAATTCTATGCGTAGAAAATAATAGTTGGTCATCAAAAGAAGGAAAGGATGACACAATAATGAAGAAAATAGCAAAGAGAGACAAATGTTGTATTATGTTATTTGCCAAATTAAATAACGTCATTACTTCAGAAATTAAATTCTAGAAGTACAGATGTAAAGCTGAGAAAAATGAGCTATGGATGAAATTATACACTGAGATATTGTATATATAACCTGGTTTATACTAACACTGAAACAACAAAGCAAACATGACCTATTAAAAAATATCTTGTTTATTTTGTGTGTAGACCAATTTCATCCCTTATTCTTTTAATTATGAAATGATGCTGGTATTAATGGGGGTAGGAGATGCACATACACACCTCTTCTCCCTATGGGTCTTTTAGTCCTCATATATATGAGCAAGCTTGCCTTGGTACCCTTGGTCTCTGGCTAGTACAATATTTCTGACTTAAGGAGGAGTTCTGTTGCCCTGACCTTTAGGCAGATGAGACACATACACTTGGTGTATTGCACCTGAATCTTTACACACAGAATTAGTGAAGCCCTTGACAACACACATACTGCAAGGACTACAGCATTAGATATCTCAAAGGCCTTCAACAAGGTGTGGCACAAAGGTTTTCTACACAAGCTCTCAGGCTATGGAATCACTGGAAGGGTTTTCTCCATTATAAAATCCTTCCAAACAGGTAGATGATTGAAAGTGGTTATTAACGGCCAGTCCTCCAATGCCCTGGCAGTCAATGCAGAGGTTCCCTAGGTCTCACTTTTCGGACCAAAGCTCTTTCTGATTTATGTAAATCTACCTAAGAATATACTCATACTATTTGTAAATGTCTATGCTGATGATACCACCATATATGGGTGCACCTCTAAAAGTCTTGACAATCAGAAATTGACATCTGACCTCTCTTCTGATCTAACACTAACTTCCTAGTGAGGAAAAAAACTGGCTGGTCATATTTAATGCCTCTAAAACCAAACTGGTTACATTCCATTGCCATCGATCAGACCCTGAATTTTTACCAGTTATGATAAACAGATGTCTCTTCAAGGAAGCCCCATGCCTCGAGTGGATATTGGGCCACAATCTCATACCTACATCAAGTGGAATTCCTATATACAACCCATCACTAAAGATGCAAGTAAAATGATGGTCTCCCTGTACTGCTCCAGTAAGTACCCTGCTAACATCTACCAGACCGAAAATGGAGTACTGTTGCCATTTTTGGGCAGATGATGCCAAGACCTCACTTTCCAGTCTTGATATTTATAAGTGTCTCAGAGCCCTTGCTGGGGAAGAATTATTTTTTATACAAACAGCTTCTTCCCATGAACCATTGCTCTAGGCAACATCATAGAGGATGATCCCCCCACCCGATCATAAAAATCTTCACTTGTTCAAATCTAGAGTCAACTGTTATCTTCCCTTCGTATCCATATAAACTACCCCTTCACATAACCTAGTGATTGGCCCTTGTACAGGCTGAACCATACTGTAAAAAATAAATAGCCAGGATTATAAGCTTACATTTGGTTACATATGGTTCTGTCATTCTTCATACCTCACTTAGTTTACTTGGCTCAAATAAATAATGTTCCATTTTCTTTCACTTGTCAGTTTTAATTTTGAGTCTCCAGCATTTCTTATCTCGTTACACAAGTATTTTTTAACTGGTAGTTTTATGATCTTCTCTGAACTTTTGGCTAAAATACACAATTTAGCCAAAACATGTTCATCAAAATAATGATTTTACATTTAAATTAAAGAGGTTCTTTGAGAAATTTTAAAAAATATTTTCAAATTGTTGAAACTGCTGGTCAGATAAGGAATTCAGAATAGAGTGGAACAAGTGATAACCAGAATGAAGTTTAGATGAGATACCATCTATGAACAACCTTCCCAGCTAAGGTCCTTCATCATTATTGTAATTGCAACAAGATGAGAAACATTATCAGCAGAATGGGTGCAAAATAGAAAAAAAAAATCAACAAAACTGATTGTTCATTTCTAAGTTTGTTTTCAAAGATCAATGGAAAGAACAGTGCTAGGAAGAATAACTCATAGAAAGAGATCAATATGGATCAAAGACAATACCAAAAGTAAGAGATATCAAAGAAGTGGTTAAGCAACAGAAATGGCGGTGGGTAGGATACAGAGTAAGATAAAGTAAAAGGTTATTTGATTAGTGTCCAATGGATAGTATAATAGACAGAAGATGGAGAGATTATTTAAAGGTGCTTGCTTGTAAGACAACAGAGAATAGGCGTGTCATGGGTTGACAGAAGGAACTGGGAAAGGTTTTTCTCCAGGAGTGAAATAATAATGGCTGATCTCTTATACACACACACACACACATATATATATATATATATATATATATATATATATATATATAAATGATAAAATATGGTTTTAAGGTATGAATTATATATGGCTAAAAGTGCTTAATATCAGAGAGAGCATATGGAAATATAAAAGTGGACACTGATATCAACATCAAGAAGAGACAGTCTGTTTCATACTTGAATACAATCTTCAGGCCATAAATACTGTGTCATTCCTTTTAGTAATGATATGTCTATGTGTATATGTGTCTGTGCACACCTATGAGCAGGTTCTTAAAAATTCATGAAAAAAAAAAACTAATAAAATTAGTCCCCAAAGAAAGACTATAAATTAAATGCATTTTCAAATTACTTATTTGAAATTTAAGACTTTTTTCTTCTAAGGATAGTAGTTTAAAATTCAGAGAGTAAATACCAATAATTCCTCAACATAAACATTATACTGAGGAAGTAAATTATCTTACAAGTCCTATAATTAACAAGATAAAAACGTATCCTTTATGAGCAAAAGCCAATGTACACTAAATGAACTCTTTTGATTACTAGAAACTTAAAGTTATGTGATTTCACTTGATCAGAAAAAGTTCTCATAATTACATCTTAAAAAAAGGACTTAAAAACTGAATCAATTTGTCTGCACGTCTACATTTAGGCAGCAAACCTTCATTAACATCAGTTTAATTAAAAGGCCACAGACATCTTTATTTTAGATTTTACTGCATCATTTTTTATTCCAAACACGTGCATGCAAGAACTTTTCATGTTAAAAAGTTAATTTGGAAAGGAAAAAAAATAACATCTTTAATCACAGATTTATCACCAAGTGTCATGCTCTTGGATCTTGTATCTAATGAAAGAGTTTAAATCACTCAGTTAAAAACATGTGACCAGTACTTGTAGGCATTATACAGAAATAAGAACAGATAAGAAAAATTTTAAAAAAACATCTCATATATGTTGGTTTAAATCTAACACACACACACACACATATATATATAAACGTCATAAATGTGTAAATTTATTTTCATTTTTTCATTTCAACATTTGGAAATAAATCTGATGATCCACTGTCCTTTAAAAGGGCTGTGGTGAAATAATTTATTATATGGAACCTTAAAGTAATCTGTTGTTATTTAAATTATTAGCTCTGATTTACATTGAGCTCTCTGGATTCTATCCTCATTGGGTCTTCCCATACGGATTACCTAGTTTTTCGTAAACTAACTATATATATATATATATATATATATATATATATATATATATATATAAAATCATTTATTTAAATATTATAACATAAATATGTTATAAAATCACTACAAAAATAGCCATTTCGTTTCGACACACATCCAGTGTCTTATCAAGTGACGGTGTTGAATGTAGAATAAATGGTTTTTTAAAAAATTTGGAATTGTTTTTTTTTTAAAAACCATTTATTCTACATTCAACACCATCACTTGATAAGACACTGGATGTGTCGAAACGAAATGGCTATTTTTGTAGTGATTTTATAACATATTTATGTTATAATATTTAAATAAATGATTATATCTGCTCTTCTCTGTACTGAGCACTCTTTAAAGAATAATAATTGTTGGTTATTGGAATTTACTCCGTATATACCAATCCCACACTTGTGTGTGTATATATATATATATATATATATATATATATATACACACACACACACACACACACACACACACACACACAGGTTGCTTGAAAAGTAACTCCCAATTTTATGTATGAGTGGCCAGCCAGGGGTCCCAACTTAACACTGACTTTTTTTCTTTGGGGTTGGTTAAAGGAGCATGTCTACTATACCAAACCGAGACTTTGAAAGAACTTGAAGAGTGAATACAAGAAGTCCTGGTTAAATCACAGTTGATGTGATTTCTGGGCAGCTCAAGAAACTGGTAGTAAAACCTCGTGCCCATATCAAATTTTAAATAAAACCTCATGTTAAATGATTTCCTCTCATATCAATTTCTTGTAAAAATTATAGTTAATAAATAAATTTCATGCATTTTAAAATGGAGAGTTATTCTTCAATGTGTGTGTGTGTGTGTGTGTGTGTGTGTGTGTGTGTGTAGTGTATTGGGGCAGCAAATCATTATTCAAACATATATCGTTAAATATAACAGAAAATGAACATCTATTATGTCTGATCATTTTTACAGATGCATCACCAACTCCCCATAAAAAATTAGTTAAATTTCTGAGCTGTCAATAAAGCTGTCAACACCTCATAAAAACACCCACCTCAGGGTTAGAAAATGGTTTTCTCTGATATTTTAAACTAAAAGTAAATAATACTTGTTTCAAATCAAATTAATTAGACTTTAAATCAGATCAACTTTCTCAAATAAATTTGCAGAATAAAATATTTTATTTTTGAAAGAGAATTACATTGTGATGACAGAATTCTAAAAATGGCTAAAATCAGCTATTTTCAGCAATTTAACAAAAAACTCATTTCAATCAATTTAAAATAAGTTCGAAATACAGCAAAGTATTTTGCTTATGTGAAAAATTAAATTAAATCTATTAGCTTGAAATTAAAATGGAAATAAAAGCTTCAAGAAAGATTTTTCATTTCTAAAAATTCATTTCAAATCTAAGGTATTGCTTTTCTTTGGAGGTATATATATATATATATATATATATATATATATTACACACACACACACACACACACACAAGATGTTGAAAAGTTATCAGCTCAACCAGGAAGTAAATAAATCTGATGTTTGGTCACTTGTTCAAGTTTTTGAAAGTATGTGAAGCCAATAACTTAAGAATATATATATGTATATATACACACAAACACACACAAAGAGAAACCAAACATCTGTCATCTTTAATAAAAATTATTAAATATATATATATATATATATATATATATATATATATATTTTAAGACATTTTTATGTTTATACATTCTTTTTACAGATACAAATATTTAAGTAAATGCTCTGTTTATAATGAACAGTATTAAACAACATTTACCAGACTGAGCATTTACTTAAATATTTGTATCTGTAAAAAGAATGTATAAACATAAAAATGTCTTAAAATAATTGTTGGACTTTGTCCATTTCATAATATATATATATATATATATATATATACACACACACACACACACACACACACACACACACACACACACACACACACGAATGAGTGAAAATAAAGAAAACAAATTATAACTTAGGAACCATTTATATGCAGCAGTTTATTTTCTAAAAATAAAAATTTATAGTTTGAGAAATGTTGACTAAAAGGATTAAATCATTTAAATTTTGTTTGTATCGATGAAATTCTTTTATTAAAAAGAATTCCATCCACACAAACAAAATTTAAATGATTTGGAATAAAAGTTTTTATTTAAAGTTATATATTTAACTATTTATGCCTTATAAATATTATCCCTATCAGATATTTAGAAAGTATCAGCTTATATTTTTTACAATGTATGCATCTAATAAATGCCAATGCCTATACATATACATATTTTCTGTTTTGTATAACAATTTTTTAAAAAGAAATTTGTTCATTCTCCTAAGATGGTATATATTTTATTAAATACATATTTTACAATTTGCTTTAATGTCAACTTCAATGGTAGTTAATATTCACTTAGAAAAAATTTGCTTATAGGAAAAAAATTCAATAATGACTGAGAAATGTGCAAATAATCATGACACATAAAAATGAGGGAAAAAAAATCAGTAAGCTAAAAGAGATTAACATTCCAAAACTAATATAAAAACTGAATCTAATCAACTATGCAGATGTTCATGACAAGAATGAAACAAGAATAAAGGATAAAAGAAAACAAAGCATAAAAACAACCAATCATGAAAGAGGCAAAAGATTACACAAAAATTCATTCATTTAGAACATATGCTGCACCAATTCATCTCTTAGTGTTGAAGGAATAATTGAATTTTGCACAAATGCAAAATAAATCTGTTTCAAAGAATGGAGTAACATTTTCACTAAAATATACATAAACACATTGTGTAGATGTAATAGGCCGGTTAATAAAATTTGAAGAATAAAAAGCCAACAAAATGATATCAATATTGTCAATTGAATTTATTATATGTTAACCTTTTAACTGAATTGAAGCATGAAGAGAAAGATTTTCAAACACTACGTCACGTTTAAGTCCATACCTAAAAGAGAACCAAAACAGTGTAGGTAATGCCCAAAGAAAAAGGTATATTTTTTCTTTATTTTCATTGGCCTTAAGATTTTGTCCAGCAGTATATATATATATATATATATATATATATATATATATATATATATTTTTTTTTTTTGAATGATAAATTATTAAAAAAATTAATTAAAATCTTCAGACATACTGGGTTGTAGATTAATATTCTTATGTTTTTATTATTATTATTTCATTTAGATTCCTCGACTAGTTTCGGCCAAGTTTTCATATATATATATATATATATATATATATATATATATATATATATATATGAAAAATCAAAAGCAGGATCTGCAATGTAATCAATCTTGACCTGGCATCTCAACTTCAGTCACTTTCTCACCAACATGATGTGGCTTCCCTCTGTCTTTTCTACAAATATTTTCATGACAACTGCTCTGACAAGCACTTTTTCCTAGTACCCCAACTACGTGAATTTAAGTGTACTATTAGATTGGCATCTAGGTTCTATCCTGTTACTGTTGAATGTAACTGCCACTTCTATTCCAACAGTTTCTTTTCTTGCACTTCCTGTCTGAGGAACTCCCTTCATGTACTTGCTTTCCTGAAAACTACAATCAGCAAACCGGATTCAAATTTTGAGCTAGTCTGTTGCATTCACTTAGTCATAAATACCCTTGGGAAAGACACAAATCTGTCTCTTCTACATCCCACTGCTTTGGGTTAAAATAGCAAGATAGATTTGGCTTTATATAAAGGCTGCGATGTGGAAATTATCACCATTTTATATTTTTAATTTTGCACGTGTGTTGTTTCTTTTTTATTTTGTCGACTGCACAGTATAGTAGGGTCAGTTTGGCATAATCTGTAAGAAAACAAGCACTAAGAAGCAATTCACTCCACTAGAAATTTGGAAACAGAATGCTGTACTGCTTGGCATTCAAGCCAGAAGTTCAAATACAAACATTCTAGAGTGTCAATGGCAGTGCAGAGGATTCAGAAAGAGTTGGATGAGTAATGGTGATTACAAAGGTACGACAGCCTGGAAAACTCACTCTGATCATTCTGATAAGAAAAGAACTCCCAAATTTGTTGGTGAGGGTCTCACACTCAACAGAGGCCTACATCAAGTACCTTGAGGAGGTAATGCTGTCCTGGATCAAGAGGATGGCTTCTGGAAGACCCTATGTCTGGCAACAGGACTCTGCACCATGTCACACAAGCAGGAGAACCCGATCGTGGCTGTCAGACAATTTCTGCAACCACATCATTACTTATATCAGGCCACCTAACTCTCCAGACTGAGCCCCAGGAGTTTGAGCGAGAGATCAACCAAAATCCTTGTAGCACCAAAGATGAACTGAAAGCAAGAATTATGGCAGCATTCACCAACTTAAACAAGGAGACATTCCAGAAGAGTTGCAGGAGATTCCGAAGTCATCCACAGTTGAAGCCAACGGCAATTTTATTGAATAAATTTACTCTTTAGTATCTGAAGCTATTTTTGTGTAATTTTGTTAATATATCTGTTCAAATACAATGTCAGTGTTATTTTCACTTTGTGTAATTTAGATGACAATTTATCCATCGCAAACTGTGTGTGTGTGTGCGTGTGTGTATATATATTGCATACCTTAAAGCAATATTATAATATATATTTATATAGCATATAAGTATATATATATATATATATATATATATATATATATATATATACACACACACACACACACACACATTATGCATGCCTGTAAGTATGTGTGCGTTTTTTTTGAGTTCCACAGCCTATGAAAGAATGCACTGTGTAGATTTTTACATTCAATATATTCATGCCAAAAGACAGAGGTTGGAAAGAATTGGCTGCTTTCAACCCCAAAGAGACTAATAGGTTTTACCTAATACTTCACCTATTAGAACCACATGCTTACTGCATTCCAAAAATTCTCAAAAGAATTACATTCAGATTCTAGAATTGGCTGCTGCAAGCTTAAAAGTTTTCTTACAATATTCCAATAATAGTAACAAGAAAAAAGGCTCATGAAACAATCATGAAAAAATTCATTTCTCTTGATTAAATCTTAAAAATCTAAGGAAATAAAATTTAAGTGGAGAAGAAGCAAATAAATCAAGAAGTTGAAGCTGTACCACTATACTGGTTGCGAGGTGCTTGTTGTTGAACAGTTATATTTTGAATGGCTACTCTCCAGGAAATGGTTTATACAATATATATATAATATATATAAAGCCAATTAAAAACATTAATTAACCCCTAACATATTCACTGCCACCTGAGATATTTGAACTCTGGCATATACCATCTACATTTTTTCTTTTTTTTTGAGTTAACCATTAGAGATTGCTACATGGCACAGTAGAGTAATGGATTGTAGATCAGATTGAGGAATCAGAGAACAGAGTTCAATTTTCCAGTAGAGTTTTATTACTTTCACTTACACTCAAATAGCCTTGGAAAAGGTATTAATCCACCTTTTCTGCCTCCATCTTTGGGTAAATAGCAGGACAGACTGACTTCTATAGCCTTGGGTGGCAACTGAACTAAGAGAAGGAAAGCTAAATGTAAACCAGGCTGGAGAGGGTTGGGCTCCATCAGGCTATCTTGTCCAAAACACACCACTTCTGCGGGTGCAGTGCGAGTTACAGGTCACATGATCATGATCGTGGTACAAGATGACTTCTGCTTTAATTTAGTAAATGGGAAAATATATAAATTCTTATATATCAAGAACAATTTTAAGGAAAACTATAACAAAATAGAAAAAGGTTTTGTGTGACAAATTTCATCCTTTAGGACTTCATCAAACTAAAGTGATGTTTACGTTGATGCAACTACACATGTGCACAAAGAAAAGGAGATGCTGATTTTTTTTTTTAATATAAGTTTTGAGTATATAGTCTAGCCGATTTCATTTAGTCTATTTTTCTTTTTTTTTATGTTTCTATCATGTTTGTTTTTAAAAATTCCACAGTGATAACAGAAGATAAATCAAAAAAGTAAAATGTTGTAAGAACCTGAACATAAATTTACTGTGGATGATCTAGAAATTAAAGCACTTTATACATATTTTCATCTTAGTAAATTGCTTTCTCTTAATTAAAATAGCATTTTTTATATCAAAATTATGGTCAGACTCATTATGGCAAACAACTAATGCATTGAGTATATTATTTTGTAAAAGATCCCTTTTATGTTCATATAATCTTTTATTCAAATTTCTTGAGGTTTCCCCTATGTATTCCTTTTCACAGCTATTACAGGTGATAAGAGTAAATTCCTCCTTCAAGTTTTAGCTTATTATTTTGTTTTGTATTAATTTAAAATTCTTATTTCCTCTCCTTCATGAACATGTGTAGTTGCATTGTCAGAGTTAACTCCTCCTTAATTTCCTAATTGTCCAAATTGTTCCTAGGAGCCACTATCCCTAAACTATAAATAATTGAGAAAGCCCTTTCTCTCTCTCTCTTTCTTGCATTTTCAGAGAACACCGTGACCATGTAAAATTTTCGCAGATGATATGCATTTCCTACTTGTGGGAAGACGCCATGAACAAGATATATACACACACACACATGTATGTACGAACATACTTTGAAAACACAAACTCTCTACATTCATACATACACACACTAATTATGTCTTTTGTAAAATCTTTTTGTTGTCTAATACATATACTTTTTGAACATATATTTTTGTTTTTCTGTTACATTTTCTTTTGGTTGGATTCCATCATATTTTTGAAGTGGGCTTTTTATTTCAGGAGTTACACACATGTTCACATCACAACGCATAAAAAAAACATGGTCCCCTACAGCATCAACATAAACACCACTTTAGCCAATGAGATCCTAAAGGACAAAATGTGTCACACAAAAACTTTCTTTGTCATACATTGATAGATAAAATAAAATTTAAAATATAAAGAATGATGTTAATATCTATCTGTAACACTGTTTTTGTTCTATAGTGTTTTTAGAGCTTTTGATTGTTATTTAGAGAAATAAAAACTTTAGAATAGATGCATATGAGCATCGTAGGTAAGATGCAACATGCCATGAGAAATATGTGCCCTATTTGGCAATAAATGTGTTAAACAAGGAAATCAACAAAGAAATGTCATTTTAAATTTGAAGCACTCATAATTTTTTATGAACAAAAATATGTCTAGACCTGTTGGCATTTTTATAAGCTGAATATTAATGTCAAACTAATCATTTGCAGTTCAAACTTTTCATGACTTGTATTTATCCCAAAAGTATTTTCATGTTGTTTATATTTGCTGATCCATAAGATATGTGTATAACAATGCTATTTTTTAGATACCTGCTCATGAAAACTAATCCCACTATCCATTATACTGCACAAGATTTCAGGGTTCAGCCTCCTTTCCATAATACCTGTAAACTGGTAGTGAAAAGCATTTTGTTTCATTTTTAATTTTTTTAAATCTATATCTTTATTAAAAATTCCTTTATAGTAAACAGGATGTAATACATATATACATCTCATTTTCTTGATCAAGTCATTTATTTGGAGAAGTATACTCATCATCCTGAATTTAATATGTCATTTAAAAATAAACAAAAAAAAACTGTTGTACATTCCAACATTCATTAAGTGAGCATTGTCACTTTACATGTAACAACCCACTGTTGAATATTATAGTGATCACTCTACCAGGTGCTGTCTTCTTTTAGCATCCTGTATACAAAATATTCCAGATTAGTGTATCACGACACTTCAGTGTAATAAACGACCCAGCCTCTATTCATTATATAAATTTTTCTTTAAATTGTTTCTTTTTTTTTATATAAATTCAAAATTAAATATTTGTCTGAGCTAGCAAAACTTTAGAAATGTACTGTAAAAGAATTTTATTTCTAAAGTGTATGATTGCAGAAAGTTTGGAAAGCAAAACCAAAAACAAATACTTTGTGGTAAACACCAATAAAAAAGATTATTTTAATTTGACTATCCACCTTAATCCAAACAAAACCCAAAATTAAGGAAATAAAATACACAAAATCTTTTTAACTACTTTTAAACTGTGCATTCTTTTTTCTATATTGTTTAAAAAAAAAAATTTTTTTATATAGACAGGAGTCACGGTGGAGTAATAGATAGCGTCTCGGATTGAGGAATTGGAGAGCCGAGTTTGAATTCCAGTCGAATCCATTACATTCACTTATGTGCTAATGCCCTTGGGAAAGATATTAATCCTTGTCTTCCCCCCAACTACTGGTAAATAGCAGGACAGACTAGGTTCTATAGCCTTGGATGGCACTGGTCTACTGCAGAAAGAAATGGCAACCTACTGCAGGAAAAAAAAATCTTGCCTTGTCAGTCATGTATCAAAAGATACAGGATCACCTAAGTGTGTATCACGCATGGCACATAACTGACTGATATAGCTTTAAAATGATTTGTATTGTTTTCATCATCATTTAAAAACAAAATACTTAAATTTTTTTTTATAGTGATTAAAAATGATTTGCATTTATATTGTTAAAAATATGAGAATTTTTTATATTAAAAAAGACTTATATTGTTTTCAATATCATTTAAAAACAATGGTGACAAGAAAACAAAAGCTGAATGAGGTCAGCTCAATTATACATCTCAATACACTAAACTTCAAAAATTTAAAGCTAAGCCTCTCTATCTTCAGTGTTTTTCATGTAAAATTATAACTGGCATTTGTTGTATCCAACCCCAACCATGTATGTAAGACTGACTCAACTGATGAAACCATTATCAGTCTGAAGAAGTTCTTTTTGGGGCCAAAACGTATTACATAAGAATTTTTCTCATTTTGTAATTAACCACTACTGTTTTCTATGGTTAAGGAGAAATTTAGTTTTTTTTTTATTAACATTGATTATATATATATATATATATATATATATATATATATTAAACTAAACGTTTTAGTCTTGACAAGCTCCAGGGAATTTATCCTGGGGTGCGAAATGGCTATCAAAATGGGGTACAATTGAGTTTCATTTTTATGTAATTCATTTCTATGCTCTATAATATATTGACCTCTCTTTTGTAGATCAGTTTTAATATTTTATATTATTAGGATTTACTTGGATTACTTACCCATGGATTTATTTAACATATATATATATATATATGTGTGTGTGTGTGTGTGTGTGTGTGTGTGTGTGTGTGTATCTGAGCAACAATCCCCTTTTTTATACCAGTTTCATTAAAACCGATCAACAATGTACTGCAGTTAAGTTTTCTACTTAATTTTTCTTGTGTTCTTATATTTTTTTCCTTTTCTGGACATAAACTATGTAGAAATTGTCTGAATGTTCTATATGTCCAAGCACTTTAGGCTATTCTTTTAGCCATTATCAAGGATGATCTTACTTTTACTTTTAACTGAATATATGCATTTTTTATGGATGTATCTAGAGTTATAGGAATGTTTTATTTCCAAACACAGTCAGCACATTGTGGCCATCTTCATAGTTGATCTTATTGAGTGTTGTTTTTTTTTTCTTTTTTATTAATAATGCTTCCATTTTGTTTAGCCTTTTCTTACATGTGGATGAGGTTATTATATTTGTATTATCTATGAGCATGTTGCAGATGGAATTTGGTCTCTGTATGTATTTAAATGAAACCTAATTGAGATATGGTCAGAGATGTAACTTGTTATGATCACAAGATTTCAGACATTGTGCTCTCCAGGCTTCTTCAAGTACTTTTTGATCCAGGTAGTCTTTGGGGAATTTTGAACTGAACACTTTATTTAATCTACAATGTAGACTGTTCTTATTCTGCTGACCATTTCAAGAGATATCTCGTCTACTTTTTATTTATTACTGTTCAGTCATTATTCACCCTGTTTCCATTGAGCCTAAGTCTGCATTGGTAATGGGAATATTAGCAGTTTCCTTATGAGGAAACAACTGGTATTCATTGCCAGAAAAGTCAGTACTACTTTCAGTTGAAATTTATAAAATCTTTCTCTTAAACAATTTTTCAGAAAAATAGGTTTCTTGAGTTCATTAGTTATTATTGCTCTTTCCAACATTGATGGAGGTTTCCTTCCTAACCTTTTGTTTAAAGCAGTGTGGAACAGCAATATCTTGATTACATTATTATGTTTTCTTCAAGTTACATGTGCTATCCATTTTAGTTGTTGCTGGTGAAAGTCCTCAAAAGATGTGGCTTTGTGATTTTGTAGCACCAATTCTCAAGGTTCAAAGGATGGACTAAGACCAACAAGTTTCATTTGCTGGAAACCATTTATAACCATTGATCTGAGAAAGTGGTTGTATAAGCTGATAGTCAAGATACTTCTGAAAAAGTTTGGCACCATGCATAGCATCTACATGTACATCTTGATTTGACAATGCCATTTAAGAACATATAGTTTCTATTATTTGGTAAAGTTTGTGATTCTATTGTACCAGTTTACAAGGTTTAAAGAAGGACACTTTTCACCAAAACCCATTTGCTTCACTCACTCAAAACTATTTTGTAGCCATTGATCTGAGAAAATAGTTATATACAGCAGATATTTCTGAACAGCATTACACAGCCCAGGGATTGAACTCACAATTACCATGTCACCAAATTCACAAACCAATTCTTTAACCCACTAAGGCTATTGTCCCATGTTTCTTCTTTATGAACTTCTCACTTTTCTAACAATTATAAAATATTAATGCATAATGAAAATTAAATAATGCCACGATTAATCAGGTCCTGTAGTTATGAAATAAAACAAATTAAATGGGCTGAATATTTAAAGCACTTGTAATGTCTGTTGCTTGTTGGCTTTCCTTTTGACCTTCATACCAAAATGCTGCCAGGAACAGTGGCAAGTACAATTAAGCACATACCAAGCCAACAATTAAGAAGTTTGAAGATGCTTATTCTTAATTTGGCACTTACAGCAAAATCATATCCAGTTTCAGGGAAGCACCAAGATTTAGTACATTCTCTGCTGCTTGTGTAATAATAATAAACCAACAAATGACATACAAAAGCATGAAGTTGAAACATGCGTGTGCAGTAAATATGAACAATGTATATTCAAAACTAAACAAAAAAAAAAAAGTTGTTATCAGTATCATCATATATGAGGGGATGCTGAAAAATTCTTGACTCAACCAAGTTAAAAAAAAAAAAAAAAAAATTCTGATGTTTGGTCATTTTGTGAGATTTTGGGAAGTGGGCTGTGCCAAGAATTTTCCAGCATCCCCATCATACATCAATCTGAACAGAAGCTCAGTCTAAAGTGAGTTTTTGTGCATTTAACCATCAACAGATATAATCGCATTCATCATAGCTTCTTTAGGTAATGTGCATCCATGTGTGCTTCAGGGAACCATTTTGTTCTTGGCTTCTTCTTTGTCAGAAGAAATTAAGTAAAACAAACGATGAATACCAAGAGTAGATGAGAAACTTATTGAAAAGAGTTCAGAAAATATTACCTGAATACTCAAAACTCATCGAACTACACACACACACACACATTTTTAACATATGGACATTCTGGTCTAGGCGAAGGACAACTCTGAATTCAAAGCCAGTGGAAGGTTGTTTGGGGACCTTGTGACACACAGTGCATCAGGTATTTGGCTCTTCAAAAAGTGTGGTTGGTTCTGCACAAAGCATTCACCACTATAATCAAATCATATGTGCTGGTGTCTGGGCTGCCAATTCCTAAGAACTAAACTGCTTGATTCTCATACATCAAATACAATGGGAGAGGCCATCATATATATATATATATATATATATATATATATATGTGTGTGTGTGTGTGTGTGTGTTTGGCAATATGAATAAGGTATATTTAGGCAGCAAGTATTCATCCAAATAAATTTTATTAAAATGATCCAAAAATGCCTGTCTTTTCAATCTTACATTGTATAATTCAATTTTTGAATAAGCTCATATTAAATAAAATATCATTTACCACAGAAGACAGTATCTTGAAATGCATATATTTAATATCTGCATATATTATATGAATATAAGAAAAAAATATACAAATAAATAAAAAAAATAAAATAAAAAAGTTATAAATAATAAAAAAAATAAATAAATCACATTCTTTTTGTACAGCCTCATTCCCAATAACCATTACACATGACAACAGCATAAACTATTTCAAACTTTCAGCTTTCCACAGGCATCACATTGATTCTCGAAAATGATTGCAATGGTCAAAAGTGCTTTAACAAATCAGTAACAAAATATGAATTTTGTACATCTTATCCACAACTTTAGATCACAATATTCAACACTTTATTCAAAAATACTTTTGCTCAAAAATTGGTTTTGATGTTTTTTGTTCTATTTTGTATTTTATTTGTATTTGTTTCAAAAAGATGGAATGACAAAAATATCTGTTGAAAACAATTTGAAATGAAATCATTCAGTTGGCTAAATTTGCTTTCCTTTTCATTTAAGCAGATTCAAATTTTTTTATAGTAAATTAAGAATTAATTGAGTAAAAATCATTTTTCAATATTTTTTTCTCTAGATTATTATAGATTAAGCACTCCAAATCACAAATATATATATATATATATATATATATATATATATATAAAAAACTTTTATTAATAGTGAGATTCAATTTGTTACGCAAATTCATTGTCTCATATGCCAGTCAAAATATATATGTTCATACAAAATTTCTTAGAATATATATATATATATATATATATATATATATATAAAAGATTTTAATTTGAAATTCATAGTTGCCATTCTTTTTTCATGTTTTACTATCAATTATGTAACTCAGATTATGAATATATTTTTTTCATATTTTAAGAAAATACATTGTATGAGCTTGTTTGTTTTCACTTGCACAAGGGGCTCAATTTACAATAAATTTACATAGCAAACTGGATCTCTCTATTAAATTTTATACAATTTAAGGAATTTTTTTTATTTTTATATACATTCATGAGCTGGAGTGCTTAATCTATAATGATATGAAAAAAAAAATTTTTTAAATTGATTATTTCTGGTCACAGTGCCATCTGTTCATTTTTTTTTTCTTTTTTACATAAGTGTTTTTCAGTATCAAGCAATCATAATATCAATACTGAAGATAAACATTATGCTTGTGTTGAAACTTGTTTATCTTATTTTATTTTTTATATAAATTTAATATTAACAAAATTATCCTTAAAAATTCACAACCTCCCCTCCCCCCCCAAAAAAAAACAAAAAAAATAACTAACAAAAGAAATTATTTTCTGTTCTGTATGACTTGTGTTCACTTTCACATAGATCTGCTAAACTTCCTGTTTCCCTGTTAATTTTCTATGTGAACAAAGTAATTAAGGACACTGAGTCATTAGCCAATTTTTACAAATGACTTCAAAGAAAAAGAAAAATCTGTTCCAAATCATTTGTCTGTACTCAGGTGACATAGGTCAGGCAGGTGTCAGTACTGAATATAGAAACACAATTAAATAGTGTTTCCTGCTATCAAAATGCAGTTTTTTTTAAGTTGTTGTTGTTATTGAAAGAATTCTTGAGAAATGGTCCTGTATCTTTGATACAAAATTTGGGATTCCTTAGGATTTAATGCATAAATCTAGAAAAATGTCTAACAATATTAGTTTCAATAAAGGCATTCATTCTAATGAGTAACTTCAGAAATAAGCACTCAACCATTTTCAGACCAAAAGTCTATAATAATGCAGCAGTGAAAACAGGTGGAAGGTAATTGCTGGTTGGAAATGAAATATGATAAATTGATTGCGTTAGTCAGCTTCCTATATTTGACAAATCCTCAAGTAAGTTCTAAGTTCACTAACTATGTATCTGTTACAGTTTAGTAATCCCTGGAGACTCACGGTACAAAATACCCACTTTTATAACATATTTCTGTATATAATCATACATCAATGTTGATTAAGAATTTAGTTTTAATGATTTTAAAAAAAGAAAATAAATGTTGGTTAGACTTACTTAGATATCAAATCCCGGAGGTTAGACATTTCTTCGTCTTCAGGAGTTGGTGAAGTCAACTGAAATTAGAAAATTAAAACATTAGAAAAAAAAAGGTAAAGTTGGATGTTGAAAGAAGAAAAGTCAATCAAATCAGATGCATAAATTAGCTATAAATGAATCTGTTGCGAATTTGAATCAACCAACAACAAAGATAAAGGTCTTTAAATATAAAATATTTTTGTGTTTTTACAACTAATTTATATCTTAGTGTGTTTAAGTGTTAAAGTTCTTACAGTAATTGTTTGTTAAGATAAAAAGAAATGTGGTATCTTTGCATGTATGTGTGAGAAAGAAAAAGCAAGGGAGAAAGTGATGAGGAAAGTGTAAGTGTCACATAGCTTGGTGAGGAAGACAGGTGAAGGAGTAAGGAAATTTCTTTTAAGCCGATATGTTGATGCGCTATGAAAATGTTGCTCTACTTTACTACCTTTTTTTTTTTAAGCTTATCACCCCAAGCAAGGCTGGACGCCACTAGCACGCAAGGGGTTACAGAAGGTTTGAAGGAAGAGCAGATAGGAGTGGTAAAGGAGAGGATGTGGAGAAAGATAGTGGATCGATCAAGGCAAGGGGGTTACAGAAGATTTGGAGCGAGAGCAGATAGGAATGAAAGGTGAAAGGATGTGGAGAAGGGAAGTGGATAGATCAAGGCAACTGGAGATGTCTGGAAACTTTGCTTATATACCCTTCAAAGAGATCACTAAGCATGTTTTTTATTGTTGGTAGGGACATGACCTGTTGGTTGAAAAATGTTAAATACTTATTTTCAGAGCATGAATTTATTAACGGGAAGAATGTGCGAATCCTCCAACTGAGAAACACTTCTGTCATTTGGCGTTTGATTGCCTTGGTGTTTATGTCCATCTTTATTCCACAAATCTATCAAAATTTAACCATGGCTAAGTATAACATAATAACACAATACAGACATATTTTCAACAGTCTGATGTAAAAGATTCTGTCATTGTTTTTGACAAAGTATTTTATTTTATAGTGGATGGGAAAAGCAAGAATCCAGCTCTGAATTTCAAACCATGGAGAAAGCAACAGGAAATCACTTCACTATTCTTCCCAAGAAGGCATGGTAATTTGCAGAGAATAAAAAAAGAGAATCTCTAGAGAACTATGACTGCCTACATCATGAAAGGACATGGAATTTATTATTATTTTATTTCATAACATCATTTAGTTGTCAAAAGTATTTTCCCAAGCTTTTTATGACTGTCATTTTTCAGATATGCTGAGTATTCAATCATAAAACTATTTAATGAATTCTTTGAGGAACTTTTCAATATCTTCAACTTGTTAGAACCACAGACCACACAATTTTGTCTCATGAGGTGAAACAAGTAATAGTCTGAAGGTGGGTGATAGAACTTCCCATACTAGCTCTATGATCAATTAATGCATCACATCTGCAACAGAAGGACAAGTATTGTGATACACCAGTGTTGTAAACTAGGGAAGGTTAATGAATAGAATAATCACACAAAGATTGATAATGAACGATAATACTTAGGACATGAACAAAACATATAAGACTTGCCAGTGGTGCATAGAAGTCAACTGCTAGAAGTAAGTAAAGTGAATTCCACACTGAATCTACAACCGCAGACCCACACAAAGTATTCACTACTTTATTTATGGGAATGGGAACATACCCATTATCATCTGTAGGTATGCTACAACAACCAGAAACACTGACCAACTTCTTTCTATAACAAAAGGTCTTGCCTCTTCCAATGCCATATTCAAACAAGCCAATTGCTCACTGCAATGTTATGCAGTAACGGTTTGTCTAGACCTCATCTATAAGTACTTTTTGTTCCCAATAGAAAGCTTGAAGGCTCTTCTATAGAATGAAAGAATGTCCAAAATTCAGCTATTGTTTTAATTAAAACATTGGCATAAACACACAAGCAATATGTCAGTTGTGTTAAGACATATTTGAAACAAATGAAGAGATAATATAGGTACTGAAAGTAAGAAATGCCAAAGTAACTTGCTGAAATAGGACAATTAATCCTCTAGAAAGTAACACTAATGTCTATAACCAATTCAAATAAGGATGACCAGAATTGTTTAATAAGAAATAACAAATCTCATTTAAATATATTTACAGTTATTTGTCCCCACCATTTTAAAACATTCTCTAAACAGCATATTTGTACGTAATCAATTATTTGATTAATATCCAAGAGGGTATATCTGATCTTCTTAATAATCACAATTTTTATTGACTGTCATGTTTATAAATAAACATTGATATATTAATGCTTCAGATCTGATAATCAAATAATAATTACCTAATGTTTTTCCATCACATTGACTGAATCCATCATAAAATTTCTACTAAACACTTTGGTATATGTAGCATCTATAACAAATTTAGTATAGGAAATAAAGAAATTGAACACAGAATAGGTCGCACTCAAGATAGTTTCACCCAACAACAGAAATAGTTACAAAATCAAAATACTAACCTAAAAACTTGGATCGCGTTCTTAAATAAGTTCATCAAATCAAGACTTTCATATGAATGTCATGCATGGTGCTAAACTCACTCAGAAATATCTAAAATGTCAGCCTATAAAACCACTTTCTCAGATCAAAGATTAAAAATGCTTTGAATGAATAAAATCTGTAGATCTTTGTGAAGACTATCCTTTGAACTTTGTGAACTGGTGCTACAAAATCACAAAGAACTGTACCAAATAATAAAAAGCACATCACTTGAGGGCTTTCAACAGCAGCAACAACTTAAATGAATAGCACACGTAACACAAGGAGAAGGTGCTGACAAAATCAAGAGTTTGACGTTTCACATTACTTTAAACAAAAGTTTAGGAAGGAAACTCCCATCAGTAGTGGAAAGTGCCACTGGACTTGAGAAACCTGTTTTCCTGAAAAATTGTTTGAAGAGAATGATTTTATAAATTTCTAGCAAAAGTAGCACTGGCTGCTCAGTCAATGAATGTCAGATTGTTTTCTGATAAGGAAATGGTTAATACTGCCATTATCAAACAAATATTTCTAAAATTAATGATAAATTTTAGTATTGAAAAAGATAGTGATTTTAGAGATAATGGTCTTGCATATATGAAAACTTCAACCAAAAGAGGGGAAAAATGAAAAACAAAAATTACCAACTGCTTTTTTGGTGGGGGAGCATATCAGTAAATCAGAAGTAAGGGTCAACTGGCCCATATTTAACCCTATTAAACTAGTGTCCAGTTGCTGATGTTTTTTTTTTTTTTTTGACTAAGCAGAAAAAAGGGCAAAGAACTAAGAAAAAAGAGAAAGAACTGAGAAAAAAAAGAGAAAGAGAAAAAAAAAGAAGCTATTTTTGGATTCCAAGCACAGAGAAAAGTTCTTCCACTTTGCCAAAGGAGAGTAGAACTCATTCTCACCCCCACTTATCAGCTTGTAACACACATCAGCAAGGGAGGAAGTAGAGGTTGACAACCCATCATCCAGTTCTCCTTTCACACCCACACATTTTTTTTCAAACATCCAACCACATCCACTCCTCATCACCAATAACATCACCAAACAACACCTTTTTTCCCCTTCCTTCTTACAGCTAGCTATATTTACTTACTCCATGACAGTATATAATCAACAACTCGGTCAACTGTGCCTAGGAGATCCAAAGACATTTTAGATAAGTCAGGAATCTAGTCAATTCTATTTACCACTGCTGAATGTAGGTACCAGTATTTGTTTGGAGAGGATTTGATAGACAGAGGACATAGCAGATTATTTATTGTAATACTAATCTAAGTAAGGATATTCAAAGAGTTATAATTTAATCAAAGTAATTCATAGTAAAAGAAAATATTATACAAAATAGGAAATGTAAATTAGTATAGATGTTGCTATATTGTGCAACTGTATAAAGTAAAAAAAACAAAAAAAAAAACAGAATACTTATAAATAAGCAACTATCAGCATGTATTTACATATAGTGAGAGCAGGTCATTTGCAAGCAGAAAGGACCAGAAAATTATTATACATAAGATTATTGATAAACATCTTATCTGAACAAAAAGAAAATTGCTTATTCAATGGAATATATATATATATATATAAAAGGAAAAACTCAATACATCATTAAAGACTTCTGTAATAATTTATTTCAGACAGACAACTGCCTCATCAAACCAGAGTTATAAAATGATTTAAATCATACACACAATAATAAAAATTACAAGAGGAAATGAATAAAAGATCTGACCTAGAAAAATCAATTATAAAATGGTTTTATATATATATATTATATAATTTATGAATATACATATTATCCCACATCAATATATATAATTTATGAGCACACCCATCTCCTATCATGGATAGCCAATCCCTGTTGCAGACACCTGCTCAAGTACATTTATGTTTGTTCAACACCCACAGAACCTACCTGTGGTTTATACTGCAACTATGCTGAGCAGATCTTAGTTACACTTTGAGAAAGTGCACATTATCTAATGGAACCAAAATGTTTTGAACAAAGGCCAGTATGCACAACCAAATGACTTGTGACTTCATACTAGCAGAACCATCGACTTCTTCCAAATTTTCATCTACCTGATTTCACTTACAAGTTTTGGGTCAACCAGTGGCATGGTTTTCAGGCATTTTCCAATGGTGTCACATGCTAAGGTGATCTACCCTGGTTGGTAACATCAAGAAGTCACCTCTCTGATGAATTGACCAAGATGAGATTAGAATCCAGATCTTATAGTAAGCAAACATATATATATATATGTGTGTGTGTGTGTGTGTGTCCAAAGCACTAACCTCTATACAGGCAAATAGTGAAGTTCATTAGATAAAAGAGTGGACTTAGTAAACCAACTCTAAAAATGAAATGAATTAGATAAAAACATTTTAGTAGTTAATTGATGAATTAAACTTTTATTAATTTGAGCCTTTCCCCCTCTGGATCAAATGACTAAGTCTTTGATGGTCCCAAGGACATTGCAATCAATAATTTTTGTTATATTTTGAAAATATTATTTTATTAAAGAATTATCTCTTCTGTCTGGTTCACATTTTACTACTGTGAAATATACTTTACAATATAGTTTTAGTTCATTGAAAGTTTTCAACATGAAAGTGATTGAACCAACTCTGAAAAAATGAAAACAAGGCTGGTAATGTCTTACTGCAGCAAAAAAAATTAAATTATAGCAAAAAAAGAAAGAAAAAGAGACTGTCCAATTTACTAAGTTTTACTAAACATGTTAACTAAAGAAATGTTACAATTTCTCAGGAATATAAAGTAAAATGCAAGTACTTAAAATATACTGGGTATTTTGATTGAGTTCTAGATATTATAGTAATAGTATGCTTTAATCTTCCACTTTTATCCCAGTTAAGAGGTGCTGTCCAGTTTCATGGATCTCAGGTGACAAGTCAAAAATATAACTAACTACCTAAACTAAAAATCAAAATAATAGTTCTCAAAGATTATCACCAATCAGATTGAAAGTATGTAATTAATGCAAAGAGTATGTGTCCAGATCCCTGTACATGTGGCTAACAGTATAAAAGCATAATCTATAATCGTAAAAGGTCTCCGAAGAAAACAATGTGAAGAGGCTGCTATTTACTTCAGTGAATAATAAAAGGGTGTGTGTGTGTGTGTGTTTGTGTGTATATATATATATATATATATATAGTGGAATTACTCTATTAATGCGTTTCTCATTAGTGCGCTGAAATTTTTATACCAAAACATCGATTAGTGCCTGCATAATGCTTGATTAGTACATTAAAATGTTCTTCCGTTTAACTATAGTAATGAAAAATTGATTTTTTTTGTAGTTACTGATTAACTAAAAATTTTCTAAAATTTAAAAATGGAAAATGGGTAACTATTTTGTTTGTCAATTTTGTCTATATTTGGTCAGTGCGTTTTTAATTAGTGCTTATCTTTTAATATACACATTAGCCACACTAATCGAGAGATTCCTGTAAGACACCAGAAGTGTTGAAACAAAATGGTTATTTTTATAGTGATTTTATAACATATTTATGTCATAATTTTTGAATAAATTATATTGGGTCTACTCTGCACTCTTTTAAGAATAGTATTTTTTGGTTATTGGAATTTATTCCATATACACCAATCCTATACTTGGGTATATATATATATATACATACACACATACACATATGTATGTATAATAAATGGATAGACATTCTATGTCTATTGAATTTATCCATCATCTTTTCTAAATTGCAAATTCCCTTCCACAAACCTGATTGTTGCAGCTGCAAAAAATATCCAAAATTATGACTGTCCAAAATTTTGACTGAAATGGGTCATTTTGCAGAATATGAAAAACTAAAGTGAAAGAAAGAAAATCAAGTGTTGTTATATTTTTTTGTTTGAAATTGAATCTGCTAAATTAAAACATTGAAAGTCATTATTTAGATATTTTTTTTTTGCATCTGCAGCAGCTAGGTTTTGGAAGGTGATTTGCTATTTGTAAAAGACAATAGATAAATTCTATAGACATATAATGTCTATGTTTTAATAAAACTTTGTCCAGATGAACAATTACTGCCTAATTATATATATATATATATATATATATATATATATATATTACAAGTTAAAAGAAAGACTCACACACAATTGACAAACAAATACTTGCAAAAGAAGTAGCATAATACTTACAGAAGTTTGAAGACATGCAACACTCAAAAATCATCAAATAAACAAAATGCAAAGATATAGACAAAACTTCATCAACCTACAAAAATTCTTTGATAATGCCTTATTTCTTTCTTCTTTTTTTTTTTAATGCCATATCTCTTCAGGATGTAAGGAATCATGACTCTGCAAAGATTTTGGGGGGGCTATCGGTCAATTGCCATAACTTCTTGGGAAAGATAAGAGTGGTTTCCTGTTGCCATCTCCATGGTTTTGGAATTTGGAGTTTTTATTCTCTTATACTGATTGCATGTAAGGGTAGAGAATCAAGTCTACCCTAATATTTAACCCATAGCTGGGGGATACTATCTTATAAATGCCAAAAGCTCTCAGATAATATTAGACAATTTATGTTCCAATTCTCACTCTTCTCTGGGAACCATAACAAGTATCTTAATAGAAGAAAATAATGAATAATAAAATTTTAAAGAACTTTCTTTGCTCTTCAACTAAACATGCACACACACACACATATATATATATATATATATATATATATATATATATACCAGCTTTTACTGGTCATTTGAAAAGTGGCATTTCATGCCTCGTCCATCATCATATTTACAAATACTGTTTGACATGCTAGGAATTTGCCTTAGACAAGAGAGTTCCAGGAATTAGAATCTATGGAGCCCCTTTTGACATCTATCATCAGCAATTTTCTAATCACAATGAAATTCAATATGGTATCCCCTCTACACTGCCATTATGGCATACTTGAAAAAGATCTACAAAAGTCAATCTGCATCTTATGACTTGATGATTAGGTTCCGGTTAACTGCCTTTGTTTGACACTAGTTCCCAGAATATATATATATATATATATATATATATATATATATATATATATACATACATACATACATACACAGTTATACAGCTCAGAATCATGGACCCCATATAGGTCCCATATCAAAAGTTGTCTCCATGTGATCTGTGGCTATACTTTTGACGATAGTGTGTCCAATGCTGATTTTCTCGCAAAATGCAACATTGGTGGAATTAACACTTTCCTGATGCAATCACAACTTTGCTGGGATGATCATGCTGCAAGGATGAGTGATGACAAAATACTTAAGGTCCTCATGTATAACCAGCTTTACAAGGGACTGTTGGACATAAATGGCTCAAGTATTAAAACAAGCTAAAGTGTAACCTCTCTAACCTTGTGTGAGTTGCCCTGGGTAAAAATAATTGTTGATATTTGGTGCCAGAGTGGTGTCAGAAATTTTGAAATCAGTTGTCTTGACCAACTAAAAGACAAAAGACAACGGCAACAAGCATCAGCAAATATTCCTGTGGCTATGTCCCGAGATCCTCATTGTAACACAATATACGAACTTGCATGCAGGTCACCAGTGTGAATGAAGTGTCACATACAACAGAAACATAAAAACTGTATGAGATTGTCAGATCCTCTTATGTCAAAATCAATGGGAGAATTATATATATATATAACGTAAATCATTCAAACGAAAAACAAATACTGAAGCTAATTATACGGCAAGAATCACTCTCGCAAACAATATTTAATAATAAAATACAATCAACTTCGAATCCGTTAATGAACACACAATTTTCAAATTTAAAAAATTTCAACCTCAGCGTCGCGACTGCACGCTCCAAAATTATTCTTACATTTAAAAATATCTCATTGCTAAAAAAACACTCTTTCGGACTGCACAATCTTTCGATGTCGCATTACTACTCGGAATTTAACAAAAACACACTGAAATGTCTACCTGATGATGGTCGTTCGAAACGACTGAAAGCCCGGCTCGTAGAAAAAATAAGACCTGATAAAACCGGAATTTATATATAAACAAGGATCATACCATTCATTAACGGATTCGAAGTTGATTGTATTTTATTATTAAATATTGTTTGTGAGAGTGATTCTTGCTGTATAATTAGCTTCAGTATTTGTTTTTCATTTGAATGATTTACGTTACATAAATTGAATATGCACTACATAATTGATATATATTGATATATATATAATTCGCAATTTAGGAGAATACTTGCTGAAAATACATCTCTTCTTTTTCATGAAAATAATAAACAAAGTAAAAATTCTTGAAGCTATCTATATTAAAAAATTGAAACCAAAGGATTAGAAAAATGTGCTATAGCTGTTTAAATTTCTTTTATTTTCATTTCCCAAGTACTTTCGATCTTCTTTCAAGATCATCTTCAGAGGTGCAAGAAATACAAAACTATATGTTATTATTATATATATATATATATATATATATATATATATATATATATATATAGAGAGAGAGAGAGAGAGAGAGAGAGAGAGAGAGAGAGAGAGAGAGAGAGTTTCTCCTTGCTGTTAAATAGGACAACATATATAAAACTGATATTTTGTTAAATCCTTACTTATTAAAAGGCTTCCATTTGAGTCCTTAAATATAGTTTTCCAGCTATTATTGTAATCCACATTCTCATTGAGTCAGTTTTTTAACCATCCTGGAAAACACTGTGATTATCATACACTACTGCTTGCAGTTGCCAGTGTAACTGGCACCTGGTGTCATCATTGCAAGGGAAGTAACCTAGTATAACAAATATTTGGATTTTAAGCTGTTAGCTACATTTTTGACTTGACACTCAAAATGTTACAAATGCTGATATATTATATTCTTCTTTCACATACCTTGTCTTGTTAGGATGTGGGCTATCATGGCTTTCCACATCTTCCTTTTTATCATCATCCTTTGATCTTTTACTACAACCATTTACTCAAACTCGTCAAGTAAGTTACTCATGGTTTCCTCTAGTCTTCTCTTGCCTGTGAGTGTTAAATTTTCTTGGTCATTTTTCCTCATTATGTGTCCCAGAAATTTCCATTGTCTCTTTCCTATTGTAAGTATACGTTTTCATTTTAGTACCTCTTTTCCTTAAAATATCCTCATTACTCACATATTCTGTATATAATATTCTCAGCATCTGTCAGTAGAACTGCATCTTTGTCCATTTAAGTCTTTGTGCACTTCTTTTTTTCAGCCTCACTCAAGATTATAATCTCTAAATTCCAATGCCATAGTTAAGTGTGAACTCACAAATTTTTTCAATGGCTCCATAGTATTCAACCCATAGCCAGGGCTCCATATGTTATTTAACCCATAGCCAGGGGGAGAAGAGATGCATTCATACCTTTCCCAAGGGTATTTGTGTGAAACTGAATGTAACAAACAAAGCCAAAATTTTAACCCAACTTGCCAATTTCTCTTTTTAACAACTAAATGTTACATTACCTATATCCAAATTATATAGTAATATTATAAATGATTAAATTATGATTGCAAATCAAAATAAAATTTATTTTAAAAATGCAGTTTTAGTTTTTATCATAAATATTTCTGGATAAACTAAATGTGTGAACTAAAAACTAGCTTTTTATAGCAAGAAATATAATTTCTTTAATAAGCTTGGAACAAAAACAGAGCTAAAATTTTTATTACAACATGCCACACTTTCATCAATTGCTTTTATTTTTTTTATTTACTTCATCGTTCATTTTTTAAAAATTTTTTATTTTTATTTTTTTTTACAAATATCTTAACTGACAAGGTTACTTTGAAATTTGTCAGCCAAGAACAAGTTTATCAAAAAAGACTTAGAAGAGAAAATTCAGTTAAGTGAAAGAGATTATAAGTGCAACTTGTGTGGGTAACTTTGTGGGAGGACACTGGTTTATGAAGATTATATAAATCTATTCTTTCCCCACCTTCCGACTCAAATTATGGTTAAAATAGCAAGGTAGATAAGGCGCTATTGCCTTGGGTGACAGCCTTTCTGGGAAAAGGATTACAATGAATTTAAAAACATGAGGGAAGTAACAGTAAACTACTCCACTATCTTTCCCCAAGAATGCATGGCAATTTACAGATAATTAAAAAGAAAAAAAAAAGGAATATATGGAGAGCCATGAACATATATGTCCATCCAGGAGGGACATGTCATTTATAAAAATGAAAGAAATTATTATTGTGATAATGATAAATGAAAAAGGTAATGAATTTAAGGAAAAAGTGAAAGGGGGGGGGGGTCACGGATCATTGGTGTCAAGTTAAAAGTTTAAGTTTATTTAAGAAAATACTGATTGATCAATTCATTTTCTACAGCTTATTATTAACCCTTTGCAGGTTATTTAAAGACAGAGTATTTTAAATGTAAGAACTTTTTTGTTTGTTTGGAGATAATACTTTAGTGATATATGTCTTACTAAATAACCCACAGCTGGGGGGGGGGGGAGAGAAGAGTTAGATTCATACCTTGTCCAAGGGTATTTAAGTGTAAGTGAATATAACGAACCTAATGGGAATTGGAAATCAGAACTGTTTTGTTTTTTTTTAACTCAATATGTAGATTTTTTATATATGTGTATCTATAGTGATGGAAAAAAAACATCATTGATAATTGCTACTAGATTTAACCGAAAGTACTGATATATAGAACATTTGGACAGTTTTTACACTTTACGTTCAGAAAAGAAAATACTTGTCTGAATGCAAAACAAATTGTAAAAAAAAAACAGCTTAATTGCAGTACCTTTTCAGTTTAACAAAAATTATATTATATATATATATATATATATATATATATATATATATACATACACACACACACATACATACATACATACATACATAAAGGTGTATTTCTCTCAGACATGTTTTGTTAAATAACATGGACAAGTTCTGCCTATCAATTTTTTTTTTTTTTTTTATTAAACCTTTCAAATTCCCAAATAAGCTGTTTTGTGTTATCAGTAAATTTGCAAAAATTCATATTAACTTTTATTTTATATTTATTTTTACACTCCCTGCACTCCCAAATTACTTTCAGATGTTGCTACATTCGTTTTTAAAATTGTTCTGTGTGAAACTGGTTTTTATTCTAGCATTCTCTTATTTGATGGAATCGATTTCAAGACACTCAAGGTAACGTCATATAAACAGTCAAACTGAAATTTTTATACATGCATGTGTGTGTCTGTATGTATATATATATTTCTCTCATTATTAACCTGTAAACTAGCAATAAAATATTTTTAATTTAAAATTATTATTATGCTTTACTTGCAGATTGCATAAATATGTTAAAAAAATAAAAATAAAAATAAAAAATGACATTATCAAATCAAAGACATTAAGAAAACTTATTTTGATTTTTATCATAATTCAAAAAATATTTCTATTATTTCATGAAGAATTGAACAGTTGGAAAAAATTCAAAATTTAAACAATAGTATAAAAAAAAAAAAATCAAAGAAGGTAGATAAATGAAAAATAATAGCACACGTTGCCAACATGAATATACACATGCAGATGGACAGAAATCATACAAAACAAAACTGATAACTCATACCGTCTTCATCATTATGAACAAATTCCTAATCCTGATTCCTCTTCAATATAAAAACACCGAATGAAATAAATTGTTGCTCCTTTTGGCAAAAGAAAACCAATAGTGGAAGAAGAAAAAATAAAAGCAGGACAGTTTTGTCAAATCAACACTCCACAAAATCTATAGGCTAGTCTTCCTAAGAGTGTTTTCCTGAGAGGAATTTCTACTTGGAAATAAGCAATCGTGTGTGACATCATAAAATAACAAAAGGAAACCATATGCTTCTGCCCATCCTTCACATACAAGAGCAAAGGGGGTGAAGGAATGTTTGGAGAGGAACTTTTGAGGAAAATTAATCATTTTTCATATACAATTTTATTTTGGGGTTAGAGAAAAATTTACTAGAAAGCCGTTAGCTATTTTAACATGAAGCAACTTCCTGGAGTCAATATTCAGTAAGTAAAGCTAGAAATATCCAAAAAAGTACTATTGAATTTCCTGGAAGAAAGAAAAGACAATGCAGTAAAAATCATTGATGCAATATTTCCTTTCCTGTGAAAAAACTTAAGGACTTTGACCTAAAATATTTTTAGCAATTTTAGTACTTTCATGAAGTGTGTTTTTCAGGATTTTATAAAAAGTAATTAAAATGCTCTGAATTAATATACTTTAAATAACTATATTAATTATGAGCATTTTTAAAGAAAACAGCTATTTTTTTATATTTATAAAAAATACAATATATTTTGCATATTTCCAAAAATTAAAAAAAAAAAAAAAAAAAATTTAAATCATTCACAAATATTTATAAAGATAGGTTTGCCTATCATCTGGTCTTTTGAACAGGAGTAGAGGTTTATCCCTTATTCCCTTCTAGGGTTAAACATTATCTTTCCTGCCCTTTCTTATGCTCATACAACACCACACAGTAACCCTTTACCTTGACTGGCATTGAGGCCTTCTATTCAGTGAAGATTAGTTAAAAAAAAAAAAAAACAGTATACTTATGAATATGTAATACACTTAGTTTAAATTTTCAATCATACAAACATTTTAAATGTTTCTTTACATTTTTGCAGTATAAAAAGCTGAAGAAAAAAAAAAATTAAATCTATGAGCAGATTTTTAAAAAAATTTCCATTAACTGATCATTTTATTTTCAGAACTTGAAGCTTTAAAAAATAATTTCTTTACTAAATAATAAAAATATTGATTATACAAGCATCCCTCGATTAATGTGTTTTCGATTAATGCACTAAAATGTTTATATACTCAAATTCAATTAGTGTATACATAATACTTGATTAATGTGGTAAAACATAGTAATTGAAAACTGATTTTTTTTTATAGTTATTGATGTACAAATTAGCCACACTAATCAATGGATACCTGTATTTAAAATGTAAAAAGCCTTCTCTTAAATAAAATCTAACGATTGATAAAAAAAGTTTTTTTTTATTTTTTTTTATATCTTTAACGATTCTTTCCAAGTTAATAGTGTTTAAATGATCAAGGAGGATCCATTAAATTGATCCAAAGAATAAGAACTTTCTAAGAATAGAAACTGATATTGAACCAATAAATCCAAAGCCTAACAATTATTAGCTGAATTTTGATCTGAAATTTTCACTGTATAATGACCTACAAAATGATAGGTTAAGTTATAGTGATACAAAAGGCGCTTATCTCCCTTTGGCGGAGATAAGTCACATGGGTCACGTGACAGACTGCTTAGTGACATCACTCCATAGTGTTGAAAATGGCAGTCAAATTCAGTTTGTTTTTACAGCAGCTCAACTGAAAGGGTTAAAAAAAAAAAACCTTCTTTGAACGAGCTGATGAAACATCTTTTGAGCAATTTCTTTGTTCTTTAGTTGCCAAGAAAACTAGAGAGAAATACCTTCATTTTAAATATAACACACTGGCGTTGAGTGTATATAGGAACCTTATTAAAGAAAAGGTGATATTTTTTTCTCCAAATTAACAAAAATCATATCTGGGAAGGAAAAAAGATCTCAGTAACAATTTACTAAATTGTAACTTATTAAAAATTTAAAAATACAAAGATAAATATTTCAAGAATGCTTTTACAATCCAAAAGTATTTGAATGAGTAAATGAAAAAAATATATAAAAATTATTAACTTTTTAAATTCTGACCTTCAGTGAAGAGAGAGGAAAAATTAATAATATGCCTTAATCTTCATCAAATTTGTATGTAAAATGAATTTTAGCCAAGCTGCAGTGGATGTAACTAACATATGCTAAGCAGATTCCAAATGAAAAAAAAAGAAAACTATTAAACAAGGTTGTAAAAAAAAAAAAAAAAAAAAAAAAAATGAGAAGAAGCAAAAAGAAAAGACTGACTATTAATTGTAAGAAGACAGAATGCATGATTGGGAACAGAAGAGACCACCCAAGAAGTGAGTTACACATAAAAACAAAGTAAAACAAAGACAAGGGGTCATAAATGAGAATGTATTAACAAGAGACACAAAAAACAGGAAGTGGTGGAGAACTGTGTTCACCCACATCTTGAAAGATACTTTTCAAATACTGAATATGGTATCAAAGAATTAAAGAAAACAGTGCTGGACTGCCATGTAATGTCAACTCTCCTATATGGCAATGAATGCTGGACAATTCTATCACAAATGAAAAAAAAAAATGTAGTTCCACTGACAATTGTTTAGAATACCATAGACAGAACATGTGATGAATGAGGATGCTTGAAAGAAAATACTAACTACAAAATAAAAATATAAAGACTGTTCAAAAATGTTAAAGATAGATAATGAGGAAAAAAGCTTGGAGAATTGAACACTCACAGGACATGTTGAATACAAGAGAAGCAGAAAAAATGCTACTTGACAAGTTCATGATAATGAATGATGAAACAAGCACAACAAAGAGAAAAAAATGGGGTCATAAAAGAGAAAATACTGTTAAGAGTAATAAAAGATAAGAAACAGTGGAGAACCATTACTGTTCACATTCTGAAAGAACACAGACAATTTATTAATCAAAGAAAATCTTAATAAATACATCAACTTATTGCAAAGGAAACTCTTTAATAATGTTGCCAAGACTTGAGTGAGGAAAAACGCAGGACTTTTGAATTAGGCAATTTAATAAGAGGAATTAGATTTACTAATCATGATATTAAGAATTTTAGGCTGAACAAGATGGGAAGGTAGAAAACATTCTCATCTACAAACCATATATGGAATACAATAGAAAAATAAGCTTACAAAAACAATTTAACCTTTAGGGTTAGAAACTTAGACCTCATTAAAGCCTTTAGGAAGTAAGGATCATATTAACACTGCTTGGAAAGCAACAGGAAAATTTTGAGGGTAGGGCATTAACAATTTACAAGGTAACCAAAAAAGTTCTGTCTGTTTTTTGATTAGTCATTGAATGAAGTTGAAATATATATGAAATGTGTGTAGCAATTGTTTTCAAATTCGGACAGCCGGAAGTAGGAATATCAGACGTTATAAAAAAACATGCACACCGTGCCCGGCCATCAGTTAAAAGCTGGACAGCTGTGAGAAGGATGGAAGTGTCTAGAGATCTCGTTCGGGGCTGTTTGCTTTCTGAATTCAAAGTAGGCTTATCAGCAGCTGCATCAAGTCGCCGCATATGCGTTTGGGGATAGTGGTGTGGATGAACGTACTGCAAGGCGTTGGTTTCAAAAATTCAAGTCGGGAGATTTGTCACTCCATGATGAGCCTCTCAGTGGACGACCACAGGTCTTGAATGACGGAGTCCTGAAGGCGGACATTGAAGAGGACAGTAGTCTAACGTGTGGTGAACTTGCAAGACAGTTCAACGTTTCCAATGAAACAGTTAGACTTCACCTGCACAGCCTAGGTAAGATGTACAAACTGAGCAAGTGGGTTCTGCAAATGCTGTTGGAGGATCACAAGGGACAACAAGTGGCAACCTGCATATCGCTGCTTTCTCGCCACCATACCACATCCTTATTCAATCGAGTGCTTACCAGTGATGAAAAGTGGGTTCTGTACAAAACTCCCAAGCGTTTCAGACATTGGTTGTCTCCTCAGGATGCTGTCCATCACACCGCAAGACCGCCTATGCACCCCCGCAAGACCGCCTATGCACCCCCACAAGATTATGCTTTGTGTCTGGTGGACAGGTCGTCAAGTGGTTCATTATGAACTGCTACCAATGGGCCAAACGGTCACTGGAGACCTATACTCGCAGCAATTGAAACATGTGCAACAGGCATTGCGCCAGAAGGAGCCAGCACTGGTGAATCGCAAAGGTGTGCTTTCCTCCATGACAACGCCAGGCCGCATGTCACGCGAGTGTTCAGGGATACCATACAGCAACTTGGGTGGGAGACTTTGTGCCATCCACCTTATTCACCTGACTTTGCGCCATCCGATTACCACCTCTTCCACTCCCTGGATAATCATCTTCGTGGGAAATCCCTCACCAATGAAGCAGACTTGCACAAAGCCCTCATGGACTTCTTTGATATATATATATATATATATATATATATTTTCAAAACATATTTGGCGGAATAATATCGACAAGTTCTGTCTATCCAATTTTTATTAATTTTTCAAATTTTAAAATTACTTGTTTTATGTAATTGGTAAATTTAGTCAATAAAATTGCCATTGGCTTCAACCACAGCCCCCACAAGCAACTTTGTATTCTCCTGCAACTCTTCTGGACAGTCTCCTTGTTTAAAAATAAATAATCAAAATAAAAAAAATTAATCTGGATTAACATATTTAAACAGATCTATTTTTATGCCTACATGTAATCATCAATTCATTTCTCTTCTTTAATAAGCTAAGATTATTTAAGTGTTTTTAAGATAACTATCTTTTCAACAAGAACATTTTGCATTTATTTCCTTTACCATTATATGATTTCCCACTTAATTGATGGTGGGATGCCATCATTTTTTAATTGCTAGAAATATTTGAAGAGTGCAGTATTTTATTTTTATTATTTTTTATTTATTTATTTTTTTCATTTTAATTTTTAATGTTAATTACAGTCTATTTTTAATATATTACTATTAAATACATATTCATGTTTTTTGTTTAAATAAGAAAAAGTAATCTCCAATTAATTATATAATTTTAAAAAAATATAATTATTTTTTTTTTATATACATATATAAATCCAGCTTATTTTAATTGCCAAATATAATTTTTAAATTTAAAAAAAAAAAAAAATGAATTCCCAGCTTAATATATAACTATGCCAACATTGTGATAACCAGATATATTATAATTCAAAATGGTGTAATGGTCAGGTCATACTCAGCACCTGAAGACTGCATCAGGCTTGAAACTCAAAGTTATGCAACTGGTGGAAATATACATACATACATACATATATATATATATATATATATATATATATATATATATATATATATATATATATATATATATACACACAATTATTTATTTCTGGTTGAAGGAAATCTTCCAGCCAGTTTCAAAGTTGTTTATCAGTCTTAGGAAAAAAAATATTTGGCTTCTTTCCTTTATATTTATTTTCAATCATTTTAAAATATTATTAATACTATGAATACAAAAATATACAAATATAAAATATAAAATCCATTGTATTTTTTCATTTTATTGTCCAATAAAATGCATGCAAATTTTTTTTATTAAAGTATGTAAACTAATTTCCACCAATGAAATTTAAGGAGGTCACATTGTTGTGTTACTCTTTCTCTATTTGTTGGTCAGTGCAGTAAGTGTTCATTGGCACACAAACATATATACACATCCAAAACTAAGTATAAAATAAGAGCTGGTTACACCTACTAATTGTACTCAACAATGGTTACGGATGCAGCTGGATAGACAAGAACAATATCCGAGTAGTAGTAACCAGTACTGGCTAAATTTCTTGAATGGGTGTCAAGGCATTGTCAGTGCTGTAGGTACTAACGAGTGTGCCTTCTTTGTACAACTGCTTTATAGTGTTTTTGTACTTAAAGACAAAAAAGAACTCATTCTTTAATCTGTATAATGCATTTTCCACGTTTTCAGTTGAAAACACCAAAAACAACAGGAAGGCACCTGAGCTAAAATACAGGGTCATTAGTTGCTGTAACATTTTTAAGCTTTTAACAATATGTAATTTTTTTTTTTTTAACTAATTGTTCACCCAATAGCCACTCAAAGTAGAGAATGAGATTTGTTGTATGAATATAAGAGAGGAAGTCAAGGAATGCAGATTATAAGGATATATAGGAAAGGTAATGGTTGACCCTAGAATTGAAGATGTTAAGATTGTAGTAATCAGGGAAGCATGCTCTCAGGAGTCTGTTCCATAAAGCATCAGTTCTTGGGAAGAAACTGTCCAAATGAAACTTCCTTCTTATACAAAGAGAATGGGGATAATTTATCCCAGTATATGTAGCATAGCATGTCTTAACTATGAAGGTGGAACTAATGTAGTACATTCAACACAAGCATCACCAATACTTTAGTGGTTTGTAATCACAAATTTCCTGAGTTCAATCCTCACAAGTGCCCCACCTTTTACCAGATTAAGATGAATAAACAGCACATTGAACATTTTGATGTAAAATTATAAGAATAGTATTATAGTTTTATAAGAATCAGTCAAGTAATTCATTTTTTAGTATCTACAAGCTACTAAAAACTAAAAAATGATAAATAGCTTGAAGGTAATTTAAAGATTGATTGATCTGTTTTTTGATGGCTTATCAACCCTTAGTAGGTTATTTAAAGCTGAAACATATTTCTGATTGTAGGAGGTCGCTTGAAGCACCGAGTGTCAAGCGGTCACCCACCGACTAGGCTCAACACTGGTTAAATTCGGTGTTTTCATTGTGCTTTGACTGTAAGCATTAATTTAAAGAATTGTTTCTTTAAGATTTTAATATGTACAGGGAGCGATGGGTAAATTGTCGCCAGTTTATATTTTCAATTTTGCCCATGCACGTTGTTTTTTATTTTATCGATAGCACATTATAGTAGTTTCAGTTGGCCGCCATCTGTGAGAAAAAGAGCACCATGACACACTTCACTCTGCCAGAAATTTGGAAATGGCATGCTGTACGGCATGCCAGAAGCTCCAATACGAATATTTTAGATGGTTTGGGTTTCAATCTGAGGCCAGTGCAGAGGATTCAGAAAGAGTTGGATGATATATCCAGTCGACATCACGGAGGCCTAAATGAAGTGCCTTGAGGAGGTAGTGCTGCTCTGGGTCAAGAAGATGGCTGCTAGAAGACCCTATGTCTGGCAACAGGACACTGTACTATGCCACACAAGCAGGAGAGCCTAGTCATGGCTGCCAGACAAGTTCTGTGACCCCATTACCACTTACATCTGGCCACCTAACTCTTCAGATTGCAACCCACTTGATTATTATGCGTGGGACACAGTTGAATTAGAGACCAACGAAACTCCTTGTAGGATCAAAGATGAACTGAAGGCAAGGATTATGGCAGCATTCACCAACTTAAACATAGTTGGAATCAATGGTGATTTTATTGAATAAATTTACTCTTTAGGACTTCAAGATATTTTTGTGTAATTTTGATAAATATATTTGTTAAAATGAGATGTCAGTGTTATTTTCATTTTTGTGTAATTTTGACAATAATTTATTCATTGTACCCTGTATATATACATTTTTTGACTATCATATTAAGTTCAAATTTCCTAGATGAAGTATTGTCATTATTATTAATTTTTGACTGTTTATCTAACTTTAACAAGAGCCAGACAAATAAACTCATTTGCATCTTTAATGTTATTAACACAACAATTTGGTTGATCCAGTCTACAGCCTTTTCAAGTGAACATGTTTGAAGATTCAAAACTTTATTTCTCCAGGTTGCAATTTTCCTGGAGAAATAAAGTTTTGTCTCTTTTCTCACAAATTATACAAATGAGAAAAGCTGAAGAATGGACTAGTGTTAATAACATCAGGAACACATAGAAAAGATTCAGTTGTCTCAACAAAATTTTAAATAGTTTTTTTTCTTTTTTTAGATTTTTTCCTTCTTATTCTAAGTTTTTTTTATTCAACTTCTTAGAATGTATGAATTGAAAAGAAAGAAATCATTTCAAAATATCCTTTACTAGATAAGAGAGGTAAATATCAAATCTCATTGGAAGCATGTCCTTTATTTCCAGTTGATGCTAGTTAAACATGGTCTTAATCAGCTCCAGGCTTCTTCTTCTATGTGGTGTCACTTCAGGATGTAGAAGATCATGGCTTTCCACAACATTCTATCATTTGTAGCTCTTAGAAAGTTTTGTCTTTTTGTTATTTCTCTAAATACCTGTTCTGCCAACCATTTACAAAAGCCCATGAGGCATGTTATTTGCTGCTTTCCTCTGTCCTCCTGCCTTCAATATGTCCTGTGAGTATCAAATTTTCCAAGCTTTCTTTCTTCATTACATGTTCTAGAAATTCCAAGTCACATTCTGATTCGAAATATAAGTGTCCTTTTTGTTCCCATTTCCATTAAACTTGTTACTTACATGTTCAGTTCATAGTATTCTCAGCATTCTTCTATAGAACTATATTTCTGTTGCTTTAAGTCTCTTCTTCATCTGCAAGATTGTCTAGCATTTACTGCTATATAGAAGGATTGATGTTACATATCAGTTCAGTGCCCTTTTCTTTGTTTTTAATAAAATTTTTCTGTTACTTAATACTTTGCTTAGCTTTTGGAAGACCTCTTATGCTTTTCCAATAAACCATAGGATTTTGGTGTTACATTACACATACATACACATATATTTATGGTACAAACATAGTCTAATGTTTTATGGTTGGTGTCCAAAGCTGATTAAGACCAGGCCCAACTAACATTATTTAACCAATTTATGTATATTATGTTACAAAATATTATAGTCTAATTCATTAGGTTTGGTACCCAAAACTGGTTAAGACCATGCTGAACATGTTGATTGCCTGTATGAGTCAATGTTCAAAAATTCTAAAAATGACCAGAGTATTGTGATCAATTTAAATGAATGCAACAAAAATTAATATAAAATAATAAATAACTACTCAAAAATTAATAACAATGCTTAAGAAATTTGATAATGCTTCATGGGTTATAAATCTGTTCTTCTATTACTTTTATTCAATCAAAACTTAAGAAAAAAATAAGAAAAAAAAGCAAAAACAAAAAGAAAAAAGAAAAAAAGGAAAAAGAAAAAAGAAGAAAAGAAAGAAAAAGAACAGAAAGAAAGAAAAACGAGAAAGAAAACAAGAAAGAAAGATAAAGAAAGAGAAATAAAGAAAGAAAAAAGAAAAAGGAGAGAAAAGAGAAAGGAGCAAGAAGAAAGAAAGACGAGAAGAAAGAAAGACGAGAAGAAAGAAAGACGAGAAGAAAGAAAGACGAGAAGAAAGAAAGACGAGAAGAAAGAAAGACGAGAAGAAAGAAAGACGAGAAGAAAGAAAGACGAGAAGAAAGAAAGACGAGAAGAAAGAAAGACGAGAAGAAAGAAAGACGAGAAGAAAGAAAGACGAGAAGAAAGAAAGACGAGAAGAAAGAAAGACGAGAAGAAAGAAAGACGAGAAGAAAGAAAGACGAGAAGAAAGAAAGACGAGAAGAAAGAAAGACGAGAAGAAAGAAAGACGATAAGAAAGAAAGACGATAAGAAAGAAAGACGATAAGAAAGAAAGACGATAAGAAAGAAAGACGATAAGAAAGAAAGACGAGACGAAAGAAAGACGATAAGAAAGAAAGACGAGACGAAAGAAAGACGAGACGAAAGAAAGACGATAAGAAAGAAAGACGAGAAGAAAGAAAAAAGACTGTTGAAAACAGTGCTATTGCATTTACATTTGTAATAAGATCAACAGACATCAGGGAGTAAGAGCTATTAACCTCTTGATAACATTTATTAACATATAATTCCTCACAAAAGCAGTTTGGTGTTTGTTTATAAACAAAGCCTGAAGGAAATTTAAAGTGTTTCTCTTTAAGACAGATATGCCCATACTGTAAATGCTTGATTTAACACCTGGGGCACCTATTTGAAAAATTTTTTAAAGAAAGCATATTTTGATTAAATTAACATCTTGTCTTTAAATTCCCAGATCCAAATAAATGCCACCTTTTGTTTCTCAAATATATTTATCTATTTGGGTACTTATTCAAGAGTGGTGCTTATTTAAATTCCTTGGGAAAGAGGGCATTTATTCAAGAGGGTGCATCAAATTCAGCATTTACAGTATGCATTTTTTTAGGTTATCTTCATATTTACAAACTGACTGTATTCAGATTTTCAACTAAAACTAGTCATATCTAAGTTAATCCATCAAGAAAAACTCTGATAATTCGCAATAGAAACCTGTCATTAGAACCTCAACTCATCAAAATATCTACCCTATTGTTATGAAAATAAATCTTATGTTTTAATATTAATAGGTAATAAAATAAAAATATTAATGCTAAAATATTAAGTTAAAAATGGAAAAACTTTTGAAGTCAAAATCAGTACAGTTAGAAAATTTACAGGAAATGAATTCATATCTGAATAATGTATTGGAAAAGAAAAAACATTTTTGGTCAATGAAATTGATCAGTGGTCTTGATGCATGTTAACACCCATCCTCATATGGCAAATGATATGCAGTAAATAATAATGTATTTGGGATTGGAAATTCTTTCATATGCATCATATTATGCAAACATATCTTCAGATTTTCATTCAACACTCCTTGTCTGGCCAGACTTTCCAACAAGCTCAAGATATGAACGATTTCTTCAACTAGAAACATTCTTTTATGATAGAATACACAATTCTGCTAAAATGGTCATGACCAGATAAAATATATACTGAAAAATGGTCGTAGAAGGCCAGATAAAATATATGCTGAAAAATGGTCATAGAAGGCTTGATAAAATATGTTGAGGACTTTTTGTCAAAAAATTGTTGGAAACTTTTGCATCAACCTAATACAGTGTTAAGTCAGTAACAAAAAAAAAAAATTTTTAATTTCCCTAACTACTTGTTTCTCAAATAAATAGAGGATACACTTACTGAAATTTTGAAAATTAACACTCCTGCACTTTATTTGACCCCATCCTGTTTATTAAAATTTCAAGATGGCAAACCATGGTAACAGTAATATTAGCAATTTCCTTAAAAGGAAACATCCAGCATTCATTGACCAACCAGTCAATGCTACTTTCAGTTGAAATTCATAAAATCTTTCTCTTAAAATAATTTTTTAGGCAAATAATTTTTTTTAATTCAGTAACTGTTATTGTTCTTTCCAGTATAATGGGAGTTTCTTTACTAACTTTTTGTTAAAAGTAATGTGTAATGTCAACATCTTGATCATGTAATTATTTTCCCCTCAAGTTACATGTGCTATCTATTTTGGTTGCTGCTGCTATTGAAAGTATTCAAATACATGTCATGTATTTAGAGATTTATTGATCTTGATTGGGTATCAGTAGTATATTGTATCACCAACACATCCCATCTGGCTTCAGCCATACTTATAATTAAAACTTTAATTACTTATTACTAACTTGCTGTATCTCTAAAAAAAAAAAAAAAAAAAAAAAAAAAGAAAGAAAGAAAGAAATGTACCACCCCTTTTAATTGAACCTACTGTTTATTAAATTTTGGGGAATTGAAAGATCCTCATACCGCTTGTTTGATACTCGTTATTTACTCAAGAGATTAAGTGGATTTTAAGTGGATTAAGAGATTAAGTGCATATCAACCCTAAAGAGTCATTTTATGCCAAAACGGATTTATTTTGGTTTATATCTAGGGAAAATGGACAATGTTTGTTTTTTCTATATTTTCAGATATAATCCAACTGATTTCAGGAATGTTATAATTCTAATTATTTTAATATTTTTGAATAGTTCTTTGTATTGATGGTAATTTTTTTTATAGATATGTAATTTTTTTTTTATATATAAAAATGTATTGCTGGTATTTTTATACTTTCATAGTGTTTTGTTTTTGTTGGGGTGGGTCACTATTTGCTCATAGCTGGGATCCTAACAGGTCCCACTACCCCAGGTCAAAGTAGACAGCAATTAAGAGATTGTTCCACACTCCTCAAAACTTCCAATCGAAGACCTTACTGCCAAATGTAGTTTATCATCATAAATTTACACAAGAGGCTTTTGCCTCTTGAGTAAATTTACGTATGCTCTAAAGATGTAGTCAAAAGAATGAACTCTTAAACTTCATTTTTTATTAAAAAAAATTAGTTCTAAGTTCTATTTCATAATAAATTATAAAGTAACTATAAATTATAAAATATATATTGACTATATGCATTCCATTTGTAGATTTATTTCATCTACCTCAGATAACTTGTTACATACAATCAGCATTAATTTAAACAAGCAAAGAGAAAAAAAATGTCATTATTTGAAATGTTGAGAAAATTAGAAAAAAGACTCTCAAGAATAAAGGGGAGACAACTCCAACAAACAGTAAAGAAATGACAGGAAACTATTTTAGTAGGATGTGACTCACATCTATTGCATTGGGTTAAATAATAGCAAGAAGAGAAAGTCAGCTGCAGGATTTTTAGACACTAGTTTATATGAATTCTGTAAAAATACTGACACTTTGAAAATACTGAGACAGGATGACTCACTTTGGCTTTGAGGAAAAGCGCTCTTAAAGAGCAAAGAGAGAGTGAGAAAAAAAAACAAGATGGAGGGGGGGAATATATACCTTAAAACTATGACTTTTTTCTTTTAGCATTTTATAAGTGCTTGTGTAGGAGGAGGTAATTTGACCGCTTAACTAAGATGGTAAGATATGTCAATGTTTCTATGGTTACGTTACACAAGAGTGGAGAGAGAAAGAGAGAGAAAGCCAGAGAGAGGGGCTGTTGATGGGGATGGTAAAATCTGAAGTGTATTAAAACACTGTAAAAAAAAAATGTGCTGTTGGAACACCAATTGGATGATAAATAGTTTCCTGTAACAGATATAGGCACCTGAAGAACAACAGGTAGGGAGCAGGGGAAAGGGGTATAAAAAATTGATAAAGGAAGTGCTTGGACATTATACACAAATGAGGGTGCTCATAAAAAGGAAACAGAATAGTCATTGGTCAGACACACATAATGACAGAAAAGATAAGTAAAGAACAAATAAATATGACCATTAAAGATTAATCCCCCACACCACCAGGAATGGGATTAACAATGCTGTTCAGCTAAAATGATAAGAACATAAATAATTACATAACTTCAATCATTTGTCTATAAGTTTTATAACAATTGAATGTAACTCTAAAATAGACACTTACAAGTGAAAATATATCATTTACAAATACTTATTTGAAGACTGATGTCAAGTCATTTTCTATTTAGAGAATTTATAATCATTTACAAATAAATGAATGAGAAGAAAACTCTATAAATAGAAATTTATTATACCCGGAGTTATCTTCCATGAGGAATAAGAACATTCAGAGTGAGCACAAATGCAGATCCTACACTAGGTATTTACTCTGTCTCTCCACTAAAACGAGTTGTGACATGCAGATCCTACACTAAATAGTAAACTGAACTGGAAATTGTTTTATTCTCAACATGAAAGCATTTTAATGACTGTGCTTATGAAAATTTTACTGAATTATCAATGTGTATTTATATATTTCATGTCCCATCTGTAGTAGGAAAATAGGTATATCAACTTAAGTTAGTAAATCTATGAATAATTACTTACCCAAGACATTTTAATAATCTATGAAAATAAAATATTTATCTGCATTTTGTTCCTGAACAAAATATACCATTTAATTAATTAGTTCCTTTAAGCCTATGTTTCAGAAATTACAGTCTTATTTGTTCAAGCCTTTCATGTGAGGCACTCAGATACCTTTGTCTATTAAGTGATCATCTTACTTCAATTTGGTCTTGAAATAGGCTTTGTTGTCACTGTCAAGAAAGACAGTGACAACAAAGCCTATTTCAAGGCTTTTCTTTTGCTAATCTTTTTCCTCTGATAGATATTTTCATTTCACTGTTATATTAAATGCATAAAATTTTTAACATGGAAAAATATTGAACAAAAAGCAATTTATATAACACCAGGAATAATCAATGAATCATAGATACCATTGAACATATAAAAAATATAAAAGGAATGGATAATTAAATGAGTAATTTGCTTCTATTTTGGTTGTGAATTCATTAGCTTTATTGAATCTGAATACATTGTTTCAAAACTTTTGTTTCATTGCATCTATTTAAACTTTCTTACAATTGCTGTCATTTTTTTATGGCATGAATACACTAGTAATACTTTTATTGATTATTGTTATGCTAGGATAGAGTGCATAAGCAATGATGAAGTCTTAACGAAAGTAGAAACAAAAGGACACTTATGCACAAAATCAAATAGAGATAGCTGAAATTTCTTGGACACATGAGAAGGAGAGCTTAGAGAATTTGACACTCACAAGACATATCAAGTTCAAAACGAAAAAGGAGAGGTAGTGGAACCTCTATCTGACAAGTTTGTGTGAATGGATGGCAAAAAGAGAAATGTTGCAAAGAGCTACAAGGGACAGGAAGTTGTGGAGAACCCTGATCGCCCACTTGACTAAAACATACAGAAATTGGCACACAAAATTATTTGAAAATAAATAAGGGAAACTACTTTATAATTAGCATTTAATACACCTTGAGAGAGTGGTAAAACAAAAATATAGTAATAGTGAGACAGAATGGTTTCCTTGTTTGGCATTCATTGACCTGTTAGTGTTGGTTGAAATTTATAAAATCTTTCTCTGAAATCATTTTTTTCAGGAAAATAGGTTACTCAAGTCCACTAATTGCTATCACTCTTTCTGTTATCGATGGGGGTTTCCTTTCTTTCTAAAGGGTGTTCCAATAACTTGGACCAATTTCAAATGTGAATTAAGTTTAAGCATCTAATGATTTTTTTCTTTTAGATTTAACAACTTAAGTCTTTGGTAATTTCACCCGTGGAAAGATTAACAATCAAACAACATGTTAAAGTTATCAAAGCCTATTATGAAAATGGACATTCAAACAGAAATGCACTACGCGATTTTTTGGTCAACATAATCAACCAACCGAGAGTGCAATTGGAAATGATGTAATGTTGATGATGGTGTTTTCACATCTGCCACCGACCCAGTTTGTTTGAATTTACAAATAATTTTTACAATTGCACTCTTGAAACTTTAACATGTTGTTTGATTGTTAATCTTTACATGGTTGAAATTGCCAAAGAGTTAAGTTGTTAAATCTGAAAGAAAAGGAAAAAAAAATCATTAGACGCTTAAACTTAATTCACATTTCAAATCGGTCCAAGTTATTGGAACACCCTTTACATAGAAAGTCAACATCTCGATTATACCATTATTTTCCCTTCTCGTTACATATGCTATCCTTTTTTTTTCTTCTTTTTCTAAAGCACTTCACCTTAAGCAATGCAATAACACCACTAAGGTACAAAGAGTTATTGAGTGTGAAAGAATGTAACAAAAAGAAACACATTAAAAAGAAATAACAATAAAAGAACAGGAATGAAGAAGACAAAGATAATGATTGACATTGCATTTAAATTTTTGAAAATCAAAATCAAACTGGAAAGCAAGAAGCCAGAAGAGAATTCCACAATCAAGAAGTGCGATAGAAGAAACTGTTAGCATAGAACTTACAGTTACATCTAGCCATCTATAAAATGATGAAACCTTGCTACTAATCTAATACTGTGCTTAAATTCATAAAGTCTAGGTATCATAGAGGAAAGTTCATCAGCGCAATTACTATGAAAGTATTTATAGAAAAAGCACTGGGATACTACATTATAGCAGTGGGAAAGTGACTGAACACATGTTGTCAGCTCAGGACCAATAACATTGCAGATTCTACTTTCTAATGTATATCACCTGAAGAAGGCTGGAGTGTACAACAGCCAAAACATTGTAAATATGATGGTATAGATGAGGACAACAGTCCAAACAATGTAAATAATGTAAATAGATTCTTCTTTGTATTTTATCAAGAATCTCTAAATACATAGCAAAAGCACTAGACCATATATAATAGCAATATTCCATGCATGGATGAATGGTAGACTTATAAATGTGTAAGATAGTTTCTGGCAGGAAAAATTGAGTTGTTATTGTTACTCTAAGTCTTCAAGTGATGCGAGTTTTTTATTTGGTAAAAGTTCTTAGTTTGTGATTCTGTATCCAACATTACTCTTTAAAAGTTGCTAATTAGAACAGAAATTGCTTTATTTAAGTCAAAGCATTTTAATGGTATTGAACCAATAAAAATCTTGCTACAAGCTGCCATTTTTTAAGTGCATCATTATAACAAATTTTTGTAATCAATTTTGTAAATCTTTCAATGATGGCATCATGCTCTCTTTTTCTTTTTACTAATTATTTTGATATCTGTACAAAGATGAAAGAAAAACAGACAAAACAAGCAAACTATTAACCAATATTAACAACAAAAAATTGAATACTTTTGATAGAATAGATAAAAACTTCATTAAGTTCTACTGAGGTACTTGAAATTATGCCCTTCAATTCAATGGAATACTGATAACTGCCAATTAAAATCATTTCTATAAAAAAAACAAAAAAAAAAAAAATCAAATGGCTATTCAAGATAACATCACACAGAAAAATTATTTTAAAAATACAGAGAATTAATCTCCCCAACTATCATGAAATTCTACATTCCAGTGAATCCCTCAACCCTCACAAAAATGCCCAATGGTTGCCAGTCAAATTATCATATATCACTGGTCCCAACACATCAAAGGCCAATGTTGAGTGGCCAGCTTCTCCACTTTACAAGTTCTAAGTACGGTGAAAATAACAAGGGTGGAAACAACAAGTAGAGACACTTCAAAGAGATAAACAAATACTTGCCTTGTGGCATGTGCATGTAAAGAATATTCAGGCTCAAGTCAGTGGGTGTGGAAAAGACTTATGACCTAAGATGTCATGTTGGTAAGAAAAACAACAAAACCTGAAATGGTTATAGTTATGTCATACAGTAACTTGCCAAGTTGAGACAGATGTGATGTCTCATAGTGATAATTTACAGCAGGGGTTGACTGAATAATGATTTTTGTACTTGATTGTTCAGGAAAATAAAATATAAAATTTAGTTAATCTTCACAAGAGAACATGTGTTGTAATGGAATGTCCCACACTCCCTATCGCCTATGTGGACTGACTACATCAGTAGCTATATATAGTGAGCACAAGATATACCTGGGGGCTTGTTTCGGGAATTACAAGCCTGCCACCCAATTCCCTGTCTTTCAGTAGTGTATTCTCTTTTAAAATAAACTTCTCTTCTTTCTTCTATGCACGTGTTGCTGTTCCTTCACTCGAGTACTGCTTTGTCTGTTTGTAACCTCTTTAAGGATACAATATGATAAAATGATTTGAAGAAGGACTTTAAAAATCACGAGTACTTGAGCATATGTAGGTGGGGAGAGAATGGAAATCTATGAAATAGTCAAAATATGAGACAAGAAACAACAGTGAAGACTATGAAATTTGAAGGGATCAGCATATATACTATACTTAAATCGTTTTATATGTAAGCCAGACATAGATATACAAATAGCATATTGGAGTCTATAATCAAAAAAAAAAAAAAAAACTATGAAGTTTCAAAAATTGGTCCTTAAAAATCAAAAGAGCCACTTAATTTCACCAAGTTTACAAGAGAATCAGGGGATCAAGATGCAGCTTGAGAGAACAATTCCAAAGCTTAAAGGCAAAAGCACCAGATATAAAATATATAGGAGGTACACTCTTCAGTGGTTAGTAATGAATAAAATATATAGGAAGTACACTCTTCGAAGGTTGGTAATGAACGATAATACTTAGGACAAGAACAACACATAAAAGATTTGACAGCGATGCGTAGAAGTAGTAGTCAACTGCTAGAAGTGAATCAAGTAAATTCCACAATGAATCTCCAACTCTAGACCAACATGTAGTATTTACTACTGTATTTATGTGAATGGAGACATACCTATTATTGTCCGTAGGTATGCTACAACAGGTAGTTAAATAAGAAAACTGAAACCAGTCGTTTGATATGTAAGCAAGGCATAATCATTGCATGTTTAATTCTACCAGATGTGACAATTACTTTATGAGTACTAGCCAAGTGGAATATTGTGCTAGAAATAATGAAAAAAATTAAGACTGCCAAAATAAACACAAAAATTATGATAATGACTCATTTCAAAATATCAAACAAAGGAATATATTGTAATAACAACAACAATCAGGTTTGGAATGAAAATCACTTTTTACAATAATCTGTGGGTATGTATGTGTAAATGATCCAATTCATATTTTCCATTTGTACCATATAAACTGGGTGGGCACTTTTTAGATGCACCAATCAGAACACTCAAAGAACATTACTCTAAGTAGAAACTGAACCTCTGCTTGTTATCAATGTGCAGTCAGCAGAATAAGTTCAAATTAACCGAGATTAGGTACAAAGTGTTTAAGCTAGCAGTAAATAGAAACTGACAGGTATTGAGATCCCATTAAGTTAAAATGAGGTAGGTCAGTACATAACACATAAAAGGGACATTTCAATAGGGCAAGGGATGGGCGGCATTAAGACAACTGCATTCTAATACCATTATTACTATACAAATTAACTTTTATGCTGAGAGTATTCAGTCTTTCTAGAGGATCAAGTGACAGCAAGTCTCCACAAGATTGAAGCATTTTCCTCATGATTTTTGCCAGTTTCAATAATACTGTCATCTGGATTGTTTCAATTCTTTTTTAGATTTCTAATTCACCTTCTTTGAAACTGCATCCACTCCAATAACAAGAACAATCAATAATTTTTTTTCTTTTTTTACTAAATACTTAAGAAATATATGCTACATAACTGGTATAATGGAAGACTATAAATCACCAACAAACTAAATGAAATAAAATTTTATAACATTAACAATAATTAGGAAGTATTTTTATTATATATATATATATATTTTAAATATAACAGACAACTATCATGTCTATCATGTTTGATTATGAGCCATTCTAAACTCTGTATATTTGCTTTAATTTTGGGTGAAAATAAAGACAAAAAATGTCCAAATTTTGGATATATTTTTTATTATGCTGTTCCTTCATCTAAGCTTTCAGCTCACATGAGCCATCTTCAGAGTGGTTATCTGGACAGTTAAACAAAGATATTCACCATCAAAGATGATATTCTGCTGTGTTGACATAGAAGATTGGTATGTGACGATAACGGTCACAGAATAGCAGATACAGGTTATAAATTCATGTTGCAGTTCTATGACGTGTGTGTGTGTGTTTTATATAACAAAAATTGTAGTTCACAAAAAATAATTAAATAGTCAACTAGGTTATTTTTTAAAGATAGCTTTTTTAATACAAGAAGTTTTTATAATTATAGGGCTTTTATATTAAGAGAAAGAGCATTAATAGTAATAAATAAAATTAAATGTTCACTTATCTCGTCTCTGAATTAATTTTGCAAAAATTATATCCACTCTTCATAAAATTTTATCATAAAATTTTATCAATTCAATAAGTTTCTAAAATTTTACAATCAAATCTCTTAAACTGCGTTTCATTTTCCCCATGAAAGCAATTATTTTGTGATGATGATAAATGAAAAAGATAATGAATTCTAGGAAACACTGAAGGGGGAAAAAAAATTAATGGATCATTGGTGTCAAGTTAAAAATTTAACTTTTTATTTAGGAAAACATTGATTAATTGATACATTTTCTATAGCTTATCAACTCTTTGCTTGTTATTTAAAGCCAGAAAATATTTTTAGATTGTAAGAATATTTTTGGGAGATAATAATAGTTTAGTGATACAAGCTTTACTAATTAACCCATAGGTGCAGGGATTAGAGGTGGATTCATACTTTTCCCAAAGGTATTTGCACATAAGTGAATATAACGAACCCAATGGGAATTGGAACATGGCTCTCCAATTAACAATTCCAAGCCATTATCCCAACTGCACATCCAAAGTTACAGCACCTGGTACTTCCAAGCAGTTACCCATCTAGGTACTGACCAGGCTCAACATTGCTTAACTTTATTTATCATACAAGAACTGGTGTTTCAACACGAGGCCAGTAACCCATGAAATCTAGAGCAGTGACAAGTGAATAACACACACACACATTATATATATATATATATACACACACACACACACACACACACACACACACACACACACACACACAGGGTATTCCTATAATTTGGATCGATGTTAACTGTGAATTAAGTTTAAGGGTCTAATGATTTTTTCTTTTCTTTCAGATTTGGCAGACATTTGGTCGATATTATTTTTCACACATAATTCCCATGACTTAAATAACATGATTCAATAGAGAAATAAATAAATTTTCACCAATAACACTGATTTATTTACTGCTGATTTTGATCCGCCTTAATGAAACACCCTTATATATAATCCATCTTAATGAGACACCATATATATATATATATTTGTTATAGCATACCTATGCACGATAATGGGTATGTCCCCATTCACATAAATACAGCAGTAAATACTGCATGTTGGTCTAGAGTTGGAGATTCATTGTGGAATTCACTTCTAGCAGTTGACTACTTCTTCTATGCACCACTGGTGAATCTTATATATGCTGTTCTTGTCCTAAGTATTATCATTCATTACCAACTTTCGTGTGATTAATGTATTCAGTAACCTTCTCTCGGTTACAACATACATAAATACATACATACATACACACATGCATAAACAAACAAGAATGTATAAGCACTGCACTGATCATAGAAAAAGGGTTGGAATAATGAAACGTTGTTCTTTGTCAAAATGCATAGATAATCTGATCCTCAATAGATGTCATAGGTTATAAATAAACACTTTTTACATTTACAATACTAATTTTCTGATATACTTGTGTAACTGTACCTAATTTTCCTGCTTCTCCAAATGTATAGAGACATTTTTTGTTGTATTATTGGATTTGCTTATACAAAATAAAGGAATAAAGAAACAAGAGTAAGTAAATTTTACCAAGACTCCACCAATGCACTCTTAGCTAAACAAGTATCTATAATAATTTAACCAGATAAACCAGTCAGTGAGAAATTTTTTTTTTAAATTGTTAAGCATATTAGATAAAAGAATTACTTGACAGCTACTTATAAAAAAAATAATATATTTATATTCATTGTCAATGAGAGAAAAATGTTAAGAATTTTCGTTCTATAAACATGTCAACATGAAAATGTATCTATTTTGCTACAAGAAACTTGTAAAGAATCATTTAAGATATCTATATTCAGTAAGCAGACTGGCCAATACCTGGACCCCAATTCCTTACATTTTAACTCCATATTTGAAAAGGGATTGGCTGCTATACTGAACAAAACTCCAAAGTGGCAATCTAAACACTTATCAATGTGACGATCTGCATCAGGAACCGCCCAATGTGTATAACATCAGTGTCTGACAGCTGTTGTTTCAATTTGGAGGACAAGAAATAAAAACTGACAGCTGTGTCTAGAGATTCTTAATAAAATTCAAAGAAAAATCAGCAACATTACTAGTCCTGACCTGGCTTCTCAGCTTCAGTCATTTTCCTCCTGACACAACATAGCTTCCTTTTGCCTCTGTAAATATTTTCACAGTAATTGTTCTAATGAGCTTTCCTAGTTGGTACTTCAATTTTACAAATTTAAGCACAGTACTAGATTGGCAGCTAGGTCTCAATTTCACTATTGAAATTGCTAGTTGTAACCATGTTCTATGTTAATAGTTTTTTCTCGCACACTTCTCACTTGTGAAACTCTTCTGGCTTCCTGCCAATTACGATCTTCATAATTTGGAATGCATTATCAATCATCATCATCTGTCTCCTTGAATCCTGTTCTTTTATTGTCCTATCTGTTTCTTTCACTCTCAGTAACCTCTTGCATCCTAGTGGCTTTTATTGCTTTGTTTGGTGTGAAATGATTAAAAAAGATGTCAGCTTATCCTACAAGTCAGAGATATGTTAAAAAAAAATTCAGATAATCTGTGAGCAATACAACATCAAAATTCAGAAGTGGCACCAGTCTATACAACTACTCCACCAAAGTTTGACTACCATCAAAAGTAAGAAGTGTTTATATTTTAATAGTATCTACTTGCCTTTCTCTGCAAGGTTTATATCCAAAAGAAAAACAATACCAGATAAAACTTCACCCACAATGAAAGGGGTAAAAGAGTAATAAAAATAAAGACTGTCAAAGCCTCTCTTCTGTCTATCTCTTCCCTCTTTCTCTTCACCCACTTTTCTTCTATTTTTCACCAGCTTACTTACTTACTTATACCCTACTTTTCCTAAATCAAACTTTCTCCCGCCACCTCTAGCTTGAATTTCCCAATTCTATTATCATGTAGACATGAACAAATAAGAAGTTAAGTGTGTGTGTGTGTGTGTGTGTAAAACACTTATCACAGAGTATAAAAATATTACTTTGATCCAAGGTGGAAGTTCCAAGAAGTGATATTTTGTTCCAAGGCAGAGTTTGATCCAACACACAAATATTTATGCATATGTAAATAATCCCAGGATGTGCAGGTGGTGTAATGGATAGTGATTCAGAATGAGAGATTGGAGAGCTGAGTTTACATTCATTTACATATAAATATCCTTTGGAAAGGTATGAATCAGTCTCTTCCCCTCCCAACTATGGAATAAATAGTAGAACAGGCCAAGTTCTATAGCCTTGGTTGGAAACCTGTCTAGAGATGTTGAATTGATAAAAACACTCATTCCCCAGGGATGTATTGGCCCATAAAAATGCACAGTGAGTGAAATTCTTTAGTCATGTGAGTTGCACATTTTGCCACAGGGGGAGAATGAATTTCTCATCAACAAATAATCCCAGCTTTTGCTTATTAAAGTGGGAACATTCAGCTTTTAACTTAAAGGAAGCACTTAATGATTTCTTTTTGGCATATCCAAAAAGACAGCATCACTAATCTTCTTCTTTGAGACCATTATAATAATTTTGAAAAGTTACATACTAAATTAAATTAAATCTAGAAATATTTTTTTATAAAATTTAATAAAGTAATTTCCAGTAAGCAAACATTTTATATCTATATTTCTATTTGCTAAAATTTTTGAGAATTTTTACTAAGACCAGTTCCTGTTGGTGTCATTTTAAACTGACATCTTTTTCTATATATCTAAACTATAAATTATAATTTGTAATTGTAGGGAACACATGTTGGTACAGAGACAAAAGAGGCCGCAGATTGCATGCAGACATGTTTGTCAACACCAGTTACATCCCGGTTTTCCATGTTAGCAGAGGGACAGCTTGGCATGTCTAGATACAGGCCTCTCTGCAGCTGGTCAAGAGCTGGGTCTTTGTAAGATGCCTCATGCCAATAAAAGCAACAGGAAAACCAGAAATCAGCAAAACACTGTGTCTTGTGAAGTTGGTTCCATGGGCATTTTGTTCCTAAAGTTGCTGTGTTTCCCGAAGCAGTATTATTTTTGTTACCTCCCATCTCTTTCTCCTCTCTACCTATTACCCCCGTAGTTGCTGGAAGAGAAATCGGTCAGGTGTTTCCCCAACCTCAACACAATCTTGTCATACATTAACAGTAATTTTAGAAAGTGAAAATTTCACTGAAATATGTTTGAAAACATCCACCTTTTCATCTGAAATCAAGAAAATATAAATATTAAAGAAAATGGTCAAAATATATGGATAAAAGGTGTCAGTTTAAATTGCCACCAAGAGGATATGGCTAAAATAAGAATTAACCTTAAAAAATCTACTCCTTATTGCATTTATTTTTCTTTATGTTTTCAAAGATAAAGAATCTAATACTTAGAGATGATTTTGAAATTTAAATAATCTATCAGAATTTAGATATTATTAACTCCAGAAACTCTATATGAATAGTTGCTAAGAAACTATCCATACCAAAATCAATAAACTATAATTGAATCCTGATACTTCAAATCCCAAAGATTTGAAGAGTTGTGTAGAAATTTATTCCGTGAATTCTAAACTAACATCAACCTGAAAATTATTCATATTTCACAAATCACTAATACCAGGAATTATATATCTGTGAAAGTATTTTAGGTTGGTGTTTATTATTAACAAAATCTAAACAGCAGTCACTAGTTTACAAAAAAGAAAGTGCTGGAAATTTTTGCATACATCTTGGTGAAAGAAATAATTTACTATTTCTAGGAATTGAAAAATCAATCTAGAATAAAAACTGATCTCCATCTGTTGTTTATATATTAAATGTTAAGAAAAAACTTAGAGAAATTTAATTTCTACATATATTGTTTTTAAAAGTTAACAAAAAAAAAAAAAAAAAAAAAATCTACAAGTATCTACATTTTTCAAAACTTCTCATTTTATCAGAAATGACATTTTGATTTGTTTTTTATGGCTTATCAACCCTTTCCAGGTTATTTAAAGCCAGAAAATATTTTTAGATTGTAAGAATTTTTAAAAAATAATGAGTTAGCAATACAAACCTTACTAATTAACCCATAGCTGGGGGGGGATTCATATCTTTCCCAAGGGTATGTGCTTGCATGTAAGTGAATGTAGCAGACCCAACAGAAATTGGAAGTTGGCTCTTCAATCAACAATTCTAAGTCATTATCTATTATATCACCTGCACATCAAAGCTTACAGCACCTGGTAGTTTCTGTTATTTGGTACAGTCTTTTGTTTGGGAATCAAAGCACCAGTCCACAATTTTCAAAGAAGGATGATCTTGGCCAAGACCCTCATGCTTCACTTGCTCAAGACTTTTTTTTACCATTGATCTTAGAAAGTAGTTGTATACAGTTGAATGTTTAGATATTTCTGAAAGGGTTTGGCACCATGCATGTCATTTTTTTTATTAAAATGATTTAATCATACAAGTCTTACTAATTAACCCATAGGGAGAAGAGGTGGATTCATACTTTTCCCAAAGCTATTTGCATATAAGTGAATATAACTCAATGGTAATTGGAACCCTGTTCTCTGATTAACAATTCCAAGCCATTTTCCATTATACCACATGCACATCCAAGCTTACAGCACTTGATATTCCCAAATAGTCAATCATCTAGTTATTGACCAGGCTCAACATTGCTTAACTTCAGTAATCATACAGAAACTAGTGATTCAACATGATATGGCTGTAAACAGAAATGAGATTTGATTAGATAACTATGTTAACATTTGTGTTTGTTGTTTCAGTTTTTTGTTTTATATTTAAGTTATGTCCCTTGTTCTTAAGTACCTCTTCAGTTTCAAATACATATGTCATCATATGTGCACGTGTTTGTGGTTGCTACAGATTTACAAACTCTGCTTTAATACAGTGTATTGGCAAGTTTAACCAGCTGAAATGTCAGTTAATTACTCATTTAAGTTTTTTCAATGTCTAGGATTGTAAAAATTTCTAATATCTAACTTATTCATTAATAATTATTAAAAATATTTATAAATTAGAAATTCCACAAATACAAACTCAACAAAGTTACTTATTCTTTTTAAAACTAATTATAATGTATTTTGAGTATTTTTTTTTCTTGATTAGAAATATTATTCCTCATAGAGAATTTTAAAGAGTAATAGATTTTCATACAAAACCAGGATGTGCACATGGCATAATGGTTATTGATATGGAAAGTGGAATTAGCTTGCAGAGTTCAAATTGCTGTGTAGGTTGTTATATTCACTTTTTCACAAATACCCTTAGGAAAGGTATGAATCCATCTCTTCTCCCCTAAGCTATGGGTTAATTAACAGAATAGAATGGCTTGGCTGACAATCAGTCTATGAGAAGAATAACTCTGAATTCAAAACCAGTTGAACATGGGCTGGTCACACCACGCTGTAAAAGCCTAATTGCGAGCGAAACAACACCAGCAACATCTAGTGTAGTGACACTTAGCCCTATCATCCACAGAGCAGTTTAATGGCACTAAGGATGAAGGAAAGTGAGTGGGAAGGAGATTTGTATACTTTAAGTATCTGCTTAAGTTTTTTGTTGTTTTTTTTAATTAATAACAGGCCTATCCTTTTTGTGAATTAAACAATAAATTAATGTTACATTGTATGCATATTTCCTATTTAGGAAATTTAGCAGAGTTAAGTAAGCAAGAAGGTAGTTGTTGGTAGCAGTTAAAAATGTCAGACTCCAGATACGAGCAGTAAAAGAGCAAGCTGCTTTTGTTTTTGTTCAATTGGAGACAAAAATCACCATATTTAAAGTCATTGTCATCTGCAAAGCAAAAAACAGTCAAACAGAAAGTTCAACCATTTCACTGAAATGCATGACATTTTCATAAGGCCAATCTGAATGCATTCACAATTCTAGAAATAAGAGCACATTAACTTTAAAAAAAAACAATGATTCAGAATATTAAGAACATTTGTTAAAAACCTGAAAGGAACCAAACTACCATCTTTAAGTAAACATCACAAAGAGAAACATTTAATTTGATCAAAGTACATGAAAATAAATTTATCAACAGAACTGTTTAGTGATAAACAGAGCTATAATGGAGGTGGTTGATCACTGGACTAGAGGTTGGGTTCTTCATGGAAATAGTTAACCAATAGTAATTAGAACAAGTGAGAGGTGGAGTCATTTTTTTAGTGGGGGGGTATTATTGTAGACAGTGCTATTCCCTTCAAGTTGATGATATCAAGATAAATACAAAGGATTATTGTAAGTTCTTAGACAGAATGTTTTTTTTAAAGTGGCACAGGTCATAACCAAGAAGTTTAAGCTAATGTGTATATTCACACAAGACAATGATCTTTAACATTCTACAAAAGCAGATGATTGCTCACCTTGCCAAAAAAATGTTTCAAAGATACCAAATTATTGGAATGGTCCCCCAGGCTCTTTCCATATTAATACAATAGAAAACTTGTGGGTCATCATTACAAGAGATATATATGAGAATGGAAAACAATATTCAATGAAAGATCTTTGAGAAGGAATAAAAACTGCTGCAAGTAATGGTGAAGTCAAAACTATCAAGAAGGGTTACAGAATGTTAAGCCCATATTAACATGTAAAATAACAAAATAATAATAATAATGTTTATCAATCATATTTTCTCTGGTTGATATCTTTTGGATTTATTTTCTTAAATAAAAATGTATGCTTTCTCTTAGTTTGTTGGTGTCATAAAACCTGACACCCTCAAAGCAAGTTATCAATACTGTCAACAGGAATGGTAACTGTAATATTAGTTGTTTCCCTACAGGGAAATATTTGGCATTCATTGACCAATCAGCCAGTACTGCTTTTGGCTAAGATTCATAAAATCTTTCTCTTAAAATAATTTTCCAGGAAAATAGGTTTTTCAAGCCCAATAGCTGTTATCACTCTTTCCATTATTGATGGGGGTTTACTTCCTAACCTTTTATTTGAAGTAGGATAGAATATCAACATCTTGATTATGCTATTATTTTCTCTTTGAGTTACATGCGATATCCATTTTAATTGTTGCTGCTGTTGTTAGTAGTCCTCAAGTGATGTGGTTTCTGTTGACTGATTCATTTTCTATAGCTTATCAACCCTTTGCAGGTTATTTAAAGCCAGAAAATAATTTTAGATTGTAAGAATTTTTTTTTTTTGTTTTAGATAATGATTTAGTGATACAAATCCTACTAACTCATAGCTGGACGAGAGTGAAGAGGTGTATTCATACTTTAACCAAGGGTATGCATGTAAATGAACATAACAAACCCAACTCAGCTTTTTGACCAACAATTCTGAGCCATTATCCATTCCACCACCCACACACCCAAGCTTGCAGTACCTATTGGTTTTGGTTATTTGGTACATTTTTGGTTTGGGAATCAAAGCGCCAGTCCACAATGTTCAAAGGATAATGATCGTTGCCAAGACCCTCAGGCTTCACTTGCTCAAAGCTTAGAAAGTGGTTGTATACAGCTGAATGTTTAGATATTTCTGAACATGTTTGATACTATGCATATGAAAGTCTCGAGCTGACAAGGCTATTAAAGAATATGACTTGAGCTTTTAGGTTAAGCTTTTGGTTTTGTCGCAGTTTGTGGCATTGAGGGAAATTATCTCTGGCGCAGCCAATTCTATGTTAAATTTCTTTTTCTCTTATACTAAATTTGTTATAACTGAATAACGATAGATATTATAAGCTGAAACTCACAGAATATATTAGTTATATAAATATAGCCTGAAAATTCTATCAGTTGGTTAATATCAATTTCATCATAAAACCTGAGGTATTGTAAACAAAATTTTTTTTTTTTTTTTAATTCAGACTAATCCTTACTGCTGAAATTTCTCAAACAAAAAAGAAAAAAAGTCAAGATTTCACTCTGTAAAAATGATACAATCTCATTCTGTATTCCTTAAATAGCATTTCCTTCTAATATGATACAATGACTAAGAATAATGGGTTTTTTTTCTCTAACATTATCTACAAAATTAAGCTACAGCAGTTTAATGGGCTTTATACCATGTCTTAACCAGAAACTTATTATTTGAGAAAAATTATAATTTTTATTTTTACATAAATTAATAAAGAATACGATAGTTTGATTTTATCACATTAAAAATGTTTATTTATTGGAGACAATATCAAAGGAATCTAAATATTAGAAAAATCAATGATTGGCTCTTGTATCATATTAACAGGAAATAGAACTCAAGAGAAAGTTGGAAAGGATGATGTCATTTCTAAGGAGTGAGACAGGGATCTTGGGAGCAGAGATCTGTTATCAAGATATAATGATTTTTAAGTGTCATTTGATATGTTATAATAAACCTTGTATTATTTACATTCTAGAGAAAAATATTATGCCATGATTAACTATAGAATAATGAAAGGTAGAAAAACATATGTAAAAGTAGAAAAATAAAATCCTAAAAATCTCATTAAAGGGCTTGAGGTTTTGAGTGACTGAAGCACACTGAGTATGGCACAGTGGGATAGAAAGGAAACAGAAGGAAAAGGGAGCGCAATCAGCCCATCCTCACAGATTCAACTCTTGATTCAGAACACAGCTGTAGATAATTTTATGCCAGTATCAGCTACCTTCAAATTTTTTTTTTTTTAATCATTTCACCCCAAAGAAGGCAATAAAACCATTAAGATGCAAGGTTACAAAGTGTGAGAGAATATGAGAAAAAAAATCATGATCAAGGAGAGAGAACAATTAAAGAAAAGGAATTAAGACAGTAGATAATGACTGACATTGCTTTAAAATTTTTGAAGATTAAACAAGGAAGCAAAAAACCAAAAGAGAGTTCCACAAGTGAGAAGTGCGAGAGAAGAAACTGTTAGAATAGAACTTATAGTTACCTCTAGCCAATTCAACTGTAAAATGATCAGACCATGCCACCAATCTAGTACTGTGCTTAAATTCATAAAGTCTAGGTACCATAAAGGAAAGTTCATCAGAACAATTACCATGAAAATATTTATAGAAATGACACAGGGAAGCTACATAACAACAGTGAGAAACTGACTGTAGCTGAAATGCCAGGTCAGGACCAATAACATTGCAGATTCTTATTTGCAGTTTATTAAGACTCTCTAAATATATAGCAGGAGCACAAGACCAGATATGGCAGCAATATTCAATGCATGGACAAATCGGAGACCTATAAATGTGCAGGAGAGATTCTGGCAAGAAAAAACTGTCTAACATGACAGTGAGTGACTCTCCTGGGGGTTAACATCAGTCATAATGATGAAAGGCAAAAAAGGTTCTTCTAACTGCTTGTCCTCATTATTGCAACTCTGAGGTTTTTTAAAAAATTTCTGGTGATAAAATATGTCTAGTATGACAGTGAACCTACTTTCCAAGCAGCAGACCTAGCAATTGATTCAATATAATCTTTTCACTTCATGTCAGTGGAAAACATTAGTCTAGTAAAGCTCAATGAGTGACTCTCCTTGGGGTTAGCATCAGCCATGTTGATGGAAGACAAAAATGGTACTCTCAGATGATTAAAAGAGAGTAGTTTAGAGACAATATAAAAAAAATAGGGAGTTAATGAGCTCATTTCTAAGGAGTGACATAGTGATCTTGGTAGTAGAGGTCAGTTATCGAGATATCATGAATTTTATATTTATCAAGAGGTAATGAGTTTATATTCTTATTCTTCTAAAAGAATAACAGTATAAAGAAATTAAGTATTATTTTAGTAAAACAATCAATCTCTATAATTATTTATATTACACAAATAGCACAGATTTTTACCAGTATTCAACAAAAAGTGTACAAGTGTCAGAAATCGTACAAAGGTTTGAAGTCAAATATGAAATGTTTGTGATGAAATACTTTGTGAACTTATCTAAATTATTCAAACTAATGAAATTTAATTCTCTGACTTAAATTCTGAAATATACATACAAATGCTGATCCTTAACAAAAATATTAAATAAACTTAGAGATCTTATGATGGCAAAACAGAGATCTGCTAATCAAATTCAAAATGAGGCTGGGTTTTAAATTTTATCAGAATGCTTGTGAAAATCTGCAACTGTTATAGACTTACAATAGGTAAGTTACACAAGATAATCAGAAACCCCTTTCCTGATTATGTACAATCATATCTTAAAATGTATGCTAGATATTGAATATTGTAGCATAATTTAGACCTGTTAATATTTTTCTTTCTACTGTACAGTTGGTGGCTTATGGCCATATAATGTTGAAACACTCATACAATCATGGAAGTTAAGCAATGTCAAGCCTGGCCAGTACCTTGATGTGTGACTACTTAGGAATACCAGGTGCTGTAACCTTGGATGTGCAGGTGGTGTAATGGATAATGGCTCAAAATTGGAGAGCCAAGTTCCAATTCTAGCTGAGTTTGTTATATTCACTTAAGCACAAATACTCTTAGGAAAGGTATGAATCCACCTCTTCTCCACTCAGCTATGGGTTAATTAGTAGGGCTTGTATTAGTAAATGACTATTAGGTTCTTACACTCTAAAATTTGTTTTCCGCCTGCAAAAAAGTCGATAAGCCATAAAAAACAATCAATCAATGTACAGTTGGCACTGCAATCACGATGACAAAATGGTGTCTATGTTTAAAATCAGGTAAACGCTTTATGCCTACTCTTTGTAATGATCTTTAAGTCTCATTGAATGTTGATTTCATTTTGGCTGTTTTTTTTTTTTACTAAGCTTAGCTTCTACTTCTATGTACCATGCCTCTTCAGGATGTTGGCATCCATGGCTCACCACAATTTCCTTTCCTTCGTAGATCTTAATAATTTTTTCCTTTTCTCTCCTAAACCTTGTTCTGCCATCCATTCATTTCAAGATTGCTAGGTAGGTTTTGCATTTTCCTGTCTCTCTTTCTTTTAATATATCCTGTAAAGTATCAAATTTTCCAATTCTTCTTTGATAAATAAAATCTGGCTTAGATTTTAAAATCCTCACCTTTGTTATCCTTGCCTCGATCGTATTACCCTACATAATTTTTCTGCTTGTGGGGTTAACAGCACCCGCTTGATGCTCCGTAACACGTGGTGACCCCGATATTTACAATCGATCAAGATGGCAACAGATGAGTGGGAACAGAACTCTCCCATAAACGTAGTGATGCCACCCGCAAACCTACCTACATACAACCACGAAAACACCAAAAACGGGTTTCTTCAGTTGGAAGCGATCTTCTCGGTACGGAGGATGATATCGCAACAAATGAAATTTGCCAACATGGTGCAAGTCTTGCCACCTTCAGTGGTCAAAAAAGTGGCCGACATTCTGGAAAATGTACCTGAGCAGGAGCCATAAAATTCGCTAAAGAATGCAATCCTAAAACGCACCGGCCGTTCGGACGAGGATCTATCTCTGGGAACTTTTCACCTATGTCACCAGGGGTGACAGAACACCCTCACAGCACCTACGCTTCATGAGAAGCCGACTGGGAAAGCATTCGATGGCCGATTCTGTCCTACGCGAACTACCACAATAACACAGATATTGGCGCCAATCGCAGAAAACACACCACTGGACCAGTTAGCAGACTCCGCCGACCGCATTGCAGCAAAACTGGACCAAGGAGTGTGCGCCATGCAGAACCCAGATGACACACCAGCCAAAAACAAGGATTTGGAAAAAGCAGTAACTGACCTGCAACAGCAGTTACACGACATCCGTATACTCCTCTCCCGCAAACCAAGAGACCCAAAACCGACAGCCAACAATTGGCGACGGAGAATACGGAGTACCAGCAGGGATCGATGAATCAACCCGGAATTATGCTGGTACCACCAAAGATTCAGCACCAGGGCAAGACATTTCTCGGCACCCTGCAAATACGGCTCCAAGACAAATTCGGGAAACTAAACAACCGACGGCTAGGAGCGGCAGGGCTCGCCGGTAAAAACACACAAAGCCACCTTTTTTATATATGGGACTGACGAAACCACAAAAACTTTTTAGTGGACACAGGCCCTGTAATCAGCGTGATACCCCCCCCCCAGAACAACAAAACCGAAAAGCGGCCCTGTATAAGCTCCAGGCAGCAAACGACTCGACGATCGTAACATACGGAACCAAGACACTGACTCTTAACATCGGTATGTGGCGTGATTTTACCTGGAGTTTCACCCAGGCAGACATAAAATTCGACAATACTCGGAGCAGATTTTCTGGCCCACTATGACCTGGCTGTGCACATGAACACGAGAACCTTATCAGACAACACCATGAACATTTCTGTTAAAGGCACCCTCTCTCAACACAACAAAACTGGAATCAGTATAACAACTTGCCACGGACGAGAATACGTTGAGATCTTGAATAGATACCCAGACATCATTCAACCACTCGTGGGTACCGGTCTGGCAAAACAACAAATGCAGCATATAAAGACCAGTGGACAGCCAACATTTTCCCACCCACAACGACTCCCTCCTCATTAGCTTGAATACGCCAAAAAGGAATTCAACAATATACTGAAGGACAGATTCATACGACCCTCCGATAGCCCATACACCTCACCCCTGCATCTTGTGCCTAAACCTGGAAGCACGGACTTTAGCGTATGTGTCAATTACAGAAGATTGAACGCTACAACCATACCCAAACAGTAGCCAGTCCCGCACATACATGATTTCGCCTCAGGGTTACAGGGCATTCACGTCTTTTCGAAAATAGATCTAACGAAGGCTTACCATCAGATCCCCATAGCTCCGGAGGACATCCCAAAGACCGCTGTAACCACTCCCTTTGGTCTTTTCGAATACGTCAAGATGTCTTTTGACCTGAGGAACGCAGAACAAACTTTTCAACGCTTCATGGACGAGGTACTGCGCGGTCTAACGTATGCATATGCCTACATCGATGACATCCTAGTAGCCAGCACGGATGAGAAGGTTCACAAGCAACACCTAAACAAAGTTTTCCAAAGGACAGCACATTATAGACTCCGGCTGAACATCGACAAATGCACTTTCGGGGAATCTGAGGTGAATTTCTTAAACTGCTAATTATGAAGTCATTTCTCTTGACATATCTGAACCTTTCTGCCAGCCAGAATGGTATACCACTAATGATACTTTAATAATAATTAATGCTAATATTTAAGTCTAGTTACAATTAGCATTTTTAAATAATTACACTTCTATAAAGAGGAAGTGACTTGACATTGAGAGGAGACTGCTAAACATGGTATTTAAACAAGTAAAATAAAAATTAAAAATTCCAAGTATGAACTTTTTATATTGTGTTCCTATTTGTGTTCCCTTCATCTAGCAAGAATAAATTATATCTCATCCTTTTTCTTCAAAGAATATTCAAAGCTGAGAGGAATGTAGAGAGATTGCACACTGTTACTACCAAGCAATTTATTTACAAAGAGCTTAGTTTATTTTTTTTGCCTGTAAGCTCCCAAAATTCTTATGCTCTCTACAAAATTAAGAAAGGAGCCACCTTTTCCAGTGTGTGTACCAACTTCCCCTCAATAAATAAAAAAAAGGCTGTAATTTGATCAACAAATGCTATCAACTATTGACTCCAGATGGTTATTTCAAAATTAATGTTTTTTTTTTTTTAATCATTTCACTATGGGCAAGGCAATAAAGTCACTAAGACACAAGATATTACTGAGTGTTAGATAATATGAGAAAAATATACTATTAAGGAGAAAGGACAATAAAAGAACAAGAATTAAGAAAACAGAAGATAATGACTGACATTGCATTGAAGTTTTTGAAGATCAAAGTTGACTGGGAGGTAAGAAGCTGGAAGACAATTCCACAAGCAAGAAGTGCAATAGAAGAAACTGTTAGCATAAAATTTACAGTTACATCTAGTCATTTCAACTGTAAAATGATGAGCTCTTACCGATAATCTTGTACTGTGCTTAAATTCATAAAATCTTGCTACTATAGAGGAAAGTTCATCAGAATAATTAGCATGAAAGTATTTATAAAAATGAAAGTATAAATTAAATAAAAAACAAAGCTTCATGTAAAAGATAAACAAATAAATTTGTTAAAGTATTTTTGAGATTCTGGCATTCTTATTCTTACACATCTTTGACCAAATTTTCTTAATCTCATATTTTCTCCTCTTTTTATGTGGCATGTCCATTCAGGATATGGGCAATCATGGCTCACCACAACTACCTATCCTTTGCACAAAATACCTATAAACTATGTATGCTACTACTGATGTATATATAAGATGTTGAATCTGTATTTCTTATACTGAAATTATTCTATGATTTTGGTCCTCAACAATGAGTAATACTTAATTACGAGCTGAAAAGTAATATTTAAAACTTGACAAAAATATATAAAATAAATCATAGTTATTAATAAAAGGATTTAGATTCACATTGAGTTATGAAGTGACATACTAATTTATCGAGATTGTCAATCACATATTTTATATAAATCATAACAAAGATATCTTAATTAATGCCATTAAAAAATAATAACTGACTTTCTTTTTTTCAAAATGCAAATGATACTGAAAATTCTTAATATCTGTTAATATGCCTGATGTACAATAATTTTTATTAAAAATATCTTAAAACCAGGTCCATTGCCAGAATCGTGGGGAGGTTGCTAGTAAAATAATTTTGTACTAAAATTAGTTCACATCATTTGAACAGGGCAAAGGAGACAGATTTCCTTAATCTCAATTTTTTTTTTGGTAAGTTTTTAACTGTTTTATTATTTGGTCAATGGCACTGCATAATGGTAATCAGCATGGGAAAACAGAATCAGCAAAGTGCACTCAAATTTCATCTAAGGCTGCTTATGTTCACTTTGGAAAAAGCATGAATCCACTTCCCCCTGTGACTTTTCCTATCACTAGATATTGCCTTGTTTCTGAGATACCATAATGGTTGATGAAAAAGAGAGTAGGCAAGTGAGTATTTTGGCAAACCACTCACTTATGACAACACCTAGGCAGTAATGAAAGCATAAAATTGTTATACCTATTGTTAATCTTGACAATTGCTCACAGCCAGACATACAAGCATACTTTATCCATTAAAGGAATCTTTTTCTATTAAATTTCTGATTAATTCAACATCTGAAGAACATCTCAGCTTCTAAGTAACAAAGGAAAATTTACTGAAACATGCATGTAATAAGATGACTATCTCAAAATCTCAAAACAATTTGAAGGTAAAATTACAACGACACAGTCAGCAACATAGCAAAGAAAAAGTTGTAATTACATCAGATCCTAGATAAGACACAGTTTAATCATGACCAGTTTTGGAGCATAATTGATAAAGGTATGGAAGTGGAAGACACATCCATCTCTTCTCTTCCTAGCTAGGGGCTAAATAGCAGGGAAGATTTTGCTCTCTAGCCTTGGGTAGTAGCCAGTCTATGAGAAGGACAACTCTGAATTCAAAATTGTGGAGAAGGTAATAGAAAACTACTCCACTAATTTTACCTAAGAACAATAATGGTAATGCTTAAATTATATATACTAAAAAAAAACAAAAAAAAAAACACACACACACACTATGGTAGATCCATGACTGACAATGCCCTGAATGAACATGGCAATGGTGTCTGAAAAGAAGAGATCCTGAGATTTGGGATACAAGTTCAAATTTCATCTAAAGTTGCTGTAAATTTTTCCCAGTTTAATAAACAAAGAACAGATCATACAGTGAGGTGTGGAGCATTGCAATAAAAAGTAACAAAATTAGTGAAGAAAAAATAATTTTAAAATATCAGTCTTCATAGTAGCAGTAAAAATTCTCATCTAGAATAAACAAAAAAAAATAAATAAATAAAATCAAAGACCGAAACTATCAAGTTTCAATTTATCCACCTAAATTAGTAGGTCACTCTGTAACACAATGTGACCCTAAAAACATTTCTTAATTAATATGATTTGCATAATAGTCGAAAAATGTGGTGGAACATTCTCAGTATTTTATGCATGATTTATGGGACAACTTTTTTATACATCTTAGTAAAATTTTTTGCTAAGATGCATTGAAGAAAAAGTCATCCCATGAAGCACACACACACACACAATACTCAGAAGGATTATATATATATATATATATATATATATATATATATATATATATATATATATATATATATATATATATACAGTTTTATGGATATGAGTTTGTGAACCAGGGTTTCACATATTTTGCGATCATCAGATAAACTCTACAGATAAACACAGTGTATATTTACACAAATAAGGCAATCTTTAAAAAAGACAAGATCAAAAAATATAGCAGATTTTCATTAATTTATCCTATACCTGTAGTGTAAGATGACTGCTTATTGATTATATAAAGATTATGTTATTGGAAATGTTGTTACTGTATCCTTTGAAATTCAAAATAAACAAAATAACAAAACCAATTATATATCATGTTTTTCCTACAAATGTCTCCTAAAATGGAAATTATTTTGTTTATGTTTCATCACGTGATCTCTTGCGAGTACTGATTATTATTATTATTTTCTAAACATGTTATGTCTTCATTGCTTTGAATGAAGATAATATAATCAAGTAGTATGTCGCTTAGAGTCAACGTAGTCTTGCTGAAATAGGTAGTAATCAGATGAGCTAGATCTCTAACTTTCTACTTGTTTACTCCTTCTACTGACTATTCTTGGCATCTATATTTATGTATTTGGACAAATCCAAGTCCTCTTCTGGAGAAATTGTCCACTTTCGACAATGGACATCATGCTACCAAAGCGCTGAATAATTTTTTCCTTCCTGCCAATTTTCTTTTCCGGCTTCCAAGCTTTTAAAGAAAACTTTATTACTGATCTTAAATGATCTCATAGTTTGAGATTGTTGAACTTTCTTCTTATTCCCTGGCACTAATTTGTCAAAAATGGATCTAACTTTCCTAGCAAACATGAGTTCTGCAGATGACATTTTTGCGGTGATGTTTACATTTGACATCATTCAATACATACTCAAAAATTCTTGTAATGCCGTTTCTTCAGCTTTTCAGCCTTTAGTTTTTCTTAGTGATTTTTTTAAAGTGTCAACAAATTGTTCCACTTGACCATTTGACCTCGAATGTTCAAACGTGTAGCTTTTGCAGAAATTTTTAAACTCACTAGAAGCAAATTGAATCGATGAATATAAACAAACTCCACCAAAATTTTATCCCATGAATTTTGAATTTTGCCAGGTATTTATGCTAAGCAAGAGGAAAATTTTTTTTTAAAAATGTGAATTCAATTCTCATTCCCACTAATATGTCTTTGAATGAAGCTAACACAATCAAGAAGTAGTATGTCACTTGGAGTCAACGTAGTCTTGCTGAAATAGGTAGTAAGCAGATAAGCAAGATCTCTAACTCTCTACTCATTTATTCTTTCTACTGGTGATTCTTGGCATCCATATTTATGTATTTAAACAAGGTGTGTTCAATCTCCACAAGAAAATGATTACAAACAGCCTGGTGTACAAATGGTCATTTACTTCCCTTGAAAAATAAAGTTTGTATGTAATCCTAATTATAAGATTGTTATTATTTAACACCAAAATGATAATGAATTTTTAATGAGAAATCAATATTATGTTATCCTAAATGTTATTACTGCCATAATTAACACTACCATGATGATTATTGAAAGTTTAGTGAAAGATAAAAGTTGCAATGAACACAATCATAACTCGATATTTACATTTTCCCAATGCTTTCTACTGGGTGGAAGAGTAGACAAAGAGGGAAAGAATTTGTGAACAGAAGAGGAGGGTATGGCTGATCATGGAACATATTCGCTTGCAAGTTGAAAGCATTGGATTTTATCCATCTCCTTATTTATTCATTTATTTTTTTCTATACCTAACTAATTTTCGACTAGAATTTGGGTTTTTTCTTTGGGAGTGCTTTTTAGCCTTATGCCTATATGGTTAATGAAATCGTAGGTACGTCACACCTCCCTACCAAAAAGAAGAAAAATGCCATCAATGGCAGTTTTCTAAAAGGCAAAGAGGGTTTTCGTCCCCGTTCGATCCTCAAAAGCTTACCAGTCAGATACGGGATAGGGCGTCGTCAGCACACACGTTGTCGACGCCTCTTACGTGCTGAATAGTCAGATCGTATTCTTGTAACACTAAACTCCAGCATAGTAGTCGCCTGTTCTTATTCTTCATTTTCCTAAGGAAGGTTAGTGGTTTATGGTCAGTATATACTAAAGTAGACTGACTGGACGAAGACACATCCACTTCGAAGTGTTGTAGGCTTAACAAAAGGGCAAGAGTTTCTTTTTCTACTGTAGAGTAATTTTTCTGGTGACTGTTAAATTTTTTTGAGAAATAACTGACAGGATGTTCGATACCATTTGTATCGGCCTGTAGTAATACAGCGCCAATGCCATGGTCACTTGCATCTACCGTTAATCTGAATGGCCGTGTAAATTCAGGAGCTTTGAGGACAGGGTCTGAGCACAACAAGGCTTTTATTTCATCAAAGGATCTCTAACAGTAGGGTGTCCAATCAAATTTGGCCTTCCTCTTCAACAACTGGGTAAGTGGTGAGGTTACATCAGAGAAATTCTTACAGAACTTGCGATAATAACCCGCCATTCCAAGAAATCTCCTCAGGCCTTTTACGTTGGTTGGGGCTGGTTACTTAACTATACTTTGTATTTTTGCCTCGATCGGAGTTATCCACCCATGGCCAACAACATGTCCGAGATATGTCACCTCGGCTTGGTAGAAATCACTTTTTGCGAGGTTAATAGTGAGGTTGGCATGCTTCAACCGATCAAAGACTTTTCGTAGAGATATCATGTGTTCGGCCCAGGTGTTATTGAACAAGACTATATCATCGATGTACGTCTCGACTCCAGCCAGATCTCATAGGCAATGGTTTATCATTCGCTGGAAGGTGGCCTGGGAATTTTTCATCCCAAAAGGCATCACACAATATTGATACAGGCCATCCGGAGTCACGAGAGCAGATATCTCCTTAGCGCACTTGGTTAGGGGCACACACCAATATCCCTTCAATAGGTCGAGTTTCGTAATATAAGTGGCCTTGCCTACTTTATTGATACAGTTGTCCATCCGAGGAATGGGGTACGAGTACATGTTAGTGATGGAGTTCACCTTCCTGTAGTCAGTGCAAAACCAAACCAGCAGTCAGGTTTGTCCACTAGCACGCAGGGGGAGGACCAACTGCTTTGGTTATGCTTGATAATGCCATTCTCTAGCTACTTCTCCACGTAGGATTTCGGCTTTCCATGGGTTGACTCGGTAGGGATGCTGTTTAATGGGGGTGGCATCCCCAACTTCCATGTCATGGTAAGTGATGGTGGTTTGGTTGGGTACATCGGGGAACAAGCCCCTGAAATCTTCGATATGGGAAGCTAAATCCTTCCTCTCCTCAAGGGCTAAATGCGACAGTTTCGCACTTAGGTCAGCTAGAACCTTGGAGTTGTAAAGTTTGGTGGGGTGGTCACCCCTTTCTGTAACTCCTCCTCGGATCTCCATGGGCTCAGTCGTAGTATTAGGCCCACAGATTACTAATACATGTTCGGTCTTTCCCCGTTCATAGTAAGCATGTTGATGTGACACATCTGTGTCGACTTCCTGCGATCAGGAGTCCTTACAACGTAGTTGAGGTCACTGGCCTTCCTGACCACCTCATATGGACCATGAAATTGAGCTTTGAGAGGATGTCCAGGTAAGGGTAATAAATCTAATACTTTTACCCCGATATCGAAACTTCGTTCGACCATGTCTCAGTCGTATCGATCTTTCATTTTATGCTGAACTGATTGGAGGTTCTCACGGGCCAGTTCACACGTTTCTGCTAATCAGGTTCGGAAATGGGAAACATAATCCAGCAAATTTTCTGTTACTGGGTCCTCCCACAACCAGCCTTCTTTCAGCACCTTTAAGGGACCGCGGACTGAATGCCCAAATATTAATTCAAATGGGCTGAACCCTAAAGATTCCTATACGGATTTCTGAGCAGTGAACATTAGGAATGGGATACCTTCGTCCCAATCGTGTTGGTGGTCCAGGCAATATGTTCGCATCATGCTCTTCAAGGTGGAGTGGAACCTATCCAAGGCACCTTGAGATTGAGGGTGATAGGTGCTTGATTTAATCGATTTTATACCCAAAGTTCTCATAACTTGTTGAAACACCCCTGACATAAAGTTGGATCCCAGGTCGGACTGTATCACCTTGGGTAAGCCGACCATGGTGAAAAAGGTAATGATGGCCTTTACTATTTTCCTGGCAGAAAGATTTCTCATGGGTATCACTTCGGGAAACCTGGTCGAGGCACACATGATCGTTAGCAGATACTGGTTCCCATTCTAATTGAATAATTTCAACATTAAAAATATGGATTCAAGATTTTATATATGCACAAGTAAAAGCATATATAATTTATGGTTGTTTCATGAGCTGAGCAAGAGTGTAGTGTACTATTCTTCAAAGTGTTTAAGCAGTGCTTGCCTTTAAACTCAGTATCTAAAACTATGACTCTTTACCAAGGCTTGAATATTGGCAAATATTTAAAAATATCAGACATGAGGTTGGCATAAGTACGGTCGTTGCAAGTAATGTGAATTGAACATAGAATTATGGTAAATTTATTGGGTGATTTAGTAATGTGATTGTGAGTGGGAGGTTGGGGATAAAAAAATTAAAAAATACTTACAGCTTCAGGAAGAACAGTTCTGGTTAAAAATTCATTCTTCTAGAAAAAATAAAAAAATTGGTTAGTTAAAATAACAAAATTTGAAACAATTTATTAAAGTATGTGATTAACAAAAGTATTTTAAATACCTATCAAGTTTCAAAAATTGACTTTCTTTTTTGAAAAATGCAAACGAAACAGAAAATAGTTTATTTTGCCATATATATCTGATTAACTATAATTTTTGTTAAAAATATCTTAAAACCAAGGCCATCATCAAAGTGAAGGGGGCAGCCTTTAAACCAGGGAGAGTGCAAGTAAGAATTTCCATACTTAAATTAGTTAGCATCATTTTCACAAATTGAGGGATGTTGAACAATTTTCAGAGAAGGGGCACCCCACTTGGGTTTTAAGCAGGCCTATCACCAATTCAAGAATATAACAAATATAAAAATATAAAATGAGGAAAGAGGAGTTACAATGCCAATATAAATACGTAAATTATTGAAAATGCAAAATAGTTAAAGAGAAAAAAAAGTCACAATGTAATTAAAAGAAAAATAGTATCAAATGCCAAGAAGAAAATTTCTCCATAAAAACTACAGTAATATATGTAATAATATTTAAATAAGTCTATCATTCATCTATGCTTAGAATATTGCTGCTACATGTGGTCTGATGCCCCTGCTCTATACTTAGATGCCTAAGTATAAATATTGTTATATGTTTTAATAAATATACATATTATCCCTCAATTGTAGACTGACTCAGAGTTTCGTGCACAACACAATCTTCAGGTGCTGAGTATGAACTGACCATTACACCATTTTGAATTATAATATATCTGGTTATCACAATGTTGGCATAGCTATATATTATACTGAGATTATAGTATTTTAATTTCAAAAATTATATTTGGCAATTAAAATAAGCAGGATTTATATATGTATGTATGTAAGAAAAATAAAGATTTTTTAATTTTATTTTTTAGTTGTGAATATTCATTTTTTTTTAATTTTTAATGAAAGTGAAATTACTTGTTCTTATTTAAAAATACAAAAACCATTAATTTATATTCAAAATAAATAGTAATTTACATTAAAAATTAATTTGGATCAATGTATTTAAGCAGATATTTATTTTTATTCCAATATGTAACCGTCAATTCATTTCTCTTGTTTAATAAGCTAGGGTTATTGAAGTGTTTTAAGATATCCAATTTTACAACAAGACATAAGTTACATTTATTTCCTTTTCCATTATAAGATTTAGCTCATGTTATAATTTCCCACTTGATTGATGGTGAAATGCCATCATTAATTGCCAGAAATATTTGGAGGGAGTAGTGCTGTTTTTGTATTTTATATTACCTCAGGTCATTCAATGATAGTAAAAATGAAATTTCCAAAGACATTCAGTGGAACCAGAATAAAGTCTAACATCATTACCAGATGGTATGCTCACTTGGTATACAATATTATTGGTCATACATTGACCATTTAAGGGACAGATCATATTTTTTCATCAGTTGCATTTATTTTTGGAAGAATTTACATTGTCTCTGTTGGAATTATATTTGTTTAATATATTGTTGTTACAATGGGAGATGAATGTGTATGTTATTAACACATCTATAGCTGATCTTAATATTATTTTTATTAAAAATCTTTTTTAGTGTAGGTAAATTGTTAAAGTGCTTATGAATTTAATTTAGGAAAATTCTTCCAATATTAGTTTGGACATTACAGTTAAGAGGTGGATTAAACCATATTATGTGTTTACAATGTTTCTTCTTATTTTTACCTTCTTTGTTTATTTCTAAATACACTAAATTTACTTTATGATTGCTTCATTCTAAAACCTTTATATATTTAATTTAGAGATAACAAATAATTTCCTTATTGCTGAAGTTGGGAAATAATTTACATAAATCAATCCAAGTTAGATTATCAAGAATTTGGTGGTGGTGGTTATATATATATATATATATATATATATATATATATATATATATACACACACACATGGTCATGTGTGACGTCACGAGCTACAATGCGTTTTTCACTTCCTTGGTTCATAAATAAGAGTTTGTCGTTACTTTGAGCTTATTCAAACAGCAACAGCAGGCCATTATTGTGGTTTCGTATATGTGTTGCTTGATCTATTAAAATTGTCATCTTTGATAATGGCTTATGTAAGCCGAAAGCTTAGATTGGATTCAAACATGTGTCAATATGGTGTTTTCCTTTCGTCTTTCAACGATAATGCGATTAAGCTTATCAGACAATACGAAAGGAACTTACTTAAAATAAATAGACAAAACTTGTCTATATTATTTAATGAAACCTGCATTAATATATATACATATATATGAAATCGCAGTATATTCAGGCAGCAATTCTTCATTTAAATGCTTTTTAATAAATAGAACAGACGAAGAACATTGTTGAGCCTTTTGGGGAGTTTCTACTGGTGTCAAATGAGTCATTTGATCTCAGGTGAAAACTTGTAAAGGAACTTGCCAAAATTGTGTATAAAGTTCTCAGTACTTTCAACCATATCAATTTTGGTAATTTTCAAGAAAAATTGAAATAAGTATGGTTACACATGCTAAGATGATAGATTTTGCCATTGCTTGACTAAAATGATCTTACAGTTCAGAGGCATTTTTAATATATTAGCACTACACCACAACAAGATTAAAAAATAATTTTACTGATTGTGGGTGGTTTTAAAAAATTTGAAGAGCCTCTCATATATATATATATATATATATATATATATATATATATATATATATATATATGTGTGAGAGAGAGAGAGAGTGTGTGTGTGTGTGCGCACACGCGTGAAAACATAGGAATCAACATGGCATGAAAACTGACAGTTTCACACATCAATGCAATCATCAGATTTGAAGATTACATTGAAACATGAAACTGGTAGAAATCAACTCAGCATGGTGACTATATATACACACACTGTTTATATCTATAACTGCACTGTCTTCAATATTGTGTACTCTTCACCTATAAATATAGCAAAATTTAACTCTCTCTCTCTCTATATATATATATATATATAATAGAACATAAAAATAGTGCGCAATGTAAAATAGAAAAACATAAACACAGTGCAAGAATCTTGACCTTTGAACTGCCTGAAGATTGTGAGACAGCTATATGACACTGGGAGTTCACATGAAACTAAGTCATGGAAAGGTAGCAATATTTAAGTAAAATATATATATATATATATATATATATATATATATATAGAGAGAGAGAGAGAGAGAGAGAGAGAGAGAATATGAAATCCATTATTTTTTTTATAAAGTCTTCAATATAAGAGAAGTAAATCAACAGTACTCATCAGAATCTTATGGCAATCAAACAAAAGGCCAGTTTTACAATAAAGTGGAAGGTTATTTGGACAAGTGCCCAATAAAGATAGGAAAAAAAAAAAGGTAAAAAAAGAAAACTACTATAGAAGAGAAAAGAGCCAAATATATTTTCAAAGGCAGGTCTTTGCTGATAAAGATACGTGATGAAGGAAAAGTAGTAAATTAAATAACAATGGGCAGCTCTGATAAATCACTTTAACAAGTGAACCTGAACAACTGCCCAGAGAGTTACATCAGAAAACAATAGACAGATTATAAACAGAACAAGATATGTGCTTAAAAACAATTAGTCAGCGCAGGATAAATAAAAAAGCTTTAAGTATCTTAAGTATCTTTCTTTATTCATTGAAATCAAGAAAGATTGTAGTGATGTATATAAAAAAAAACTACAGGAAAATCCAGTGAAACAAATGAAGCACTTAACAGACCTGATGCAATTTATATGAAGAATTCGTCTGCTGTAAAGTTTCCCCAATTTAAAAAATGGTATAAAGCAAAACTAAATTTCCAAAAAGAAACTTGAAATGAGTTTGTTCTTCTGTATCAGATCACGATTCAAGCCTTCTGAATTGAATTAATTAATATGACAAATGCTACCATAACTAGCCTTAGCCAGAAAATATATAGACAGCCATCTATACACAAGGGGGTTGCTGAATAATAATCTAAAGCCATGAAATCAACATTCTGATGTACATATTTACCAAAGCACATGTTCAATAACTGAAATACAGATTTAGGAAAATGGGCCAGACAAGAACTTTACAGCGTCTCATTCATATATATATATATATATATATATATATATATATATATATATATTTGTGTGTGTGTGTGTGTGTGTGTGTGTGTATTAGTAATAAATTTTCACTTACCCTACTCAATCCCTATTACATCCACTTATTAGGACTTTATTGCAATATTTTATAATCATTTTTATTTTTTTATTTTACAATCAAGTCCTATGATGAGTGGATATAACCTTTATGAAACCGAGTGGGGGACAGGCAAACACTTAAGTTCATTTATTGCTATTAATGCCTCATATTGATATATTTGACCTTATTTTAACAAAATTACACAAAAATATTTTGAAATACTAATGAGTAAATTTATTCAATAAAAATCAACATTGTCTTCAACCATGGCCTCTAAACAGCTGAAGAATTTCATGCAACTCATCTAGACAGTCTCCTTGTTTAAGTTGGTGAATGCTGGCATAATCATAGCCATCCTTGGTCTTACAAGGAGTTTTATTGGTCTCTTGCTCATCTGCACTCCAGTTTGCAGTCTGCGGAGTTAGTGACCAGATGTAAGGGGGTGAATCTGAGGTCCTATGGGAAGATGAATGGAGGCATAATGTTACCATCACTAGTGATCAATCAAAACGCCATGATGTTGTCTATATTTCTGAGATGAGGTATTATGTACACTATTTATATTATTCGGACTATAGTCCTCATCTTTGTCGCCATATTTATTACAATGTTTCAGGCATTGTACGCTTCAGCTTTCTTCGGGGCACATGGCACAGTGGATAAAGGCATCAGTTAGATCCAGTGACAGGACCCAAAGAGTGTGAGTTCAATACCCTGTTAAGGCAGTGGAGAACTTGGAGAGGGGAATTAACAGGAGATAACTGACAACTGACATCCATTAAAACATGGCACGTGGAACTAGAACAGTCTACCCCAGTGAGCGAAATAAAGGGTTCAGTTCAACATTCCAACCACCTGAAGAAGGCTGGAGTGTATGATGGCCGAAACGTTGTAATAAATATGGCGGCAATGATGAGGACAATAGTGGCCATGATGTTGACTGAATATATCATCCAACTCTTTCCGAATCCTCTGAAATGTTCTCAGATTGATACCCAAAAACTCTGAAATGTTTGTACTGGAGCTTCCGGCACAAATGCCAAGAAGGCCAATTCCAAAATTACTGGTGGAGTGAATTGCATCATGGTTTTCTTTTTCTCACAGATGATGCCCAACTTACTCTACTATACTCTGTTGTCAGCAAAATCAAAAACAAATGCACAAAATTAAAAATATAAAATGGCGACAATTTAACCATCGCACCATATATATATATATATATATATATATATATATATATATATATATATATATATATCTGCCTATATATATATATATATATATATATATATATATCTGCCTATATATATATATATATATATATATATATATATCTGCCTATATATATATATATATATCTGCCTATATATATATATATATATATATATCTGCCTATATATATATATATATATATCTGCCTATATATATATATATATATATATATATATATATATCTGCCTATATATATATATATATATCTGCCTATATATATATATATATATATATATATATATATATCTGCCTATATATATATATATATATATATATATATCTGCCTATATATATATATATATATATATATCTGCCTATATATATATATATCTGCCTATATATATATATATATATATATATATATATATATATATATATATATATGCCTATATATATATATATATATATATATATATCTCTGCCTATATATATATATATATATATATATATATATATCTGCCTATATATATATATATATATATATATATATATATCTGCCTATATATATATATATATATATATATCTGCCTATATATATATATATATATATATATCTGCCTATATATATATATATATATATATATATATCTGCCTATATATATATATATATATATATATATATATATATATATCTGCCTATATATATATATATATATATATATATCTGCCTATATATATATATATATATATATATCTGCCTATATATATATATATATATAGATAGATAGATAGATAGAGAATTCTTAGTGAGATACTTTTTTTTTTTTTTTTTTTTTTTTTTTTTAAAGACATCTGTAAAGGCCAAGAGTAATTATGGTTGCTCCATGACTTGTCTTATTCATCTAAATTTTACAATGGTGATTGTAATTCAAATCAGTAGAATGCCATACTAAGTCCTCTTTCCCCTGTAATAAAAAATATATAGTCGCAATAAACTTCATATAAACTTATAGCCACTCAAAAATACATTTAATATAATAAACTCAGTAGCAAGTACATCCTCAAAGTTGCTCTAATGATGCACTGGTTTTAGGAAATAAACTTTTAGAACACAGTCAAATACAGATGTGGTTAGAAATGTAGAAAATGCCATGAAGCCAATATAAACAGGAAAACATTCTTGACTCCAGTTAAAATTTGTTTATCTTAGGAATGGAGAATTTTGTTGTTGGGTTGAAATTAAGAGTGGATACACTATTAAATCAGTGTAACTTATTTGTCTAAATTCCTGTCAGGTTACACTAGCCAAAATCAACATCATTTATGTCAGTTTGTTTAGAGCAAACTAGAGAGATCTAAAGCCTAAATAAATATTCCCTAACCTATTCTAATCTCTACTGATTCTTTTCTAAGAAAGTATTTCATTTTTTGGTGATGAATTATAGCATAAGAGATTTTGATGAAAATAAATCAGTTCATAGTATGATTAAAAATACAAGCAAAATCTATAGAAATTACAGTGCATCTTTATTATTTAGAAATAGAACAAAAATATATTTTAATAATACAAAAGTCATTTTATATGGTTTTAACTAGTTGCTTTTATATTTATAAATTTGTTATCTAAAAACAACAATACTATAATGCTTTACTTCAAGAACTACTTAAAAAAATACATTTTTCATATGCCATAATCATGAAAAATGAACTAATGCATTTATGGCTAAATACTGGAGATAAAAATAGTCCAACCTTGTCAAAGTTAAGACTAATTCTTATTTGTTGTCCATGAAAAACAAAGAATCATTTCATCACAATAGAACCATTTATGGATTTGTGAGTAGTATGGTAACTCCTGACAGTACAGCCAGTGAGCTGTAGGGGAGTGTAGGAAATCTGAACATTGTTGACACTAAAGTAGATATCAATCAGTCTATTAATACGTAGATAATTTCTTAGCAACTTCAGAATGTGATTTTTTTTTCTTTCCTTATTAAGTCAAGAAGTTTCACATTTACATTTAAAGGAGTCACTTTACAGCCCTCTTTCACATATCCTAATTGCCAATATAACTATTATTGTACTTTAGGACTCTTAATAAGTAAAACTTATAATTTTTTTTTTCTGAGATTAATTAAGGGTAAGTGGAACATTACAGATGAAATAGGACCATTGTACATATCTACAGTAATATACGGTGTTCTGTATCTGAAACAAGATCTTTATTTAAACTGATTATTCAAACTAGTCTCCTCATCTTGGTTGTTACTGTCAATTAAGAATGAAAACAATCTACTCTATTGGCTAAATAAAGAGTTGAGTTTGAAATTCTCAATGTTAACTCATACAACCAGAAGAATGGCCAAAAGATTGTGATGACATAAACCAAAATGAGGACATGAATAAACAAAATAGATAAATGTATAATGATAATTCACCTCAAAAATTCAGACAGAATTATTTGACTATAGAAAACAAACATAAAAAGGTTAAACTTGTTCAATATATTAAAGACTTTAGTGCACAAACATGTAAATAGTGACATTTGTATTCTTATTTAGTCACTTTTAATCGATGTTAAAAGTGGATTTGATAAAAATTAATGAGAATCACTGAAGTATCTTAGTAGGTCAGACTGAAAACGAAGCCCAACAAATAGCACTACAGAAAAGAACAAGTTAAAACCATGAGAGAGAGAGAGAGAGACAGAGAGAGAACGAAAGAGAGAAAGAAAGAGAAAGAGAGATAAAGAGAGATAAAGAGAGAGAGAGAGATAAAGAGAGAGAGAGAGAGAATCTTCTTACTTCAGTTGGAGTATAGAACCACAGTCTCACTACACTAGTGTTGCTGCTGTGATTTCTATAAAAAATAGGCTTTTTTTTCTTACACTGGAAAGTTGCCAGCCTCATGCCCATCTAGGTTTCAATTCAGATTTATCATTCTCTTAGAATGGTGACTAAGCAAGGTTAGAAAACCTATTCCACCCTGCTATTTAACCCATAACTGTGGAGAGAAGAAATGGATTCATACCATTTTCAAGGGTATTTGTGCAAAAGTGAATGCAATGGCACTGGCCAGAATTTGAACTTGGCATGTCAGTTCCATTTTCCACATATCCATGGTAACCAAAAATGCTCTTAAAACACTAAGAAAGATAAACCTAAAATTACTTGAAACCTATTTTATTGTTGATCTTGTTACCGAGATGTCATCAACATCACAAACAGTAAAAAAAAGTAAAATCTGTGTCAACATGATCTGATATGTATGATAATTTTAATCTCAAACAAGATCCTACATCTATGTACCATGCCCCTTCAGGTCATAGGTGATCACGACTCTCCACAACTTCCTATTTCGTGTGGCTCTTAGCAGTTTTTCTCCCTTTGATAAGGCCTCAGATAGATAGATAGATAGATAGATAGATAGATAGATAGATAGATAGATAGATAGATAGATAGATAGATAGATTTTTTGATGTAGGTTTTTAAGTTTTGTATAATTTTGTCTACTTTGCTCAATTTTACACTTCATTGAACACATACATGTAATAAGTGCAAAATTGTTCACTATTGTACAAATTAGTCTTTATTTTATAGACAGTGCGGTCGGCACATATATAATTTAGAAGCCACTAAATTTTATTAGCCCAGGGTCCTCTTAAGGCTTAAATCTGGCCCTGGGTACAATCTTCCTAAATTCACCAGGCCTTGGATTGTACTAATCTCAGTAAATACCAAAAACAAAAAAAACTAAAGTCAAATAATGGAAAATCTTGGAAACTGAAAGTGATTAGTAAGAAGAAGACTTAACTTTAGTAGTAAAATAAACAATGACCATCTTGTAATCTCCTCCTCAACATGATTTTAAAAAATAAACACTTCCACAAGAAACAGAAAGTTAAAGTCTTCATCTCTTATCACTGAATAAAAAAAATATCCTATAATTTATTTTCAGCTGTTGTTAAGACTTCATTAGAAAAACAATGTCCTATCTCAGATCAGCAAACACCCAGGTTCTTATCTCAGGCAAGCCAAAAGATTCACAAAGAAATGGAAAGCTACACAAGACAGAAAAGAATGCTTCCAAGACAAACACAACGAATGCCAAAATAATGTTTTTTTTTTCATTTGCTTCATGCAAACAGTAGCTAAATGACTAACAAGGTAAAATTATAAAAATATTTCTCAGGTTACTGGTTAATTTTTTTACTAAAATTCTTTTAATCTTTGACTAAAACAAACTAGATTTTTAGGCTTACATTAGCACACTTCTGTTCAAAACTTCAAATAATATCAAATTAGTAAATTTTGAAAAAATACTTTTTAAATTGTGAACATCTTATAAAAAAAAAAAAAAAAAAAACAGACATGTGGTGGAAGTCACATAGTTTGTTTCCTCCCTTGAACTACTTGACTATAAAAGAAATGGTCAAACCTCACTTATAAGCAGTAGTCAAATTGCATTGAATAAACTTCAAACTACAAATTGTAAACATTTTTTTTCTTTACAAGTAAAATAAGCATATTTGGATATTTAAAAAGCTTATGTAGAATTCAAATTTATTCTTTTTTGTTTACAAATAACAAAATGGAATAATTTAGTATGAAGATTTTGCTAAAATCTGTTTTATATGGTTAAATAGAGAGAAAAACAGGTGTTGGTAGATTGTCTTTCACCTGTCTTCCCAGTAGAGAGAAACTGCTTGTCGACTTACACTGAAAATCAGCATTCAAAACTGAGGCTTTTACTTGGATTCAAATACTGATCACTTGTATGAGTGAGAAATAAACAGCCTCTTCAAGAATACAGCCCCCACTCTCTTTTTCATATATTATAGTAATTCATCGAGTCTAGAAGAACCCTCAACAAAATGTTGAGGATTCTTCTAAACTTGATGAATTACTATAATGATCTGCCAAAAACCCCAAAATTCTATTTTATATATATATATATATATATATATATATATATATAGCTTGAAGATTGTGTTTAAGCATTAAACAGACTGTCGCTGCTGAATATCCACTTTCATATTTACATATGCTCTATCCCTGATATTAACACTTTAACCCATAAATATAGCATATCTTAAAACTATATATATATATATATATATATATATATATATATATATATATATCTTTACTAAGCTGTCTGTAGCAAAATGTTTCAAATGGAGGATACTCAGAGAAGATTGAACTCATACCAGTAGTAAAGGTCTGTGACACTAGCTTGCTGAGTTTACAAACCATTGTTCCACAGCAAGATGACCAAGGGTAAGGCAATAAATTCATCAATTGACATGTAGTTCACTGAATTCTAATATGAAATTGTCACTGTATAATGTTCAAATAATGTGATTAATATTTCCCACTGAATTAAGAGCACTGACAAGAAAGTAAATTATATTGAAAAACAGGGTAAAATAAATGCTTTTTTACTCATGAGCCTATAAATTTACTGATATGTCTACTTATATAAGAGCAAGTGAAATGTCATCAGTTGAATAAAGAAAATGGAATAGTAAAAAAAAAAAAAAATTACTATCTTTGATATTATTCAGAAATATTTGTGGTAATGTTCACAATACAAACAATATTTAAATTTTCTGTAATATGCAGTATATAACCAGCATGTAGGGGCCACACATGTACTGCAACCATAACAGCAGTGGTGTGTCTTGGGTAAGCTAGCCTAAGGAAGACCAACCCTCTCCAGACTGGTTTGAATTCAAAGTTTTCCTTCTCCTAGATTGGTTGCTAACCAAGACTATCCTGTTATTTACCTATAGCTGGGAGGAGAAAAGAGAAAAATTCATAAATATATGCAATGAATTCAACTGGAATTTGAACCTGGCTCTCTAAAATCTCATTTCAACCTGCAATCCATTACCCCACTGCACATCCACATGCAGCATATAAAGATTACAAAAGAAAACTTTTTTTCTTATAAAATATAACAAATGTATTCAAAAGAAAAAAAGACAACACTACTTAAATAAAACGTTATTTACTAATACATATGGAAACAGATTAGTCATCTGCAAATGTATTTTATTTCTTTTAGTGATTAAAAGGTCCATTCAGGTCAGTGTGACATAAACATAAATACAGCTTAGGAGGTAACAAATTCTTTCTTTTTTTTCCAGGAATCATTTGTAAAGAGATGGGCATTTATACCCATTCATAAGCCAAACCCTCTCAATTACAATGCATAGTAATTGGGATGCACTGCTTTTAATATACTTGGGGTAAGGCATAACTTCCAACCAACAAAAATATTATCCCTTTCCTTATTGAAAAGGGATAAGCAAATACTGATCCACTGTTAGTTTAACAACATCATAGTGATTATTTGTGGACAAATAAGCACACAAATGTTACAGCTACAAATTGTAGGTATTTTTAGTATGCACTGAATAAACAATAAACACTTAAATCAGAAGGAAAATTGGATTTTGCATTATTTTTATTGGAGAAATGCCAAGTAAAATGCAATAACTGTGAAAGCTCACTACAGACTTTCTGGATTTGAAAGGACAGAGCAAAGAGAGTGTCCCATAAAAATAAAAATAAGACAATATTAGTTTTAAACTCAAGTGTTTGAACAGTGCTTCAGAATGTAACAGATTTTTCCTCTCTGAGCTCAGATAGATTATCATTTTGAAATCCAGTTTTACTTAAGTAAAGACACTTAAGGAATGCCCCCAATTTGACATTGGCCTCCTGAGGCAACCTGATAAAAATCACCAGCGTGAAAGACACTTAATGTTTACTTTGAATTCCCTGATACATTCAGCTTAATATCCTTATCTTTGTTGTTTTAAAGACAACTTTTTATTAAGTCTTATATAAATAAGAATTTTTTTTTTCTTTAAGTATTTTCAGATCTGACTTTACATAAGCACTTGATCAATTTTTTAAGCCAAATTAAGATTCATATTTCAACATATCAAGGATCATATTTCAACAAGGCCTCATTGGGAGATGTGATTGTGTCAATGTGGGGACGGGCTGCTTATCATAAAATTCAGCATTCATAATCCTTGATTTATCTTGACTCAGACATTGACAACTGTTGATTTTAAGAAACAGAACTATCAGCCACCAACTTCTCAAACAATTTGTATATATAAAAAAGCTTTACTACTAAAATAGATTTAATCCTGCAAGATTCAAAATAATTTTGGTAGTGATTCTCTCATTTTCAGAATTTGTATAGAAGCAAATACCATATTTATCAAACTATAACACACAGTTTACAAGGACATTTAAAAAGCACATTGCATCTAAACTCCATATTTTAGAATTTTGAGCTGTAGTTGACAACCTCCACAAATGATGATACCAGCACATGGATGCAATGTAATATTTTCACAGATTTTTAATTTAATCATGTAGACAAATATTTTATGTATATATAGATATACACTCACTGTATTTATATATTATTTATATGCTAGGTTTACAACGGGATTACTACTCAATGTAAGCTTGATGTGTGCCCATTTCAAGATTTGGTAGGCAAGCTACACAAGTCATGATACCAGCCCAATTCGTGCAATTTAGTATCTGCATAGTTTTTACAATTTTGTTTATTTAAATGTATATCTTATACTTTACCAAATAAACTAAATTAACTGCATTATTGCCTGATAATATGCAGAGAATAAGAAGCCAAACTGAAGAAATAAAAAAAATAAATAAAAGCAAACAAAAACAAAGGGTTTGTCTATATCTCTGAGATGAGGTATTAGGATTACTTGCATTATTTACATTATTCAGAATGTTATCCTCATCTTTATTGCCATATTCACAATGTTTCGGCCATTGTACATTCCGGCCTTCTTCTTGGAGAGTTGAATTAAAGGGAAATAAAGAATAGGTGTGGCACGCGGAACTAGAACAATCTACCCTGGCGGATGAAATAAAGGATTTGGTTCAAAATTTCAATCACCTGAAGAAGGCCAGAGTATACAATGGCTGAAACATTGTGAATATGGCAATGAAGATGAGGATAACAGTCTGAATAATGTAAATAATGCAAGTAAAAACAAAGGGAATGTATTTTCAAAACATACAGAACAATAGTCTTGTGGATGAAAGTGTTGGTTTGTGAATTTGCTGACAGTGGTTGTGAGTCCAAACCCTGGGTTGAGCCGTCTGTATCTGCACTCAGAGGAAATGGGCAAGCAATAACTGAACAGTACTAAATAAAAATAAGAGTTTGATGATATCCCTTGAATATGAATAGTGGAACAAGAACAGTCTCTCTTTGTAGATTAAGTAATGAGTTTAGTTCAAAATTCCCTGTCAATATAAACCTGATGAAAAACCGGAGAGCATAATGGACAAAATGTTGTATTAACAACAAAGATGAGGACAACAGTCCAAATATAAATAGTATAAGTATTTTCAAAATATTAATCAGTGTTAAACTTCAATAATAATAAACCATAAAATTTAATATAAAAACTCAAAATGATTACACATAAATACAGCTTAACTATCAATACTAATATTACATTTTGATCAAATTTTTTTTTTTTTTAACCATTTCACCCAAAGCAAGGCAAAAATGCCACTCAGATTCAAGGGGTGATTTGGGAGTAAAAGAAAATGAGAATACTTTAGTAAGGAGAAAGGACAATAAAAGAACAGATTTCAGGAAGATAGATGGTGATTGTCATTGCATTTAAATATTTGAAGATGTGGCAGGAAAGAAAGCTAAAAGAGAGTTCTACAGGTGAGCAAATACACTATTAGAATAGAACTAACGGTTATATCTAACTAGTTCAACAATAAAACAGTGAAACCTGGTGGCTAATCTGGTAGTACACTTAAATTCATGCAGTCAGGGCACTGAGGAGGAAAGCTCATTAGAACGATTGCCATGAAAATATTTATACAAAGAAAAGACAGTAAAACCACAACATAGTGTTAGGAAAGTGAGTGAATCCAAGATGCTAGGTCAGGATTGATTACATTACAGATCCTTGTTTGGATGTTGTATATAGTTATATTTTTATCATTATAATTACAAATTAAAACCTATCTTATCCTTTTATTAATTACAAGTTTTATCATTATAATCACAACTGGAGGTTTGATGCATACGAGTCTATAGTTATATAAACCTGAACATGAATTCCATTTACTTTGAATATAAAACTATATTTTTCATAAGTTAATGACTCAAAAACTTTCACATTAATCTGTAAAAGAAAAACTCTTAAATAATAAACTAACATTCCTGAGAACAGAAATTTTTCATCCACCCCTCTTTTTGTTCCCATTTCTGTATTTACATAATTTATTCTGGTTTTACCTGTATTAAAAATCACTAATCCAAATGAGAAAAGTAATTTTTGACAAATACAGAAATTCCATACATTCTTACATGTGGAAGTCAAAATACATTTTTTTTAAATTTATTTTATAAAAAAAAAAGGTCTTTGTCAGCTGAAGTATCAAAGTTTGAAATAAAAACGGAAAATATTTAAAGAGTTATTAAAAATTGAAAGGAATTGTCTTTTACAATGTTAATATTGTTTCTTCTTATCCAGGATATTTTTTTACCTGAGCATGATGGGAACTAACATCAATTTTTTAACATCTCTTGTATCAGTAATTCTGGCTTTTCTGATGCAAATATTTCTCTTGTTGCCTTTATTCACAACTTTTATCTCAATCTGAGCCTAGAAAAGAGTTTAGATATCTATACATCCTGTACGACAATCAGTGTTCAAGCCTTTGCAATTAATTTTTAATATTCAATTAGCGTAGTTAAAAAATTACTTGAATACAAACAACTCATTTCAAAATCTCAGATTTCTTTGTTAAATAGTTTTTTTTAAAGGTACTTAACCCAAATATAGCTTGCAAAGTGGAGACATGTTGAAATTAACTGTCAAAAGAAAAATGTGGTATTTCTCTAAAGTGGCCAGATTTTCAAGTAAATCTCATAAAAAAAAGGATCCTTGATAAATTTTAAAATATTAAACTAAAAAACAAAATTGCTAATAAACACAAGGTAAAACAGTTTAAAAATAGACTTTTTCTGTCATCTCACAGGGGAAAAATATACTGAGAGAGATATTTGGCCAATTTTGGTGATGCCAGGTAATTTTAAAGAATATATAAGAAGACCTTCTGCTTACACAAAGATGGTTGGTATCTAAAAATAGAGACACTAAAGTCTTTAAGTGAAAAGCAGAGTATGCCATACTTACAATGTTAAATCTGTTGGCACAAATAGGATTATCAATTAAGTGCTGGTCAATCACTGAATCTGAAATACTCAGTGTCAACACAGCTTCTTGATATGATTGGACATTTCTGATTCAAAATGAAATGTGTTGCTATGGCATTCTCAATATTGGAAGATTTTTTGAAGATGATGCATCATGCAAATAAAAATTGACAGCAACATTATGACAAAAACAATCAAAATAATACAGAGGCAAATCTAAAAGAATTATTGTAGGTTTAGTTTTGTTTCAACTTCAGGTTACTATATATATAACACAGTGACTAACTAAGTGAACTAATCAGATAAAAATAAAATGATGATGTAAGGCTTAAAGAAGGATGATATTTGATAGTTGATAGTTGATTTTTTTTTGGTTTGGTCTACTAAAACAAAGGCTTGCTTATCATTTACAAAAAATACAATAATACCAAGTTGTAGAATTGTAAATAATCTTTCAGTTCAAAACATCACTTGATTAATGTTACCTTGAACAAAGTAATCAAACAGTGAACATAGCAGATAGAGTTCAATCTGTCACCATTTCATCATGATTCCAGCTTGCTTCAGATCAGACAGCAATTTTCTGTTAAGTAATTTCTTCATGCAATAGAGCTCAGTTTTAGACCACTTGTCAGTATAATCTGCTTGAGTTACAAAGAGCAAAGTTAACAACCAAATAATAGATGATTCTATAAACAAATAAATCAATTTTCTTTTTTTTTTATTCACGTTCACCCCGAGCAAAGCAATAAAGCCAATGAAATACAAGGGTGTGGAAAAGTTAGAAACCAGAACAACTGCTGGGGAGTGAGAACTGAGGAAGAGTAATCAGGAGGACAGTAGATAGCAATTGACATTGCATTTAAATTTTGGCAGATTAAAGTTGATTGGCAAGTATCGAGCTGGAAGAGAGTTCTGCAAGAAGTGTGAGAAAAGAAATTGTTAGCATAGAACTTAAGGTTATATCTAGCCAATTCAACTGTAAATTGGTGAGACCTCGTCACCAGTCTAGAACTGAGCTTAAATTCAAAGACTCTAGGCACCATATTGAAGAGTTCATCCAAATAAAGGCAAAGGGAGGCAAACTTACAGCAGTGGGAAAGTGACTGAAGCAAGATGCCAGATCAGAGCCATAATATTACTGATTCTTTGGATTTTAACATTCTAATCAACAAGAGAGCCCTGACACACACAATATATATATATATATATATATATATATATATATATATAAAAACAAACTGTGCGTGTATGTAACACTTTTCAGAATGTTCAGATACTACACCTTAATCTTTGGCAAAAGTGACTTTAATCCAAGGAATGCTGAGACTATACTCTGACTTTAGGCAAAGGACCAAGAGAAACACTTTGATACTCAGTAAAGTGCACAGATACTATACTCTGATCCTAGGAAGAATTGTCAATCCATATATAAATAATACCATCATTTTTGCATTTTTTATAGCTACTGTTTGTCTAATTTAAATAACTGGAAAAATAATAGCAGCTCAAAATATAGTCACACCAAATAAAAAAAATACTATAAAAAAGGCTATAAAAGCAAATTAATAACTTCAAAAGAAATTCATCTTTATAATAAATAACTGTGAGAAGTAATCGTATAGAGTTTTACATTTCTGAAGAATTATTTATAATTCAATCCTTTGATGATTTTTAAAACCATCAAAAGATTCATTTATAAATATAAACTGTGCGAAATGATCAGTATTATGATAACAACAAAAAAAAAAACAAAAACAAATCTGAGAAAATCATTTGTTCTCTTTATGTCTTCTGTTTTTATATTTGTCTTTTCTTTATTCCAAATGCAGTCCTAACTTTTTTACTCTGAATTTCTTTGTCTTTTGCACAGTCTTAATTTATTTTTTCTTTTTGTCATATCACAAAAATAACTGTTTCTCTCACTTGTTTTACCCCCCCCCCCTTTCACTCACAATTGTGAATCAATCAATGTCATTTATAAATATTTATGAGGAACTCTATACAGAAGAGTACTAAAAATTTCAAAGATGAACACAAAACTAAAATTTATGAAGAATTAATGAATTTAATTAGCGGTTTCTCCAACAGAGGGGGATGCAAGTTCGATCCCTGCTGGAGAGCACATTTTCTTTAAGATTTCTTGAATGTGAAGGTTGATAGATGTAATACACAGTTTGAAATAAAAATATCAATGGGCCATCTATTTAAAATATGAGTATCCACTATAATGTTTGAAGTAATAAAAATGTCAGATTAAAAATAAATCCATTAATTCTTTAAAAATTGCTTTATTTATGTTTCAGATACATAACAGAGAAGATATAGGCTTTCAAGAAAAATATCTGAATGAGGAAGTTTGATTGCCTTAAAAGGGAATATAAATCCTTGCTGTACTGTGATACTCTCTGTAGCCAAGTGGTAAAGCATGCAGGATCAAACAATGTTTTCTCCTACAAAGGGGGACACAGGTTTAATCCCAGTCAGAGAGCACATTTTCTCTATTAAGATTTCTCAAATGAGCATGTTGATAGATGTAATATGCACTGTTTAAAATAAAAATAGACGTTCTATTTCAAATACAAGTATACACTATAATATTGTTTGAAGTAACACCAAATTAACATTTTAAAAGAATTCAGAATGTTATCATCAGTGATTAATCAAATTAATTAATGCAGTAAAAAAGATTAAGCCACAGCCCTTAAAATCTAAATTACCTTATTTCTGATGCATCCATAACTTACTGTAGTTTTCTCACTGGTATTCACAGCAAAAATATGTGTATGGGTAATTACATTAGCTGACTGAAAATATATTACTCTACATAAAAAAAAAAACCTCATCTAAAAGCTGTTAGCAGTAAGTACTATTAATAAAAACTGTCAGGTGTGCTAAAGTATGTAGATCACCTATATACTTATATACTAATTAATAACAACAAAATCAGTAAGAACTGCTGATAAATGGAATTTATAAAACATAAAAAAAAAAAAAATTCTTAATGAAAAACATGTTAGAATTATAAGAAAATAATTCAAAAGATTTATGCTGTGACATCATCTGACAAAGTCCTTCTCCAGGTCGAAACACACTACACAGAATTTTTCCTACTTTGTCACTATCTACTGTATGTATATGAAATACAGATGTCCACAAGAATACATAAATCGAACCTTCTGCAAGTCAAATATGATGCATAATAAACACATCAAAGGAAAATAACCTGACAAAAATTAGTAAATAATCAACTAACATGTAAAATCAAAATCGTGTTTTTTGCCTGAGATAATTATGATAAGTTGTTAATATTCAGTTATTTTTTAAAACTGACTTTGTATAATATAAATAACCCTGATATAGAAAGTAATTAAAAAACCAAACCAAAAATTAATCACTTAAGAAATATCTTAAGTTAGCTATAAACTATACCAAACAGAAATGATGGTTAACAGTAAAGGTTTCAAACAATGGATTATTTCTGACAAAGAGGAAATTTTTATCTTATGGTAATTTTCTCTCAATAATTGAGAGATAAATAAAAATGTTTTTGTAGTAATAAACATTTAACAGTCAGAAAATCCAACAAGTAAAAGATATTCTTAAAAATGGACAAATTAGATTTTTTAAAACTTATTTCATCTGCAATAATGACAGATTTAATTTAATTCACTAATATATATTACTAAAATGTCTGAAAATTTTTAACTGAAGTAAATAAAATCAAATTAATTTACATATTAAAAAAAAAAACAAAGAAAAGCTCAACAATAGTAGTCAATGGTTACAGAGATACCTCACCCAAAGTAAAAATTTTGATTGGCTAATACCAAGATCAATAATTTCTTTTTTATCTTCTGTCTGGTGATTAATCATGACTTTCTATGGTACCAGAGCAGTTATCAAATTTCTGAATGTGTCCATAAATCAAAAGAGTGATTTTTTTCTGTGCAGGTTATGTAGAGGGTCACACAAAATTTCTGTGATTTGACAGTTGAGAAGTCTTAAAGACAAAAGAAAACAATAAAAAAAAAAAAAAGATTCTAAACCTTCCAAATTTTATCTCTTTAAAAACTTTGCCAACTATTAATTACTCTATACCTATGTATATATTATCTACTTAAAAGTCAATAACACAAGTGTATAAAGTATGTTATATAAAAGAGCTCTTAATTTGGGAGGGGAAAAAAAGCTTTAAATTCTAAATAAGCTGAATGGAGCTGACAAGAAATAATGAAAAATAGGAATTGACCTAAATATTTTACGGTCTAAACTGACCTCATTCCTTCATATAGAATTAAAAGATGAAAACTCTATATACTAACTCTGTAGTTGGTCATCTTAACAGGAACTGAGCCAACTTTTTCTTTGTCTAAATAGGGTTACTTTGTTTTCGCTTTTCTAACGTTAAGTAGCAATTGTTATCAGTGCAGAAAGTGGAATTGGCAAACCAAGTCCAAATTTTAACTCTGTTACTTTGCACAAATGCCCTTGGAGAAAACAGTAATCCATCTCTTCAACCCTTTCCCTACAGCTATGGGTTAAATAGCAGAGCACACTGGTTTCTTGCCTTTAAAAGGAATACAAATGAAAAAGACTCTGGGAAAATACTCTTTCCTAAAAAGTCATGGCAATTCATAGATATCAAAAAGACAGAAGCTGTGAAGAGCCATAACAGTTTACAACCTGAAGGAAGATAGCACACAATAAGAACCTTTATAACTTGAGTAGATATTTTTAGTTTTCAAAAAGATTTATATTAAAAATTAAAACTGTAAGACAAGGTTTATTGAGATTGATTATAATTAATAGCCATGTTCTAACAATAAAGCTTGCTTTAATTCCTGACCCATGAACATCCATTTTTCCTTATTTTTAATGCACATTTTAGGCAAGAACTGAAAATTTTAGTTTTTAATTAATTAAATTTCTTTCTTTCTTTTTTTTTTTTGCCCACCATTTTGCTGGAGCAGAAAATGACTTAAACCTTGCCAATATAAAATAGATTCAACTGAAGTTGGTAATGAAGTACAACTATGATCAATGTTTGATATTTTTTCTTTTATATATAAAAATCAAAGTTTAATTTAATACATACAAAAATGGATGATTTGTGAAGAAAGTTTCAGTGACATTGATCATTTGACCAAAACAAAACCATTTTTTTTTTCAGGCTGGAAAATAGTTACCTCAGATGGCATACCTTCATCTTTAGTTGACAGTTTTAGTAAAAATTCTAACAATTTCTATAATGTGTATGAATGATGATATTCAGGAAAACAACATAAATTGATTCTAATTTAGAATTTCTAGCATTCTTCAAATATTAATGACCAAATGAAGAATGTTCAAAGATAAACCAAAATCAATATAGACAAATTTAGTATAAACTCGACAATATGATCTTTATTCAATCAAATGCCACAAACAGATTCTTTCATTTGTTTCTATGACCTCTGCCCTTTTGAATCAAGTTAAAATATTAAAATTCACCTTTTGGTATTAAATTTCACAATACAGTATAACTTTTCATTATACTTAGGTCAGAAGAGTAATCTACTTGATTCAAAATACTTTACCAGACCTGATACAAATTATTTTTTTGACACCTGCTTTAATCTTTATCTAAGATTAAATGACCTGTTGCTTGGAGCAGTGGCAAACCTACATTTTTGGGGGGCCCTAAAACTTGAACAGATATGGGGGCGCACTGGGTAGATGGAACCCTTGGGAGCTGTCGGTGATTGTGCTAGCACAAAATCACAAGACATTGTGACTGAGGGTTTGAGCATGCTAGATAATGCGCTCTATCCCAGAAATTGTAACTAAGGTCCACTCAGTATAGTTGCAGCATAAACCACAGGTGAGCTCTGTGGGTGTTGAACAAAAACAAATGTGCCTGGGCAGGCATCTGCAATAGGGCTTAGCTAGCCACCCTAGTAGACTGACATCCTCAGATAACAGTGGCTGCACCATTTACATTTACTACTGAAAAAATCAGAGATCTGAGTTCAAATCTCAGTCAGGTTCATGCAAAAACCCTTGGGAAATGTATGACTACATTTCTTCTCTCACCCAGCTATGGGTTGAATTGTGTTGTGATGTGGGGTCATGCAAGACACAACACTGAACTCAACAGCATCAGTCATTATAGTAGTATTCAATACTCAGCGAGACAAGTCACTGCAATAGTATTATCGCGTCCTTTGACAATTACCTAGGACTACTTATCATGAATAGATCAGTTCATTCATGATAGTAAGGAGGGTAACTGGCTCTTACTACAACAAATAGCAGGACAGACTGGGTACTATAGCCTTGGTTGGCAACCAGTCTAACACAGCCTACTGTGGGAAAATTTTCTGCTTAGTCAGTCATGAATCAAAAGAGACATGAGCGACCAAGTGTGTATCATGTATGGCACTTAACTGACTGAAAAAAAATTTATTTTCATCTCTATTGTGCAATGAATCATTAAGAAGGTCCAAAATGAGGAAATTAAAATTATACAAACAAAGTTGCCTTTCTTTGTCTTTTATGCACCATTTCTTTTTTGGGAACACAATTTCCCCCAAAGTGTAGATTGGTCTGACCTAATAATTATTGATTCCATTTGTGTTATCTTTCTTTTATTTCTAGACAACCTATATGACATTACATTTATAATGCTTTCCCACTTATTTGAAGCCTGTATTCTCAGTTATACTGTTAACATTGATTTATGGCCCAATCACATGCAAAATGGAAAATTTTCTAAGTTCTGATTCCATTGCTAATTGAGCTACCAAGATTAATTTAGTACTATTCTTTGTTTTGTCAAGCTCTGTATTAAAAATTTTTTTCTTTAGATATATTGAAAAGTAAATTTGGGTTTGGGGTACCCACTCTAAGTTCAAAGATAACTAACATCCGAATACAATGAGAGTGTTGATTGCATACAAGTATCACATTTCAGTAAGTATATATTTCAAAGAAATATTAAATATTTTAACCAGATTATTAATATTCACAAACACTCAACAAACTTTAAAGCGCATAACTTGAGTGGAGTGTAAAAACAGCTCCAAACAAGAAATCAGCAAGTCTAGTTTGAATTCCAACTGAGTTCATTACATTCACTTCACACAAATACATCTGGGTAAGAGCAGGATAATCACTTGTTCCTCCAGCTTTGGATTAAATAGAAAGGTAAACTAGGCTCTTCAGCTATGGTTGACAACTAGTCTAGGAAAAAAAATAACAAAATCCAGCCACCTGAAGCTGAACAAAGATGGTTACACACAGGGTTCAGATAGTATGTTTGTAAAATAAGAAACATGATAGATTTCAGCAACTAAAGATGATTCTATTTAAGAGCAGAGCAATTAACCAGAATGCTGTTGATATAAATGGACATTGGGCTCAAGGAAGGAAGGAAGGATGGATGGATAGATGGATGGAAGCCTGGTAAAATTAATCTTAATTGTTAACTTTTAGATAATATCAAAAAGAAACAATTATTTTAATTGAAAATTATAATTACAGATCTGAATATTTTTTAGACAAAAACAACTGAACATTTTTATCATCTTTATAGTATTTTAAACATGTTCAAAGTAAAAACAAACTCTTCTTAATGCCAATATAAAGTCACAATCCATTGATATGAAAATCTGAAGCTGTTAAATCCAATGAATAGACTTAGTTCTTTGAAGTATTCAATAAAGAAAGGATTTACATTATCATTCCAAGGAATAACAGTTTCTGCTAACCAAATCAAGTATTTTTGTATTAAACAAAAATATTCACTCTTTATTCTTGACAATAAAAATTTGTTGTGATTGCTTTGCTTTATCCTAAGAACTTTGAATAGACACAACTTACTGTATTCCAACAACTGCTCACCAAGACTTTCCAGGAATTCATTTTATGTTTTAATATCAACATTTTCTTTCTTGTTTTTAATATATTATTCCAGAATTAGTTTCACTGTAGGCTTTTATCATTACTAATAATAACTGTGTTCTTCAGAAATAAATCTAAATTCTGATTCATATGAATAAATTATTTCCTCTATAAGAATGCTACATTGCATTTAACATAACCTAAAAAATACTTGTTTTCCAAGTATATTCAAATTTGACTTATCAAATTTAATATAAGAAACAATTTCATCTACTTTTAAAAATATTTTAAAGCAAAAAGGAAATATTTTATACATTTCTCTAGCTATGAGAAAACTAATTTTTACTTACAAATTAGCTACATATTTTATTTTTATAAAAAATAAAAATAACATTTTTTTAAAATTATATACCATATTTGATACAAGAACACTAATTTATTTTCTTTTTCCAAAAATGGTTAAAAGATATCTAAGTTTTATCTGCAAAGTTGAAATATCTAGCAGTTTATCCAGGTTTTACCCAGACTATAATTCTGTAATATTAAATGTAAATGGGAAGAGATTTATATGCTATGAAATACAGTACTTTTAATGGGTTTTGAGTTAATAATTTTGATAGAATCAAACACTGATTTTTATTATGTTTATATTAAAAAAAGACAAATCCTTAGACTCATCTCTTCAACTTTCTGTAATGAAAAAAACAGATCTTCATGACAAAGTTAATGCTTATAGTGAAAAGTGATAAAAGACTGTATTTATCTCTGGACTAACCGACCCCAATCTCAAAAACAGCATCATTCAACCACACTTTGACAGATATCAAGCAAAAACGTTTCTTTTATAAGATTATAAATAATCATTATATTTACCTAACAAGTATTATATGACAAGAAAAATATTAGTGAATTTCTAAACACTAACATTTTATTGCTTGACACATTAGAAAACACCTACAATCTTTTATCAAAAATTTAATACACTTACATTTTTTATTATATAATATTATTATTATTACTGTGTGTCACATGTCAAAAAACAGCATGAACATCATTCTGAACTAATCATACAAGATTATCAAGTCACTATTCTTTAGGGTTGGTTTGGTTTTATTTCTGCTTAACAGCCCATCAACAGCTATAGGGTTATTTAAGGCAAGATACAGTTTATAATTGTGGTTGTTTTGGGTATAGCTTAATGAATCAGTGATAGTTTGGTATACAGTGAATCAGTGATAGTTTGGTATACAGTGAATCAGTGATAGTTTGGTATACAGTGAATCAGTGATAGTTTGGTATACAGTGAATCAGTGATAGTTTGGTATACAGTGAATCAGTGATAGTTTGGTATACAGTGAATCAGTGATAGTTTGGTATACAGTGAATCAGTGATAGTTTGGTATACAGTGAATCAGTGATAGTTTGGTATACAGTGAATCAGTGATAGTTTGGTATACAGTGAATCAGTGATAGTTTGGTATACAGTGAATCAGTGATAGTTTGGTATACAGTGAATCAGTGATAGTTTGGTATACAGTGAATCAGTGATAGTTTGGTATACAGTGAATCAGTGATAGTTTGGTATACAGTGAATCAGTGATAGTTTGGTATACAGTGAATCAGTGATAGTTTGGTATACAGTGAATCAGTGATAGTTTGGTATACAGTGAATCAGTGATAGTTTGGTATACAGTGAATCAGTGATAGTTTGGTATACAGTGAATCAGTGATAGTTTGGTATACAGTGAATCAGTGATAGTTTGGTATACAGTGAATCAGTGATAGTTTGGTATACAGTGAATCAGTGATAGTTTGGTATACAGTGAATCAGTGATAGTTTGGTATACAGTGAATCAGTGATAGTTTGGTATACAGTGAATCAGTGATAGTTTGGTATACAGTGAATCAGTGATAGTTTGGTATACAGTGAATCAGTGATAGTTTGGTATACAGTGAATCAGTGATAGTTTGGTATACAGTGAATCAGTGATAGTTTGGTATACAGTGAATCAGTGATAGTTTGGTATACAGTGAATCAGTGATAGTTTGGTATACAGTGAATCAGTGATAGTTTGGTATACAGTGAATCAGTGATAGTTTGGTATACAGTTGGTGAAAGATTTTTTTCTTCTTAATCAGTTATTAGAGATGCAAGTTTCTAATACAAGTTTTTTTGTATTCACTTTCTAATATAATTTGCTTATTAGTTTGCATTGTAATTTTTAGTGAGAATCTTTGACATCTGAAGGGTTCTTTTTACTTTTTTCAGTTTTCAAAATATATTAAAAGTTTTATTTTTATTGGGAGATTTTATAGTTTTATATTTTAGTATAAAGTTTGATTTCCTTTAAAAAGTTAAGGACATTGTTGAACAAATGTATATAACAGACTAATAGTGTGTATTTGAATTACAAAATGGACAAGATCATACATTACATTTCATTCCTAGAAAGGACTTCTTCAGATAATTTTCTTTCAATAAAAGATTTTTCTTTCACCACATTTGCTGAAACTTCCTAACAAGTGGACTAATCCATTACAAAATGGTTTGTCTACAAAATTCTGGAGTCTTGAAACTGAATATAACATCAATCAGCTAAGTAACAAATTTTATTTGTATTAATCATATATATATATATATATATATATATATATATATAAAAAGTTTCATTAAAAACAATTGACAAAGTAGTGTGATTAAGTTTTTTATTTAATTCTTCTTGTGTTCATATAATTTTAAATGTATGAATTTTTATGATTGTATCTAGAGTTATAGAAATATTTTTTTTATTTTCCAAACATGGTCAGCACATTGTGGCTGTGTTCATAGTCACTGTTATTGAGTGTTGGCCTTATTATTAATGCTTCCATTACTTTTAGCCTACATTTAAGCTAAAAATAAAAATCAATATTAATTCAATGGTATTTTAAACAGTAGACTGAAGACTGGAAATTTTACCAAGAAACATCAATGCCATGATAAAATTGATATTTAAAAGTAATCTTTTCATATAATATTATTAATGCTCCATTTTAATATTATTTTAATATTGAGCACTATATATAAAAATATCTGCTATTTCTTAAATCTTATATATATATATGTGTGTGTGTGTGTGTGTGTGTGTGAGAGAGAGAGATTCAGCAACAAAAAAAATATATTTTGTCAAAATATTAATATGTTCACACCAATTTTTCTTGCACAAATAAACATGACAGTTGACATGTTAAAATAATGTTTTTCCTGTGTTTTTGGATTAGAGTTAATGTTTATCTTGTTTCCTGCTCTTCAGGCTTGTAAGCCAATGATACTTAAGTGAAGCCAAAGACCAAGGTACTCTATACCCAGGAAGCTCCTTCCCATTGCACAAAGAGAAATAGCATTAAGTCAAGCGCATGCACTGATGTTTATGGCAATAACAGAGGAAATAAGTTAATTTCTCAATAACCCACCATTCAACCATGAATTGTATACGAGTCCTATATAAGGTTCAGAGCATTAATGGGGAAGTGCATTTTGCCTACTCAAAAGATCTTGAAGTGAATTAATTAAAAAAATAAAATTTTTAAAAAAATCAGATTTTGGCTTAGATTATAAACATTTAAAAATATCACTGTAACTGCACAAGCTGTCAAACCTAAAAATGCTGCTAGGAAAGTTGGTTTAATGCTAGACAATTATTCACATTTACAAGTCTACTATTCATCCATAGATTGAAGATTATTGACACATCTGGTCTGGTGCTTCTGATACAGGTAAAACACAAAGAAGAATCTGCAATTTTATTGGTCCTGACCTGGCATCTCAGCTTCTGCCACTTTCCCCACTGACATAACGTACTTTTCCTACACTTTTTCTATAAATATTTTCATGGTAATTGTTCTTATGAGCTTTCCTCTATGGTATCTAGACTTTATATATTTAAACACAGTACTAGATTAGTCACAAGCTCATTATCTTACAGCTGAAATGGTTAGATACAACCATAATTTCTATGCTAACCGTTTCGTATTTACATTATTCGGACTATTGTCCTCATCTTTGTCGCCATATTTGTCACAACGTTTCGGCCGTTGTACGCTCCGGCCTTCTTCAGGTGGTTTGAATTTCGAATCGAACCCTTTATTTCGATCACTGGGGTCGAAATTCCAACCACCTGAAGAAGGCCGGAGCGTACAACGGCCGAAACATTGTGACAAATATGGCGACAAAGATGAGGACAATAGAGTCTACCCCAGTGATCGAAATAAAGGGTTCGGTTCGAAATTCCAACCACCTGATGAAGGCCGGAGCGTACAACAGCCGAAACGTTGTGACAAATATGGCGACAAAGATGAGGACAATAGTCCGAATAATGTAAATACTGTACATAATACCTCATCTCAGAAATATAGACAGGCTAACAGTTTCTTCTCTCACAGTTCTTGCTTATGAAATTTTCTTCCACATTCTTGCTTTCCAGTCAACTTTGATCTTCAAAAATTTGTATGCAATGTCAATTGTTATCTTTTTTATTTCTTTTTTTTTAATTGTTTTCTCTCTCCTTAATAATGCTTTCTTTTTTTCATATTCTCTCACACTCGGTAATCCCATGCATCTTAGTGGCTTTATTGCCTTGTTTGTGGTGAAATGATTAAAATAAATATTAACCTTTAGCATTCTGTAGGTGACTATTTTCATCAAGCAAAATGTTAGTCCTGCCAATGCAAGCTGAATTTGAATATCTTAGTTGTGTAGTTATATACTTCTATGGCAACACCTAAAACAATCTTCACTGAAATTGAGAGCCAGACTACTGTAATTTCAAATATACAGAACTAATATAAAAAAAGACTATATTTTGAGGGGATTCCATATACAGAAAAAGGGGAAGTAATATTTATAAATGATGCAATGTCCTAATGTTAAGGATAATTTACAAAAATGGAAGTTGAGAAAATGATAGATTTGTCCATATAAAAGATTCTTTTTTTTTTTTTGTTTTTTTCTTTTTATATTATTTGAAGCCTAAAATAATATCCAATATGTTTTGGGTTGAGTGGAAAACCTAAAATTTACACAGCATTACATAGGCATCTGTTAGTCCTGGGAGACTGGGGTGGCTAGCTAATCTGTTACAAATGCCTACTCCAACAGATTTTACATTTCTCCAACACCCAGAGAGCTAATACATGATTTATACTGCAACTGTGCTAAGCAGAGCTTAGATACAGAATCTAAAAAGATCAGAAACTGAATAAGGTCAGTACGTTTGAACCTTTGGTCATGATGACTTGTGACTTTGGGCTAACATAACCATCAACAGCTTCCAAACAGTTTTGTCTGCACACTTTCACTCACAAGGTTTAGGTTAACTATTGGTTTAAGGAGGTACAGTGGAGTCATGAATAGTGGCTCGGATTGAGGAATCTGAGAGCCAAGTTCTAATTCCATTCAAATCCATTACATTCACTTACATGCTAATACCCTTGGGAAAGGTATGAATCCTCTTCTCCATCCAGCTATGGGTTAATAGCAAGACAGACTGGATTCTCTAGCCTTGGATGGCAACTGGTCTACTGCAGAAAGAAATGGCAACCTACTGCAGGAAAAAAAAACTGCCTCGTCAGTCATGTATCGAAAGATACATGATCATCTAAGCATGTATCACGCATGGCACATAACTGACTGGTATAGTTTTCAGACACTTCCCAACAGAGCCACCCACTGGGTTCATCTCCCCTGGCTGATATTATCAAGAAGTCACCTCCCTGAAAAATCAACAGTGGTGAGATTCAGTTTTGAGTCTCAGTATTAGTACACTAATGTCCTAACCAACAAGCTATGCTCCCACTGCATAGAATACAATAAAATATATGACATAAGTAAATTATAATATAATCCTGTCTATTGTAACTTATGGTGTAAGCATGTCACTTCTTCCCAGTCATCATACACTGTATCTGAAAAATTATAAATTTATCACATTATCATAGAGATAATCCTGTATCATTCATTTCTCATTGACAGTGGAATAGCATATTTTGAACAAAATGTTTCACTCAATTATAAACAATGGTAAAAGATTTTCTTACCCCAATGATTTCACAGTTTAAACTAGTGAAAGAGAGTTATTGGTATCCAACTCAATGCTGTGTGTGCAACTCTATATAGTGAAGATCTTGGAGCACATATCAATGCACCATTATCAGTGACTATAAACAAAAATGACTCAGAATTGGATGTAGCTGACCATCACCCCCACACTTATAACTCTGATCACCAATGTTTGATTTATAGGACACAGGGTGGTTTTGAAAGATATTTTATAGGGAAAAAATGTGTTTTACAAGCAGCAAAATACAGTACCTTTATACTCAAAATAAATTCCCACCTCTGAAAAATGATACTCAGAGCATCACTTTTAATATAAAAATCCTTTGGATGGTTGCACACGTATTTAAAGGTCCTACCCAAGGCCCAAATCAGAGGGTGGGAGAAAGGGAGTGAGATTTTTTTATTTGAAATGCATGGCATGTCCTTAATGATGAGTAAAATAAAAATCAATAACAGTATTTCTTTTTGTTGGTTAGTTTATCTTAAAATAATCATATAGCTTTTTAATGGCAATCAATAGAGAGATTTTGAGAAAAGACTGATTTTAGATAAACTGAAATTTTTAAAGATCTACTTTGAAGGAAAATATAAACTTTACTATGTTTCTCTCATGGTATTAATCATAGCTACAGGGCATTGAAATTTAAAATGTTTGATTTTGGGGAGGGAGAAAAGTGACATTGGCATAATAGTAGAAACCCATTGATAGCCTGAATTTATTTGAGTATTTTTTTTTTATCTTCATTAAGATGAAACGTGAAAAATGTAAATAAAGCTATTTATGTTGATCTTGCACAGGCACATAATTCTTTAAAGAGGTTAGTTTCTATGTCACCAGTGTCATGCCAAAAGTACTTGCTTTTTATTTTGACACTAACATTTAAAACAAATATTTGGTAAATTTACAATTTCTGATTGGATTTTTAAAATTTTTTTATTCAGCATTTTTTCTCAAATGAAAATTAGCCAAATGAAAGAAAAAAGTATTTCCTCATGGTTTCCCACTGTGCAAGAAATTTGAACACTCCACGAACTTAAGCTTTTACTGACTTTTGCCAGTATGCTTTCATAGATTTCAGTATGCATATGAATGAAAACTTCATTGAAGGAGAGAAACTAGTAGCACAATAAGTAATTCTTTGCATGATCAAATTCCACTAGCTTTAGTATATATATATATATATATATATATAATTTCGCTTGACGAGGAAATGGAACTAATGTCTTTGGTTTAATAACAAAATTAAATTCAAGGGCTTTAGCTTCCATTTTTGAAACATGGTTATCACTGTGTAGCAAAAAACCCATATTTTAAATCAATTAATTTATAATATTAATGCTCTGTAAATTTACATTGAGCACTATTGTGTAAAAATAAAAATATCTATAAGAACACCGGATTTTATATCTTACTGTTCTTTCTTTTTACTTATATATATATATATATATATATATATATATTAGTTATAGGGATAGATAAATTAAACAACCAGATATAAGCAAGTGTATACGCATGTGCTGGTGTGCATATGTGGTTAGAGCAAAGATATATATTAATTAGTACACACATATATCTATATATCTATATATATATATATATATATATGAGGCACAGTGGAGTAATGGATTGTGACTCAGATTGAGGAATCCAAGAGCCAGATTCAAATTCCAGTCAAATTCACTTACTTACTAATACTCTTGGGAAAGGTATGAATCCATCTCCTAACCCCCAGCTATGGGTAAATAGCATTACAGACTGGGTCCTAAAGCAGTGGGTGGCAACTTGTCTAGGAGGACAACTCTGAATTCAAAGCCTGCAGAAAGTTGTTTGGGGACCTTGTGACATAATGTGCACCAGTTCTCTATATTTGGCTCTTCTAAAAAGTGTGGTTGGTTCTGCAAAAGCCTTCACAACTCTAATCAAATGATATGTGCAGGTAGTCTGGCTGTTGGTTCTAAGAACTGAGCTGCTTGACTCTCATACATCGAAAATGACGGGAGAGTCCAGGAGTACATATAGCAAAGAATACAAGCATTAGAAATTAAATGCTACAGAACATTCCAAGACATCTTCTATATAGACTGCATCAGAAATAACACAATGCAAGATATCATCAAAAGAAATAGGCCCATTGGAAGACAAAGTTGAAACGGAATAGACACATCATAAGATGCTAACAATCTTTCCACTGCTATCCTACAAGGTATCACCTTAAGCAAAAGAACAAAAGGCAGACATAGAAAAAAATGATTTGACATGTCACTGAGTGGACTGGAATATCATCATTCACAGATATTTAAACCTCAGCATCAAACCAAGACATCGAGTGAGTTGGTCAAGTGCTCTGCAACCCTAAAACCACACCCAATCATGGGATAATGATGATATACATTTCTCTATATTTTAATTTTTTTTACCTAAAAACACACAACTAATCTTTATAATAAAATAGCTAATTAGTACACTAGTACAATTTAGTATTTAAGTATTTTGTTCTATCAAATAGAACATTGTTATTTAAAATATTCTTCTTATGAACCAATAAATGTACTTGTGGTGCAACCAGGTCCTTTACAAACATTAACAAGGTTAATTAAGATCTTCATACATTTCAGTGATAAAAATGAGGACACTGTGCTTGAAAGTTTTTTGGTTTTTTTTTAGGGGGGGGGGGGTGAACAGAATATTGTCAACTTTGTCTCAGCGGGTCAAATAAGGATGAAGAGAACAAATGACTCAGATTCTCAGTAATAGAACATTAACAGAGACAAAACTGTTTTATCCTGGGGAAAATTAATGTTAAGTGGATATATATTTGATAAAGGTTAAAATGTCTTCTGCAAGATAAGAAATGCAACAACCAATTTTCTGTCGACTGACAGAAAGCACTAAGATGGCTTTTGTTCAGATTTAAAATACAGTCATTACAAAAATCTAGATAACAACACCGGAAACAAATCACAAAAGTTAAGTAAATATAAATACATAAGTAAGAAATTGGATCAATATTTGAGTTATATTTCACACTTGTCTCTTTAAATGAATTATCAACATTGAAAATATATTTCTGCTTTGCCAAAGAAATGACAATACCTATGTGCCACAATGTGCTAGAAGTATATAACTTAAACTAAAAAAAAATTATGATATCATAGAATTTTACTATCTGTGGTTGGCCAAATCAAGAGTTATTATTCAAAATTTTTATGAAACAAAAATTAATTTGCAAAATATACTTCAAAGGAGTAAAATATAAAAATCAAGACATAGACAGAAAGGGATACTGTTTAGAATATAAATACAGTGTCAAATTGACACCTAATTTTTTTTAAAGTTGATGATGGATGTACAGTCAATTGGTTAGAATGTTCTCTCTGATCACGAGACACAGATTTGAATCTCACCATGGACGATTGGTCAAGGAGGTGACTTTCTAATGCTATCATCCTGGGGTGGTGAACACAGCATGTGGTATCTTTGAAAATTGTATGTATGTATGTATGTTGCGGCATTCACCCTGGATCGGTTAAGCCGGCTCCTTCCAAGGAATTCACCGCGTCCGGAACAAAGGCCGACCAAGCACGGTGATCCGTCGCTAATGCTGAAACGAGCGACAGCCATTCCCGATTCCAATGGCGGTGAATTCTTGAAACGGAGTAACAAGGGAGTTTGAACTTCACACGCGGTCCCCACACCTCGCTTGCTATCCCAGTGGAGGGAGGAATATGCTCTTACTTGCCGCAGAATTTCCACAGACGCAGAGGCAGGAGTAACCAAAAGGCCACCGGATGCCGGTACAGACGCCAAATGGTTTTGAACTCAGAGTTGACCTTCTCCTAGACCAGTTGCCATCCAAGGCTATAGAACCCAGTCTGTCCTGCTATTTACTCATAGTTGGAGGGAGAAGAGGATTCACACCTTTCCCAAGGGTGTTAGCACGTAAGTGAATGTAACGGATTCGAACTCAGCTCTACGATTCCTCAATCCGAGCCATTATCCATTACTCCACTGTGCTTGAAAATTGCCTGAAAACTATATCACAGATTGACCCAACCCTTGGTTTAGGTGTACTGGGCTTGTTCAAAAAAATTGATAATACTAGATTATGTGCTCTCTCTTTCCTACAATCTGTGACTAAGATCTGCTCAGCATATTTGCAGTATAAACAACAGGTCAGGCATTTGTAATAGGGTTGTGTTAGCCACCCTGGCAGATAGATGTGCTCAAAAAATGAGCAGTAGCTGGACTTCACTTTGTTTTTATTTACAAATATCAACTTTGAAAGTGTGCTCAGATGATTTATAGCCACCCACTGCCTTTTAAAATGGAAAAAAAAAAAAAAAACAATATTTTTTAATCCTGATAAATGTTTTGCACTGAAGAAGATCAACTGAATGCTAATCAACAAAAATTACCCCAAAAAAATGTGGAGGAAAAAATTTCACAAAATTTTAGCTCCCCGACCCAAAAAGTGTTGCTGTAATTTCAGTTCAAATCTTATCAACACTATTTTTTCAAAGCTTTTTCCTTCTTACTAAAATAATTACCAGCAAGTTAAGAATAAAAGAAAGTTTGGTTGAAATAATTGCTGATGTATCTCAGGAAAAACATACACATTCATATAGAACGCAGAATAATCTCTGTAATTTAGCTATTCATTTTTCCAGTTTTTTTAAAATGTGAGATATGCCCCCATTAACACAGTCGGTCAGTCATAAACATTAGATTATGATAAATATTTGGAACCAACCAAGCAATCCTATTTACAAAAGGAGTTATAAGTCTTAAATTCTTAAGGAAAAAATCAAAAGAGGTGATTACCTTAATTATGAAGGTTATACGCAAGTTATCTATGAGAAAAGCAAAGAAATAAGATAATTCTGTACTAAAGTAAATTAGAACACTTAATGTATAGAAATAGTATTTGAACATAAAAATTCACTACACTCCATGTATATGCTAGTGGAGAAATACAAAAGCTATCAAACTGATTTAAGAGTAACAAAAGTAAGTCTAAGTTTTTACTATTTGATATTAAAGATTAATGTCAATACATTAAACCGTGCAATTAATTTAGTGAAGAAATATTCAGACATTAATGAATGGTAAGCAGAAATTATTTAGCACTGGTATAAATCATTATTACTTCATAAGGATCAGTTATGGGTAAAGAAGTTCAGTATAATTTTGATGTTCGTATGGAAAACTATGATGGTGCTAAAATTGTATATTGGTAACAATCTTGATTCTAAATTAACACAGATGAAAAGAGATTTAGTGATGATAGTTTAATAGTAATTAAGTGCAATGAAGGAATACAAACATCATTAGAAAAAAATTGTAATAACTTTTAAAGAAATGGGGTTCATAGTTTAAATAAGGACAAAACTGAAAGAGGGGAATTTTCTTAATATTGCACGAGATCTCATAAAAGGGATTTACCAGTCATATAAACAAAAGGAAAATAATATTACTAGAGCATCTAGCCATTCTCCTGTTATCATTTTCAAATATATTCCTGTATCTATTCATAACAGAATGTTAATCTTTGAATAAAGGTATATTCAATAATGCTAAAATTGATTAATAGCTCTTCTGTCAATTTAGAATTTAATAATGAGCAAGTGAGGAATATTAACAAAAAAAAGACAGGTGGTGAAATCCAAAAATAAGACAAAAAGTTAGTGGTAAAGCAGTTCTAGATAACCAGTACATTGTAGAAATTATTCAGAGATATGATAAAAATAAGTTATTGCATATGGATAATGTAAACCAACACACAAAAAAGTGCTGTCTATGAATGATACCAATTCCAACCCTTCTTGTAATTGCAGGAATAAGAGCAATTGTCCATTGGACATAAAATGCCTGGCACCAAATGTGGTTTATCAAGCAACAATAATCTATAGAAGTGTCCTGGACATAGAGGCAACCACAGGACCATGGAAGTAATTGTCATGCCTTCATTTCTTTTGCTATAGTATTTAAAACATGTTTAGTAGCAAAAAAAATTATGTTTTTGCTACTTGTTAAACTCCAAACAATGTTAGTATATAACATCTTTTTTAAATTCACTTTGTTTCCATTTTATCCTCTACACACCTGCTTTCCAATTATAACATTTAGTCTCTATAGAATCTCTGTTCTGTTCAGAGCTTATAAACATCAACAAAAACATTGGAGGTTTTGAGGAAGCGTGGAACCACCTCTTAATTGCTGGTGTTCCCTGGTCCGCCCTGGGGTGGTAGCACCTGTTGGGGTCCCAGCTATGGGAAAATAGTGAGCTTCCAGGTCTTTTCCAGCACATTGAAACAATGATGTTGCCAACTACACGTTTTTAAAACAATGATGTTGCCAACTACACGTTTTTAAAACAATGATGTTGCCAACTACACGTTTTTAAAACAATGATGTTGCCAACTACACGTTTTTAAAACAATGATGTTGCCAACTACACGTTTTTAAAACAATGATGTTGCCAACTACACGTTTTTAAAACAATGATGTTGCCAACTACACGTTTTTAAAACAATGATGTTGCCAACTACACGTTTTTAAAACAATGATGTTGCCAACTACACGTTTTTAAAACAATGATGTTGCCAACTACACGTTTTTAAAACAATGATGTTGCCAACTACACGTTTTTAAAACAATGATGTTGCCAACTACACGTTTTTAAAACAATGATGTTGCCAACTACACGTTTTTAAAACAATGATGCTGCCAACTACACGTTTTTAAAACAATGATGTTGCCAACTACACGTTTTTAAAACAATGATGCTGCCAACTACACGTTTTTAAAACAATGATGTTGCCAACTACACGTTTTTAAAACAATGATGTTGCCAACTACACGTTTTTAAAACAATGATGCTGCCAACTACACGTTTTTAAAACAATGATGTTGCCAACTACACGTTTTTAAAACAATGATGTTGCCAACTACACGTTTTTAAAACAATGATGTTGCCAACTACACGTTTTTAAAACAATGATGTTGCCAACTACACGTTTTTAAAACAATGATGTTGCCAACTACACGTTTTTAAAACAATGATGCTGCCAACTACACGTTTTTAAAACAATGATGTTGCCAACTACACGTTTTTAAAACAATGATGTTGCCAACTACACGTTTTTAAAACAATGTTGCCAGCTATACGTTTTTGCTATATTTAGTAAATACTGGATCTGGCATTAAATAACCCATAGTGGTTGATATGCCATAAAACCCCAAACAAACAAAAATTGTTTGCACTGTTGCTGTATTTTCATGATTATACTGTATCCCAATTTTTACAAAGAGCTACAAAATCTTCTTGTGAACCATTGAAAAATAATTGCAGAGAATAACATTTTGTATTATAGTCAATACCCAAGGAAATGTGGATTATCCTCATCTCTTCTCTCCACAAGGCTTTCTTCTTGTTCATACTTTGAGCTTCTTCAAAATGGATACAGTGTAGCGTTTGTTTTTGAACCATTAGATGTGGTTCAATATAAGAAATCAAAATAGAAAAATTTTGTGAAACTAAACAAAATGAAGAAAGTTCCCTAAATTCCTTCAATCTAAAAGCAACTGTATTAAGTAACTGTGCAAAAAAAATTGTCCAGTTATCGAACAAAAACAACGACCAAAAGTCAAGAAAGACTTGCAAGGTTTAGATGCCCAAAAAGAGTCATAAAAATAACAATAGTGCACCAGTGAACAGAATTATGATGTTTTTAAAAGCTCAATCCATTAACGTTTATGAAATGAGGGATTAAAACATTACCCATAATGCAACACCCAAAGTGTAGTATGAAAAGATCTTTTTCATATCTGTGTTTGGATATTTGTAACAGCTGTGTATATATTGAACATGCAGAAGTCATGGCATGCATTTGTGAACAAAATTGATGATTAAAACAAATATTATTTTGACTGACTTTTTTTTATTTATTTGGGATATTGCAGCTGTTAGCTGAACTACAAAAGATATTTACTATTTTGAGAGTTTTATCCCTGCAACTAAATTCCACATAGTATTATATAATAGTCTCATTAGCGGTTTATTGACTAAAAAGAAAAATAAAGAAATTACTTTTTATTCAGGCGATTTATTTATTCAGAAAAGTTTTTGATAAAAATGTTAATTTTTAAATTAACAACCAACTAATTTAACTCAAAATCTTTATCACATGTGTTGATATTTGAAATAGATCAAAATAGACATTAAAATTAAACTTTTATTTGTGATTTACTTGGAAAAATATCAGGCAATTTTTTTATGAGGCAGGACTGTTGAATTTATTTTGTTTTCTACTGTTTGTTTCTAAATTCTTTATAAATAACAAATTAGGAATAACATTTAATTCCTCTGTCCTACTTTTTTTTTAAATGCCTTATCCCTTAAAAATATATGTAATCATGGCTCTCCACAGATACTTTTTCTTTATTTTTTGTCATGACATTTTGTGAAAGATAGTGGAGTGGTTTCTTGTTGCCTTCTCCATGGTCTGGAAGTCAGAGTTTTCCTTCTCTTAGACTGGTTGCCACACAAGGCTAGAAACTAGTCTACACTGCTATTTTACCTATTAAAAACAAAACATTTTTGATCTAGAAATATAGTAAATGCATTATGCCTTAGTCAAAAGAATTACAGATATTTTTCTTTTGAAACCAAAAGATAAGTTAATAATGCTGAAAATCAAATGTAAAAGATAAAACAGTATTCTTAATAAAATATTTTAAAGTCTGAATTGGTACATTTGATTCCATATTTGTACCTATAACACTCCTCTTGTGAAGAAAAAAATCCTGAAAGATTTTCTTCATATAACTAAGTATTAATAACAGGAATTCAGATATTTCTGATGATCTAGTAAGACCACTAGAGTGTGATGCTGAATAAATCTATTTGTTGCATTCAATGTGAGTGACTTAGCAGTGCCAATCTCTAAGAAGCAGAGTACAATTGCTTATGCGAGGTCACATAATACCAACAGCAAAGAACAATCTCTGATGCAAACTACTGTCAAATACTAATGATAGAGCACTCTTTACAAGGCTAAAGGGTCCCACTATCCTGCTATTTACTCATAGCTGAGGGTGGGCAGAGAAATGGATTTATTAGTGTGAAGTGAATGCAAATTGTCCCAACCAGAGTTTGAACTCTGTTTTCCAGTTCTATCCCCTCTGGCATTAACCATTAAATCACCTGCACCTCCCATTAATTAATACACATTTTAATAAGCAAATTTTAACGAATGAACAATTTAAATTATTACTTCAGAGATTAATGAGAAAGCATAAGCAGCCTTAATAGGTTGATCTAACATTACATTGCTAAATCATTTGCATATAAATCTATCTCTACAAGAATAGGATCAAACCAAAAATAGAGTATTCCTACCATTTCTGAGCTGGAGCTGCTCAATCCTCACTTTCCAGCCTTGATAAAGTTCAAAAGCATCTATGTGGCCTTGTGGGTAATTAATTATTTTCCACCCTACAACCCCTTTCCCCAGAGTCAAAAAACTGCAAGCCTCTCACTATTCTATTTCCATGGCAAATGTTGTGACAAACTCCATTCCTTAAGTCCACCAGAACAGACATTTTCAGCTAAGACCCACCAAACCTCATATACAGGACTGAATCATACTCACTCCCTTCGTATTCCATTGATAAAAAAGAAGTTTGATTCTGACAGATTCTTCAAAAATCAGAGGATGCATCCTTGATCACTAAAATCCTAACCTCTCCAAGTCTAGGGTAAACCATTATCTACATTATCAACTTCATTTGGTAACCCTCTACTTTAAATGGCTCTTGGGTCTTGTATTGGGTGAACAACAGTATAAAAAAAGTCCTCTGGGAAATAACAGACTTAAAAAGCTGAATAAAAAAAATAACAATGACATGTTAAATATGTTAAGAAATTATTAGCTTGATAAAAAAAAGAACAAGACAACTTCAGAAAATGAAATAAAGAGTTTTTTATCTTTTTTTTTTATTAATATTTACCCACTCAAGGTAGAGGGTTGTTTGAGTGGTAAGAGACACGGTTTAAGCAGATATGTGAGAAAGATAACATTGATTTTGTTTTTTATGGCTTATCAACCTTTTGCCGGTTATTTAAAGCCAGAAAATATTTTTAGTTTGTAAGAATTTTTTGACAATAATAATGATTTACTGATACAAGTCTTACTAATGAACTCATAGCTGGAGGAAAGAAGAGGTGGATTCATACCTCTTTCAAGAGTATTTGCATGTGAGTGAATATAAAAAACCCAATTGGAATTAGAACTTGGCTCCATGATTTCCAATTCCAAGCTATTATCAATTACATAACCTGCACATTCAAGATTACAGCATCTGGTATTCCCCAGCAGTCAATTATCTAGGTACTTTTTTTTTTTTTTTTTTTTTTTTTAAAGCGTATCACCCCAAGCAAGGCTGGAGGCCACTATCACGCAAGGGGTTATAGAAGGGTTGGAGGAAGAGCAGATAGGAGTGGTAAAGGAGAGGATGTGGAGAAAGAGAAAGACAGTGGATCGATCAAGGCAAGGGGGTTACAGAAGATTTGGAGCGAGAGCAGATAGGAATGAAAGGTGAAAGGATGTGGAGAAGGGAAGTGGATAGATCAAGGCAACTGGAGATGTCGATTGACGTTACACTTAAATAGTTGGAGATTGTATTTGTCAGGGAAACAGTAATAGAGAAGGGAGTTCCACAGGCGAGATGTGAGAGACATGAAGCTATTGGAGTAGAAGAGACGTCTACGTCTAACAGTTTCAACGGTGAAGGGGTGGGAACGGGATGCCAGCTTCGTACGACGTTTAAATTCATGAGGCCTAGGGACAAGCTCAACATTGCTTAACTTCAGTGATCATACAAGAACCAGAAGATAACAGTTAACCATAGACATGAAGAGGTTAAGATTGTAGAGGTCAGGAAAGCATCCTCCTGGGATTCTGTTCCACAAAACAACAGTTCTTCCTGGGAAGAAGCTATTTGAGTGGAACTTACTCCTTACTAAATTTCTATTCAAACATCACTTAAAAGATTACAAGATGCAATATACTCTTGACAAAGGCTGGAAAGAGTTTGTCAAGTAGAAGGAAACATGAAAACTATGGTCCAAATAAATCACTATGTCATGAAGGTTCTCACTGAAAGAAAAGCTTTAAATACTAAAGAACAATATAAAAGTAAAACCTTTCAACATTTCAAAGGATAAAGACTAACATGCCTTACAGGTCCATAATTTAATGAAATGATATGTCAACAACAGCAAATCAATATCTGACATAGCATAAGGAAAAGCAATAGAGTTTCCTTTAAAGATAGTTCCACTTGAGCTGCTTTATCATATATAGGCCTTAACACACACATAAAAAAAGAAAATAGCAAAAGAGATTTATCACTAGTAGAAAAAAAAAGATGAGATAATTTATTATTTGCTTTGACACTAGCTAAGAGGATAGTACAAAATGGCCTTAAGTGGGTAGCTGGATCAGATGGTTGTTAACCATGGGCATAAGCGAAAATGGCCACTGGCAATCAGGAGGGAGTCGGGCCGTTATGAGAAAAAATATGGTCATCAAAGGAACACGTACAGTTGAGTTCAACAGATACAGGAAATAGGCAATATTTAAAACGAACAAAGGTCAATACAGAGATGAATGACCATTTATCGCTTTAGTGAACAATGGAAATGACCCACAAATCTTTTTCTCTGACAATTCGATTTTGATGAATCAGAGAATCAAGAAGGGTGCTGTTCATAGCTTTTTGGGTTGTTTTTTTTTTATTTAAAATTTTTTTTATTTTATTATATACTGTAATTTTTCGAAAATAATACTCATTTTTTTTTTACTGTAAATTATAGTAAGGGTGCACATTATAAATAGGTTTAAACAAAAATATTCTTTTAGTTATTGATTTATAATAATAAATATGTACTTGTTATTCTAAATTAAAGATATTATCCCAATTTTCATTTTAAACCCAACAATAATGAGATTTTTTTGTCAATAAATTTATGTTTATCAGTAACCACATTTTTTATTTGGTGAAAAAAAAATCAAAAAAATCTATAAAAAGGCCAATTTTGAAGAAAAGAGGATATCAAGTTAACAATTTATTGAAATTTTAATTTTCATCATCATCATGACCACTTTCTATTATAGAATCAATATCTAAATTGTCATTAAACAAAATTATCATTCACAATATTATCTTTGTCCTGTTCAAAATTATCTTCGGCCTCTTCATTCTCTTGCTAAAGGATGTCATCTTCAGAGCCATCCACGGCTGATGTGAGACAACATTTCTTGAAACCTCCCTTTATAACATGAACTGACAGAATCACAAGATTCCTGAATCCATTTTACAATAAGTTCCAACTCTGGTTTTTTCCTGTTGCGACCAGCAGTAAAACTGGGAACACCAGAAAACATCCAATCATAACATATTTTATGCATCTCTTCTATTACATTTTGTTTAAAACTTGCACCATAACTCGCATGTTTTGATGACATTTTGGTGGTAAAATAAAATGTTATATTTACTGGGGAAAACTGCATGGTAATTTTCAACATTATTTTAGTGGCTTAGTTTTGAATTTATTCCTAATGTCAAGGTCGACAAAATGTCTTTATAATTATTTTTTTTTTTTTGACAAAATTTATAGATGCGTATTATACATCGGGATACAAATATTTCTTAATTTTTGGATCATTTGTTGGGGTGTCTATTATTTAAGGGTATGTATTATTTTTAAGAAATTACGGCAATTAGTAATTTTTTTTTTTATGTTACAACCTTTCATTCTTAATTTCATCAAATTTATATTTTTAGGAAAAAACTATAACAAAGTGAAAAAGGTTTTCATGTGACATGTTTCTTCCTTTAGGATTTCATCGGACTAATGTGATTAGTATGTTGATGCAACTACACATGTACATAAAGGAGAGATGATGCTGAGAATTTTAAATTATATATGTGTGTGTGTGTGTGTGTGTTTTAGGTATATAGTCTAGCCAATTTCATTTAGTTTCTTTTTTTTGTGTTTGCTAATAAATCTACCACATTGTGATAATAGATTTACTAGGATGAAATATTGTAACCTTTCATCTTAGTAAATTTCTTTCTCTTTTAATTAAAGTAGCATTTTTAAAATCAAAATTATGGTCAGATTCATTATAGTGAGTAACTAATGCAAAAGATTCCTTTTATGTTCACATATTTAAATTCCTCGAGGTTTCTCCTATGTATTCCTTGTGGCAATTATTACAGGTGATAGAGTAAATTCGTCCTTCAAGTTTTAGCTTAGTATCCCCTAAAATTGTTCTTGATATATAAAAATTTTATATAATGTTTTCCAATCTAAGGACTTAAAACTGGATAAAAGTGGCCCAACTTAAAAATACTAACTCATTGTAGACAATCTGGTAAATGCATTCAAAACTCAACAAGTAAAATTTTAACTTTTTAAAACAACCAAGAAAACCATTTTTTTAAAACAAATCAATAATATATATCTTCAATATTCCAAACATATTTAAACTTTGCTAAAATCTTTGTCAGAATAGTATGACTAAACTGTTTTTCTTTGGTCTATTAAAGAATTTTAAAAAATAAATGAATAATTAAATGAAACAGAAACTCTTTATAATTCTTAATAAAAAAAAACTTATTCCAGTAAGAAAGACAGCATCTACACAGAAGAGTTGAAAAGGTAATAACAAAAGAGTCCAAGAATTTTATTCATAGAAATAAGAAAAGATCTTCTAAGTAAACATAATTCAGATTAAGAAAAGACAACAACTATTCATTCTAACCACCCATGTCAGTTTTCACATACTTAAGTGAAGTTATAACAAGTCAAGCAAAATACATTTTGACCTGACAACGGCATATGAATTTAAAAATGAAAAGTTGACCTATGGCTCAGTGTGAGCCAATACAATCCTCCGATAATCAAATAAAAACATAAGATTTGAAAGTAAGAGAACGACCACACAACAGTCACATTGCAATACAGATTTTCATAAAAAACAAACATTTAATTTTTGTCAGGAATATTTCCTTCAGCAACTATAAACATTGGATCAAAATCACTTAAAGCAGTGATTCTCAAATACTGTGCTGTGGCACACTAGTGTGCCACACTATCCTCTTAAGTGTACCATGAAATATTGTCACAGTATATATGTATATCTGTGTGTGGAAGTAGTAATAGTACAGTGTTAGTTTATGAATATATGAATAAATAACATCAAAAATAAGAAGCGAGAAAGAATCCACTCAAATGAAGAAAAAATGAGGGGAGTCTGCTTATTGCATGTTCGACCAAACATTGAAGAAATCATGAAAAACCAAGCACAGTCTTCACACTAAATATGCTCCACAAATAGTTGAAGAGAAACATTGAAATAAACTGTGTGTGTATTTTTTTTAAAATCTATAGTTTTATTTAAATACCATTTAAATATATACCATTTCCAAATTTTGCTAAATGTGCCATGATATTTTCATTTGCTCCTAGGTGCGCTGTTGCTTAAAAAGGTTGAGAAATACTGAGAAGAATTGCCATTATTTTTCAGATGAGGTTTGTATTATTTCTGATATTCACTTATGGTAAATACTCTTGAGAAAATTATGAACTCATCTCTTCCTCCAAACTATGGGTAAATAGGACAGACTGGGTCCTATAATCTTTGATGACAACTGGTCTACAAGAACAATTCTGAATTCAAAACCTCCAGCTATGGGTTAGATAGCTCACAACTGGCCAAGCATGGCGAGTACAGCTATACCACTGAAGACATGGTCAATCAAGGAGGACTCCTTCGAACAAGAATGAGAAGACCTTGGAGTTGGATTGGTCAATGTCATAGAAATCTACAGATAGGTAATTGTTTAATATTGTTTCATGTCAACATGAAAGCAATCAATTTATAATGCAAAATAAGGAGTCATTAAAATATATAAATTCAATTTATTGATAACTAGAAAATGTTTTGAATGTTACACAACTTTTGGTCAAGTTTTGTCATCTTTGTTTTTTATTAGTTTCCCAACCAATGCATCCTCCAGCCTTTCACAGAATCATTTTGTAACATTTCAGAATTTTTGAATGAAACTATTTTATTTCTTACATGTCAAATCTGGTAAGGAATGAAAACAACTGTGAATCAAATAAAGGACTTCACTTGAAATGGAAGATTACTGACTGGGACAAATACTTGAGGTTTGAAAAACATAATTGTAGAATAAAAATAAATGAAATTCAAATGGAATTATCTTAAATTTGGTTGGTTTGGTTTGGTTTGTTTTATGGCATATCAGCCCATTGGTTCAAATTTAATATTATCCTAAATAAAATCTTGTATTTAAACAGTCAAAAAAAAATTTATTTTCTTAAACTTGGTTCAATACCAGAGAGTAATTTGTTCTGATCATTTGTGTTATTTTTACCGAAATATCCCAATCAATAGGTCCCGCATTTCTCCACTGTAAAAGTTGGTTATTCAGTTTTGTTTCTCTTCCTAGATGAGATGTCAAGTCTCTAATAGACAAAAAAATCAACAATCAGGAGTGGATAGGCAACATGCAAATATAAATCCTGGGTAATAAATGTCTTTCACTGAAAAGAATACCAAACTATAAAATGAAAAAAAAATTAAACACAGAATTAATTTTCATTCATAGGAGAATTCAGTTTCACAAAACATCTACTTATGACACATTCAGTGAGTTTTATCTCCAGACAAGAATACATATACAAACCATATATAACCACATACAGTTGTACATGCCCACAAAGCATTTGCATTTCTTGCAATATGCCAAATTATATTTTTTGGTTTATAACTTTTTGCTGTATTAGAGTTATTTCCCTTGCACTTTCGGTTTATACATAGACTCACATGTGGAAAGCTTCTAATAATGACTTAACAAAATATGCTGTGATTTTTAAATACTATGGGTAAATTAGTATACGTCAGGTAGGTAGTGAAAAGTTCTTGGCCTGACCAGAAAGCCATCTAAAATTTTTTTTGATGTTTGCCCATACTTTGAGAAATGGGTTGAGCTGAGACCTTTTCACCACTCCCTATGTGTGTGTATTTCATTGAATGTGATGGACAAAGAAAATCTTATAAGTTTTTTATCAAGTTTTTCTAATGTTCTTAGAGTTTTCATTTTGGAAGGACTAAGAGAGTGCAGAAACTGTATTTCCCTCGTCTGTTACATTCAATGAAACATTAAAAGAAATGTTGCTGCTAGAATATATATATATATATATTACAGACACATACCTACACAAACAAACAAAATTGGGTTGTAACATTGATCTACTAAGTAGTGAATTGGGCAACATTTGAAAGATAAGTGATACTAAAACTTTGAATTAACTTTCTTCTCATTAGTAACCAAAGTTTGCCCAGATTATTTTAAAAGTAGACCATAGAAATTCAAAACTCTATGTTGGGCTTATTTGAATTTCAATGGTCTACTTTTAAAATCATCTCAATCTGGTCTACTTTTAAAATCATCTCAATTTGGAAACCCTGTACAGAAATACTTCTCTCAGAATAAATAATGTCAAACTAGTAACAAAAGAAACTTGTATAATACTTTCATGCTATTAAAGTTTGAAAATTGGTCAGCCAGTTTCTAAAATTTGAAATTCACAACCCAGCGATGTTATTGAAAAAAAAATTTAACAGATTGTTTTATACAAAAATAATTGCAAAAATTTGTAAAATAGTTAAGCACCATAACTTATCTTAACTTGGTACCTTTGTCATTTCTTTGATAGTAGAACCATTTAGGATTTTAAAAACAAAATCACATCACAATTTCAGCTGAATTTAAATAAAATATAAATGCAGTTATAGAGATATTCCAAAAACAAATCATGTATCATGTCTAACTCAATACTGCCATTTCAGGCAAATGTATTCAGTAACTTCAAGACAGACATAATTCTCTTATAAAAGAAAATCAATTCCTTCCAAACTTTCAGATGAATTAAAAATTGAAATGTTCTTGTATTATCTATACACTTAACCTTGAACCACTAAAATACACTAAGAAAAACAAAACAATAACAAAACTACATAGATAGACATAATTACACAAGAGTACATTATCAAATAATTAACAAACACTTCACTAGAAACAAAACCCATAATTACCAAAAGCTGTTTCATACGCAATTCCAACATCAGCTGTAGAATAAAAGCATTCTATTAGTCACAAGCCAGACGGTGCAATAAAGAATCATAATATAACGAGGGAATCTGATAATAAAAAATGGAAGAGCCATTAAAAATTAATTTGCTGACATGATATTTGTCCACCAAGTTAGGGATAATTGGAAACCATGCTTCAGTGAGAAGTTTAATGGAAAATATAGAACAAAAAAGAGTCATCTGATTACAGTAAAGATCAATTGATTCCCAGATAAGAAAAGCAAATCATGTCTCAGCTCTAAAGAATACTGTCAATAAAACAGGAACTCAATACATTCTAATATGGTCCTTGCCATGTAAGGATTTAATGAAGAAACAGCTGAGAAAATGAATGCACCAGTAGTAGAGTGTGGATCACAAAATGTTGAATTTAAACTTTGAGTTGAGCTTGTGATAAAGATGAGACTAAAAACCGAAAAATTTGAGGTGCCATGTAGATGCCAAGTTGAAGTTTTTTATTATATACTTATTCCAACCAGAAAAACAAATGATTTTAAACTTACATAAAATATCCTTCTGTGCAGTTTTGCACACAAAAATGCTCAGCACTTCCAAGGAATATCAGATACACTGTACTGATCAATAAATATCCAGAGAGGAATATTATTACACTGTACTGATCAATAAATATCCAGAGAGGAATATCAGATACACTGTACTGATCAATAAATATCCAGAGAGGAATATCAGATACACTGTACTGATCAATAAATATCCAGAGAGGAATATTATTACACTGTACTGATCAATAAATATCCAGAGAGGAATATTATTACACTGTACTGATCAATAAATATCCAGAGAGGAATATTATTACACTGTACTGATCAATAAATATACAGAGAGAGAAATTACTTCAAAGACAATAGTGGTCAATTTACTTACTTTTATTCCTTTTTTTAAAAATAATATGTCCCTTCAGGATATAGCTGATTATGTCTTTCAACAGATTCCTTTTCTTTCCTACCAGCAAATTGCAATAAGTTGAAAGATAGTGGAGGAGTTTGCATTGCATTTTCTATGGTTTTGAATTCAGTCCTTTTCTAGATCAGTTGTCATCCAAACCTAGAGATCTGTCTTATTGTGATATTTAATCTATAGCTGAAAGAAGAAATGTATTCATACCTTTCCCGAAGGCGTTACTGCAAAATCAATAAAACAGATTAAGTCAGTACTTGAAATTTCTATGCCAATAACAACTACGCTAACCATACATCCCTTAGTTTTTATTCCAAAGGTACAGCTGGAGTTTCAGAATGCCATTAACTCCCCAAGAAACACTATTGAAATTAGAAAGGCCAATCAAGTAATCTGCCTCCTGACTAGATGTCATACAGTACCAGTACACAGACCCACCAAGGGTCCTATGATCCCAACCTATTTTTGTATGCATGTGTAATACATTTTTGAGTATTACAATATGAGAATGAAGCAAACATGAAATGGACACATAGAACAGAATACTTATAATTTAAATGATGAAGATTTTGCATATGTTAATACAAGATCAAATTTTTGGGTATACTAAAAATTCCATAGACAGAGTGAGTAAGCAACAAAACTTAAATAAAATGGCAACAGAAAAAACATTTATATTCATAATCAGAAAAAAAAAAACAGCTGAAATCCATTGGACACATAATGAGGAAGGAGAGCTTGGAAAATTTTACCCTCATGGAGCATGTTGATGGCAAGAGAGAGAGGGAAAGGCAGCAAGCCATTTACCTGATGAGCTTGTTTGAATGGATCGTGGAACAAGGGTGGTGAAAGCCTTAGGAAAGGGAGAAAAACTACTAAGGGATAGGAAGCTGTGAAGAGCCATAACTGCTGATATCCTGATAATGACACACACAAAGAAAATATTTACTGTGTATAATAAATATTTTTTCATTATTAAACAATATAGTAACCGATATACAGGGTGCGATGGATAAATTGTCATCTAAACTATTTTTTTTTAAAAAACCCAAATACTTTCGATCTTTTCTCAGATCACCTTAAGGAGTGAATTACAAAGACAAACTCATTGTAACTGCAATAAAATCTGCATTCTGTTGCATTTTTTAAAAATATGTGCACATGCTCTGTTATAGTTATTTTAAAATTTTTAATATATCCATTGTAGTTATGAATGAATGTTTGAATGAAGATATGCTGCATACATATATATATATATATATATATATATATATATATATATATAAGGCTTAGAGATAGATGTGAATATGATGTGATATATAGAAGTGTGTCAATAAATCTGTAGCCTGACAAAAGCTCAATTTGAATCCAAAATTCTTGTGTAATGTATGGTTTATACGATTAATATTTACTACAGAATTAAGTGCCTTGACAAAGAAGAACATGTTGAAAATATCTATGTCAAATAAATGCATTTTTTTTCATCATTATTAACATACATACATAGGTATACTAACCTTGGAAATTTCCATTATCTTCAGCTGAGTAATCAAACTGCAATGATGGAAACTCTCATTATCCACAATTTGCAAAAATGGGGGAGGGCTCTTATATGCCATCAAATACACTACCTTATTCCCAAAGCATGATCTATTCTAATCTTTATTGGATTCTCAACACTTATGGCCTTGTACCAGACTAAGCTAAACTTAGTAAATATCCACACACACAGGGAGAGGTGGACAAGTATACCCATTAATATATAGGCCTGCTGCAACTGCTTCATATCAGCTGTAAGCTTTGTAAAAATCTTTACATTGGTTGAATTTCAACCAGACTGTAACAGCTTACAGCAAAAAGTTACAGTAAATCAATAATACATAGTTTTCTTTGTATTCATTAATCTACTTTTTTATCATTACAATAAACTTGGATAGGTTTACATAACTTGTGTTAGCAATGATAACATATACATTACTTGTGTTTTTATTTTTCTTAACACAGATGATCTGGAAGTTTAATGCATTGTTAAATGGACCTAAGTTGGTCAATTTGTAGTAAAATTATCATTAAATAAATTAAATTATCATTAAAATTATCATTAAATTATCATTAAATTCCATGTATATTTATTTTTAATAAGAAGATACACTATGAAAGATTTAAAAGAAAATATAATTTTGTTTCAATTATGAAATGACTTAATTTCATTTAAAGAAGATTACATCTATTCATAACAGTAGTTACATTTCATACTAATTACTAATTCTAACAACAATAATAAATACTAAAGACTTCAAATACTTCTGTGTATGGATCAGTATATAACAAATTTAGTATATGAAATAAAGAAATTGAACACAGAGGTAGTTTCATCCAACATCACATATTGCTACAAAACCAAAACATTAACCTGAAGACTTGATTCATATTCTTAAATAGTCTTGTCAGATCAGAACTTTTTTATAGATGCCATACATGGTACCTAACTCGTTCAGAACTATCTAAACTGTCAGCTGTATACAACCCCTTTTCTAGATTAATAGTTAAAAATGGGTCATGTCCATCCTTCTTCAAACCTTATGGACTAGTGCTACAGAATCACAAAGAACTGTGCCAGATAACAGGAACCAAATCACTTGAGAACTTTCAACAGAAGCAATAACTAAAATGAATTGCACATTTAACTCAAAGAGAAAATAATGACATATGTTAACATTCCACACTACTTCAAATGAAAGCTTAGGAAGGAAACCATCAATACTGGAAAGAATGCTAACAACGACTGAATTTAAGAAGCCTATTTTCCTGAAAAATTGTTTTTAAGAGAAAGATTTTATAATTTTCAAGCAAAAGTAGTACTGGCTGCTCTTACAAGAAACGCTAAATGGTCTCTTATAACAAAATGGTTAATATTACCATTATGAGACTTCTTATGCTTAGTAACAGTAATACTATACTATCGTAGATGGCTGTAAATATATATATATATATATATATATATATATATATATATATATATATATATATATATATATTGGTCATATTATTGGTAATGAATTGAGCTGGGTGGTAGAGTAGCTTACTATAGAAAAAAAAACAAAAAGATAAAAAAGGCCACTTTTTTCTTTTTCTTAGGGATTTTATATTTGAATATAAGGTTGTAGAATAAATTGGTCAAAATAATATGATCACATCAAGAGTTTATTCATTGATACAACTTTTAAAATATATAACATCACCTTGACATGATCTGATACCAATATATGGACACTTGCAAGTTCTAATCATTGTTTTCAACAATTTCCTCTATTTTGTTTCTAGAAATGACAAATTGCTTTCACATTTTTATTTCGTATTTTGCTTTTTTGTTTTTTTAGGTAAATACAATTCCTTCTTGGTAACTCATTTGATGACTGAAAAGTCATTAGAAACTACAATATGATAATACACAAGTGTTTAATGATTATTATAATAAATCCAGTATAATGAAAAGCTAAACATTGTAGGAATGATTAGAGAGAAATTTAAATCCTTGTTTATTTTTATGGTTCTACATCACATTAAATTATACTTGCTCAGTTTTATCTTCTTATTTTTGCTTAAAGATAACTTCTATGCAAAAGGTTTCAGTTTCACTCCTATGAATTTTTTTTCTAATTTAGACAAAGTATTTTCTGTTTGATAAATCTTTGCAATCAGTATGATTAAAAATATCAAATAAATGTTAATTCATAGAACATATTTAGACATGCAGTTTATCTTAAACTTAAAATCTTACAGTAAATTTTATTGAAGACTAACTTAGTCACATATATAAAAGATTTTTTTTTATGTAATAGCATAGACTTCATAAAGAGACAAAGGTTTAAGTAAAAATAACAGGCAAATAAGTAAATTTGATGTACTGATGAGTAAATAATGTGATATTCTCTTCCTGTTCTCCAAGTATCAGAGTACAAAAAAAATAAAATAAATCAAGATGTAATAAAGTAACAAGAGACTAAAATGACGGAAAAACAAAACTGGAGAATCCCAAACAAAGCTATCAGCTGACAAACCCCTAAATTCCTTTGGATATACAAGGTAATGAGGTCATCAAGTACAACTCATTCATTCGGTCAAGTTATGACATGTTCAGTGCTTTTAGCATTTTGGTGAATACGGAACCTAGAAACCAGCCATTTCATTATTAAAACATGTAATTTGAATACACATTATTATAAAACGAGCTTCAGCAAACTTGGAACTTTATGCCTGCAAAAAAAAAAAAAAAAAAAAAAAAAAAATGGAGTGTCAAAAGGACGTTTTTTCCATTGACACTGCTATTATTATTTTAACTACTTTCACTCCTCGGCAATGTTTACTGTTTTAAAAAGCGATGATAAGAATTGTAATAAAACATAAACATATGATGAAAGACAATTTATACATTTTTTTTTTTTTTGTCCTTGTGGATTCACAAAAAATATATTTAAACATTGTTTATTTACAAGAATAATTTTATATTTACAACATTCTAAAAAACTAATGCAATTAAAACTGATGCAATTCAATATTTATCATTTACCAATTTATGAAGAAATAAATATGAAAACATTTTTTTTTATTCATAAACATTTACTAAATTATTAAAATGTGAACCAACTATAAGGAAATTCTTATTTACCATTTTATAAACTTCAAATTGATTGACATTTTGACAGCCATTCCAATAAATAATCTAATAAATAAATAAATAGTGTTTATTATTTTTGTTAATTCCCAAGAACAAAAAAAAAATATATATAAATTCAGTTTCATATGTTTAGGCTTTATTACAATTCTAAGCATCACTTTTTAAAATAATAAACACTGCTGAGGAGTGAGGGTAGTTAAAATAGCAGTGGTGTTGATGGAAAAAAACGCTTTTTAAAACTCAGACATAAAGGTCTAAGTTTGAACTTCAAAATAAATCTTTTATTTGTGATTTTTATCAATCCTAAAATTATAAGCAACATATTTTTAATGAAGATAAAATTAAAATTAAATATCCTAAAAAAATTATTTGCTTGAAATTTACTCATTTTACAACATAATTAAAAATTTAAAATTGTTAAATAGATAGAAGATACAAGATGGAAGCTTGCTTTCCAACTAATAAAAAGAGCTGCTGATTTTACAAATCTATAGATATACAGAATGAAATAAGAACCAAGTACAAAGTATTTATTCACCATCTTGATGGTTGCTCTTTAGCTAGTAACATTGACCCTAGTAATTACCAAGATGGGTGACCGCTTGAGAATACCAGTGCTGTTAGCTTGATGTGTGGATGGTGTAATTGAAAAAAAAAATATCAATCCCTTTCTCTATCAAAGTACTGTAGATATTTACTTGACAAAACAAACATTTCAGTTCATTATCCACTTTTATTTTTAAATTTTAACGTTACATGGTTCACATCCACTTCATCTGCATTTGAAACTGAAAAGTATTTATTATTATACACTGCATTATTTGAACCAGTGTTTTTAATTGTGGTTTAATAATATCCAGCTGTTATATTCTCTGGCTTTCTTCAGGTATATGTCATGATTTGGTTGGAAATTACAGTAAGGTTATCACCTTACTGTAATTTTGAACCAAACTCTTTATTCAATCAACAGAGTAGATGGTTCTTATTCAGCTTGTATTGGTTTATTCGATATACTTAATTTGTCCTTATGATATTGCATGTTTCTTCTATTGGATCAGATAAATCTATCTCAATAATTAAGACAAAAGAGTAAAAAAAAAAAAAAGTTTTCTTTTTGTTTTGTTTTTTACACTACTTTCTGTGAAGTTTTAAACTAAGTTCTTCTTCATAATATCATTTTATGTGTGAAAGAAAGTGGGAATTTTTATCTGTAAATGTTATATAAGAATGTACAAATATAATGAAATGTTAAGTTTTCCCAATCTGGGCTGAAAATTCAACCATAACCATTTTGCTTTAACAACAAAAACTGCAAAATTTTATAATTTTCTGTATATCTTCAGTTAAAAAAACCAAAAAAACCCATCAAAATGAATATATTTATAACCTTGACTGAAATATTGTATTTGTCTATTGAGAAATAATCTATAAATGTATAATGATTAAAATCAGGGTTAATACCTCTAATTTTGGGATAAATTATCCCATATAAATATAGAAAGATGATCATATATCTCTCTAAGTTTGTAATCTTCTTTCTTTCTTTTCACTTCTCTTTTCTTTTTCTTCAGTTACTTCCTTTTTGTGCCATTTTCAACTTGACTTTTCTTTGTTCAGATCCCAGAAACAGCCCACAGTCATTGGTCTGTGAAAGCCAAATACCTTCTGTTCCTTAAAACAACCAGTCTTTTTAAGAAGCCACAAATGGGTTCCAAATTCAATCAAAATTATAGTATAACTTACTTTCCACATTGGTTAAAAGAAAAAAAATGTATTTGCAAACTTTATTTTGGCAGATTTTTCAGACTTGAGCCTCATTTTCTAACAATTTTGACAACCAAATTTTATATATGTATCTTTTATATACCATCAGGCTTCCTTATGGCAACATTATTTTTTTTTTAATATCAGATCTATACAAATTTTTGCACATCAAATTTTATTCAAGCCATTTTTTACTGTGACTTCATTTTAGCAAGTTTTTTTATTTAAATATGTTAATAACTTTCTTCTTTTAATAAAATGTTTTTTTAAACACTCCCCTCAAAAATAAATGTAAAATATACAAACCTTGTCTATTGTTTTATTTTTTTTATTTATCCTTTAATTATTTTTATATAATTTTACATCTTTTTATTATATAAATTTTTATAATTTGAATTTTGTTTTTCTTCTTTCAGAGAAATATATGCAAGATGACCAAGTATCAACTTGAGCAGATATTTGCTCAACAGCTAGCCAAGACAAACCAACAAAAAGTAGTGATTAGAACCAACTCACAAAGAATTCACATCTATCTCATTGTACACCTGTTACATAACTAATCTATCAACAGCAACAGAAGTAGACTGTTCATCTATGGTCAAGTACTTGGAGAACCAGGAATGATATCTATATGAAAATCTCATCAAAGCAAGCATATCTCATCCTTTAGTTCATATAACATTCAGGTATCTCTTGAAAATGATCAAAGATTACAAATAAAGCTGAACATTCAAAAGAGCTAAGAGTTCAAAAGTTGTTCATTCCATATTTATAAGAAAAATTCACTATTGCCAAAACTATGGCCTATTTCATATTGTATGGAGCAGGCACACATTGCAAGGAAGAATGTTGTACTTCGGCTTTACAAAGTCAATTTTTATGTGTATTCTGATATTAAGCTGAGTTATAAATACAAAATTAGCACTAATATATTTGTAGTATGGTGACACCAAAAATTGTATTAGTTATAATATCAGGAGGCAGAGAAAAGAAGAAGAAATAGTAAAAAAAAAAAAAAAAAGAAAAAAAAGAGAGAGTAGAAGTAGAAAATATTTGTATCGTCAAAAGGTTTGCTTAGTTTATTATGTAAAAATGACATCCGACTGACATTAACTTTGCCACTTCGTACCTTTACCTTCTAGCCTCTTTCAGCCAATTTCATAATTGTATCATTCCAGAACTTTTTTTTTTAGCAATAGCTTACTTTTGGAGTCTTCAAAAAAAAAAAAAAAAAAAAAAAAACAAACATTTATTATACACAGCAAATATTTTCTTTGTGTGTGTGTGTGTGTGTGTGTGTGTGTGTGTGTGTGTGTGAGAGAGATTAGCAGGATATTGGCAATATTCTCCACAGTTTCCTAGTGGCCCTTAGCAGTTTTTCTCTCTTTTCCTAAGGCTTCCACCATCCATTCAAACAAGCTCATCAGGTAAGTGTCTTGCTGCCTTTTCCTCTCTCTCTCGCCCCATAAGGGTTAAATTTCCCAAGCCCTCTTTCCTCATTATGTGTCTAATGAATTTCAACTTTTTTTTTTTTTTTTCTGATTATGAATATAAATGTTTTTTCTGTTGCCATTTTATTTAAGTTTTGTTGCTTACTCACTCTGTCTATGGAATTTTTAGTATACCCAAAAATTTGATCTTGTATTAACATATGCAAAATCTTCATCATTTAAATTATAAGTATTCTGTTCTATGTGTCCATTTCATGTTTGCTTCATTCTCATATTGTAATACTCAAAAATGTATTACACATGCATACAAAAATAGGTTGGGATCATAGGACCCTTGGTGGGTCTGTGTACTGGTACTGTATGACATCTAGTCAGGAGGCAGAATACTTGATTGGCCTTTCTAATTTCAATAGTTTTTCTAGGGGAGTTAATGGCATCTGAAACTCCAGCTGTATAAAGCCCACTGTTCACCAGGATTATAGCCTACATTGTTGGGTTGATTTTCAACCCCTGCATATATATGCATGAAACAACAACAAAAATCAGATAATTTAGTAAAAATAAAAAAAATAAACAGTAATCAGAAGGTGTATGTAATATCTGCTGAATACAGTGGATAAGAAAAAACTTCAAAAACAAAATAAGGAGAATTTTTGTCTGGTCAAAAAATAATGCACTAACATTTTCCTGATCAAATATTCTTTCTTTCAACTAATTCAGGATGTTTTTCATTAACTGGTGCCTTCAACCAGTCTAATTAGAAGCAGAACTTGTTTCAGTGAATCATGCTACATATCAAAGCAAATAACAAAGGATTTTCAATACTTGATTAAATTATTTTAATGTTTCCAGTATTTTATTTTCTCCTGCAAAGGGGAATGCAGATTCAAATCCTGTGGGACGCCACATTTTCTATATTAACTTTTCTCTAGTGTGCAGACCAGTAGGTAAAATAAACATTTTTTTTTTTTGAGAGAAAGAGAGAGAGAGACCAACTCAAATAAAAATAATGTAAATAAAGTAAAAAAAAATATGCCGGATTAAAATATAAAATCCATTAATTCATTAGAAATTGCTTTGTTTACATTTCAGATACAAAAAGCTCGGCATGGTAAGGCATTTAGAGAAAATCTGAAAGAGTGACTGTGTATTAAGGCAAACAGAAGCTTGCTTGATTGACTGTGAAACTCTCCATAGCCGAGCGGTCAAAGCACAACTGATCAAACAGTGATTTCTCCTGCAAAGGGGGGATGAAGATTAGAATCTTGCTAGAGGGAACATTTTCTTTAAGTTTTCTTGAGTTCGAATGAAATAAAAACTCTTTATCCATTAAAAATAACGTTTGAAAATATTTTCAGTTGTTTATGCCATTGTCGACTACTGACTCAAGTAACAGCTTGATTTGATCACTGTCAACTTCAATTAGTCTCTATGGATCATAAAATAAAAATAAAAAAATCCTCCAGCATGTTCTTTTTTACAGCACCTTCTCCTTCTCCATGAACTGGACAATTTTTTTCGCATTTTCCCCTTAAGTAAAAAAATAAAAATAAAACGCACAAATATCGAAAATGCCACTATGTTCTAGCTAGCATGCTCATTAAAATCAACTGAATAAATACGCCAATTTTGATAACGTTCTTAAAACACGCTGATATGACAGTTATACAATTTAAAAAAAAAAACAATTTTTTTTTTATTTAAATTAGATTATTTAAAAGTAAAACCTAAAACTAAAAAAAAAACGCTCCGAATGCTAATGACAACGCAGGACGAATTTTTTTAACCATACAAAAATAAGAAACGTTACTTATAAAATAGGTTGATTTATTTTTTCATGACTCTCTAAGGGGAAAAACTTCCCCTTTTAAAGCATTTTTTAAGAGCGTAGAAGAAGAAAAAAAGAAGAAACATTTCAATTAATTGCGAATCAGTTTTAGCCGTAAAAAAAAAAAAAAAAAAAAAAGAAAGAAAAGAAGTCAAGTCACTGATACCAACGTTAGCGATTAATTAATCACTATTCTTCTTATCTAGAGGGAAAGCGAAATAAGAGAAAACTAAGATCTATATATGCAATAGCAATTGATTGAGACTTGAGAGACTAAGTCTTAAAAAAAATTTTTTTCTTGCAACAAGAATGTTAAAATGGGCACCGAATTAAACCTGGCTTAATTTGTCACAATCACAATGGTTCTCGGTCAAGTCCTTCATCTTCTTAAATGAAAAACAATAATAAATAAATAAATGAATATTAATTACTTGGGCCGATTAAAAAAAATAATAGGGAAAAGATTAAAACAACAATTAAAAACTTTGTTAAAAAAGAAAGAGTTTGCTAGGGTTTTTTTTAGGGTTTTTTGTTTGAGTAACGAACGTTATCTTCCCCAACCCCGTCGCGATGTTAAATACCAGCATGAAAAAACATACAGGAAAGAAAGGACGGATTTAAAAGGTAATTGATGACTTATAGTCGCATTAAAACAAAAAACGAAACAAAATAAAAACAGTAGCAATTGGCAAGTTAAAAATTAATCTACCATCTGCACTGCAGTAAATAATTTTTTATCATGCCTAGAGTGTGACGTAATGAATGAGTTATTATTGCAAGCACAAAAAAAATATAATAAAATTAGCCAAACAAAAACAAAATTTATAATCAAAATAAAGACAAAGACATATTCATTGAAGAAAAGGGATAATTTAAAAAGTTGTTTCTATAAAGTTTATAGAAACAACTTTTAAATTAATCCCTCTTCTTCATCAATGAACGTGATTTTTTAAAAATGAAAGGCATTCTTGAAACTTTCTTTTTTAACTTTCTTTCCAGTAAACAAAATACTCTGGTGTATTTCAAATAGAAATTATAATATATTGAAAAAGAAGAAATTATAATATATTGATTGGAATCTCAACTTTTTGGTCGCTTTCAGAAATCGTTTTTTGACACATTTGTAAACAAAACTTAATTCTCGGTTTTAAAAATCTTCCAAAAATACTTTTCTGAATCTTTATTTGAGGAATATTAGCTGAGAAAGTATAATTTATTAATCTGATTTGAAAAAATATTATTTGCTTTAAGTTTAAAATAACAGAGAAATGGATTTTTAAAACAAACAGTGGCGGTGATTTACGCGCTTTTTATCGCCCGAAGTTCTGGAGTGGAATGTGTTGTTTTACAGATTTATTTGTTGTTTTATGGAGACGTTATCTGTTAAAATTTAAAAATAATTTAATAAAATGACAGGTGAGCGCCTTTTTTAAGTACTCAGTAATTATATATTTCAAATGTAGGAAAATATTTCCCGTAACGTAAGGAATACTGACTTTACTGCCATCGATCTTATTTTGTGATTATGTCGTGTATGGTCGACCATACTTTTAAAAAGAGGCACAGTACATAATATTTTATAGACATAAAAAAAAAGTTTTTTAAATTATTTTAAAAATCTTTAAGCAAAATACTTTTTGATTAGTAAATATAATTTTCACTTAACAATATCATTTAACCAGACTGAAGTAATGCAGGATTTTTAAACTATTTATTAATTTAAAAAAAAAAAAAAAATGAAAACAATTCTTGTAAAAATTCATTATTCACCCCAAAAATTTTCTTGCCCTTAATAAATCTCATTTAAAAAACAAAAGCTTTTCATAGTCTTATAATAAAACTTTTATTGCAATTTTTATTTTACGATTCGGAGCAGAATTTCAGGAAATGAGCAATAGTTTGCAAAAAAAAATATTGATTTACACACATTCTCCAAGGAGTCCTGCTTTTCACTAATAATAAAACAAATTTTGACATTGAAATTTATTTTCTCAAATAACATGTAAAAAAAAGAAAAGAAAAAAAAGATATATTTTTACCAAGATGTCCTAAAAAAAAAAAATATAAATAATTTCATTTATGAGAATAAGTCTTGAAAGTTTCATTAAGATCTGACAATTATTTCTTTTTTGCAAGAATTTCCAAATCAATGTGTTTTTCAACACATTGATTTGGAAAAAGGCGTTGAAACACTAAAAAAAAAAAAAAAATGGTAAGCAAATTACGTAGACCGCTGACGAAAAGAAATTTAAACAAAATTTCGAACTAGCTAGAAAGGATTTAAAATATTAATAAAAAAATCATTAAAAATACTTTGGTCTCTCCTCCTAACAAACATTTTAACGATAAAACTGTTTTTATTAGGTTTTCGGGGTCTTTTTTCATCACGCTACAGTTTTTTCAGCGAAAAGTGGGGGTACTCAAAGTGTTTAAAAATCAGAGAAAAAAATAGGATTTTATTTGATCATGTGATAAAAAGCACAGTTAGGAAAATTACGAAATTTCAAAGTTATTTTATTTTGCTAGTTTTAACGACTGTTTCTTTCTAATTTAAATTATCAGATAAGGAAAGACGGAGACAATACTGCCCTCGACAGTAATTATTTTTTTATTGCGGACTTTATGTCCGTCTTCTAGCACTGATAATGAAATTCTTCAAGGAGATTGTGAAGGAAATGTTGTCTCCCCCCCCCCCATGTATTTTTTCTTCTTCGTCTTGGTGTTTGTTAGATGAAGAAAAATACACTGAAAAAAGTTTTTCAAAAACCTAGACTTTTTCACTACCCCCTCATTTCATTCTCAACGCTAGAAAACGTGCATTATCCACAAAAAAACTAAAAAATGTACTCAACTGTCAACACCATAAATTTGTATAAATTATAAATAAGAACTTCTGAAAGTTCAAGTTCTTAAAACCCGAAAGACAGGATAAATTTTAAAAGTTAAAAAAAAGTATCAGGTCTCGTTAATGAACCTGGAAAGATGATACTAGGTATCTACTTGACCTCCCACAGGGCCAGGTTGTGACACAAGGTCGGTTTTTAATGTGGGAAGGGAGGGGGAGTAGACCCGAGTTTTCACCCGGGCCGCAGTACTTTGGCTTTGGCTGGTCTTAGCTTGTCCAAGCTGGTCTTTAGCTGGTCATAGCTAGTCTTAGCTGCGATACTACCAGCGCAGGGACGAATCCCTGCGACCGGCCTGTATCAGAGATCGAATCTCAGTCCATAGGCGATCGTCCAGAGAGTAATCTGAGAACAGATACTACACCGTGATCTTAGCCTTGGAGCCGAGAAACGAACGATCGACACCGACCGCGAGCGGGCGGCACCGACCAACCTGGAAAGATGATACTACGCATTATTGCTTGAAGCAACGTCAACTCAAGTACCATCATGAATCACGAAGAGTCTCAGAATAAGTCTATTTAAGGGGAGGCGCGTAGTGCATAGTGACAAGCCTTTACCCAGTGCTTTTTTCTTTTTTTAAATCCTTTCTATATTCCCAGACCACCACTCAAGAAATGTGGGGAGGCTGTTGAAATCAGTGTGGTGGTTGTCGTTCCACAATTAAAAAAAAAATAATAATCAAATTTCAAATTTTTTTTTTGTTTTATTCCTACCATAAATCGACTTAACTCGATATAATAAGTTACCTTGGAGTGGGGGCTGTAGATGACGTTTTTGCAGAAGAAATAAGTTTTCTAATTTCGCTATCAACAAAGTTTTTTTTTTTATGTTATCATTAAAAAAAACAGGTACATCTTAAAACTAAAAAGAAAAAGAAGTAAAAACCATAGTTCAAAGAACTTTACGACTATTTCCTGATTAATAATTACTACTAATAATAATCAGTATATATAATGTGGCATCTCGGGACAACATTACCACCTGTTATTATTGGGGCTTTTGAGGGGAATGATCAAATTAAAAAAGCAGCAAATTCAAGCAAGTGTATGTGGAACAAATTCCTGGAAGCCATAAGTTACGAATTATTACAGAAAAGAAAATCATTCCCATGAGTACTTCTCACATCTTGCGTAGATTTCTCTGTATGAAGTGACTACATATCTTTTTTCTCTCTCACTCTGCATGGACCCTTTTCAGTGCATCTTCTGTGATACAAAAAAAAATGTCTCTTGAAGTGCATGGCTGACACTTGAGGCAACCTGTTTATACACGCCAATGCCGCAATAATAATGATGATGATTGTTATTATATTTAGAGAGTGAAGATCACAATTTTCTCCTTTCACAATATACCCGGAGTAGTCAATAAATTCGGGTACTCGTAAATAAAATATTTGTCAGTCTATATTGTATTGTTCTCTCACAGTTATTGCAGATTCAGTTGTGATTCGAATCTCGCTGTCAGCACTTCCAACCACATCAAAAATGTCAGGTGATCTACGAGAAGGAATGTCATTACTGCGAGCTTTCTTTGCCTTGTACCAGATGTCCTCGAATACGTGTCCCAACCCCAACCAAAAATAACCCCAAGAACAATTGACACAAACTTGAAGCACAGTTTAAACAAGACAATGTCTGTCTATATATTTTTGCACAGAACAAATATTTGCATTTATTGTACTGTTCACCAAAATATAAAAATGAATATGTAGCGAGTTCAAATAATGCCAAATGGTTACTCTTCAATTAATGACCACAATCAGTTTCAATTCAACGTGTTAGTGAAAAGTTGTACCTGTTGGCGATTTCAGGCATACGACTCGTGTAGTTAATGGATTTCTAATCAGTTTCGGAAATCTTTTTAAATTAAATGTCACTTTTCTTGCAACATTTGTAACTTCCTAATTTATTTCTAAATGTTTATTAGAGTAGTGTACTGAAGAAAAGTAATCCCGACATCACTTCAGTTTAATGTTTGCACACTAAAAAAAAAACAGTTGAGTACGAACAAGTAATTATTATTTTTCACATTATTCATTTTTTTTTTCTTTTGGTTGATTCATTTGGAATTAATGAAAACAATCTCGATCAAAGTTTACGAGCGACGTACAATAATACCGACTGATTTTTTTTTTTTAATAAGATTTTATAGCTGGTCGTAAATCCGGGTATGTCGTTAAGGAGAGGCTGTAAACAAGTTTAATTGAAAACATTTTGAAATTATTAAATTATTTCCATATTAACTTATTTTCGTTACCTTCTTTTAATGTTTAACTTAAATGATATGACTACGATGTCGACTTTAATTAGTCACAGGCAGAATATTTAAAAAAAAAAAAACTTTCAATAATCGTGTTAAAATTTAAAAATACGATTTTATTTTTTTTAAACGTGTGTGAGATTTGATTTTATACGTATGTATCTGTTCGTCGTAAATGATCATAATTTGATGTTCATAAAAATCGACTAGTGTCTGAGAGGAAGTTCATGTCATTACTCACAATTTATAGGAAAAAAGAAAATACAAGCATACTGACTTCGAGAAGACGACATGTGGTTTCAATTGTCGGCAGTCTTTTGATCTTGAGTTGTTTATCGCTTTGGGTAAAACGTGTCGCTTAGTGTAGTGTAGATCTATTAAGACGAGCTGACCATTTTTAGTTGACTGATCATGACCTGTTGCAAATTCTCATTTGTTTTTTCAAAAAAGAGATAAACTCACAGATTTATGAATTTAGAAAACCCAACAATTGGTAGAGAACATAATATTTTAAAACGGTGTGATCTGTTTTCTACTACGTCAACAAATCTTTAATTTTACATATATATTTTTTTTGTCAGCTTCTTACGGAAACTTGCTGCGTGTGTGTGTGTGTGCGCGCGTGCGAGAGAGAGATAGAGCCTCTTTTAAATTGCCACTGAAACAGTTACACACTAGCAATTTTAATTGAATAAGTTCCCACCCAAATTGCGAAACAATCCTCATATATTTTTTAATGATGAATCCGCCTACGAAACTCTGGAGTCAGGATGATGCAGGCGACATCAATCAGCTAAGTGACAAACTTTTGAGTGCAGGTTTTAATAAAATAGTGTTCAGTGTAGAATAACAGAGTTATAAATTATATATCAATATTATTAAATATACTTTTTATTTTTTTTTTTTTATAAATCACCGGTAGCACAACTCCGAGTTTCATGCACAACACAATCTTCAGATTGTTTTCAATCAGCACCTGAAGATGCAGTTGTGCAACCGGCAAGGAAAATAATATATACTTATTTATTACTTAAACATTATTTTTAGTGGATACCCTTATATAAAATAGATGTTCCGTTTTTATTTTAAACATCTATCGGCCTGCACAGTTGGGGGATTTTATTAAAGAAAGTGTGCTCTCCAGCAGAATACAAACCTGCACTCCCTTTGTATGAGAAACCACTGTTTGATCCAGTGTGCCTTAGCCCACTCACCGATAGAGAGCATAGAGAGGTTCTATTTCCCATTTAAGGAAAGCACATTTTCTCTTCCAATTTTTTTCTGAAAGCCCATATCGACTCAGTTTCACATCCAAATGTTGAATAAGGCAATTTCTTAATGGATTTATTTTTAATCCAACATTGCTTCAAATGTTATTTTTAGCTGATTATTTGAAATTTTATGATCATTTATATCCTCTTGACTGGAACTAGTAATACTCAACAATCTAAGTTAGAATTACATGTATGAGTATTATCAATTATCTGCCTTCAACACCACTATCATTCTTATCTGTACATAAACTCTCATCACTTGATATATTGTCAACAGAATTTGGTTATCTTTAACCTGAAAAATGCTTTTATTTGCTAACATTTCAAGATAAAGTTTCAGTTTGTCCACAGATACTTGATAATGAATATCATTTATTTAAATTAGGAAATGTTTTGGTGACTTCTGCAGAACTTTCTAAAGACCTGTAGAAATTTCTTCCAAAGGTTTCCTAATACAATCCACTCTGAGTCATACTTCATCACAAGAGCTAAGTTAACCAGGAATGTAAGGATGTATGATAAATTTCCTTCAGCAAAGTCATTGAAATTAATTTGCAATATAGTTTTAAACATATTCTGCTTAAATTTACTGTTTAATGAATCATCTTTCATTGTATCTGGTGGAATAATTAATATTTGGCGAATTAATGTTGAGGAACCATTTAAAGTACACAAGTTGAGATACACAATTCATTAAGCGTGCGAGACATAGTAAGAAGAACATGTGATAATGCTGAGAGCTAAGCTTCTTTATGAGCTATAATTACTATTTTAATTGTGCTGTATGCTATCTCTATTAAATTGTTATGCTATGGATAGTAAGCAATTATTCTAAATCTATGAAAAACAACCAATGTTGATAGTTTTAAAACAATTCACTTTCAGATTGACTTTTCCCTGTGTATTACAACAGGAATTGAAAAAAGAAATTGCCTACTGATTGTACAGTAATTTTGGTCAATGAGTTAAACAATCTATAAACATTAAAAGATATTTACTGGGCTTTAAATGTAGACTGAAATCATCAGGGACTGAAGAAAGTGATCCAACAATATCTATATGGACAGTTTGAGGCCACGGAAGAAATTCAAAATTTTGAAGATAAGTGAATTCATGTTTCTTAATTTCTGGATGTTATAAAAAAAAAAAATTAGAATACTTGAAATGTGGAAAAGAAACCAAAAAGAATGTATCCATCTATTTAGTGTAATGCTGTACCAACAGTATATTGACTATTAACAGTGACCAATTAAATATGCAGACAAGTTAGTGCTGTTACATTAAAAAATGCTGCAACACAATATTATTAAAGGATCTTTTTTTTCAATATAGGATAATTCAAAAGAACAATTGAGGATTAAACGCATATGTTCAAATAGAGGGGGTACAATCTTGGCATAATTTGTGATATGTTTGCAATAGAAAAAAAAGTATCAGCTATACACAAAAGTAAATTCTTTGAATCTTTTGAATGTGTACAAAATTTCAATTCATTAAGTTTTATTCAAACAAAATGTCTGCTTATACACACATTATAAGCCAAAAGTTCTAAACTGGAATGCTTAAAGGTACATTTTCACTATGAAATTTTCAAATTATTCTCATTTTAAAATTTCAACAATATCAAAATCAGGTTTATTTTTTTTTTATGATCTCAAAATACAAAGACAAAATAGAGTCATCATGAACAATGATCTTGTTCATAAAGTGTTAAAATGATGTTGCCGAGGTTCAAAATCTGCAGTTAGGCACATCATGAGAATGTGCTCTTATCTGGTGATAAGCTAAGATCTAATTTTGGAATGTAATGTTTGTTGGAAAGTTCAGCTGTGAATGTATCAATATTTAGTATAAAATATGGAGCACTTCTTGGAATACTATTAAAAGTATGGTCATTACAGCAGTGTTGGTAATTATCATTAGATTTTGAAATAAAATAGGAGGGGATTTGTCCACTCACTTTTGGAAGGAGACATCATTTTGGAATTAAGTTGTTTTTTCGTTTTCAAATTTCTGCTTTTTTAGTTTATCTTTTCCTACAGAAATTCACCTGGTTTTAGCAAAACATAGAACATGGCTTTCTGTACTGATCCTGTGATAAACACCACTGATTTCCATGAGCTGATAAAACACTTGGGTTATTTTCTTACTAATTCAGTCACAAATGGAAAAAGTCGTTAACAATTAAATTTATAGAAGATGTAGTTAATCTTCCTTTAATCATTGTTTTAAATAATTTTATTTTTACAGCTTATGGTTAAAATCAGATTGTAAAAAAAAAAAAAAGAGAAAAAAAGAGGCCTAATAAAAGTATCATGAAAGACTATTAGAAAGATCATTTTAAAAAGAAATTTAAATCTCCTTTATATTTTATTTTCTCACTACTTAGGAATGAGATTGATAAAGAAGTTAGTTCCAAAACATTTCCGTTCATTAGAGTAATTGGCAATATGAAAAATATGAGTAGCAGCATCAACAAATTTTATTTTGTTATCTCCTCATCATATAAACATTTCCAGGAGTAGCAGGTCTTACAGAGCAAATGAAATACACCTACCGTAATTCCCCATGTATAATACGCCTTCAGCCATAATACACAGACCTAAAATTGTGCTGAAAGTGTGGGAAAATGATTCTATTCATGCATAATACACACTTCCTCTAGTTTGGTTTTCAAACCCTATAAATTGTACCTTTCCAATTTCATTACGTCCAGCATTTCCTACTCTTATTAAAAAAAATGGATTTAAACATAGAATAATATTATTCTAATTTAGTTTTTTGATAATTCTTATTTTATGGCAATTTTTTAAAGATTTTTTGTAACTGTGCATGATATGCACCGCTGATTTTGCTTATTATTTTTTTAGAAAAAATGCGTATTATATATAGGGAATTACGGTACTTAGGTTTGTGTGTCACTAGGAAGAGGGACAAGTAATCAAGAACATGTCAATATTTTAAAGTTACATTGCTTCTTCTTCCATCTGTAATCAAGTTGGTGTAAAAATATGTGTTCAGCAAACCTGAAAGTTTTTTATTCTTTACAATATGATCAGAGATATTTGCATTGTGAATTTTACTATATTTTTGTGTGATGATATCTGAGCTTGTTTCACAGCGGAATTTCTGTAGTGTGTCAATTCAATTTAACTTAGTTCATTTGTGAGTATACCTAATTGAAGAGGGGTCAGGTCTTTTTGTGAAGCAACAGCAGGTTATATAGCTAGAAAAGCATGTTGCACTACTTCTTCATTGATACCAATACAATCTATTATAAGTAACGTTACTTTTGAGTAAACAAAATGTCATCCTATGATTGTAACTATTCATAAGCTTGCCCAAAATTTCAGGCTTTGTTATCTCATATTCTGAGAAATAGCTAGTTTTCATTGATATTTTTGAAAATCTAACAATGAAGTAATTGTTGTAACAAATTCAACAGGTAAGTCTGCAAGAATGAAAAAAGCATCAATGGGGTTGAAAGGGTGAAATGATGTCGCAAGAATAAAAAGTCACACATTCCCTGTTTTCCCCATAAATTCTTGTGCTTTAATTGTAACACGTGACACTCAAGTATTTTTTTTTATCCCTTGACCCATCAGGGTTGTAAGGGCACCACTGCAACCACAGTAGAAATGGTGCTTCTTCGGCAAGATAGCCTGACGGAGTCCAACCCACTCCAGACCGGTTTTGAATTCAGAGTTTGAATATTATCCGAGATATACTTGTCATCCATTTTAAATTCTATTCATACTATTTACATTCGGACTATTGTCCTCTCTACTCTTCCTCAGGTGCATATTGATCTTGGTAACCTACAGGGAGTTCTGAACAGAACCCTTTATTTAATCTATAGGGGTAGGTTGTTCTTGTTCCACTACTCATGTCTAGGAATATTTTCTAGCTTTTATTTTTAATACTGCTCAGTTATTGCTCGCCTGTTTCCATTGGGTGCAAGTACACACTGCCCAACCCAGGGATTGATCTCACAATCATTACGCTACCAAATTCACAAACCAATACTAATCCACTAGGTCATTGTACTATAGGACAATTTGTTGTATTGAAATTGTAGACTTTACTGGGAAAACTGAATCATTCTTTAGTCAAAAGACATTTACTATATGAAAGCTAAATTGGAGCATCAGAGTAGATTTGACTATTTTTCCTCTTAATAATTTTAGTCTATTTTAGTAGATGAGTTATCATCACTAAGGTGACATTTAAAGATCTATTTTATGAGGTCAACATTTTATTGCAGTATTAGTCACAATATAGTAAGATTTTAAACTAGAATTTATTTACATTTCTACACCTTTTTTTTTTGTATCTAAAGGTAAGCTAATTTTCTACGGATTATCTTTTCATCATAAACAGTTTTATTATTTGAAATGATACAGAGAAAGTGTATGCATTTCAGTAAATGTCATTCAGAATTTACAGAAGGAAAAGAAATACAATCGTGTTGACTTAAAGAAACTGCTGTGTAGGTTCAGTTGTTGGCGAGTCTCTTGATATCCAGCCATTTATCTCTTCGGATAATGAGAGTGGCTGGGTGTAGATGAGTTATCATTTTTTTTATTGACTGAACCTGACCTGATGCAAAGCCTCATTCATTTTAGATTTTATTTTTGTCACCCCCCCCCACCTCAGATGCTTGCCGTTGTTATATATATATTTGACCATCATGTGTACATATATACAAGTGTTTTAAGATCCCCCTGAAATCTTTATATGTCAGGGATTTTAATTATTAAATTTTGAATATGACCACAGCTTTATCATTTTAGCCTGTAATGATTCTGGCATCTTGCTTAGATGGCCAGCTGAGATTAGAGTCAGTTTAAAATTTCATGAATCAACCCCTTAAGACAAACATTACAAATCCTAGTAGAACAAAACAGGGATTAAAAAATACCATGTTTATAAGACAAGGATGTGTTTTCTTACCGGACTTATTCAACCTTTACAGTGAGGCAATTCTGAGAGAATTAGAACTCCTACCACTACCAGTGTTCATTATTGGTGACCACAACTGATAGTGTTGATAAGACACAGAAATGAAAATACAGGAACTCATACAGAAGAGATAAGTGAAAGAAAGGACTAACACATCAATTGTTAGAAAACAATGTCCAAAAAAAAAAAAAAAAAAAAGCAAAAAAGCCTAACATGCAAATTACAAATTGGAGACGCCAAAATCAAGGCAGTACAAAAATTTAAATATCTAGGATGTATTTTAAATGGAGGACAGAAAATGCAACACTAAAATCTGAAGTTGCATTGGGATAATGAAAGATGCCTTCCAAAAGTTAAGCAAAGTATTAAGAAACAGAAAAATCTGGTTAAAAACGAAGAAAAGAGTACTGAACTGTTACATAATATTGGTCCTCCTATATGGCAATGAATGCTGAACAATCACAGATGAAGAAAAGACTTTGAGACAATGGAAATGTGGTTCTATAGAAGGATGCTTAGTATACCATGGACTGAACATGTGAACAATGATGAAGTTTTAGAGAAAATGGAATAAAAAAAGGACGCATACTTAACATTAGAAAGAGACAGTTGAAATTTCGAGCACATAATGAGGACAGGGGGCTTAGAAGATTTGAAACTAACATATTAAAGTCAAGAGGGGCAGGGAAAAGCAGCACGTAATCTCCCTAACGAACTTGTGTGCACTGTAAATGGATGGTAGAACAGTGATTAGGAGCGTTAACGAAAAGACAAAATTTACTAAGAGCCAAAAAAGAAAGTAAATTGTAGAGCGCCACGAAGAGACAAGGCACACAGAAGAACGACGGACGTCACAATTAAGTACTAGTACTAACTAAGCAATTTAAATCCCAGCAAATTTTTACAGTTACTACATATACTTTCACAAATAATGCAGCATTTTTGCATGCAATCAATCTGTATATTTTAGAAATACATTTAAAAAAATAATTGTTATGACAAACCCAGTAAAAGATGTAATGCTTAATTCTTGACTGGACAAATATTAAGGAAAAAGGAGTTAATGTTCAAATAGTCAGAGTTAGTTAAGGTAACAGACCATAAGCAATGTCATAGTCACTATGATATTGCTTTAAAAATGAAATATGGTCTACATAAAAGTACACACTATGACATAGTGTGTAAAACTATGCTGAAAAGTTCCAACGTAAACAAGAAAGGATTCTAAAAACAATTTCTGGTCATTTGATCAGATTTAGGTAAATGGGTTGGACAGAAAAATTTTCAGCATCCTGTACGAAGCGTTAACACGTAGGGTAAAAAATTAGTAAGCTAGTCTATCCTTGTAATAATGATTAATAAATGAAATGAGTTCATATCACTTAGGTGCTTTCCACGTCCTTACCTTGTGCCAGACTTAGTTAAATTTAGTTCACTTACAAATAAATAATCATTCATGCATTTCTTCTTTGACTAGTGAATGTGCAGATGGTGTAAAAATGGGTAGTGTATCGGAATGAGAAATTGGGAGAGCCGAGTTCAAATTCCAGTCTGATTCGTTACAACTTACACTCTACATCACTTACGTGCAAATACCTTACGAAATGTATGCATCCATCTCCTCCACCTAGCTGTTTTTTTTTGTTTTTTTAGGAAAAATCATTGTTATTTTTTTTAAAAATTGAGAATGCAATATTCACTCGCAAAAAGGATTATCTTTATTCTTTCTTTACAATCCAAAATGCTTTAAATAAGCCACAAAAAAAAGGTTGATAAGCCGTAAATAACCCATAAGGGTTGATAACAAAAAGCAAATTAATCAATAAATCTTTGACTAACAGAGTCAGTGTGTACATCTTGATCGAAATTTTAAAAAGTAATTTGTAAAATTTTAAGATTAAGAAAATGCCCTATACAAAAACTAAAGAGTTCAACAATAATGAGTTTTTAGCAGGATGAATTCAATTATTGAAAATGGGAATGAAGTTCAAATCTCACCGAAGGCCACTTCTCTCTAATTCCAATATACTACTTAAAAAGGTTAGTCGCAAAATGTAAAAACGATCTGAGAAAGAAACTAGTAAAAATTACTGAGCAATTCACAGGTCAACATTCATTATTTTATTTTTACTGACACAGTTTATTATTGTTTGTCAGATGTCAAAATTGTTGTTGTTAAGGAAGCATACACTGTGGAATAGGTTCTCTTGATTATAAAAAAAAAACAAACTCTAAGGTAAATTAACGTGATAAAATTGTGTTGTTTACTAAACACGAAGACAAAAAAAACTTAATTTGTAGAAATTTTCAAGATACAAAAACAAAAATAATTAACAAAACACTTCCTTTTTTTTAGTGTTGGTATTTTCACTAAAATAAAAATTCTAAAGTGCTAAAAACAAAAATGACTCCAAAATATTCATAAAAATTTTAACATTTAAATTGCAGTTGGCATTTTCATCAACTTCACACAAGTAAACTATCATTAACAAAAAATACTTTCATTTTTCTGGAGCAAAAAGATAAAATTAATAATACACAGTTTGCAGCAAGAATTTGGATCTTGCTTTTATCCATGGGAGGTGGTGAGTCTACAAATGAATCTAAATTCTAAAATAAAAAATAGATATTTATTAATTATTATTTAATGTCTCTAGAAGGGCTGAAATGTGAAATATAGCACATTTTTCGACGACGATAACAATGTTAATCGAGGATTTTTTTTTTACCTCAATGAGTTTAATTTCAATGCAGAAGAGAAAAGTCATCAATAATTTAAAATTTTATGACCATTCATTAAAATCTAAAAAAAAAAAAAAAAAATCAAAATCTGCTAATTTTTGATCGGGAGACGAACATTGTTATTATTTTTTCCCCTTTTGATCTTAAATAACAAAAATGAGCTTACCTATTTTAGTAATTTCCATCAACTGTATAAAAATAAGACTTTTTTGTTGTTGTTTATTTGTTGGTATATGGCAGGGTAAAATGCCGGTCGAATTTAATAGCTGAATAGCCTAAAACTGGGGAAGGGGTTGCCTGCCCACTCTGTCGAGATGCTTACTTTTTCTTTAAGTTTTCCAAAACTTGTAAAATTCCACAGTAAAAACCCGCCACCCATCCACTAGGAGGAAAGAAAGTTAAGTGTAGAATTAATACTGTTGCTGCTACTGTTCTACTGTTAATAGTCGCAGAATTTGGTAGCCAGGAACTGGAGGAGAGAGAGAGAGAAAATCGTCTGTTTTTTATAATGGGAGTGGCGGAGGAACTTGGGAGAAATGTGCAAAGGATGGGGAGAATGAGTAAATGACGAGGGAGGGAAACTTGATCTTCCCTCTCCCACTTACTTATATAGTGAGTGGGAAGACAGAAGCAGGTTGATGCTGAGGGTCGGGGAACGAAGTGCAACTAACACAGGCAATCAAGTCTCGACACAAACTTCAGGGCAAAGATGTGGCCAAATAGTCGTGCTCTGGGTACTTGGTGTTGTACCTTAGTTGTATGAAATGACTTATGTTTGTAAAAGAAGAAAAAAGTATCACATTTTTATTTTAAGTAACTAGTTGCTTTTTTTAAATGAATGTTATTTATGTTTCTGTTTCATTAACCGTGTTTTTTTTTGTTTTCATTAAGACTCGACTAAAAAAATAAAATGAATGTTTCTGGGTGTTTAAATCAAATGTGTAATTTTTTTAAATAAGTATTTCAAAAGTCAAAACTGTCTATGCTTAAAAAAATATTCAACGTTTCTTCGTCTAATAACAGAAATTTCCTCATAGATGTTATTGTTCTATGAGGAAATTTCTGTTATTAACACAAGGGTGCCTAACTTGGAGATTAAGCAGAATTACTCACCTAACTAGAAAATCATTTTTTCGTTAGAATCAGCTTAAATAATTAGAAACAAGATTGCGAGCAAACTAGGTCCAGGAGATCAATTAATCAACAGGTTCGATTATTACAAAGTCCAACCAGAAACACAATAACCTTGTGTCAGACAAAAAAAAACTGAATGAATAATAAAGTTTAATAAACATACACAAAAAATTGCAGATTGGCTTGAGATATGGTAGAATATGGAAAAATGAGAAGAGAGGCTCTCGTTGAAATCTTTTGTTGATCAAATAAACAGAAATAAGTAAAAATTTGATCATTTTCTTTTTCAAATAAATCTTTTTTTATTTTACAAATAACAGAACCAAAATAAACAAAAAAAAAAGTATAAGAAAATTAAATAAATTCTAGTACGTTTTTTGTTAAAAAAAAAGTTTCTATTTTATTTTACCAACTTTTAACCAAAAAAGAAAGTGTTTAATTTATTTTTCAATTTCTACAATAACTTATCGCCATTCACTAATCACAAACTGTCAGGTACAGCACAACAAAAAAGAACCTTATCACCAGTTGGAGGTGACAGAGAGTACAGTACACGTTTCTAAACTCTTTTCTGTCTCGAGGAAGGGTGGAGAAAGCTTTTTTACCTGTCATCAATCTAGCGGAAAGAATGCTTCAGCTGTGGGACAAGACTTTTGAAAAACTATCCACAGGAATGTAAGGGGGAAAAAAAGAAGATTTTTTAGGGGTTGGATGGACAGAAACCACAAATAACTAAGTGTTGTATTTGGTTTCCATAAAAAGTAAGGATTTTTTTTAGCTGGGATATTTCACAAGCTTCAGTGATTATTGATGCTAAACCAGAGTCCATTCATTCACGAAAGCATTTTTTGCGTTATTTTTAGTTTTAGAGAATCTTATTTCAAAAGAAAGTAAAGTAGAAAGATCATAATTTTTAACTTTACTCGGTGACTCAGTTTGTGATGGTGGGGTTCAATTGAGACCTTTATTTATAAAAAGGAAAGGAAACTTAATGATTTTTCGAAACTCCCCAACACACTTAGTGTAAATGTAGTAAACCAGCTTTTCGTTTGTTTTTGTTTTTTGTGGGGGGATATTTCAACGCCAGTTTTTTGGGGTTTTTTTTTATTATCAAAGAAACACATAAATGATCATTGCTACTTCATAAAAATGAAAAATAAAACATTCATTAAATTTCTGTCTCATTTTTTAAATTTGCTGTTTAGCGGGGGGGGGGAGTGACCAATATCATAGGGAGCGTTTGAAACTGACAATGTGGACATCGGAATCAACATTTCATTGTTACTGTCAGTATCACGCCTGAAGCGATTTTTAGACTATGTTATGAAACTTACAGTCACCATACAGTGTTGATTCCTACGTCCTCTCTCTCTCTCTCCCTCCCTCCCATGTGCGTGCATACACACAAAAGAAAGCACATACATACACAAGGTGAATTTAGACAGGAATTATATACAGACAGTGAAAGTCGTATCAGCATGTGCGAAAATGCAGATATAAATAATAAAGTAAAGACAAAGGGAAGACTTTTCTTGACCAACATACTTTATCAGGCCAAATGATTTTTCCATTTGCCTTGATAAACTCCATTAGAGGACAAAACAGGTTGATAAAGAAAAGTTCTCCCCTTTGTTTTTATTCATATCAGCATATGATTACAAAATTCAGAAGATTCAAGTCACCTACAGATTCATCATATAGGCACATTTTTTTTTTTTTTTTTTAAGCGTATCACCCCAAGCAAGGCTGGAGGCCACTATCACGCATGGGGCTACAGAAGGGATGGAGGAAGAGCAGACAGGAGTGGTAAAGGAGAGAATGTGGAGAAAGAGAAAGACGGAGGGTCGATCAAGGCAAGGGGGTTACAGAAGATTTGGAGCAAGAGCAGATAGGAATGAAAGATGAAAGGATGTGGAGAAGGGAAGTGGATAGATCAAGGCAACTGGAGATGACGATTGACGCTACACTTAAACCGTTGGAGATTGTATTTGTCAGGGAAACAGTAATAGGGAAGGGAGTTCCATAGGCGAGATGTGCGAGACATGAAGCTATTGGAGTAGAAGAGACGTCTACATCTAACAGTTTCAACGGTGAAGGGGTGGGAACGGGATGCCAGCCTCGTAGGACGTTTAAATTCACGAGGCCTAGGGACAAGCAAAAGCAACTCCTCGGAGCAATTACCGTGAAAGTACTTGTAGAAAAGGCAGAGCGATGCAACATCGCGTCTGTGAGAGAGCGACTGCAGACGAGATGACAGATCAGGGCCAATCACATTGCATATCCGTCTCTGGATCTTATCAAGAACCCTGAGGCAACCAGCAGTAAAGTGACATACTTTTTTATTTATTAAAATTATTGAACAAAAATAATAAATTACAGTGGTTTAATAAAAATTTATATTGTCACATGAAAACAACATGATTTGTTAAGATTAACAAACTATTTAACATGTTCAAAAATGCTTCCCTTCATATTTGATACAACACTGAACTCTATCAGCAACACCTCTACAAACCATTTGACACATTTCTACATTAAAATTTAAGATGAACTGCTTGTTTTAATTTAGGAATTCTTGAACCTGTAAACAAGACCTTTCAGTACCCTCCACAAGAAAAGGTCTGGTGATCATAATGGCCATTCAATTGCTCCATGTGTAGTCCTATCCAGCTCAGTTCAAAGAAAAAAAAAGTTGGGGCGTTACTTTTGCCAAACCTATTATTATTATTATTATTGTTGTTGTAATTGTAATAATAAAAATAATAAGTACCTCAAAAATTTTCTAAAAACAAACATGGAAAAAGGCCCCAAAGCTGATAAAAAAAAAAAAAAGTTTTGACATCAAAATGCTTCTGTATTAAGAAAGACCAAAGTATCTTTATTATTTTATTAAATTTTTAAATTCTTTCTAGCATGTTCAAAATTTTGGCCAGTGAGTGGACCATAGATAGGGAATTTAGTGACTTATATAGTTTATTTACAAATCTCTCTAAATGTCTACATGTCAAATTTTTATTTTTGGCATGAAAACCCATTAGAAATTAAAACAATATTCATTTATTTAAATGTCTCTTACAAATAAATCACAAGTGGAAAAATTGAATAAAAAATGAAATTAATTTGACAAAGATAGTTAAAAATATGCAAAAATCTTTAAATGATGAAAAAGGACAAAACATTTAAAAATTATATTATCAAAACTACAAATTTTTAGTAAATTTAATGTGTCAGTCTATAAATAAGCTATGAAAATATTTACATTATTTATTTACTAATATCTTTATCTTTGTTGTTATCACAAAGTTTCAGCTGTTGTACCTTCTGGTCTTCTTCAGGGTTATGTTGATCCAGATAACCTTCAAGGAATTTCAAACCAAACCCTTTATTTAATCTGGAGAGGAGCATATTAAAGATTAGATATCTCTAGATAGTGAAATGAGAACAATGTAAGTGTTCTGTTTGAAATTATCTGAAGTTTACCTTGATTGACAAACACTTGAAAAGGCAGGAGGACACAATGTTGCAGTACTAACAACAACGGTGAGGACATCAGTCCAAATGTAAATAATGTAAAATCCTCATCCCAGAAATTCAGGTAGCAGCCATAAAAATATGTATAAATCCCCACCACCAACTCCCATGCCATTTTTGGGCTTCCAGGCAACTCACGAGTTGGTACTGACAGGAGAGAAAAATTAAATATTTGGATATTTTATTAAATGAAAACGATAAGTATGGTTACTTTAATAAGTAAATAAATACATCAAATTTTGTGGCAGATTTTATTTAGATTACTAGCTGTTTATATAATCAAAGATGTTACAGAGTTGGATTTATAAAACAAGTATGTCAAATCTCTCATTAGCTCTAATGAATGACATGAAATACTGGTTGAAATGGAAGAAAGAAATAATAAGCATGTTAATGCTATCTGTATTTGAACCTGGTCTGAGGCAAGGTTCAGGCTTTACTTATTGTCCAATGACATTATTGCAACCTTCCCATTAATCATTTTAGCCACTTTCTGCATTAACAAAAAAGTGCTCAATATCATAGATAGAGCATTTGAAGAGACAGTCAATGTGGACATGGGAATCAACACTTCATTGTTACTGTCAGTTTCATGCCAGAAGGGGTCTTCAAACTGTTATGAAACTTACAGTCACCATGCAAGGCTGATTTCTACATCCACACAATCTCCCTCTCACACACATATATATATATATATATTTTATATATTGTTGTATCCTTAAAGAAGGTTACAAACAGACAAAGGTGGTACTCAAGTGAAAGGAACAGCAACATGGACATAAATGAAAGAAAGAGAGGTTTATTGTAAAAGAGAATACACTACTGAAAGACAGGGAATTGGTTAGCAAGCTAGTAACTCCCAAAGCAAGGATATTTGCCAACTACCCTATGCGGTCAGATGTAGCACAAGGTCAATTTTAACGTGGAGTATCCAAGCCCACAAGCTCGGGCAAAAATTCCCCGTAGACTCTGTAAAAAACGGGGTCAGGTAGCTGTTTACCACCCCAGATGAGACTCTGCCCTTCGGCATAGCTTTGTCTGGGTTCCTCTCTGCCCGAAGACAGAGAGTTCGACCAGCTTAGCTGGAGATGAATCACCAACTAATTACCAAAGCAAGTCTGCCAGATATATCCTGTGCTTACTATATATAGTCAGTCCACATATGCAATAGGGAGTGTGTGACTTTCCATTACAACATATATATATATATATATATATATATATATATATAATGTACATGTATGTATGTGAGCTGCAGAGAGAGGAGATAGATTCGTGTCTTTCCCAAGAACATTGTGTAAAAGTCAATGCAACAGGCTGGGCTGGAATTTCAATTTGGTCAACTTTTTTTTTTTACCTACCATTTATAAAAAATCATGTTGAGCAAATAATTTTAATAGTGGAAATTTAGTTATCACTCACCTTTGTAAAATGGAAGCGGAATTTAATATTTAGATCTGATATGTATTATTTATTGGCAAAGAATGTATAAAAATATGATTGGATTTTCAATTAAAATTTTGTTATGGAATGAAAAGTATTTTTTTACAAAAGCTTTTTCTTTTTCAGAAAAAGCACACAAGCAAATGAGATGCAAACTTGAAACAATTTAAAATGCATATTATTATAAACACTCCTAAAGATTGGAAGATCAAAAGTGAATTTTCAACAAATGTACCATTCTTTTTGGGAATAATTCCTTTGAAACAGGATAAATAATTTTATAGACACTATAGGGTGCTGAAAAATCTTTTGCCTGGCTCAATTCCTAAAATTAGACCAAATGATTAAATATCAAAACGGTGGAATAATGGATAGCAGCTCAGACTGAGGAATCTGAGAGCTGAGTTCAAATTCCAGTCAAATTCATTACATTCACTTATATGCTAATACCCTTGGGAAAGGTATGAATCCTCTTCTTCTCCCCCAGCTATGGATAAAATAGCAGGACAGAGCGGTTCTGTAGCCTTGGATGGCAACTGGTCTACTGCAGAAAGAAATGGCAACCTACTACAGAAAAATCTAACCCGTCAGTCATGCATCGAAAGATACAGGATCATCTAGGCATGTATTATGCATGGCACATAACTGACTATTTTGATTTGTAATCATAATCTCATCATTTTCAACCATACTAGTTGACTTATATTGTCAAAAGTGACACCATATTTTGTTAAATCACTACTATTATTAGCTTTTCACATTTGAAGCTTTAAATACATATTTTATCCAATTATACTAATAAGTAGTAATTCTGGTAGAGTCTTAATAATAAGAAAACTGAGCCCCTACTTTATGTCCAGTAGAATCTTATATTAATACTAACTTGCCCTTGCTGTCAAAAATGATATGAAAATGAATTATATTTTTTAAGTGCATAAAATTATCATGTACATAAAATTACATGTGAATCTTTAAATAGACTTTAAAAGTATTATTGCAGTTGTACTCTGGCTTTTATACGGAATCAGGGTTTTCCATGTCTTAACTTCATAAACATCATAGAACAGTTCACTGTTATCATAACGAAAATGACTGGAATCTGATGTTGATAGTGCAAGGGAGATAACTATAAAGCAAAGGATTAGAAATCAAAACGAAATGCATATATGTGACATCACACAAGGCCATTTCAAAGTTCCAGCTTCCCAAAGAATATCAGGGTGTAGACAAAGGAATTCATACAGGCACCACATTGGTTCTTGATGATGACTGTGACAGTCGAAAGTACTTGAACAAAAATAACAAAATATAAACTTCAGACAGATTATACCCAACTTCAAACAATACTCAACACCTTTTCAAAAAATTTGAAAAATATAATAAAAAATTAGATAGACCTTGTCAGTTCTTTCTATTCAAACTTATTTGGATGAATAATTATTTATATATATAAAAATTTCAACTGCAAGATCCAAATTACAGAGAACCAATATTATTTACAAATTTACATGTCTCATAAGGAGCTGTGTTCCTGACCAATCCAAATTTGTAAATAATTATATTGGATATACTACATGTTTAACAAGAAGACTCATGTTACATCTCTCTGACCATAGCTCAGTTAGGTCATTTAAATACACATGGAGATCTATCAAACTATCTGTAACATACTTGTTGATAATACAAATATAACAACAGCATCTGCATGTACAAAAAGGCCAAAAATAATGGAAGCATTATTAATAAAAAAGTAAAAGCCAATACTCAATATCAATTATGAACATGGCCATAACGTGCTGACAGTGTTTGGAAAATAAAACATTCTTATAATTCTAGATACATACATACATAAAACAATCCAATCAGTTAAAAGTAAAATAAAATTTATCCTTGATAATGGCTAAAAGTATAGCCAAGAGTGCTTGGAAAACATTTGGACAATTTTTATATCATTTATGTCCTGAAAAGAAAAAATTATACGAACACGAGAAATTATATGTCAACCACAGCATCTTGTCAGTCTTTTTGAATGAAACTTGCATATATTTCAATAAGTCAAGAAAAGTTCAAGTGACTTATCTGATTAGTCAACTCAAGAGTTTTGCATTGAAATGCTAACCTGGCCCTGATGAGTATTTCAACATGAAAATCAAGTCAGCTAACCAGATAAATCACTTGAACTCTTCTAGATTTATTAAATATTATATCTCTAGTAATCTATTGGGTGCTTTTTGGCAGACATTCTGGGAGTATAAAAAAACACGTTGAATTATCATTTTATATATATATATATATATATATATATATATATATATATAACGATCTGCCTAAGTGAAACCTTGGTAGGTTTGTCTAGCTCATTAGGTTTGACTAGGTTTGCTCTACGTTTGTATCGAGCTCTTTAGTTAGTTGTTTACTCGTATCAGGGTTTTTTCTTTGGGCCTTGAACCTGTATCTGTGCGATTATTTTTGACAGACTTTCATGTTCCTGGCTCTTTCTTTTTTAAAACCTTTTTTTCCCTTCGAGATTGATTTGGCTATTGTTAAATCAAGAATTCGAAGGTTTTTCAACACGAGTATAGTTACATACATATACACATATATATATATATATAGTGAGAGATGCAGCCTTCTCAGAACTAGTAATTCAAACGTGTATTTGTAATCTATCCAGATTCATCCCAGTATAAGATACACTGTGACTTTTAGAAAAGAAAATAGTCTGCCTTATATGGTCGGTGATACTAGATCAAGTAAAATATATTCTGAGAAAGAACTGAATTATTTTTCAGTTGCAATCAACCACTTTTATTTTACATTTGTGAATTGGGTTTCATTATTAAAAATATTACAATTATATTTTATTTGTAACTGAAAATAATATTGATAAAGATAAAATTGAAAATCAAGTAACAATATGGTTTAAGTAATAAGAAATTTTAAAACTGGGTAAGGCAAAGAAAAAATAGAACCAGTAAAACAGATTTAATTTTAGTAAATATTTTTAACAGCAATCATATTAAGAAAGAAAAATTTTATTTAAAAAAGAATTTATTGCAATATGAATTTTTCATATTTTAAAGTGATCCCCGAGTAAAACTAAGAGTCAGTTACTGTAGAGCCCTAACAACACTGTAAGCAAATCTCAAAGAAAACATTCATTTGTATGCTACAAATTTCAAAGACACTTAAATAGAGCGATAGCTTTGGGACTGTGATGCAAAGGGATTGTTTAAACATGTACCCAGATTTAAACTTGAACTAATTATACTAACAAAGACGTTATTAAGCAAAATCTGTATCAAATGTTCCCGCCATGCCGTATTATCAATAACTTTACCAATACATGAAAAATATACTGTTGAATACTGTAAATTCTGAAGTAAAATAAACCTATAGTTTATACAATTCTTGATTTAGTAAAACTCATCTTATAACCAATTTTAATTCATATATATATATAAACAAATTGATTTTATATGAATCTTGTAAAGAAATAAATAAAATTTATGGATAATGAATTTATTATACATAGTCAATTTGTAAAAATTTGATTGAGCTGTTGTTTTTCAAGTTTTAACAAGTGAATGAAATTATTTCATTAATCCAAGATGAAAACTGTCATGGCTTCATAGTTTCTCCAAAGCCTGAACTTGAATTTACTAAATAGCCAAGGTTGGGCAAAAATTGAATGCCTTTACCAGATAAGCTATGGTGTTAAGCCAACACACTTAAAGTAATGGCAATTATTAAATGGGAGAAGATTAAACTTCAATACTACTGTGTTAATCCAACTTTTAATGAAATAATCCACTTAGTATCCCCTTTTTTCACCCATAATCTTCTCAAAAAGTCAATGTGAATAGCAGTTACCTTACAAAAATCTAGTTAATTAAGAAAATCTTTTACATGTTTCAATACCACATGCAAAACAAATTGCACAGGTGAGAGTGTAAACATGTGCATGTTTAATTTAGAGTGCTTACTATGGCACAATGGTTTACAAATTCATCTTAAACACTAGAGAGGGCTACCACTATGACAGACTCAGCTAAAATTAGAAAATTTATATTCAGCTTTAATTGTGAGATAGAATAAAATATATTTGACAAAACTGTCTGAGGTTTCATCTGAAGTTTAAATTGACTTCGTTATATTCACATATGAAATATTAGCAGTAATAGTTTTGTTATTTTTTAACCCCCTTCTCACTTCAGGATGTGAGTGATCATGACTCTCCATAGATTTTTGCTTATTATCTGTGAAATGCAATGGATTCTTGGGAAAAATAGTGGAGTTATTTCGCATTACCTTCACCACAGCTTGAAATTTCAGAGTTTTCTTCTCTTAGACTAGTTGGTACCCAAGGCTGGAGTGCCCAGTCTACCCTGCTATTTCATCTATAGCTAGAGGGGAGACGGATTCATGCCTTTCATAAGGGGTTTTATGTAAGCAGACTAACCCAGAATTTGAACTCAGCTTGTCGATTCCACACCAATATCTGTTACACTACCTGCACATCCACAATATCACTTTTGTTTATTTTGAAATCCTAATGAGCCTCACAAACATGTTATATTGGCTGTAATCTTAATCTACAGCTTTACATCCAGCTAGAATGATAATGCTTTTTATCACAAACTTATCTGATAGAAGGAAAGCGGTTTTCCCATTAAGGCAAAGAAATTTGTGTTTTTCTACTGTAAAGAGTTATATTAAATAAACTTTCTCTCTCTCTATATATATATATATTATATATATATATATATATATATATATATATCTGCCGTGAGCCGACGACTTAGTGGTAGAAGTTCCAACTGATGCCAATTCAGTCGGGTTTCGATCCTAGCTAGAGGCAACCGGACGTCTAGCCACACTGATGAGCTGTGAAACAGCGAAACAGTCTGTCTGTGGATGACAAATATATATATATATATATATATATGAGGAATATATATATATATATATCTATATGAGGAATCTAAATGAAATAATAATAAAAACGTAAGAATATTAATCTACAACCCAGTATGTCTGAAGATTTTAATTAATTTTTTTAATAATTTTTATCGTTCAAAACATATATATATATATATATATATATATATATATATATATATATATATATATTATATATATATATTAGTGTGTGTGCGCACGCAATATAAGAGTTGCAATTGCCTAACAGTAATGATTAGAGCATCATTCAGAAAGGATAAACTTGAAGAAAAAAATTATCCTGTCCTGGAGCTTATAGTAAGTGGAGCCAGTCCTACTGATATGAAAATAATACATTGGAATCTAATAGCAAATTTAAGATTCTATGATAAAACAAAAATAGTAAAAATTAGAATAAACAGGTTATATAAATAAAATATGATTTATTATAGAAATCAACCTTTTATATAATTAAAATCTAACACACGCATACCTACACTTAAAATTTGCTACATTTCTGAGGGAAGAGGGGTCAATATTGGAGATAGAATGTATGTAGATATATACAGTGAACACCAAAATAAACACTGACTGGTGAGTGGCAACTTTATGCCTTAAGCAATCATCTGCAATATTATCAGTCCTGGCTTAGTATCTCAGTTTTATTCACCTATCCTATTGCTTCCCTGTGCCTTTTTTATAACTATTTTGATGGCAATTGTTCTGATAAGCTTTCATCTTTGGTATCTCGACTTCATGAATTCAAGTGCAGTACTAGATTAGCAGCTAAGTTTCATAATTACATTGTTAAAATTGCATGATGTTAGTTCTATGATAATTGTTTCTTCTCCTGTACATTTCACTTTCCTGTCAATTATGATCTTCAAAAAGTTAAAAAGCAACATCAATCATCATCTTCTCTCCTTGAATCCAGTTCTTTTATTGTTCCTTCTCCTCAATGATGTTTTCTCAGTTTCTTTCACTCTCAGTAACCTCTTTTGCCTTAGTGGCTTTGTCACCTTTCTTGGAGAGAAATGATTAAAAAGAAGTACATACATACATACATATCCATCTTCTAATGCTCTGGATTGAGCAGCTTGGTGGAGGAAGTTGTTGCACTTGGCACCTGTCTTGTGGGTTATGTATACTTGGATGAGTATCACCACCGGAAATAGGATTAGCTGCACTTTATTGTGTCTAGTAACTTCATTTCATCTTCATCTTCACTGAAGCCTGCACTGTATCAATCAGAGTTCGATTCTCAGTAGTGGATTCTCACTGCTGATGAGTCCCCAAAATAGGCCCAAATGGCTGTCCAGTGCTTTTCTGTATTCTGTTGAGGTTTCTAGGTCTGGACATGAATTATTATGAAAAATTATTCAAATCCCTAAAATTTCTATTCAGTTATATATATATATATATATATATATATATATATATATATATTGTTGTAACCTAGGGAAGGTTATTGAACAGAATAATCAAAGGAAGGTTGGTAATGAACAATAATACTTAGGACAAGAACAACACATATAAGATTTGCCAGTAGCACATAGAAGTATTAGTCAACTGCTAGAAGTAAGTCAAGTGAATTCCACAATGAATCTTCAACTTCAGACCAACATACTGTATTTACTACTGTATTTATGCGAATGAGGACATACCCATTATTGTCCATAGGTATGCTACAATATATATATATATATATATATATATATGTATGTATGTATGTGTGTCTGATGATTGCAAAAGCATGAAACCCAGGGTCACAAACTCATATCCATACAACTGAATATGCAAGCTCTATTATTGATATTGAGTGCTTTCCACTAAGTACTATATATATATATATGAGTGGGGAATGTATGACAAAGTGGAAAAAGTTTTCTTGTGATGCGTTTCATTCTTTAGATGAAGTCCTAAAGGATGAAATGTATCCCAAGAAAACTTTTTACACTTTGTCATACATTTTCCCCCAATATCGTTCTATATATATATATATATATATATATATATATATATAGAGATAGATAGATAGATAGGGAGAGAGAGAGAGTATGTGTGTGTATGTAAATAAAATTATCCATGTTTAAGGGTTTGATTAAATAAAACAAATTTTTATATGATTCAAAGATATCCCTCTTTCTGTACGAGTGTATGTATAATTATCCATGAGAGCCTAGATAAAAAAAAAAGATATTCTGTAGATAGTCATTTGAATGTGCTTTCAGTTTCTGCATCAATAATACAGTCAATCAATTGTATATTTTGTGATATCAATGCATTAAAGAAAATTTCATACAATAAAAATAATCACTCCCACCAACCAAACTTTTTATACATAAATCATGTTATATATAAAATGCAAGCCATATTTTTCTGCTTTAACACAAAAATAAACCGTTTTCTATAAAATTCCAATATTTGGTACTTTTCAAAAATAAAGTCCCTGAACAATTTATCAACTTGTTGATGCACAAAGTGATGGATAAACTTTATTCAAAAAGGTCAACTCCTCAAATGTCATTTTAAGCAGCAACAACATTTATCTCATAATTCATTTATTTTCATATAGAATTTAAACTGACAAAACAAGAATTTATCCAAACAAGTATTCTTATCTTTGTTGATTTAAATGGTTCATTCTCCAATATCCCCTTCCACCAAGTGAATTTAGTAAAGTTTTTGGGAGGGACAACATGACTAATTTTAATATTAGATTAAAAAAAAATAAGTTTGCTCACTGGATATCAAGTGAGAAATCTTTTTTTAGTAGATCATATTGGTATCAATGAAGAAATAGTACAACATAATTTTCTGCAAGCATTTTCATCCATAGTACCTGCCATTGCTTCACAAAACTAACTCCTACTCAATTAAGTATACTTGCAAATGAGCTAATAGCTTAATTGAATAGAAATTCCACAGAAATTACGCTGTGAAACAAGTTCAGATACCATCGCACTCAAAAATATAGTAAAAATGCACAATATACACAACTTAAAGGACTTAGATCATGTTGTAAAAAATAAAAACCTCTCATATTTTATGCTAACAAAGCAAGAACATGTAGATCTTGGATACAGATGGCACAAGTAGCAATGTAACCTTCAGATGTTAACCTCTTCCTGGCTGCCAATTCCTGTTCCCAGAAATGCACAAAACTAATTGGGTAGGCTGTATTCTAACAGACCTGCTGCTTTTGGAAGCCAGTGCACAACTAAGAGCTACCAAAATAAAATTTGTTATTGATACTGATGCTAGTATTTTTATATTACCTATTTCTCTTGAATAGATTTTTTTTAACTTAGCTTCTATATCAATCTCATCTCTCTAAAAAAAAAAAAAAAAAAAAAAAAAAAAAAAAAAAAATGTCCAAGGCAAACATATCTGGAAATTTAAATTTCTTGTTTAAAAAGATCTCTCCAATGTACTTTCATGGTACTCGATTAAGCTTCTATTTCTTAAATGATTTGACTTTACCATAGATGATAAAAAATATTCATAATATTATAGAAAGGAAGATTAAGTTACATCATTGATAAATTTAATTGCTAACAATGTTCGTCCCTTTGTAAATGAATAAGGAAATATACAATCTTGAATAGGAGATTGTATGTGTTTAATTATTTTTTTACTGTTGGCAAGTTACACACTATATAAAATTGCTTTATATATTTATCCATATTTGGTTATCTGTTATCTAATTTTATAAAATGGTCCAATACCAGGTATATTTATCTGGCCTTCCCGCCAAGGCTGGATGTAACACAAAGTCATTTTAAATGTGGGGAGCACCATAAGCATAATTATGCATATAGGCCATGGACAAAAAATTGTTTTTTGCCCAGTCCATCTAAAATGAAGAGAAACATAGCCCCAGTTACAGCACAGTGGGCATTAACCACACCTCAGTAAACCCTCATTGGCAATGGTCAACCCCTGTGCTATGGTCCAATACCAGGATGAAACAATTAATGAAAGTTATAAAAAATAGATTTGCACAAAGCTTTCAATATAAAAAGGTGTAGGATAAGAAACAGACATATCATTTAAATATCTTAGAATTATTACCTGACACTGAAAACTCTAAGTTTTGTAGATATGATTTCTTCATCAATGATTTCTAATTGTATTGCAAAAGTCGGTCATGACATACAATAAGTTACTCTATTCTGACTACCTTTAATATTTGCTATGTGAGAAATGTACTCAGGAAGTATTGACAGGTGGTGTTACTGGCAATCTGATTTTGCTGGGTTTAAACTATAAAAAGCACAGCATGGTAGTTTATGGTTTGTCATAAATTCATATGACATGATTCAATGTTGTGGCAAAAGTGAATCCCTGCTAAATATGCAGCTAGTAACTTTCTGTCAAAAGTAGAATACTTTGCCTGTGTTTATGTCAACTTTATGGAAAAGAAACCAATAAGAAAGTGTATCCCATTTATTTGATGTAATGCTGTACCAACTGCATACTGTCAGTTGATTGACCGATTCAATTTTTACAGCTTATCAACCCTTTGAGGACCATAAAATATTGTAAGAATTCTTTTCTTTTTTAGATAATAATGGTTTAGTGATACAAGTCTTACTAATTAACCCATAGCTGGGGGGGGGGGGCAGAAGAGGTGGATTCATACTTTTCCCAAGGGTATTTACACATAAGTGAATATAACAAACTCAATGGGAATTGAAATTCAGTTCTTCAATTAACAATTTCAAGCGGTTATCCATTACACCATCCATATGTCCAAGCTTACAGTACCTGATATTCCCAAACGATCACCTATCTGGGTACTGACCAAACTCAACATTGTTTAACTTTGGTGATTATATGGGAACTGGTGTTTCAACATAATGTGACCATAAACCTAGAGTACTGTCAGTGACCAACTGATAGAGACATCAGATTGTGGGTAAGCTAGAACTGTTACATATTTTTAAAACCTTGTACATTCCGGATCAATCATGACACGCCACAGATTCCGTTTCTTTATTATCTGTGAATTACCATGCATTCTTATAAAAGTTACTGGAATGGTTTTCCACTGCATTCTCCATCGCTTGAAATTCTGATTTTTCTTCTCTTAAACTAGTTCCCATCCAAAGCTAGAGAGCTCAGTCTACTCTGCTATTTAACTTATAGCTGGGGTGGAGAGAAGAGATTGAGTCAAGCCTTTCTCAGGAGTATTAGCACAAAAGTGAAGGCAACAGACAAGCTAAGAATTTGAACTTTGTTCATCGATTCCATTTTCAACACCAATATCTACTACTCTAGTCTTTAGGAATAATCTCCTGTTCAAACAAATAGAGATCGTACAATTTTGGCATTATTGGGTATAAGTTTGCAAAAATAATTATATGCCCAAATTCTACAGTCTTAGAACCTTTTGGATAGGGAACAAATTTCAACGCATTCATCTTTTAAAATTTATGCTTAAGGTGCAAGAAACCAGACATGTTTTGTTTTCGTTTCAACTCATGTTCTTTCAAAAAGGTTTTTTTTCTTAGTTAAAGTTGCGGGGCAAGATGGTTACGCACAAAGATTATTTTACAGAACTTGAAATTCCAAATTCAAGTAAATGATTCATTTTCACTTTTCAGGAATAAAAATCTCAAAGATCATCAAAATTCAATTCATGTTTGTAAAATATTTTTTGATTTCATAAATTTTCTTAAAAGTGATATTCTTGAAAGTTAAAAAATGATTTGCTGCTATTCTGTAAAAAAATAAAATTCATTAAATCATCCCATTCTCAGTATTTTTATACTAAAGTTTATAGTATTTCTTGGGTAATAATAAGGGTTACTTGACGGTGACAGGTTATACTGGGTTACATTACATAGCAGCACGTAATTTTTCGGACGCTATATAGTTTGACTTTTTGCACCTCCAACATCAAAATACCATTACTTCCCGCGCATTAAAATTCAAATTATGACATTTAAATTGAACATCTGGAATCTATTAGGTTGAAGAAAATCAACATTGACATTAAAAAAAGGTATTTTCAATTTAATATAAATTCAAGAATCAATATCGAACAGGAAAAAATCCATGGGGATTTGATGCCAAAAAAAATGATAACATTTATTAATCTCTGTTTCCACATAAACACTGAGTGAAAGTAATCATCCATTTGTTGATCCATATTTTGTGTACTGCTTTGATTTTTTTTTATTTGTTTCTTTTCCACATAGCTTCCACCAATGTTCGGAGGTTCAAAAAACAAAGCGCCATCCTTCGCTTAAATTTAGAAATTTTAAATCCCCTCTTCTCTTAGCAATCTAAGAAAAGCAACACTTCAAATGTGCTGGTTTGATTGCATATTTAAAAAAAAAAAATTTTCACTGTTGAACTACAAATAAAGTGAAAACATCAGAAAACTACGAAATATTTGAAATATCGTTCAATAAAAATGAGTTAAAAATTATGTCATATTGGTTATTATTTCAGTAAATAATTTTTATGTCAGGAAGAAAATCGATTTCAAACAAGAAAGCAGACAATGATTATAAAGAAATAGTTCTGAAATTGCAAAAGTCACAACATTAAAGTTCTTTGAAAAAGGTAATTAAATGAGATAAAAGAAAAATAATGGTTGGGCGGTAAATATTTTTAAAATTACAAAAATAAAACTTTTTTGAACTTCATTACCTGTTGACAAATTTAAATTAAATCTTAATTTAGACTTTAAATGTGAATTCTAAGATGTACGTAAAAAACCGAAAGAACATGTTTAAAGATCTTATTCATTTCTTTTGTCTGGTATTTTTAGATGTTCTGAAAGAAAACAAAATCTTGGTCAGGCCGAAGTGAATAATAACAAAACAAATCATTCATGAATTTTAAAAAGTCAACATCATTACCGTTTAATCCTCTTTGTAAAAATCTATGGATTGGATTAATAAGCAGATTATTACATTAACAATAGATCAACTAAAACGCAGATGGGGCGCACCTAAAATAATGAATGAGAGAAAAATTATGAATATACCAAAAATAAAATATCCAGCAATTTACACTGGACATAAAAAAAGAATGTAAAAACTGTCAGTGTATTAACTGTACATCAGCATACTAGTGGGTAGTTGAATGAGGTTTTCCCCCTTTTGTCATTCAACTATTTAAAAATAAATTATTTAATTGATAATTCTTTTTTAAGTTTTAAATGATAATGATAGGGGTAGGGGTGGATAGAAATGATTTTGTATTTATTTACTCATTAAGTTCTCATTTCATAAACAAAGAATTATTTTAATTTTAATTTTTAGCATTTCATTTAAAGATTTCGATGAGATGACTCGAGTACTAGTTTCAATGATTTTTTTAAAAGAACATTTTGCAACAAATCAAATCTGACACAAGGTTATTTGGGGGGGTGCCTATGAAATAGATGAACAAGTTAGACGACGATGATTGAAATATGATTTTTTTTCTTTTAATTAAGCACCTGCTTTTTTGTTTTTTATGGAAATTTTGAGATAGAAAATTTCCTCAAAAGTAACCGTTTTTTATACACATCGGAAGATGATGTGGTAATTGTGGTGATAACCTATGTTAATCAAAATCTTGCTTGTCCCTTTTTTACCTTTGCAAAGTAAAAATAATCGATGAACCAACGGATATTTAAACTCCTTACACTACCTCATGTGTAAATAAAATAATTAGCTTTTATGTTTAGTTACTAAACATTTATTGTCATTGATAATAATGAATGTTTATTTTGAAAATAAATAAACTTTAATTTTCAAAATAGACATTCAACAACAATTGAATATAGTCTGATTGTTTCCAAAGTAGCATAAGACAAATTTGTTTTTACATTTAAAAAAGAAACTTGATATATTTTTTTAAAATTTTACAAAGATTAGCAACTAAAAAAAAGCTGTTGCATCAAATATGCAGATATTCGTGTCAATAAATGCAAATAATTCAGTTGCTAATTAGCATTCACACGAAAAAATATAATTGCAAAATATATTTTCTGTATTTTCTTGGTAAGCTGTTCAGGATCAAAATCAAATGTCTCTAGGCAGAATTAAATGTGCATATAACTTCGAGAGTTACTTCATGCAAGCATTTTTTAAATTAAAAGTTCAACATTCTTCCTTCCACAATTACATCATAAAAACAAGCCGCACATAAATAACAGGACAGCATATTATTAATATTACTACATTGCAAATCCAACAAGTTTTTAAATAATTTGTTCACTTAAAGCGAATCGTATTAAATAACTTCAGTGTAGTGTAGAGATAAATCATTTTTTCTTTCAAGGACTCCATTTCACCCTGACAATAATGCACGGACTGGACACTTTTTAAATGATGAGTATAAAAACTTAACGATTGATATTCATAAGAAGAATAAAAAGATAGATAACAAGATATTTTTTAATGTTTGAATTGAAAATGTAGGTACTGTTGTGTACACAACTGTACTGTACACTACACAAAATGTTTGCAGAGATGTAAATACTTGAATTTATTTTCAATAAAAATAAAATGTATAAAAATAAATACACCGATCTGATATGTCGATAAGTAACCAAAAAAGTGGTATAAAAAATTGAATTTTAGTTTCAGAAAAGTGAAATTGATTTTGTAAAATAATAATAAAAATTACAAAGATGTTAAAGAAATGTGACATAAGGATTTTTTTGTAGATTAGATTTTAAACATTTTCATTTTATTTGAACTTGGAAAACAAAAAGAAAGCCTATGGTGCAACAAACATGACGTAATTTGTAAATCAAAGATTTGTCAATAACAATCTTTCAAAAAAGAAACTTTTTCAAAAGTAACTAATTAATCAAAAGCCGATAGAAAATGAGTGAAAGGATTTTTTAAAGAAGTAAACTCTTCATGATGTTGTGAAGAGAAACAGGAAATTAAAAGCTTAAAACATCAAATGATAGCAATGACCATCACCTCATGCTCAACTCAAGAAAACAAGAGAAAATCGTTGGCTATTTTTTTTTTTTTTGTAATTGCAAACAATAAAACTTAAAAACTAAGACGATATCTTCTTATCTATCGATAAAAAATAAAGTTACTTTTTAGACTTTTTTAGGTGACACAGATGACAGAATGACTGGGTTCAGTAATAAAATTTAAGTATTACTTATTCTGCAGGAGCTAAATTTTGAAAGGAATGGGAAATTAAAATAAAACTTTTACTTACAACTTTTTTAGTCTTTTTTTTTTTTTTTAACTTAGTGGTAGGGTAAAGACGAGTAAATCCATTTGCCTTCGGTATCCGATCCAATATCCATCATTCGGTTTCTTTCTCTTTTTTTTTAAAGAAAAAAAAAACACACTTTTCTCTTGTCAAAAAATCTTCTCAAGTGTTCGGACGGAAATTTACTAACACCTGTCAATTAGTTAACAATTAACATTTGTTACTGATTACAAGCATTTTAAAATGACATTAAAACCATTATCGATCTTTTCTTCGTCTTTTATTAAACGATGATAATGGCTAATTTGTTGGAAAGATAGTGAATGATATATTTTAAATTAATTCATGACTTGTATGATGAAAAAGTAAACTGTAAAAAAAACTAGAGAGAGAAAGAAATTAGTGTCCAACCTCTCCACTACTTGTTCTGTTTCTTGTTGAATAAAAACGGATCGTAAAGCCTGGCCCAGATCCAGCAGAAAAGATACAGACTTCACTTAAATGAAAATGAGTTTAAAAAAACAAAACAACTGTAACAATATTAGCATTTAAAATTAAAAAGTAAAAATGAAACTGCTTCGGATTCTAACAGTACTATTCTCCTCCCCTTAAAAACTTCGACAAGCAATAAACCACGTGACTAGTTCCTTTCCTTTCTTTTCTCTCTCCACTCCTACTGTCTCTTTAAAAAGGTTCAGTTCAAGTTCTTTTTTTTCTCCACGTAACCAAAATTGATACTGTAGGTAACGTACACTAGTGACTCGCTTCCTTTGGTGACACTGAGAACAAACAGGTAAATAAATGCTACTGAATAGGGTAGATACCGGCACGTTGTTGAGCAAACTTAAACAATAACACTAACAGACGTATACGATGTAGGTTGACACCTCTATCCACTTTTATTTGATTTTTACACCTGTGTCATATGGCGAAAAAAATATAATTTTTGTCTAAGGGAGGTTATGTGTATGATTGATTAAAAACACCTTTCTACTTTAATTTAGGGTCTTTTTTTTTTTTTGCTAGGATCAATGGATCATTGTTTTTTTTTTTTTTGCTCCAAAGTCCAAACCTTGTTTGAGTCCCGTGTAAAATTTTAAAAATGTCTCTTTGGTCGATTTAAAGCCGTTTCGCACGTGTAAATAAAAATAAATTAAATAATTGAGGTAATTAATTTCAACAACCACATTAGTGGTTAATAATTTTATTAAATATTTTTACTTTTAATAGGCTGCTGTTGATAAGTATTTTAATTTGAGCCTAAAAAATAAGCATTTTATTTTTTTATGGGTGACATTTTTCACAGGGGCTTCCTTCACCCCCTCTGACATTCATATTGCAGCCAGTACTCTGTATTCACCTGCAGTGTATACTATACATATAAAATCTGCATTGCATTCATTAAAATTGAAGACCAATATTGTAAGGGGGGGGGCGAAAATATTAATTGACTATGATTAAAGATGCATTCTTCGACGAATTCAAAATTTACCTTTTAAAATTCTTCTCTTAATTAAAATAAAATTTACAATTTTTTTCTAGATATTTTTAATTGCAAATTAAAAAAAAAAATCAAAGCAAAAAATGATAATACGGAATGTTTTTAAAGCGATTTTATCACGAAACGAGGTTGCTGAGATGAGATGTGTTTTTTATTTTTTATATATTCATGAAATAAAAAAACACCTCACGAAATATATAATTCGGATTATTCAATTGTCAAGATGCTTGACAATATTTACAAAATACATTTATGGTCAAAATTTGAACCCACAATTAAAGCAAGCAGAACTCAAATCGCATCGTTCTAAAAACATGAATTATTTTCAAGTATTTTTCCAAGATGACAACTCTAGTTAACTTACTGTAAAGTTATAACAATCAAATTCGGCAATGCAGGGAAAGAGAATCAATAGATTATGATTAATTAACGCCATAGTTGATCGAAAATTGGTACTAATTAATATTAATGGTTTTTAAGGGCTTTTGTCAGTCTTTATGACTAAATCATTAATGGGCTATTGACGTGCGTGGTCAGTAAGGCTGTTGATGGAGGAGACAAATATGACAGCTGGTAATAATTAATAATAATAATTACACACTGTTAGGTAATTGGATTCCATATTCTTGATTTTCACAGAAGCTATGAATGAAACATTAACATTGTATTCAATTCAGACGACCACATAAAAGAAAGGAAGTTGATGAGTTTTTTATGAATTTGGTTCTCTTTTAGTTTTCTTTTGTGAGTTTTTTTTTTTGTTGTTGGACATGAAACTGGACGTACTTCAGAATAATAAAACTAAAAGAAAATTTGTTTTACCTGAAAGTTTAATTATTTTTTTTAATTATTGAAATTAAATTATTTTTTAATTAATTTAAAAATGTTTGCATTTACTTTACTACTCAATACACCCTTTTCTTTAAGGATCAAAGTAATGCTCTGCCACTGTAACTTGTAAAGTAAAGACTTTTGATAACATTTTAAAAAAAACTTTTGTACAAAGAATAATTTTTTTTCCTTTCATAACCAAACCAGTATGATTTTTTATTTCCTTTCATATTTTTATGCATGTTTTTTTAGTAAGAAATGTCACGAATCTTGTATAAACAATAAACTTAAATTAAAAAACACTTTGGTACCCGTCGTTTCTCTGACGAAAGATGATCACATTTCAAATTTAAAGTAAATAGTCTTTTATCAATTTAAAAATTTATTAGAAAATATATACATTTTTTAAATACAAGTAGTGATTAAATGATTTCCACGGGCTTCACATTTAGAGGCTTACATACTTTTTTTTTCTTTTCCTGTTAGTGTCACACAAGGATTGTTGCAAAACAGAAAGGTAAATTAGTCCTTGAGACACAAGCAGAAGCTCATTTCATTTTTAATTTTATCCAAAATTGTAAATGTCTGTTGTTCGCAGTGGCATAGCATGGGCGGGGACAAAGGGACGATTGCCCCGAAACACTAAATTTTTAGGGGTGCAAAAATATTGTCAAATAAAAAAAAAAAATTACTAGAATTTATAAAATGGCTAAGAAATAGTCGCAATAGTTTAAAATTGCCCCGGAGACTCAAACAAAACCTAAACTACTACACCACTACGTGAGCACATTTATATTTTTAATTTAAGACAAAAATATTTCTATAATTGTTTAAAAAAAAAAATTAAAAAAAAACTTTAAAAAAATAATTTTATCAAGTAATTTCGGAAAAATTAAAAATCTGATTTTTTTTCAGAATTAAAAAATAACTGAGAAATTAGTCATGTCATGTTCACCTCTCATTCCACTTGCCTGAATTGACTTTTTGAGGCTCTTAATTTTTGAAAAGTTTAACCTAAATTCACTTAGGTAATAAAATTTAATTTGTGACCATCTGTAGGCTGTCAGGTTCTGTGTTCAGTAATAGTAGACAGACACGAACAGACCAATATCAATCGATAGAAACAGACTGAAATGATTATCAATAAGATACTAAAGCTCACTCACTACAGGTAAGAGAGAAATAAATGATGACTATTTTTATTTATTTTTTAATTTTATTTCACAGTCATATACACACATGTAAGCAAAGAGAGAGTTTGACAGACATATGAAAAACATAGGTAAGATCTCTGGTAGGGAGAGATGAGTCCATTTATCTGGTAATAATGGGTAGGACTCGGATTTAGGTGCCAAATGGATTTGAGGCACCAAATGAGAGGCTTGAAGACCACCTAGGTGAAAGGATGCATTTTAGCCTACTCCAAAGGACAGGTGATGCTAGCCACAAGCAAACCTGAATAGACGTGTACGTGTTAATGACTCAAGCAGATGTTGGAAAAAGAGATATGATCAACTTCAGATAAGTGTTTCTATCCATTTCAAACAGATTCATGTATTGGACTTTTGTCCCTGCTGAACTAACATTAACTGCTAATGAAATATCTTTAGCAATTCTCTCTTCTTTTGGTATTATATGAAAGTATGTCTTTAAACTTTTAATTTCTCTTGTCCTTTGTTTTCTGTTTACGACTCATATGAGTAGTCACTAATTTTCCCATAATGAAGCGGTTGATAAGTTTTTCTTTTTTTTTTCTTCATTCTTGTCTCCAACTTCATGATCTTATTGCTCAGTGCTGGGTAGGGATTGTCCATAGAAAAATGACCAAAACAAAACTTCTCTCTATTAATCACCTGAAAGACTCCTTCCTGCCTCCCATCAGCACAGCTGATGCTAACCTCCATGCACGTGACTCATTGCACCTCTTTGGGCTTACATTCTCAGCTGACGTGAAGTGGAAAGATTATATTGAAATTGAATCCATTGCTAGATCTGCTGTGAAGAAAATTGGTTCAGTGTGTCATGCTAGACAATTTTTCTCTCCTGAATCTATCTTACATATTTATAATTCTGCCATTCATCCATGCTTTGAATATCGCTGCCACATATGGTAAAGTACTCCAGCTGTATATTTAGAGATTATTGATAAAATCCAAAGAATCGGCAATATTATTGGTCCTGACCTGGCATCTCACCTTCAGTCACTTTCTCTAGATACTTTCATGGTAATTGTTTGAATGAACACTTCGCTATGGTATCTAGACTTTATGAATTTGTGGCAAGATCTCATCAATTCACAGTTGAATTGGCTAGATATAACCTTAAGTTCTAGGCTAACAGTTTCTTTTCTCACACTTTTCACTTGTGGAAATCTCTTCCAGCTTCATGCTTTCCAGCTAACTTTGATCTTTAAAAATTTAAATGCAGTGTCAATCATTGTCTACTCTACTCTTCCATTGTACTCTCTCCTTAATAAGGCTTCACTTTTTTCTTACTTTTTCACGCTCAATAACTAGTTGTGTCTTAGTGGCTATACTGCCTTAGATGGGGTGTATTGATTAAAATAAAACAAAAAACAATTAATCAACACATACAAAGTCACATGTATACAGTGTGTAATAGACAGAAAATAAACTCTTCTTTTTATAATACTAGAATTTTTTTGTGACATGCGTCAAGATGTTGAACTCCTCGCAGTATTTATTTGGCATTGTTGAAGTTATCACTAACATTTTTTGTTGAGATTTACAAACTCTGTTTTGTTCAATTTCACAAACCATTAGATGAAATTTGAATAAGCTGATTTGTCTGGAAAAATACGTTGACAAAAAGCCTACTTCATGGTTTTTACGCACCCTAGTAAAACTAACTATACTTAGTACCCACTTACCTGTTTACATTTCTTCCCAAAATTTGGTTTTGATCGGTCAATGTATAGCTATTGTAGAAGGTGTGACAGACAGACAAACAAAAATTACAGAATTACGACTCTTCGGCAGGATTGAGTCACTGTCAGTCACTGTGTTTATCTAAATCTAAAAATAAACACGCTAAAATTCACCTTCATCCCTGACCATGCGCTGACGGCTTAGTGGGAGAAGTTCCGACTGACGCAAATTCAGTCGGGTTTCGATCCTAGCTAGAGGCAACCGGACGTCTAGCCACACTGATGAGCTGTGAAACAGTGAAACAGTCTGTCTGTGGATGACAAAAATATATATATATATATATGATAGATAGATTGTTGAAAATTAAATTCCTTTCGATTCTAAGTGTAGATAGAAGTTGGTCCAGTACAGTAAGTGTTGTGAAACACTGCCTATCTCGTGACCCAAATCCAAACAGGGATCAGTTAACTATGTGAGAAGAAGAGAGCTTGCAAAACAACTCTGTTCTCATAAGTTCCTCTCACAAAAAAAATAGAGAAGGGAGAGAAGGCAGGCCTTAAGTAACACGGTGGCAGACCTACACATCCCACCTCTTCCAGTAAAATGAGTACAAAAACCAGATCTTGGAAAAACCTCCTCGCTTTGGAAAACCAGAATGGCAAACACTCCATCTCCTACGTCTGACCACAACCCACATAGTAATTTCACCTATTTTTCCACAACATAGATAGATAGATAGATAGATTAATTAAAATCTAAACTTATCAATGTAACTGTCAGCAGATTTTGAAAAGAATTCATTAAAAGCTCATCTAAAACTTTGGGTGACAAAATCTATCCTACCTCTTTGAAACTGAGAACATTTTAAACAACCTTTTTCAATTTACCTATTTAATCCATAGTTTCTGAAACAAATACAACAAAATTAATTTTCTCAAAGTAGGAATATGGCAAATTTTGGCACCATTGGAAGGATGAAATAATAATCACATTAACACTCCTCCCCTGTTTTTTGAACAGCAATAAAAGTTTAATCCTTGTTTCCTGTGGAGGATTGGGTTCTTGGTTCCTTCTAACTCTTCTCATTCTGTTTAACTCTCAGTAGCCCCTTGCATCTGAGTGGCATTATCATCTTGCTTGGGGTGAATTGATTAAAAAAAAAAAAAAGCTCTGCATTTGAAAAATAAGGAAAGTTTACACCCAACTGCACACAATTGTAAAATACCTTTCTGGTTTAAGTCTAAGAGACATGTCATTTCTTTATTAAAAATAATCTGTTTTCGCAAAACCATTCAAATTTCTGGACCATATCATTAACAATTAATAAAATTGATTGTACCTTATAAGCATCAGATATACATTTTTCTGGCTGTATTTGAACTTATCTGATACATGTGTAGACAGTACAGTACCAACTTTTCTTGGCATTGCCTACTGCCTTCACCACTACTAGATCACAACCCTGCTTTGATTTTAGTCATATACTTCACTCACAAACTATCTTTATATTATTTACACTCAGACTATTGAACAGCTTTGTTGTTGTTATCACGTTTCAGCCATTTTTGCCCTTGTCTTCATCAGGTCCTTGTCAATCCAAAACACATTCTGAGGATTCTGAACTGAACCATTTATTTAATCTATGGAGATTGACAGTGGAATGAGAATAACCTATGTCTAGGGATATCTAATCTTGTTTTTTGTCTACCCAGGTTTTAGAAAAAACTCAAATATCAGAATAGCAACAACCAAATAAATAAAACATGAATAAGCACATAATTGTTAAGAAAGCAGAAAGTAAATCAAACAAAATTTTACGAACAAATGTGGTTGTCACCTATTAATAATGTTTGCACATTTAAGTCCGAATTGAATCACAATTTATCAGCCATAAAATGACACACAACGTCAGTATTCTGTTTAAAACAAGCACAACATTCTTTATTACTTAAAATTCCCATGTGTTACAATTTATATAAAAATTGGAATATAAAATCAAAATGAAACAGCGATTGTATATAACAGTGTTGTTAATACATAAAAAAGAGACTTCTTGCAAGAGATAATTCCTGTGGCTGATATTATAGAAAATACATAAATTAGAGTTCTTAAAAGTTGACTTACTGTAGCATGGGGAAGATCAAAATGTTTTCTAGATAAGAAGTTTGACTGCAGGGTCATTTGGCAGTTGTAACTATCTCTGGAGGCAGGTGAGTTGAATACCATGTGTTGTTTCTTCATTCACTTGTTCATTTCAGTTCAAGTAGGATTCTATGACTGAACCCTTGACTGACTGTGTGACTAGCCTGAACTGCATGCTCACTGCATGCTCACTGTTATCTTGTGTTTGACTGTCTGGAGTTTCCAATTCTCTCATTTTTATACCCAGTGTTATCGAAGATACATTGGGCTCCTAGAATAAGACATTTTTCTGTGCATAGCTGATGTCTAGATACAACAATTTAGCCAATTTTATTTAGTTTTAAGTGAGTTGTTGCATTGAGATGCATCAAATGCCAGAAATTGGGGGAAAAAAATTATAAATTTAAAATTTAGTGTCGCAACATCTTCAGCATTTCCTATCTGTCCATAATTATAACCAACATTTTTCATTTATATTCCACCTTATATATATATATATATATATATATATAATAAAAACAGTACTTTAATTAGTCTGATAATGTCCTTTTAAAAGTCAAAATGTATTACATAAATTCTTTTCATATATATATTTTATTGCTTAAACATTTTTAATGGATACTTGTATTTGAATAGATGCTCTGTTCGAACCTGTATTCAATTAGGGGATCCCATGTCATATCTAATGAGGGCTTCACCTAGGGGAACACAGGTTTCTATCCTGTTGGAGAGCATATGTTTTTCTTTAATAAGATTTTTCAAATATTCAGGCTGGTAGACGAAAATAAATAAATACACTGTTTAATAAATAAACGGAGCATCTACTCAAATATGAGTATCCACTAAAAATAACATTTAAGTAATAAATATCTGTCTGGTTAATAAACAAAAATTCATCCCTTTCTTTACAAGTTGCTATATATATATATATATATATATATATATATATATATATACACACACACACACACACACAGACAAGGAGGTACTAAAATGTCTTCAGTCTGATTTACTTCCTAAAATCAATATTCTGATGTTTGTTTATCAAAATATTAATTCTGGGAAGTGTGCTGAGCCAAGAACCTCCTTTTGTGTGTGTGGATTATGATAGAAGCATGAGAAAGGAGGGCCTGGAGAATCTGATACTCACAGGTCGAATAGAGGGAAAGAGTGACAAGGGAAAGTAATGCATGACATACCTAGTGGGCTTAAGCAAGTGGATGACAACATGGTCTGGGAGAGGTGGCAGAGGGATGAAACTTGTGGAGAGCCATAATCGCCTATGTCCTGAAGGGACATAGCACATAAAGAAGATTTAATGCTTGGTCTCACATTCATAATTTCTATGCCTCAGGCCTAGTGAAATATTTGACTTTTTTAAGTGTATATCTAAGATTGGCTAATTGTGCTTGTAGTTTTGTGGTCATTCAGGTACAGCATACTAGACTTTAACCTATTTATTGCTTTGATAAAAAAAAAAAAATATCAACAGAATGGTTTTAGGAAGAAAGATAAAATGATCAAAAATCTATTTGTGAGTTTGTACAAAAACTAAGAAATTAAACAGCCCCAGATAAATGCCATCTGGTTTGTAAAAAGAATAAAAATTACTCAGGATGATATCTTTACTGATCAAATTAGTGTGTCAGAGAGAAAAGAAAAAAATGCTCAATTTCCAAACAAAGCGTAAAAGCCTGATTATTCCCAAGACTTTTTAGTCAGGACAGCATGGATGCTTGAAAATTTGTCGACAAACACTCCACACATGGACAAATACTTCACATATGGACACATTTTGTTTGGGAGCTGCTAACCCAGAAAAGAAGCACATCTGTGCATGATCTCAAACAATGAAGGAGAAAGTTCGCCTCCCTGTAGAGTTTACAATTTGTGCGTATGCATATGATTTCGGACAAATACTGGAGTTTTAAGTTTTTGTTTGTGTGTATGTAATTTGACATATAAAGCAATGTGTGTGTGTGTGTGTGTTTAATCTGTGCATTAGAGTGTGTATGCATGCATTAAAAATTGTGGGTTTCTCTGAGAGCTTGTGTAAATGAGCATGTGTGTATGCTTGTGGGAATCTTGTTTTTATGGGATTGTTAGTGTGCCTTTGGCAAATACATAACTTTTTTTCTTTTTTTTTTTAATCCTGGCCTTTTTACCAAGCTGGCCAGCTTCCCTTGTTGACACAATCTCAGTGTGTCCATTGCTGGATTTTGATTACTGGTCAGCTACAGTAAACATTAACCAAATCAGAAATGAAGAATCAATAAATGATAGAAAAAGAAAATTGAAAAAAAACTTTTAATTTAGATGAATATGATCATGATCATGATAAAAATAAAAGCAAAAATGAGAAGTCATTTATTGGTCATATTTTTCCTACAGAAAATATATAAAAAATGTTCTTATTTATTTTATTTCTAGCCAGTTGATTGATTCGTATTTTATGGTTTATCAACCTTTTGCAGGCTATTTAAAGCCAGAAAATATTTTTAGATTGAGAATTTTTTTGAGATAATAATGATTTACTGATACAAATCATTAATTAATTATCTGAGGAGAATAGGTGGATTCATACCTTTCTCAAGGGTATTTGTGAATATAACAAACCTGAATAGAATTGGAACTCAGCTCTGTGATTTCTAATTCTGAGCAGTCATCTATTACACCACCCACACATTCAAGCTTACAACACCTAGTTTACTAACGCAGTCACCAATCTAGGTACTGACCAGGCTTGAACTTCAGTGATCATAGAAGAACCAATGTTTCAATGTGATACGACCGTAAACCTCTCGTCAGTGGAAAAATATCAACCGAAGGATAGTTCTTCTAATATAAACTAATTAACATATCACCTGGAAATGGAAGAAAATTCTTAAAGGTGAAAATCACTGGAAAAAAAAATTAGATGTGTTTTTAAAATTTGGAAATATTTTCCCAAACTTTTTCTAATTCTGATTAACAGTGCATTTTTATAAGAGATTTAAATATTTCAGTTATTTTTGCTGATGTTTATCTAAAAACAGTTTCCAGTGCAAGTCTTATGATTTTTTTAATTTATATGTATATAGATGTACTCCCATTATTCCTATTGTGTTAGCGCCTCGGGGATATACCCAACTGGTTATGGTCAGGCAACTAACAAGCAAATCTGATACTGAACAGGATATTTACTGTAGCCCATCTTAAGTTGCCAAGACAAAACATGTACATGTTAACACTGCCAACCAATTAAGATCAAAATTATTCTTATATATTACAGGTACATCACTAATAGCCTAATAATGAAAAAAAATCATTTTTTATCACATAGATTGAATATTATACAGTGAAGGTTTTAGATCAAAATTCAGCCAATAACTTTTTCAGGCTAAATACATTGATCCACCTTCATAACAAAAAGTCATACAAACAGAGCAATAGCACCAAAAGAAGAAATATAGTACAGGATATTATTGGTATATGTATGTACAAGGGTACTCATGGTTTGTGTGTAATATTCACAAACCAAAAGATTTCATCCCTCCCTCCCTCCATAATTTGATTGTGCTAAACTTGGCATCATCAGACAAATATCAATATGCAACTGTTCCTTGTGTACTAGTAGAAAATTTTGACAATCATCATTATTACAAAGAAAATGCACAAGAATAAAACATTCACTGTTATTAATATCTATCTTAATAATAAACGTCTAACCAATGTTACAGCTGTTTGATGTTACAGTAACTGTTGTTACTACCTTAAGTCGTTTACCAGTTTGATGAGGCTTATTAAATAAACTAAATTGTTTTTTTAGGATCAATGTGATATATCACTAAGTCGGTAGCCGTAACGATGAATATTAAGCAAATACAATGCAAGCTCTAGTCAACTAATGTTGTTTTTATCATATCTAGTGTTTAACAGGAATAAAAATTACTGTCTGCTTTCATGTTATTCTCTTAGGTTTTATACAGATTTGCCAATACCTCACTTAACAAAATTATGTTCCACTATTTTATTTTGCTGTCAGCAACAAAAAAAAACATTACATAAAAAAACTGTTTTACAGATTTTTTTATGCAGTTCAAGAAAAACAGATCAACATTTAAAGCTTGTAGTGAAGCTTTACTCAATTCAATTCGACTACTGCCCATAAGTGATATTCTACCATTTCTTTTATAGTCAAGTAGTTCAAGGGGGAGACAATTATGTTTGCCTTCATCACATGTAGATAAGTTCTTTTATTACTATTTAATTGTCTAATGATGTTGCTTTATGCTAACCTGATATGATATAAACAAGTGTACTGAATTAAATTTTGAAAATTTGTACTTTAAAAATGATGAAACTGCTACACAAGTAGTATTATATTATATGAGCACCCCTCTAAAAACAACAATAAAACAACAGTTACAATACCTCATCTCAGAAATATAGATATACTTCATAGTTCTATACTTTTCTCTTTAAATTCTTACCCTTTAAAATTAGGGGGAAAAAAGAGCTCTCTTCCACAGTAGTTAATTTTTATAAGAATTGTATAGGATAATTAACACCTCCCACAGTGAGTTCAATACCTGGCCACAGCAGAGATGAACAAAAACTTGGAGAGTTACTAAAGGGAATTAACTGAAACTGAGATATCCAGAAAAGGCATGGCATGTGGAATTAGAACTATCTACTCCTGTAGACTAAAAGTGTTCAGTTTGAAATTCCAATGTATATCACCTGAAGAAGACCAGGGCATACAACAGCCAAAATGTGAATATGAGGACAACAGTCTGAACAATGTAAATAGTGTAAACTATAAAGTAACACTTATGCTTTAGCCAAACTCTCTAAATAAATCTAAAAATTGCAGTTCATTGCTTTAATCACAAAGAAAATTCCATTTTCCCTCAGACTGAAACTTGGCTCAAATAAATTTTGAAATCAAAATATCATTCTATGTTTGTTTATGAATTCAGACTGTAGTGTGATACCAACACAAAACAAAATCAACCATTTTTTTTTTTTTTTTTTTTTTTTTTTTAAATAACTGGCAGCAGGACAGAAGATATGATGGAAGGTCACATATGATGGTTATAAACCAATTAAAATGAAGGGTACTTATCTTCATCTTCGTCTGGCTGGCAAGGCTACAAAATGGCTTTTCAACTCAAGAGTAGTCTAAACAAAAAACATGACTTCCCCAAGATAAATGTGCCTATATATGTGATACTTGTTGGATGTAAAAGTTTGATTTAGCAAAATGGATTTTTTTTATCATTTAATTGTACAGTGGAATATTTTCTTTTCTCGGGAATAATAAATTGATATTTGAATGTTTGCTTGATGGACAAAGATTTTCCTGATCAATATTTGAAAGTTACCATATCGCAAAAATATTTTTCATAAATGTTTGTAAGATTATTTTTTTAAACACTTTCATTGCAGAATTGTTATAACATTTTTGCCTGGCTGTGCTGTGCCATATACTGGAAATAAATGACTATAAAGATGCTGATGATGATTTTTCATTGTTGCCACTAATTTGGTTTTTGATCAGATACTGTGTAGTACATACTATGCTAAACAACATCTCTGACACACAATTTAATAAAAATGTTACAAAACAAGTTGTATTGTGTTCCACTGGGTTTAGGGTGGAAAGATAAATTATATGAGATGTGCCACTGAAAAGTTGGAGCAACACAAGATACATGGTAAACTTAACTGTTTTATTCAAAATGCCACTGGATCTGTTTTGCTCCCAGCATACACTAGTGAATTGCTTACAATCATCATAATAATCAACGTTATTGATGTTATTATAAACATTCCCCTTCCTAAGGTAATATATTTCCTTTTAGGCATGAAGTAGGCATTGAATTTTTCTAAAACTTAGCCATATACATTTGCGTCTTCTTGTCAAAAGAAAGAATAAGTCTGGAATATATTTTCGGCTATGCTTCCCATGCAATATATTAATGTACTGACTTGAGTTTTGTTATCTTCTTCCCAGAGTTTTGATGCCCCTCAAAAGCATTGAAATCTCTGCAACCATTTTGGCCAATTTCCCGGATTTGTAAAATCAAAATGGTTCTGATATAGTTAATTTGAACATTTTTACCTTTTTTTTTTTTTTTCCTTTGAATAATTTTTTTTTCCACACTGGTTCCTATTCTTCTACTAGAAAATAATTTTCTTCTTTTAGAAAAATCCCCCTCTGATACCATGTTCCACTGGAAATATAAATTATATTAGACTGGCCGCTGAAACATTGAATCAACGCAAAGACATAATAAGCTTAACAACTTTCATTGAAACTACTGCTAGATCCGTTTTGCTCCCAACAATCATCATAATAAGCAACATTATTGATGCTGTTATAAACATACTATATGCTACTATATATATATATATATATATATATATATATATATATATATATACACACACACACTGGATTCTCTCTCGGACAAGGGTGTGTCCCGCTTTCTCTGCGACCAGACGGGCTCTCCTTGAATTGATAGGAAGTCTTGGTGCCAAGCCAGAAGGGATGAGTTGTAGGTCTCTGCATCGGTGTAGGAATGTTAGATGGTTCGATATTCATGCCAGTTTCTGGTAGGATTTTTCAATTTGTCTCCATATTTTTGGCATATCGGGTCCGTACCGATCCTTCAATATCTGTCTATATTTCTGAGATGAGGGATTATGTACATTATTTACATTATTCGGACTCCCACCATCCATGCAGCATAAAGAAAGGGATCGTCCGCTGCTTACAACACCAAGCAAAAGTCATAAGTGGCGACCCAGAGACATTAGATAAAGATTTGGTCAGTATAAGTAGTACCCTACAACGTAACAACTACCGTGGATACATGGCAGCAGCCCCCCAAAACTGGGATAGGCGGGTACAAGAGGAGGACAACAACACTCAGAAAACAGTCTGTCTGCCTTATGTGAAGGGGTTATCAGAGAAAATACAAAGGATCTGCAGTCCATATAACATCAGGACAACCTTCAAAAGCTTGACGACACTTCGCAGATATCTCTCCCAAGTAAGACCCCCCATAGAGGAGAACATGACTAAAGGCTGTGTGTATGCTATCCCGTGCAGCTGCAGAAAGAAATATAAAGGCGAGACAGGCCGCCCCCTTAAGGTAAGGCTTCAAGAACACCAGAAAGCTATAACACGAGGGGAAGTGGAAAAATCAGGCATGGCTCTCCACATATGGAGAAAGAAGGGAGATCACCGCCCTCTGTGAGATCAGGTTGAGATCATAGACAAGGAACACCATTGGAAAATTCGTAAACTTAAGGAATCAGCACATATGCTAGGCTACAAAAATCTCCTGAGCCGACCAAGCATAGAAATGAATACAGTATGGGAACCAGTAATAAGGAGTGCCAGAGAAAAGCGATAATAACAAAGTTGCAATATGAGCTCTGGTAAAAACATGCAATGATAACAGCAAAAAATTGCAATATGAGCACTGGTAAAAATGGTTGCTGAAGACATTAGGTTTATAATACCCAGAAATTCATACACAGATGTCCTCACGGACACAATGGATAAAGGCGTTGGTTAAATTCAGTGACAAGACCCAAAGACTGAGTTCAATACCGGTTAAGGCAGTGGAGAACTTTCAGAGGGAAATTAACAGGAGATAACTGATAACTGACACCATTAAACATGGCACGTGGAACTAGAACAGTCTACCCCAGTGAGCGAAATAAAGGGTTCAGTTCAACATTCCAACGACCTGAAGGCCGGAGCATACAGTGGCCAAAACCTTGTGATAAACATGGCGACAAAGATGAGGACAATGGTCCGAATAATGTAAATAATGTACATAATACCTCATCTCAGAAATATAGACAGATATTGAGCAAAATTCAAAATTAAATTTTTTCTTTATTCTTATTAATCCATCAACTTGCACTGAAATGTCTGTCATTTATAATTATTAGGTTGGTGCAAAAATAATGTTGTTTTCTCACATGAAGTTGAACGTCAAAAAACGACATTATTTTTGCACCAACCTAATAGTTGATGAAGAAGTTGATAAAAAACTGCATTTAATTCTTCATTTAAATAGTTATTTACTAAACTTAACTTTGGTAGAAAGCCAGGTACATCAGACACTCAGTGAGAATGAAATTCACTTGTAATTGCTACACAAACTTGCTAATTATTAGCCCATATCAATCACCAGCCCATCCTGGGTATGACGATAAACTACATCCATGTCCTGGGTAAGACGATAAACTACGCCCAACAGAAAAGCCTATGATCAGGAGGTTTTGAGGAGCGTGAAACCACTTCTTAATTGCTGGTGTTCCCGGGTCCACCATAACATTTTGTGGTAGCACCTGTTAGGGTCCAAGGTATGGGCAAATAGTTAACCCCAAAACTGGGGTAAAAACCCTATGAAAGTGTAAAAATGGGTTTTAATACCAGAAATACTTTGTAAAAAATTATTACCAGCAATAAATTTTTGAAGGAAAAAAACTATTACCAGCAATACGTTTTTGAAAAAAAAAAAAATGTTACCAACAATACGTTTTTGAAAAAAAAATATTACCAGCTATATATTTTTGAGGAAAAAAATATTACCAGCAATACATTTTTGAAGGAAAAAATATTACCATAAAAATAGATTTTTGACAAAACAAAATATTACCAGCAATAAAAATTTTGTCGGCATTAAATAACCCATTGAGGTTGATATGACGTAAAACAAAAAACGAAACAAACCAATCATCAGGAGTCAAATAAGTTATTTTTGTTTTATATTTTATTTTGTTTTACAGATTTCGTCAACATAAGCCCCTTAAATGAAAGATGTATATCATGTCACAATACAATATATATTTCAATATAAATTTAGTCGTGTAGATGGCATACACAGTTCAATAAGTGTTGTGGTTACAAACAGTAAAATTAAATTATCTGTGTAAGTTGCAAATCTTATAATTTACTGACATGTTTCACAGGGCAGTGTCACAGTAAAAATCATCAAACTTTTTTTTAACTGACCAGGTTCAAATCATAAAAAAAACACAGATTATTTTTGAACACTGATCTGTTTTCAGTACCAAAAGCAACAAAAATCATATGCAATCCTTATTTATTTTTCTAATCTTGAACCATCATTTTGAAGGAAGCATGATGATTTAGTGGAAAGAATAATGTCAACAAGTCTTCTGAACAGTGTAGGTAAAACTGTCAGATCCTTTAGTTGCTTTTATAGACTAAGAGAAATCAGAAACAGAACTGAGATATAATAATATTACAGTCATCATAATAACTTTGCAGCTGCTTAAAATATTTCAGGCCTTTTTTAACAGCAGTGATCAGGAGTTCATTCCTGAACTTACCTCATGAAATCATACTCATAATTAGAGTCAGAATAAAAATAAACAAATACTTTCGTTTTATAGAGAATCAAATATATAAAACACTATAAAACAATAATAAGCCAAATCTTGAACTAAATCCTTGTTGATGAGAAGTTATAGAGATGAAAATTAATAAATGTTGTTCCACAACTTTGATTATTTGAAATAATTCACTAAGAGATCAAAGAAAGATGCAGTCAGAATGGTTTAATGTCACTGATTGAAATAAAATGTATGAGTTCAAATTTATGGTCATTTTTTTTTTAACCACGTCCCTTCAGAACATAGCCATTTATGTTCTCCACAATTACCTTTTATCTTCAATATTTATAAATTGTGAATCACCATGACTGTTCTTGGAAAAGATACTACAATTGTTACCCATTGCTTACTCCACAATTTTGAATTCATAGTTGTTTTGCTTGACTGGTTGCTTGACAAGGCTAGAAAGCCTAATCTGTCTCCCATCTTTGTTTTTTTTGCTTAGAGCTAGGAGGAGAAGATATAAATCCTTTTTTCCTATGGGCATTAAGAGGAAAGGAATGTAACTGCCTTGACTGAAATTTGAACTCAGCCAGCTGACTACATTTTCTCTGCCAATAAACATTACCCAATCTGCATATACATTACAATCTTGAGTAATTTTATTTTAAATGAATTTTTAAAAATCTGACATTATTTTTAATTACTATAAAAATTATTTTTGGTGGGTATACATGTTTGAATTGATATCCTTGTTTTTTTTGTTTGTTTTTTTTTTTTTTTCAATGAAATTAATACCAACTGCCCTTGATCAAGAAACCCAACTAAAGAAAAATGTGCTTCCCAACAGAAATCAAACCATTTTCCATCAGGGAAACCACACTTATAGCCAGAGTACACAATTACCAATTTGGCCAAGGGAGATCATCTTGATAAAGTAAAGCTTTATCTTATGATTGCTTACGTTTTTCGAGGCTTTATATTTCAAGAACAATTTTTAAACTCAGATTCATTTTTGCTACTGCATTTTATGCCTGTAATTCACATTTTTTTAATTCTTTTATCAAATATATTTGTTTTTAATTTCTTAAAAAGATTATACCAACGTAATTTTTTTTTAATTCTATTTCTAAATGTCTAACAATTTTGCAAATTATTGTTTTTTTATGTTCACAGTTTTACTGAACATTGTACAGGTTAACTTTATTAATTAGCAACAAACAGTAATGGTATTCTACTGATAATGTTAATATTAGCCGTTTCCTTATAAGGCAATATTCAGAATTCATTGACCGAGCTGCTAGTGCTACTTTCAATTGAAATTTATAAAATCTTTCACTTAAAACTATTTTTCAGAAAAATAGATTTTCCAAGTCTGGTGGCTTATCACTTTTTCTAGTATTGATGAGGGTTTCCTTCCTAAAAATTTGTTTGAAGTAATGTGGAATGACAACATCTTGATTATTTCATTATTTTCTCTTCATACTACATATACTAGACATTTTATTTTTTGCTCTTATTGAAAGTACTCAAGTAATGTGGTTTCTGTTATTTGGTAAAGTCTTTTCTGTGTGCTTCTGTAGCACCAGTCCACTAGGTTTGAGGAAGGATGGTCCTTGCTAAAAATCTACAGGTTTCGTTCGCTTGAAGTTATTTTTAGCCATTAAAATAAACACTTTCCCCACTTGTGGCAGAAGGCGTAACTCACACGACTAAAGAATTTCAGTCATTGTGTGATTTCATGAGCCGCTACATCCCCACAAGTGACCCAGGATTGTTGGGGGAGGGGAGATTTTATCAGGTTATCATCTTTAGAATGGTTGTTGACCAAGGCAATTAGAATTCTGTCCTGCTATTTAACCCATAGCTGAGGGAGAAGAAATTGATTCATACCTTTCTCAAGGTTATTTGTGCATAAGTGAATATAACAAACTCAGCCGGGATTTGAACTCGGCTTGCCAATTTCTCATTGCTGGTAATGTAATGGATATCAACACAAAAAGTGGAACTGGTTAACCAAGTTCAGATTCCAGGCTAGTGTGTTGCAAACACTTTCTTTTTTATTTTTTAATCAAGTTCACCCCAAGCAAGGCAGTAAAACCACTAAGACGCAAGGATTACTAGGTGTGGAAGAAACAGAAACATCATTAAGGAGTGAAAAGAAAAGGAGAGTAAATCAGGAGGACAGTAGAGAGCAATTGACATTGCGTTACAGATAACTTTGGGAAAGGCATGAGTCCATCCCTTTTCCCTCTAGTTATGGGTTAAATAGTAAAATAGACTGTGTTCTCCAGCTTTAGCCAGCAACCAATCTAAGGAAAACTGTTGCAAACTGTAGAGAAGGCAACAAGAAACCACTCAATCTTTTTCCAATAATTCATGATAATTCACAGATAATAGAGAAAGAGAAACAATGGAGAGCCATGACACATCTACATTTTGAAGGGATACGGAATTTAACAAAAAAGATACTGTCAATAGTTATGGATTTTGTCAATTCTATTAAAAAAAATAAATTTTTTTAAATTGAATCTTTTTGATTTTAAAACTGACTAATGTCCTATCAAATTAAAATTTTCTTCTGTGTTATATTAGCCAAAGTTAGGAGGTGAATTATCATTGTTTTGTGAATTATTCAAACTAGTATCCTTGTTTCTGTTGTTTCAGTTAATGTTTCAACTGGTGCATTTTGCACTCTTTTTTGTCATTCTAAAATGAAGTACGCTTATGATTCCATGAATTATTCAAACTAATATTCGGAATAATAATAATAATATACACATAGGTGACAAGGCAAGGTAAATCAAAGAAATGTAGCAAGCAACAGCTCAAGTTGTCTCTGTTGCATTTGGCACTCTTAGAACTATATTTAAGAATCTCTTCGACTTGCTAGACACCTTGGAGATACCTGCATTCATTGGGAGTGCACAGGAACAGCTTATATGCTAAGGAAAGTGTCTCTAAGCTGCAGGTAGGAGCTGTGATATGGCTATCATAACTTAGCCAAAAGATCTAAGAATCAGAGGAGATGTCAAAAATATCATTATTTTCAATTAATTTTTATTGCTTAAATCAATATGGAAGTGAAAGTTTCCCTAATGTCTGAGAGAATTTGGCAATTTCAAGATGCTCCATTATACAAGTCAACTTTGTGATGTATATTATATCATGTAGGTGGACAGTATCACACAGTCAAATATGGTTATGTGATATTCTGTCATTGCCAGGTAGCAAATTTTCACCAACTCATGTTTATATCAATGTTTATAAGTTTAATTTGTTATCTTAGTAATGACCCCTCTACTTCCAACCAATAAAGCAGGCTATAAGCAAGTTTTAACATCTTCTTTTCACCCTCTCACCCAACTCTAGGTACGTCTTTTAACCTGTCAGTCCAGAAGCAACTTCACATATCAAGATTTTCTGTTAGTAAAAGTATCAAGATCGTATCCATCACTGGGTTGTTATGCTTGTTTTGTCACTTACAGCACCTGATATTTCCCAGCAGTCACCCATCTGAGTACTTACCAGGGTCAACCTTACTTAACTTTAGTGATCAGATGAGAACCAATGTTTCAACATGATATGGCCATAAGCAGTTTTAACAGCACATCAAAAAATAAGACAATGATAAATTACTGAACCTGAGTGTTTTTGTTATGTGCTTGTTTTTTTAAAGTGGACAAAATGTTTCTGCCTGAAAGCAAACAACATACCTAGAGTTTAAATATGATTCGTTAAAACAGTTTCTTATGAAAGATATCAGCGTTGACTGCTGTAAGCTAGAATGAAATTTTAATCTAATTACTAGAGAAAAGTAGAAAGAACAGGAAATTCAAAGACATTGAAATAAAATGAATGTGCACATACCTCCTGAGCGCCTCCAGTTGGTGTACATGTTGTCATGACCTGGCAAAACAAAGAAAAATTGTCATTGCATAAGCTGACATCTTCAAAAATGTGTAATAAAATGTAGACAATGATAATGTCATGTCATAGAAAGAAACAAGAACATTCATAAACAAGAAGAAATGAAAAGAGTAGCTAAAACATTTTATCAAAGTCCTGACAAGGCAAGATCTTTAGCACAATTTGACCTGACTTGAGCAAAGGCCAAAAATCTTTAGCCATGGTGAACCATGATTTGAGCAGAATTCTAAATTTTGCTATAGAATGATGTATAATAGTAATGGTGAAAATAGTCATTTCCATACGGAAAACATCTAGCATTCAAGTGTTACTGTTGATTTATTTATAATTTATAAAATTCTTTTTCTAATACAGAAAGTGTCATATAGGAATAAAGTGTCACTGCTGACATTTGCATTTGAACACGGATTGCCAGAGAGCAAGCACAGTCAACCTCATCTTGAAATAATTAGATCACGTGACTGCTAAAGTAACTATATATATATATATATATATATATATATATATATATATGGGAATTAGCAGCATCTGACCGAGTATTGCTCAAAGGTGTTACTATTGTTGTATCAGTGATTTACAAAGTCTCTCCTACAAACAGGTATTACAAAAAAAAATCTCTTTAAAATTTATAAAATTATAAAAATATCATTTCATAAAATCTTTTTCTTAAAACAGTTCTTCAGGAAATTAAACTTTTCTAGCTCACTGTTATCATTCTTTCTAGTATTGATAGCAGTTTCCTTCCAAACTTTTTGTTTTTGGTATTGTGGAAAGTGAATAACTTAATAATATCATAGTTTTCTTTTCTAGTTACATGTGCTACTGATTTTTGTTGCTAATGGTGTTGGAAGAATTCAAGTGATGTGGATTTTGCCATTTGGTAATTCTCTTTGTCCTTTTGTAGTTCCAGTTTATAGAGTTTGCTGAAGCATTGTCTTCTTTGAAAGATCCATTCACTTGAAAATGTTTTTAATTATTGTACTCTGTCTTAAAGATTAGCAAATTTCCAGATTTATTGAAAGCCAGGATTTAAGTTGTGAATTTTGCAAAGCCAGTATATTTGCTGAATCTTGAATTGTGTTTCACTTTTGATCAATTCTTAGTTTTGGTAAAGTGGCAATTCGTAATTAGATGCTGGCTTGACACTAAAAAAAACAATGATCATAACTGGTCTGAAGAAAAATTTAACAACAAATTGATAAATCACTACAGACTGATTAGAGAAATTCAACAGCTAAATGTCAAGAAGTATCTCAGTTTGGAAACCTTAATATTGTCTCTTACATTTAACAGTGGTGATCAGCATTTACTCTTTGTAAATGACGGGAATTTCAATCATTGCAGTTCTCTGACTCAATTGTGAATTATGCTAAATGCAGCTCTCTGACACAACTTTGATGATGGAAATTTCTATCAAATACACTGGTTGAATAATGAAAATTTCCATTTTATTGTGATTGAAATTCAGTTTTATTTGCGAGTAAAATCATCACATAGGCAATCCTTTCCAATAACCAATGAATGCTCAAGAAGTTAATTTCAAATTTTTAAAATCACTTTCCAAACATTCAGTTCAGTTATGTGCCATGCATGATACATGCATAGGCGATCATGTATCTTTCAATATATGACTGACGAGGCAGATTTTTTCCCGCAGTAGGTTGCCATTTCTTTCTGTAGTAGACCAATTGCCATCCAAGGCTATAGAACCAGATCTGTCCTGCTATTTACTCGTAGCTGGTGGGGGGGTGAAGAAGAGAATTCATACCTTTCCCAAGCACATGTGAATGTAATGGATTTGACATGAATTCAAACTCGGCTATCCGTTTTCTCAATCTGAGCCGCTATCCATTACTCCACCATCAAACATTACTGCTCTAAAAACAGGAAAGCCACAAAGATCTTCACCTCAATAGAAATAGTGAAAGGAAAATGAAAGGACATATCATATTTGTGTAAAGACTACAATGTTAAACTAGGAATTATACGATGCTTTGAAATCTGCCACACAAACGAAGATTTTTGTAAAGAAATATGTTTTTATTTTTCTCAAAATAATTTTATTAAGCAAATTTTATTTATCATTCACACTATTTAAAATCATATTCAGATAAGAACCACTAAAAAGAACAGAAATAATAAAAATGCTGCATTGCTTTGTATATTAAAGTTGCATATTTAGGAAACTCTTGCACATTTCTTCTACTGTCACATTGTTTTTTGTTCTTTTTGCTCATTGAAAAAAAAAAGGGATGGGTCTATTTTTTCTCATAAGATATGCATATTAATGGATCGTTTGAAAGATTGACAACATCAACTCAGATGTTAATGACTCTTCTCAGAGTTATAGATAATACACTTGCGCTACAGTTTTACAATCATTTTTTACCTTTCTTTTTTAAATCATTTCACCCCAATCAAGGTAATAAAGCTATTAGGATGCAAGGGGTTACTGAGTATTAGAGAATATGAGAAAAACTACCATTAAAGAGAGAGGACAATAAAAGAACAAGAATGAAGAAAACAGAAGATAATGATTGACATTGCATTTAAATTTTTGAAGATCAAAACTGACTGGAAAGCAAGAAGCTGGAAGAGAGTTCCACAAGTGAGAAGTGTGACAGAAGAAACTGTTAGCATCGAACTTACGGTTACATCTAGCCATTTCAACTGTTAAATGATGTGACCTTGCTGCCAATCTAGTACTACACTTAAATTTATAAAGTCTAGGTGCCATAGCGCAAAGTTCATCAGAACAATTACCAGGAAAGTATTTACAGAAAAGGAACAGAGAAGCTATGTTACAGTGGTAGGAAAGTGACTGAAGCAAAGATGCCAGGTCAGGATCAATAACATTACAGATTCTTCTTTGTATTTTATCAAGAATCTCTAAATATAGCAGGAGCACCAGACCAGATGCCATCTCAATCTTTTTGAGACAAAGACAACAATGTTAGAGAATCCTAACAAATGGCTCTAGTTAAAAGATAATATAATCTCAGAATTGTACATATGAGCATTGATATAATTTTAATACTGAGGTGAAATAATATCAAAACAAAATATCAGTACTCTTTAATATAAACCTCAACTGAGTGAATCATACTATAAAGTTTATTGAATCATAAGTTTTTATTCAAAAGCTTATGATTCAATAAGCTTTATAGTCTCAGAGTATAGATTGGTTATTTAGGTTTACTGCAAATTTATTGATAAATTTATTTAATTGTGTGTAGCTTTCAAGAAATAACAATCAGCGTAACTAAAAGGAAATGCCATTATCTTAATTAAGAGTTCTTGGTACTAAGCATTGAAAGGCAAAAGGTCATTGCATGGTGAGAAATAAATAATCAAATTGATTTTGCCAAGACTGGTAATAACGAGAAATTTGTAAAAAAAAAAAAAAAAAATATCAGAAAAAATGATCAATAAAAAGTCAGTATTGTATTTGGGATCATACGAAAATTATTGAATTCCCAAGTTGAAGCATTTTCAATGAACAGTAAAATTAATATTTCATGTTTTTCAATGTCTTGGACAAAATTAATGACTTCATTTCCACTATCAAACCTGTAATAAATTAATTACAGTTGATGAATGAAATCAAAGGAATAACAGGTTCCTTTCAATAAGAAATTTTGCTTTTTTGCAGATAATCACTAATAATAATTTGGCAAGTCTCAAGGTTTTTATGATTTTTTTAATAAACATTTATTTTTTCATACCTCTAGAAACTATTCTATAACAACAGAACAAAAGGTCTGCATGTAATGAGCTGAATTTTGATCTGAAATTTTCACTGTATAATATTTGATCTATATGGTTAGTACTCACTAATGAATTAAATGCATTGATAAAGGAGATTACGTTGAAAAATAAATATCTTGTTGTAACCTAGAAAATGTTACTGAATGATGACTAACCAAAACGGAGGTTAGAAATGAAATAATAATCTTTATAACATCAATAATATAAACTCACAAGCAGCATGAAGTAGGTAAACCACTGCTAGTGGTGGACTACTTAGACAGCATATTACCCACACTTACAATAGTGTCCAACGTATTTATGAGGATTGGGACTTAACTATTAATGTTCATAGGTACAGTATATAACTTATCTATTGAATAAATTTTTTTTGTTCATTAGGCTACAAACTTATTGATTTACATTCATATGAAAGGTTTAAAAAATAGAGAGCTTGGAAAATTTAACACTCACAGGAGATGTTGAAGGTAAGAGGGACAGGAAAGCAGAGAAAAACCTACTTAACGAGCTTGTATAAATGGTTGGCAAGATAGAGATTAGGAGAGATAACAAAAAGACAAACTTTACTAAGGGCTACAAAAGACAAGTAATTGTGGAGAGCCATGTTCACACATGTCCTGAATGTTACATTGAAGAATACAGTAGTGATCAATGATTGTTCATTATTTTTCTTGTCTTTTTTTTTTAATAAGTCTTTAGAACATTATAAAATTGATTGAAAATAATTGCTGAAGAATTAAGAAGTTTTATTGAAAAGACTAATAAAAAGCACTTGTATTTTTGTTTTTTAGTCACAGAATAAAATGCCATGAATAATAATGTCATGGATTATTTTACACGTTCAACATGTCTAAAAAACAAATGAGAGGAAGTGGGGAATGCTAGCTAAAAAGATGAAAAATTAATAGAAGATACTTGAAAATAAAGGCAGTCATGGCATTTGTTTCTGCTGTTTGTTTGTTTTTGTAAAATAATAAAAGACAGAAAAAAAAAAGAAAATTAATTAGATGGAAGGCTATTTGTGTTTGTGTGTAAGTAACAATCTTGCTTAGATGCTAATAAAATGAAGTTTTTCACTTTCAATTTTCATCATGATAAGCTAACAGGTCCCCTATTGTAAAATCAATGATTGACTCATGGGCCTTTTATGCTTGAAATGTGGAGGGGCCTTGGGAACGGAAGCAAAGAGAAAACATAACATTAGCAGTGGCATTCAATTGGCTAAAAAGCTTTCTGGACAAGTCTGGCTCAGGTCCAGGGACAAGAGATCAGATACTAAGTCCTCCACTTGAAGAGAGAGGTACAGAGTCCAAAGAGCAGCTACTATTTCATATAAGCTGTCAAGTTATATTAAAGTAGCTTTTCATGTTTATTTATTTATAAGCAGCAGGAGATTTCTTAGAGCCAGGAACAGAATGTTTCATCCATCATATTCATCAATAGATTGTTTTAAGTCTAACCAAGTGGCATAGTATTTCAGATTTTACAAGAACAACAGTTTGCTTGGAAATAAATTGATTGATTTATAAGAGATATTAAAGGTATAAACAAAGTTTAGTAATGGCTTTAGCTTTGTACACATACTTATGTTTTTCTAGTGTCATGAATGTAATAAATTTTATAAGTAGGTTAACTAATTTAAATGAAGCCTATGAAGATAGCAAAGCAAAAAAAAAAAAAATTCAAACTCATGTTATTTATGAGTTAAACATTAGAAATTAAAGAAACTAGATTTAGAAATATATATGGGATATGCAGGTAGTGGAACGGATACTGGCATGGGATATGTGGTAGTGGAATGGATACTGGTATGGGATATATCAGGTGGTTGAACAGATATTGGTGTGGAATATATATGGGATATGCAGGTAGTGGAACGGATATTGACATGGAATATATATGGGATATGTGGGTAGCCATGCTAATATCAGTTCCACTACCTGCATGTCCCATGCCAATATCCATTCTGCTACTTGCATATCCCATATATATTCCACACAAATATCCATTCCACTACCTGCATATCCCATATATATTCCACACCATAGAATATGAAGGTAATGGAATGGATATTGCCATGAAAAGGAGAATAAGTGAGCCAAGTGCAAATTCAATGCTGCACTTAGTTTTGGATAAATGCTCTTTCTTACTAATAATTGAATAAATGCTTTTGGGATCTGTCTCAATATTAATGAAAATCTACTCATATTTCTACCCAATAATATATATAAAATACCATTCACTAAATTTTGTATGGGTATTTTTTAAGAAAATGAATGTCCTTCTCTAATTTCTAAGTATGCTGGATGCACAATATTAAAGTAAGCGTAACGAGATAATACTGCATAAAGGAACCAATTGTTTGCCCAGTTGGCAGTTGAGAGCAGTTGTTAGAAAATTTGATGTGTTGGTTCATTGTTCTGCTACAAACATACAATAAAGTAAAGTAAATTCAATAATCAAAGCTCCATTTTGAATATTCCCTGAAATAAAGATTTATGTATGGGAAAAAAACTTTATAGTTTTCTGGGGATTTTTTTAACATGACAATACAATCCCACACTGGATCCTGTCACTCCTAAACTCCCTTTTTCTTCAATCTTTTGTCTTATTTTCACACCTGCAATTTCTTTCTTTAATTATTGTCAATAAAAAAAAAAATCAGTTAAAACCTTCTTTCTGACTAACTTGTGAACTTGCCTTATGTAATGAAAGATATAAAAAAATACATTGGTGAACATAGAAGTAAAGCATTAGAAATAATTAATTAATTATTTCTCTGTTAAATTTCTTCTTGTTTTTCTTTAAACGTTTTGTCACTTGTAATTCAAGGTCATCACAAAACAAAATATTTAATAAAACAACTGATTGTCCACTTGAAAAACTCTTTTCTTTCAATATATTGACTGGAAATAATCAAATTTTTAATGGATGTCTTTATAGGCAACAAAAATGTGGTGTTATAGAAAAATGCTGAGAAAACATGTGAGCAACCACAAAATTTTATGGAAAATGGAAACAAAAAAGACACTTATACTTAGCAACAAAAAGAGACAGTTGAAATTTCCAGGATGCATAATGAGAAAAGAAGGCTTAGAAAATTTAACACTCATAAGACATATTGAAGGCATGCGGAACAAATGAAAGCAGTGCATAACATACCTAATGAGCTTGTGTAAATGGTTGGCAGAACAGGGATTATGAGAGATAGTAAAAAGACTTTAAGAGCTACAAAGGACAGGGAACTGTGGAGAGCCATGATTCTTAATGCATACAGCACAATGAAGAAGGATTTTTTAATGGAGTAATGTTCAGTGAAGCAGGAATCAAAGGGAAGCTTTCTTTCTTTGATTTTTTTAATGAATTTCTCTAATTAATTTTTCATGGATGTCTTTATGCAATATCTAAAGAATTAATTTTTTTTTTTTTAATTCAACATATTTTCATTACCTTAAACGTTAATTTTAGTGGATACCTGTATTTGAGTAGACACTCCATTTCTATTAAACAGTATTTTATTTCATCTGCTGATCTACACATTCAAAACTTATTAAACAAAATGAACCTCCCACCATTTAATCCAACATACTTTAACTGCTTGGCCATGAAGAGCTTCACAATCAAGCAAGGTTCTATTTGCTTTTAAAGCAATTTTTACCCATTCTGATTTTCCTGAAAAAGTTCCTAACATCATTTTAATAAAAAATTTTATTTCTAGAAAATTAGATCATCACTATTCAGTCATCAAAGCATTTTTATTTGTAGCTTTCTATGGCAGTGCTACTCAAAGTGTGGTACACATACTAGCACTGGTACATGAGACGTTATCTGCCGGTATGCAGAGAGTTTCCAGAAAAGAAAGGAACAGTAGTCACATTCCACGTCATAAGAGACTGCCATCAAACTTTTAGTAAACATTATTCAGGTCAAGCTAAGTTTGTTTTTTGGGGGTTTTTTTTTATTAAAATGGCACACATATTTCAAGGCTGGTCAAATTTTGGTTCAAATATTCAAGGTAACCAATCAATAGCAAAAATATGTAAAAAGAAAAATTGTTGATAAAGATATTTACAAAATTTATAAGGTTGTGCCATAAATAATTTCCATTTTTAGGAACCAAATTTAGTGACAAATGTATCCCCTCTCATTAAACATTCCTTAAATATATCATAACAGTTGATGAAAAGTGAGTTGGGTTATATCCAACAATGTTCAATGAAAAAGGCTGTTGACTGACAAGAATGAATCTCCACAACCAACACCAAAAGCTGAAACATTTTTTTTTTTTTTTTAAGTGTATCACCCCAAGCAAGGCTGGAGGCCACTATTACGCAAGGGGTTATAGAAGAGTTGGAGGAAGAGCAGATAGGAGTGGTAAAGGAGAGGATGTGAAGAAAGAGAAAGACGGGGTTACAGAAGATTTGGAGTGAGAGCAGATAGGAATGAAAGGTGAAAGGATGTGGAGAAGGGAAGTGGATAGATCAAGGCAACTGGAGATGTCGATTGACGCTACACTTAAACCATTGGAGATTGTATTTGTCAGGGAAACAGTAATAGGGAAGGGAGTTCCACAGGCGAGATGTGCGAGACATGAAGCTATTGGAGTAGAAGAGACATCTACATCTAAGAGTTTCAACGGTGAAGGGGTGGGAATGGGATGCCAGCCTCGTAGGACGTTTAAATTCATGAGGCCTAGGGACAAGCGAAAGCAGCTCCTCGGAGCAATTACCGTGAAAGTATTTGTAAAAAAGACAGAGCGAGGCAACATCACGTCTGTGAGAGAGCGACTGCAGACGAGATGACAGATAAGGGCAAATCACATTGCATATCCGTCTCTGGATCTTATCAAGAACCCTGAGGCAAACAGCAGGGGCTCCAGACCATATATGGCAGCAATACTCCATGCAAGGGCGAATGGTCGATTTATAGACTTGGAGGATCGATTCCGGGCAGAAAAATTTCCTGGCTCAGCACAGGGAACCAACTTTCCTTGCGGTGGATGATGCAACTGATTCGATGTATTTGTTAAACATATGAAAGATAGATAATGTGCATTTGGTGGGATCATTGGACTCTAACTTGTTTAGAGTTCTTAAAATACAATGAAAAACTAAATGCACATTTAATCATCAAGCATCTGCAGCAAGTCCTTAAAGGTTTGCTCATCACTAGGAAAAATATCGTTTTCCCCCATGACAATGCAAGGCTTCATACAGCAAGAATAACAGAAAAAAGTTTAGGAATTCAGTTGGTCTATTCATCTGACCTTACATCAATTGATTATTACTTTTTCCAATTGGTTCAAAATATATCAATGGGGAAAACTTTCTCTAATGAAAAAACCAGATTCAAGAGTTTGTCAAAGCTTTTTTTTTATCTCAAAACTAATAAATGCCAAGCAATCATTGCAAAGAAATGTAATTGTACTATATTTTTTTAAGAATAATTTGAGAAACAAAAGCAAAATTTATTTCCGACTCAACCTACAAAGCTACCAGAATGACTGAAACTCATTACCCTTGCAAATTGTCTTGCAAGATAGGCTTGTTGACCAGTATATTATATACTTAATATCTGGTAAAAATCATCAAAAAAGCAAAGGAATAATTAATTTGTTTTTATGGCTTATCAACCTTTTGTGGGTTATTTAAAGTTGAACTATTTCTTTTTGCAAGTGAATACTGCATTAACATTTTATTTTTAGAACGATAATGATTCTTTCAGATACAAGTTCTACTATTTAACCCATAGCTGTGGGAGAAAAAAGGATAAAGAAGCAAAAGAACAAAGGCATAATTATCAGGAGTTATTAGTCACTTATACAGGTAATGTAGATATTAAAATACCATTTATGTAATGAAGATATTAAAATACTAAAAACTCGGAGAAAATATTTTTTTTTGTTTTATCTAAAAATTTGACTTTGACATGAATATGCAGTTAAAACTCTTCATGAATAGACTTTCACCCCCTTTCCTTTCATCTGTTACCATATAACTGTATTCTCCAACCTTTGGAAAAAAAAAAGGTCATAATTTTTATTGTACAGAACTTATTTTCTGTAGGGGTAAGGCCCAAGATATGCAGGTGTTCAAACAGTCACATATTTTGTGAAAGTGTCAACAATTTAGGTTTTAGTAAGAAGCAGCTGTCAGTGTTTTGAGGTCATGAGTTGTGTAAAAACCAGATGCGACTGACCAATAAAACTAGCTAAACACACTTAGAATTACGATTACCATAATAACTTGGCTCTTATAGAGAATTTCAGAGTTATTAACAATAATTATGAAATATAAGTAACATCATTTAATAGCAAATGAATGCAAAGTTTTTATATGCAAAACTTACACAACTTACATTTATCTATATGCAAATTATTATATATAAATATATAATAAAACATAAATATCAGTATGTAATACATTTACTATTCATATTCATTAACAAATGCATTTTTTAATGCTATGTCTTCTTCATGGTGTAAGTAATCATGACTCTCCACAGATTCCTTTTCTTTATTATCTGTGAATCACCATGATTTCTTGAGAAATATACTGGAGTGGTTTCCACTTGACTTCTCCATGGTTTGGAATTCAGAGTGTTCCTTCTCTTCACCTGAGGCTAGAGTGCTCAGTTACCCTTCTATTGAAGCCACCATTGTGGCAGCAAGAAGAGACATATTCATGCCTTTCATAAAGGTTCTTGTGCAAAAGCGAATGCAACAGACTAAATTGGTATTTGAACCTGGCCCGTCAATTCCATTTTTTTCATGGATATCTGTTACCTAACATGCATATCCTTCAACAAATGCATATATTTTCATCATTGTATATGTTTTCAGTATCCTTTTGTCCATGGCCTGACCTATTTTCCAAAATGAGTCAGTGCTATACTCTTCATAGCCAGAGAGTGCATTTTTCTTTAAGGTTTTTTGAATATTCAGGCTGGCAGACAAAATTATATATATATATATATATATATATATATATATAATAAAATCATTCTTATTGGAAGTTCTGAAGAGTTAGAAATTTAAAACTGATTTGAGTCCAATAAGTATTGAACTTTATTTCTGATTGCATATTCTGTGTGCATATCAAAGATATAGAAATGGATAGGGGCATATTATATATATATATATATATATATATACACACACACATTAACAGGAGCATACTTTTACTTCATGATGCCTGCCTGCTCAAGTGACTTTGGAGAGGTACAGATAATTACTATGTTTTACAACATTTTAGACCCACTTAAAAAAATAATAAAACAGAAAATGTCAGTTGGTCAAGTACTTAAACTGGAGCAAATTTCAGGCTTTTGAGGGGATACATCTTGTGGAAATATAGTCAGGCATGTGCATGTTGATTGATGTTTAATTTGAATACAAGCCAAGTTTAAAATTCACCAAATTAGGCAATGTCCGGTTTTTGTCTCAAATAGACAGGAAAATTGTATTGAATTAACCAAGAATTTTTCTAAAAATCCAAAAGATATTAACTTTACATAATGATATATTGCTTCAACATAACCAAAGGATAAAGTAATATACAAAGATGCAATATAATCATGTAGCATAACACAGAAACATTAAATTACATGATGACATTGTATATTTGCACAGGATTTTCATGTTGCCACCTCTCCCCCATTATCTGTTTAACCAAAATGCATCACTCTATTGCACTAAAATGGGTGGTGTTATGGATGTCCTGTGGCATGTGTGTTATTTCCTATATGATGGAGAGGCACTGAAAAATTCTTTGCTGAATCACTTACCAAAATCCTTATTTCAATGACCTAACATCAGAATTTTTTGGGGAGTGGATGGGGAACTAGGTTAAAGAAACAATGTGCCAAATATGTTCAACTGCAGAGCAAATGTATGTAATCAGAGCCAAGAACTTTTCTGCACTCTTTTGTCACATTCCACTTAAGTGGGAAGGTTTCCTAATACAAACACTTCTACTATGTGCTATGTCTCTTCAGGACATAGGCAACCATGGCTCTCCACAATTTCCTGTCCTTTGTAGCTCTTAATAAATTTTATCTTTTTGTTATTTCTCCTAAACCTTGTTCTACTATCCATTTAGTCAAGCTCACTAAGTATGTTAAGCACTGTTTTCCTCTGTTCCTATTGCCTTCAAACTGCCCTGTGAGTATCAGATTTTCCAATCCCTCTTTCCTCATTATGTCCCCTAGAAATTTCAATTGTCTCTTCCTGATATTAAGTATAAGTTTTCTTTTTGTTTCACTTTTCTCTAAAACTCTGTCATTGCTCATGTTTGGTTTATTACATGCTCAGCATTCTCCTATAGAACCACATTTATGTTACATCAAGTCTCTTGTTCATCTGTGAGGAGATTGTGCCGCATTCACTGCCATACAAGAGCACTGATATTACATAACAGTTCAGTACTCTTTTCTTTGTACACCAAGAAATGTTATGACAAAAATCAAAACAGAATCTAAGAAATTCATAAATTAAAGTAATTTTATCATTTTTTCTAAATTAACAATAAGTAGATAAAAATTTGTTGACCCTAAAATTACTTGTCAATATACTTGTCTATTTTTAAGCAATTAATAGGATTTTTACTCAAACATATTTCTTATTACTATAAATATTTTATTTAATACATACATGTATACGTGTCGTCGCCTCCCTCTGTCTTTTTTACAAATACTTTCATGGTAACTGCTCTGATGAGCTGCTTTCGCTGGTTCCCACATTTCATGAATTTAAGGATTTTACTAGGCTGGCATCCTGCTCTCAACCTTTCACTGTTGAAACTGTTAAATGTAGCCGTCACTTCTACTCCAATATTTCATGTCTCACACCTCTCGCCTGTGGAACTCCCTCCCCTTTTCCTATTTCCCTGATAGCTATAATCCCCAACTATTCAAATGTAATGTCAATTGAAGTCTCCAGATGCCTTGATCTATCCCCTATCCTTCCTATTTGCTCTCGCTCCAACTCTCTGTAACTCCTTGCGTGCTAGTGGCTTCTTGCCTTGCTTGGCGTGAAACACTTTTAAAAAAATTTTTTAAAATGTATTTCAGTAATCTGTTTTTTAAACACTGAAAATAATGTCTACAGGCATATGATTCAATCAAACATATTCCCTTTAACCTGGGAGACCACCTTCAAGCCAGGCATGCTTTATCATTAAGCTACAGAAAGCTGTTACAGCAAAGCTAGACTCAATTACCCTATTTAGAAATGTATGTTTCTTGTTGGGATCATTCAAAATCTATATCTGCTAACTTTATTTTGTACCCAAAATATAAACAAAGTAATTCTTAAACAATTAAAGAACATTTAAAATTAAACATTTTAAAGTAATTAATACATTTCTATGTATCGTCTACAATTTACTATCTTTTGGTGATTAGATGCTAAATTATGTCACAGGTTTTGATTTACAAATTCAAAAATAAAAGTTTTGACTTCATATTTAGCCAAGGCAAATGCTTGCTTAAGTGACTAAGAAGCAGGAAAATTAGCTATTATTCAAATACAGACAACCATATAAATTTTGGAATGACGAGGATCACAATGACGAAAAGGTTTATAGAAAAAAAAACTCCAGATGAGATTGAAGGAATTGAGGATGGTTTATGGCTAAGTTCAAGATGTCAGAAAGACTAACTACACAATAAAATCTGATTTAACTTCAGAGGAAATGTTTACATTAAGGATGTTGTAAACTGAGAAGAAAAAGGAAAGGCTCATGTCATGACAAATGGAGCAACCACTTTTGGAATGAAGAGAAAGAAGAAAAAAAAAAAGAAAGGTTTAATTTCAGAATGAATTAATGTAAAAATTATTTGAAGGAAAATTACTTGGTTTGAAAGGTGCAACAACAGATTATAAGAAAAAAACAATTTAACAAAACCAAAGAAAAAAAAAATGGTGAAAGTATCTATCGTTAAAATCTAACACAAATGAATGAAAGCCTCTAGCAAAATAATTACATAATAAAAATAACTATGAAAATTTCATGGTTTTCCTCTTTAAATTTTTTTGTTTATTTTTCTTTTTCTTTGTGAAGCCGAAACATATTTTAGCTTGTAAGAATAATTCTTTTTTTTGTTACTTAATAGTTCATTAACAATTTTTTGGGGAGAATAACAATGATTTTTTCCAGAGTCAAGCCCTACTATTTAACCCATAGCTATGGGGAGAAAGATTCATACCTTTCTCAAGGTCATTTGCATATAAGTGAACATAACAAACCCAACTGGATTTCGAACACAGCTCTCAGATTTCTCATTCTGAGCTCCTATCCACCACACCATCCGCACACCATAGATTTTCTGAAAATTGATTAACAGATTTGTTTGTTTTTTTTTGCAGGTTATTTAAAGCCAGAATATATTTTTAGAATTTAAGATCATTTTAGAGATAACAAGTATTTACTTATACAAGTCCCACTAATAGCTGGTGGGGATAAGAGCTGGATTCTTTCCTAAGGGTATGTGCGTGTAATATAATGAACTCAACTGGAATTGGAACTCGGTTCTTCAATTTCCAATTCCAAGCCATTATGCATTACACCACCCACATATCAAAGTTTACATTACCTGGTATTCCCAACAGTCCCCCATCAAGGTACTGACCAAACTCAACATTGCTTAACTTTGGTAATCATATGAGAACCAGTGTTTCAACATGATATGGCCATAAGCCAATTTTCTGATGCATCTTGAATTTTAAGTTAATAGCTAAATAAGCACCTTGTGAGTTTTCCAACTATAGAAAACTTATGGAAATTCCATGACTGAAGTATTAAATATCTTAGCTTAACAACTTTAACAATATATTGCAATAAAAATCATAAATATGAATGCACTTCATTATTTAAAGAAGTATTGGGGTACAAATAAAAAGATTTGAAATTGACAAGGTTTTCCATTCCACTGAAGCAGCTCTTAAACACTTGAGAGAATTATCCATCTACTCTTTTTCTTTCTTTTCCTCACTGAAACCAAACAGCGTCTCTGATATATCTATTCTGTCTTTCCTAGCAATCAAAATGGAATAGTCCATTATTTAGTAGATATGGGTAGTGTGTAACATATATACTAACTAATGAACAAGCAGAATTATAATATGATAAGAAACATATAACCCTGTAAGAAATAATACAACATTGTCTATCAAAACATTAGAAGTTCATGTCATTTGTGACTTACATAATAAAACTAGTAAACAAAACAGATAGTTGTTCTTGAACAGTTTCCTTGCTTTCTTTAATTCTTTGATATTAAATGTTTCATTACCAATACAAAGAGAATAATACAAACATGATAGCTCACAATTACCACCCTTTAATTATACTGACACTTGTGGAGAGAGAAGTATCACTTTTATCTCGGAAGTACAATAAAGAAAGCAAATTGATTTTGGACATATCCAACACAAAAGTGCAAGGTAGATTATAAATCTGAATAGAAACTGGTTTCAAGTTACTAATCATCTTTTATGTGCCGTGTCCCTTCAGGACATGGGCAATCATGGCTCTCAAATATCAAGCAAGTACAAGGTCACATATTTCTTTTACTTGACTCACAGGTATGCCAATAATTTATCTTAGTAGTAATACTAACTTGCATTACCTGTAAATACCATCAAAGCAAACTTAACATATCCAATAAAATATTTGTAGCAACTTTCTGGAATTACTTTAAGAGTTTTTTTTTTTGTTTTTTTTAATCATTTCATCCCAAGCAAGACAATAAAGCCACTAAGATGCAATGTTATGTTCACTTATATGCAAATGACCTTGAGAAAGGTATGAATCTTTCTCCCCATAGCTATGGGTTAAATAGTAGGGCTTGACTCTGGAAAAAATCATTGTTATTCTCCCCCAAAAATAGTTAATGTGGAAGAATATTAAAAAAAAAAAGAAGAGAGAACAATAAAAAAACAGGAATTAAGAAGACAAAATAACAATTGGCATTGCATTTAAATTTTTGAAGATCAAAGTTGACTAAGAGTTTTTTTTTTTTTTCAATCATTTCATCCCAAACAAGACAATAAAGCCACTAAGATGCAAGGGGTTAGTAAGTGTGAAATAATATAAAAAAAAGTATTATTGAGAAGAGAGAACAATAAAAGAACAAGAATTAAGAAGAGAAAATAACAACTGGCATTGGATTTAAATTTTTGAAGATCAAAGTTGACAGGGAAGCAAGAGGCCGGAAGAAAATTTCGCAAACAAGAAGTGTGATAGAAGAAAATGTTAGCATAGAACTTATGGTTACATCTAGCCATTTGAAGTGTAAAATGATGAGACCTTGCCACAAATCTAGTACTGCACTTAAATTCATAAAGTCTAGGTAGCATAGAGGAAAGTTCATCAGAACAATTACTATGAAAGTAATTATAAAAAAGGCATGAAGAAGCTATGTTATGACAGTGGGAAAGTGTCTGAAGCTGAGATGCCAAGTCAAGACCAATAACATTGCAGCTTCTTCTTTGTACTTTATCATATATATTTATACACAGAAGCACCAGACCAGATGTGACAGCAATATTCAAAGCATGGATGAATGGTAGACTTATAAATATCTAAGATAGAATTCTGCTAATAAAAATTATCTAATAAAAAAGTACATAACATGTTTTAAATATGTTGTGCTATTTGGTCACTTTGGTAAAGGGTCTCAATTTATTCCTTTTGTGTAGATAAATATCTATAAATTGATGACTTGTAATCTATAGTATTTTTTTTAAATCAAGGATCTTTTTCTTATTTGTTAAAACAACAGCCTTCATTTAAGTGATGAAATGAAATTGATGAAAGAGAAATTTCAATTTTCTCATAATACCCAAAAAATACTCATTACTTAAAATATGATATTTTTCTTGGACAATTAAAAGTGAAACCAGAGAATAATCAATGATGCTTGATGCAAAACAGAAATTGAATGCAAATGGATTTTTGGATTCTTTTTCACTCAAGGGAAAAAAAGTTTTGTTTTCAAACCATGTGGTCAGTTTCAGAGTAACAAGAGAGATTGTAAAGAAACAAACAAGCAGACTAATTAAAATGGTTTCAGTTTTCAGGGATTGTAAAAAGAATGATTTTAAATTAAATTGCAATAGACAAGTGTTCTTTTTTAATTCAGGAAAATCATTAAAACTCATACATTAATAGTTATTAGTAGTGAGCATATGCTAGTGTTCCAACTGTGAGACCCAAGTTCAAATCTTGCTATAGTTGATTTATCAAGTAGGTGACTCCTTGATACTATCAGTCTGAAGGAACAATCCAAGCATGTGGCATATTAGGGAAAATCATACTGCAAGTTGAACCAGGCCTTGTAAGTGAAATTGAGGAGATAAAACTGCTTGGAAGCTGTTGATGGTTCCATTAGCACAAAGTCACAAGTTGAGCATGTTGGCTTTGTTCAACCAATTATAATGTAAGACTGTACACTCTCTCCCAGAAACTAAGGTCCATTTGGTTCTGTAGGTGTTGAAGAAACACACAACTCTGTCTGAGCAGGCATCTGCAACAGGATTAGTTAACCACCCTAACAGATAGACATACATGGAAACAAACAGCCAGTTATTACTTATTAGTTGTCAGCAATGAGGAGTATTCATGTGTAAATTATAGATATATACATATACGTTGTGGAGTAAATAGTACATCCCCGGTGACTATATGAACTCATCCATAACTATAAAGAGCTCCAGGTCAGAGGTATTAGAAGTCATTTGGAGTCAGTCTTCTGACCAGATATCATAGTCTCTGATAATGGAACACAATTTACAAGTAAAGAATTCAAAGACTTTTCTAAGATGTTCTCCACTGAATATATTATGACCCTGCCATATCACCCAAGGTTGAATGAACAAGAAGAATAGTTTGTGGGAATGTTCAGAAGAGTGTTGAAGAAAGCAAGTCTTGAGAAAGTAAATGAGGAAGCACGACAAAATTTTCTGAGAGTTTACTTGTGTAACACCTAACCCCAATACACCATCAGGCAGTTGCCAGCGGAATTAATATTTGCTAGTATAAAGTAAAATTTGGTGTTTGACAAGTTATTACCAAGTCAAAAAACATAAACGGATAACAAAAACGATACAAAAATTTCAAGGCCAGCGATAAAGTATTCTTTAGAGCATATAAGGATGGCAAAGAAATGTGGGAAGATGGCAAAATATCAGGAAGAATTGGGAAGTTGATTTACATTGTAAAAAGGATTTGAACATAAAAGGCATCATGAATCAACTGAAAAAAGGTTCAATGAGGAAAGACCTGAAACATTGGAAGAATCAATAAATTTTGATGTGCCAGCACTACAACAAGTTGTGAAACCTACAAGGACAAGTTCCAGAAAAAGAAAATGTACTTAAGAACTGGAAGTGGAACAAAATCAAGTATGTTGGTGAACTCTCCAGAAAGAGGAGGGGAGATACTAATATTAATAAAAAATAAAATTTTTATAAAAGTATTAATCTCAAAAGGGAGGATGTTGTAGAGTAAATAGCACACCCCTGGTGACTATAGGAACTTGTCCATAACTATAAAGAGCTCCAGGTCAGAGATATTAAAAGAAGCCATTCAGAGTCAGTCTTCAGATGACTTAATACAGGCATCACAGAAAGTTTCTGAAGCATTATTTATATTGTAACCAGTATGAAGTAGGTGTTTTATATATATTTTGTTATAATGCCTACTTCATAGCAGTTATAATATAAGTAATAAATACCATTGATTCTTTAAAAATTTTTCATTTATGTTTCAGATATAGCTTTTGAGAAAAATTCGAATGAAGGAAGAGGTACAGGGAACCAACCATTTTTATGGCATCTTTAGTGATGGATTATATGCACAAGTTCCACTTGAGGTCTGGCATGAATTTAAGACCAAATTTCAAGTTCAAAGTATAGGGCCTCTCCGAGGGGATATCTGTTCATCATGACTGGTGGTAGTTCGGGCTCAGAACACCAATGATGAGATATATATACATATATATATATATGAGAGAAAGGGGGAGACAGACAGGCAGAGAGAGAAATAGTATAGAGCTAGGAATCAACATTGCATAATGTCTGACACCTTCACATTTCAATACAGTGTTAATTCCTATGTCAATACTGTTTATGTCTATAAATGCTCTATCCCTGATACTGAGCACTCTTCCCATATAAACATAGCAAATTCTAATCTATATAACACACACACTGTGTCTCACAGCAATATCCACTTCATATAAAATAAATATGTATTGGAATATGAGACTTTATTTGCTGAATGATGCCAACATCTGTCCGTACAGTTTGGATGAAATCCAGTTTGGTCTTCAGATAAATAAACAGCAGACATTTGTATGAAGTGCCTTGTATTTTGAAGTGTCAAATTAATAGCTAGTTTAATGCTTTACAATGAACTGTAAGTCTAATTTAACAGATAAATAGAAATGTTTAATAATTTCAGAACTTGCAAAAGATAAAGTAATTGAAAAATAATTAACAGTACTATTGTACTTGTGAATAAGTTTGGTGAAAATTCTGGACCAATATAATGCAGATTTGAGAAAGGAAAGTTAAAGAATTTATCTTCCCAATCTGCATCCAATATCTAAATAGAAGTAATGAAAAATATCCATCCATCACGCTATAAAACTGAAAGCATGTGAGTCCAATCTCTTGACCTCTTTGAAAATCAATCTATAAGGAAAATCAAATGAAATGAAAAACAAGACTGCTTTTCCACCCTTTCTTTTCACCAACGAATGTCATGCAACATTGGAGCAAAAGCAGAAAATACCCTCATTGATTGAGATGTCAGCAAGGTGGAAGTGGTGAGATGTTTTAGGGTGGGATTATAAGTACAGGAAGCTGTTGGCCCACAGTGATTTTCAGATGGTTTAAAGATGACAGCTCAGATTTTTGAAGGCACATGCAGAGCTATGGGTCAAGAAGACAAACATTTTCAGGAAGAAGATTATTTTTATGCACGGCAATGCTCACTCACATTCAACAAAGAAAACTAATGAATACCTAAATAAAATGTGTTTCAAAGACACTTGCTTAAGAAAGCAGCCAGCTTGTTTGCTGGAACAACTTGCAAAACCTTTTGAATAGGATGGTTTGTACTGAAAACAATTTATGAGCAAGGGTAAATTTTGTAATGCTCTTCTGGATGATATGCAGTCTGTTTCCGATGAATAAATAAAACCATTCACAAAAATCAATGAATGAACGATTTCTAAAATTTGTTTCAGAAAATGAAGCATACATTAGCATTGTCTTTATAACTTTGTCATCATTGACAATAACAGTTTTAAATTTTTTTTAAATTATTCAGCTTTGTAAACACTGTTGTATAGAAAGGCTTTCTCTAGACCTATTATTGAAACATAGAATTGTCCATCCATTATGAGTAGAACATTTGCTCATCGAACAGGTGCAAAAAGCGGACCACAAAGGTGTAGCACTTTCCAGTTGTATGCTTGCTGCACTAAACTACTATATTTTCAATCCATGTTTTCATCTGATTAAACCCTTCTTCACTTACTCTTTTGTTTCCAGTGTTTCCCTTACAACCTTACTAACCAGCAACTACAAGCATTATATGAACTTTATAACAAGCACATTCTGCAATTATCATATTTAATTATAACATAATTTTTATAAAAGAGGAGCTGATTCTCTGCCTGCCACACACTGCCTATATATGACTTCAAACGTGTGTATGTAATGTATGTGTTATGTGTGACTGACTTACATGTGCTTGTGCCAATTAACGTACATGCATATGTACACAAATACACACAATTAAACTGAGTTTGAAACAAGATATTGGAATACTACATTCCACTCCTACTCAGTCTGGACAACCCCTACCTTGGGTTGAGTAATACAATCATAAATTTGGAGACAAGAAAGAAAAAAAAAACACATTAATTTTTAAACCCCCCAAAATCAGATAATTATAAGATTCTATTGAACTTTTTAAAAATTATTTGGTAATAAATAAAATTATTTTTTAAAGTTTCTTTTTTGTAAATTTTATGGAAATATTTTTAGGTTTGTCACTAAATGCATGCACAAACATAAATGTACATATAAACAAATATGGATAAAATTGAAATGTAAATGTATTGCAAAGGCTAATTTCCCTGTCTGGCAACAACCCCTGGAAACAGGAAAAGAGTATAAGCTTAAATGAGTGGCCTTTTGAAGTCATTCTTATGACTCCTTCTGTATTTAAACTGAATATATTTTCTAATAAATGTAATATTTTAAATGGACAAATAATTTAGATTTTAAAATTGATCATATCGCCATCAGCAAAGTGACAGGTACCAAACTGGCCTTTCTCGATGTGTCAAGAAATAAAATGTAAGCAATTTGACTTTTGCTTCTCTAGGACAACTGCTGATGTGTTAACGGGTTATTGTGGTTATTGGTGAAAGAGCTTGTCAGATTTAGATAAGAATGATGAAACTGTTGCTTTATATACCTGGAAGTTGTTTGACAGGGATTGGCATGTTGGTCTTCTTCACAAGTTGATGCGTTCTTATAATGTTTCTAGTTGAATTTTTGATTTGATTCCTTCTTTCTTATCAAATCCTCCCTGAAGACCAACCCCTCCTCAACCTGGCAGGGCGGTGGCAACGTGGTAGTGTCAGAGCTATGCTGTCAGGAACTTTGGTTCCTGGTAGGGCCACCCAAGACGGATTGGTCTGGCACCCAGCGGTATTAGGGCCGCAACCCGGCTAAAGGGGCTCTGGTGAAAATCCAGGAGGTGTCTGTTCCGGTAACCGGCGACCTTGGGTCGCTCTGTCAATGCATCTGTGGAAAATATGTGGCAAACAGGGTTTCCCCTGGGTAGGACTTGGGACCCTTCCCTTAATCAAATCCCAATGAATCTTCCTTTATGAGCATGGTCCGAGATGCTGTACTTGCTCCAGAGGAAGCCGGTTCAACCTGACCAGGGTAAAAACTGATACAAGTCAACAGTCAAGTTTCTTATCAAATTGTGAAATGAAGGTTGTCTTGAACAGTGACTCTTTTAGATCTTTCTATATAAATGCAGATGTCTACCAGAGCTCTAGACTCAGACCTACTTTGTTCCTAATTTTTATCGACCTTCCTAATGTCATCAGTTCTCAACTTAGTATCTATACTGATGACAACTATTTACACCTATCTTAATGGTAAGTATGATATGTTTGATAAACAGCTGATCTAAAAAATAGCCTCCAATCTGTTGTTAACTGGGGCAAGAAATGCCTTGTTATTTTTTATGCCTCCAAAACTAAACTATTTTAATTGTCTTAGAGAACTTTTTTTGCCTTCCCTTACTATGGCTGATGCTAACCTTCAGGAGAGTAACACATTGTGCCTTCTCAGTCTAACATTTTCCACTAATATGAATTGAAATGATTATATCAAATGAATTGCAAAGTTTGCTGCTAGGAAATTTGTTTCACTGTGTTGTGCTAGACAATTTTTCTTACCAGAATCTATCTTGTGCTTTATAAGTCTACCATATGTCCATGCATTGAATATTGTTGCTACATCTAGTTTGGTGCTTCTGCTATATATCTAGAGATTCTTGACAAATCCAAGAAAAAAATCTATAATTTTATCAGTCCTGACTTGGAATCTTCAAACAATTTCCCACTGCCATAGCATAGCTTCCATATGCCTTTTCTATAAATATTTATGTGGCAATTGTTCTGATGAGATTTTCTCTTTGGTATCTCGACTTCATGAATTTAAGTTTAGTACTAGATTGGCAGTTAGGTCTCATCATTTTACTGTTGAAATTGCTAAATGTAACCATAAGTTCTATTCTAATAGTTTCTTCTTTAGCTCTTCTCCCAACTTCTTACTCTAACGTCAACTATGATATTCAAATATTTTAATGGAATGTTGTTATTTTCTGACTTTTTGAACTCTGTTCTTTTATTGTCCTTTCTACTCAATAACATTTTCCCCAGTTTCTTTCACTCTCATTAACCCCTTCCATATTGGTGCCTTTTTTGCCTAGCTTAGTGTGAAATGATTAAAAAAATATATTAAGGAAAATTTACAAAAAAACAAAAAAACTTGTAAAATATATATATATATATATACTGTCATCCAGACTGTTTTGCTGCATCACAGCTCTTTAATTTGGCTAGACGTCCATTTGCTTCAAGCCAGGATCAAAACACATTGGTATCAGTCAGAGATTCTACCCCTAGGCTATGGCAGAGAGGAAGGGAAATTTGAATGTTTTCTTTGCAAAATACGTCAGTGGCCTGGAGGCCTCAATTCAATTTGGTTGAAGAGCAATATGTTATCTATCTATATATATATATATATATATATATATATATATATATATATATATATGTGGACACTGAGGTCAACACGCACTAGTCACAGACTCTTTCATTGTTAAACACAATTTTCATGGTCTGAAAATTACGTTTAAGCATGGAACAGACTGTTGCCACTGGGTGTTGACCTCAATGTTCACTTTTATATTTACATGCACACTATCTCTGATACTTAGCACTTTAACCCATAAATAAAGCATACCTTAAAACTATATTCTTATTATATATATATATATATATATATATATATATATATATATATATATATATATGTATGTATGTATATATATATATGTATATTTTTATTTTATATATATATATATATATTTTTATTATGTATATATATATATATATATATATATTTTTATTATGTATATATATATATATATATTTTTATTATGTATATACATATATATATATATTTTTATTATATATATATATATATATATATTTTTATTATATATATATATATATATATATATATATTTTTATTATATATATATATATATATATATATATATTTTTATTATATATATATATATATATATATATATATATATATATATATTTTTATTATATATATATATATATATTTTTATTATATATATATATATATATATATATATTATATATATATATATATATATATATATATATATATATATATAATAAAAATATATATATGCATGACTGTATTCATTTATTTTGATTTTATGCATAGTATTTTATATTTATTTCATTAAAAGGAATGATTACAGCATATTTTTATAAAAATATATAAAAAACTTTATATGGTCCATTCTCATATTGATTTGAGTTGTTGTTTTTGTTAACATGATAGATAGATAGATAGATAGATAGATAGATAGATAGATATGAACAGACTAATAGAGGTAGATAGAGCTGGGACTGAGAAAGTTATAAATAGATTGAAACAGATAATGAGCAAAATGAGAAAGAACATATGGACAAATTAATATGAAAAATAAAGTTGATTCATATTTTTTCCGTACAAAATCGTAAAATTGCTGCTTGTACAGCTGCTGAGTTTGTCAGTTTAGAAATTTACTTTCTCGGCTGTCTTGATGCAAATGGTGCACCTTAACTGGAAGATGGAAATTGTCAGACTTGGAGCCATATTCATAAGCAGAATAAGAATGTAAGGCAGTGAATGCAGGAAAAGATAGTTGTGAGTTTAGGTTTGTAGACATAGAGGTGTATCCAGGAATGTTGCTGGGTGGGTTTTTAAACTGGGTCAGTTGGGTTTGCCCACCAATTTCTTTTTTATTTTAAATAAGGTATGGGGGTGGTGGAAAAAGGAGTTGGGCAGGCATTTTCTCAGGGGATTCATTTGGCTTTCTTTTCTGATTAGTATCCATAAAAAAGAAAATGCTATGGAAGTTTCATTTTATGATTTTAAAATGGAGCAAAGAAAAGAATTAAATTCAATGAGACTGTCGACACACATGTATTTATAAAAGTACGGAAACTCACAAGAAATATTCTTTATAACCTGACATAATTATTAGTTGGATTCTGATCTGAAATTTTGACTGATTGATCTATATAATCAATATTTAGGTTTGATCTATATATGATCAATATGGCTAATATTCACTGATAATTTTAGTGCATTGGCAAAAATGGAGATTATGTTGTAAAATAAATGTTTTGTTTTTTTCCATCATTAGTCCAGGAACCTATTTATATATATGAGGAGGTGCTGAAAAGTTCTCTGACCAAACAAGAAGCCTTTCAAAAAACCAAAAAATGATCCAATCTTTAGTTGGATTTCCAGAAGAGGGCCAAGCTGAAAAGTTTTCAGCACCCATTTCTACTAATGAATTTTTAAGTACAAAAACAATTTACCAGTTAGTTAACTGTTTTAATTAATGATTTTAAATTGTTTTAATAAGTTTACATTATTTAAACTTGGGCTATTGTTCTCCTCACGACATATCAGCCATTGTGCCTTCTGACCTTCATCAGGTGCTTGTTAATCCAGGTAACATTCAGGGAATTTCAAACTGAATCCTTTATTTAATTTAAGGTACAATAACCTAGTGTATTAAAGTGTTGGTTTGCAAATTTGATGAAAGAGTAATTGTGAGTTCAATCCCTGGACCAGGTAGTATAGACAGACTCAGTGGAAACGGCAAAAAATAACTGAGCAGTACTGGATAAAAACCAGATGAGATATCCTTATACATGGAAAGTGGAATGAGAATAATCTTAAATGGAGATTAAACAAAGGGTTCAGTAAAAGAATTCCTTGAAGGTTACACAAAGTGATAAGCAGCTGATGAAGATTGGAGGCCCAAACAGATGAAACACAGTGATTATAACAACAAAGATGAAGGCAATAGTTTGAGTGTAAATAATGATAACTCCTCATCTTTGAAATTCAGACAGAAATGATTTAATTAGATTTAGAATAAAAGCAGTTTTCTCTGTCCACTGTTTATAAAAATTATTTCAACAAATATGAAATAGTTACAACATAATTGAGCAGTTAAAAAAGATAAAATAAGAACAGCTACAAAAATACAAAAATTTATTGATATTTTCTTAGTTAAACTTAGCACGACTCAAAGCCAAATAGATGGGAACAAAGTAAAGAAAATTATGTTGCACCAGTTTTCCAAATGAAGAGGGTAGTTCTGCATTAAAAAAATTAGTATTAAAAATCCTTGCTTACTGTTGGGAAATGTACAACTCTCTCATCCATGAGACATGCTATGAAACATCTGGTGAGGATCGAACTCATTATCAAGTAGTAATGGCCATCCAGACTAGCTTGTTACCATTACCACATACTTAAGTGCTCATTTGTTATTTACTAAGTTTAGCTTAGTCTTGGCACAAGGCCAAATGTATAGGGCTCCCGGTGAGGACCACCTCAAGAGTAATGGTCAATCAGGTTACCTCATTAAACCTTATCCCATACCAAAGTACTGTATCTTGAAATATAGAGATTTACTAAGTGTAGCTTAGATGTGGCACAAGGCCAAAAGTATTCAGGACCCAGTAAGGTTCAAACTCACTACTCCATCATAATTAATCTAGCAAGACAAGCTTGTTAACCATTACACCACGTTGAAATGCTCAAAATAGGATAAAACTATTTTGAAATATCTAGGTGATAAAATATTGTAGATTATACACAAGAGAGCATAAAGGTTATCAGCATGAAAAATGAAATCAACAAACAGTTTAAATTCTCACCACTTCTGTGTTCACTTTTGCACCAATATTTTTGGGGAAGACATAAAGTCATCTCCCCTTCTTCCAGTTATGGGTTAAATAGAAGGGTAAACAATACTTTCCAAGCTTGGATAGCATCCAATCAAAGAGATGGATTAACCAGAATTAAGAACTGGAGAAAAGGTAACAGGAAACTACTCCACTATGATTGACTAGTGGATTTATTTTTTACAGCTTATCAAAACTTTTGTAAAGCCAAAACATAATTCTTTTTTTTTTTTACTTTTGCAATTTTTATTGACAATTTTTTGAGAAACAATAATGATTTTCAGATACAAAACCCAGCTATTTAACACATAGATGGAGGCGAGAGGTGGAGTCATACCTTTCCCAAGAGTATTTCCACATAAGTGGATGCCATGAACTGGACTGGAATTTGAACTCTCCTCTCTAACTTCTCATTCTGAACCATTATCCATTACACCTCACACGCATCCAAGCTTACAGCACCTGGTATTCCCAAGTTATCACCTATCTAAGTACTGACCAGGCTCAATGTGGCTTAACTTCAGTAATTGTATGAGAATCAATGTTTCAATGTGATATAGTTGTAAGTCCCAATCTACTATGATTCCCAAATTTTCCAAGAAGTCATGGCAATACAAAGATAATAAGGAAACAAAATCTATAAAGAGTCATGATTACTTTCATCCTGAAGGAATATGGCACTTAAAAAATATCATGCATAGAAATAAATCTGTTGGTTTCTGGCAAACAATAGCTAAATACATTGGACACTCACTGTAGACAATGCAAAATCGTTCTTGTGAAATAGTTTCTACTTAAATGAATTTGAACTTACTGGTGTTCGACAGTTTTGACTTAGTGCCAGAATAAACCAAGCTTAATTTCTAAGAATGATTCTTACTAAGCTTAGTTTACTATGATACAAGGTCTATCCAGTATTGCTATATATTGGTTAATGTTTGACAGAGTGCATTCCCCTGAACTGGTAGATTTCTGGTATGCCATCCTTCTCTTACAGGAAATGATATTACCCCCTACAGAACAAAATGCGGATTGCAAAAGAGGTGCCCATCCTGTAAATGACAAGAAGATCTTGTATTTTGTGTAGGTGTAACAGCTGAACAATTCTTGAAATTCCAATCTAAACAGAAAGACCTTATACCATAAATGGTCTAAAAGTTATGAGGTCAGCATCTTGCTTCATTTAAACTGGGCCCTTCAGGATTTTTATTTAAAAAATATGATCTTTGCTATTTCTAAGCCAGGTTTTTTTTTTTACCTTTTTAGAAACTACAGAAACATGAATGATGTCTACTTTGTCTATTTGTTAATGTTATGATACTTATAAAATGACAGAACAAAAGATAAAATGCTGACAGCGTTTGGTAAATTTGCTTGAGCATTTCCATGTGATTATAGATGTACAAAAAGGATATGATGATGACTTCTTGCATAAAAACACGAACAGGTAAAATCGCATAGTTTCATGATATTTAAATTTATTAATTTTGTCCATTTTCTTTGAGATAGGTTATTTGAATAAGAAAGTGAGGATAGTGATGTGCAATTCCATATATATATATATATATATATATATATAAAATATTGCAGCCACACATGGTCCAGTGCCCCTGGTATTTATCTTGAGCTCCTTGATAAAATCCAAAGAAGAATCTGGCAACTTGGCTTCAGTCACTTTCCCACCATGTTAAGGTTGCCTCTCTCTGCGTTTTCTATAAATATTTTCATGGTAATTATTCAGACGAGCTCTTCACTATGGTACCTAGACTTTTTGAATTTAAGCGCAGTAGACTGGCATTGAGATCTCATCAATTTACAGCTGTATTCAATGAAAGATATTTGAAAGAAAGGTTGCTGTCAAAATATATATATATATATATATATATATATATATATATATATATAGTAAAGTTAACAAATCCATTGGTATATAATCCAAGTGGATCCTGGTAATATAAAATATTAAAACTGACCCACAAAAAAAGCTCAATGTATTCATTATACAGAGCAAATAAATATATATATATTATATCACTAGTGATCAGTCCAAACACCTTTATAAATACTATTAGACTTATCCAACTCTTTCCAAATTGAGAGCTGGTGTTGATAAAATAGTGCTCGATGTAATATAACAGAGCTATTAAGTATATGTTTATTTATATGTTTTTTTAATTGATGTGCAGCAAACTTTCTTTCATGCAGCTTTCATTGAAAACGTCCGACAAGGAACAATTATAACTATGGATAATTCCTACACTCTTTAACCCTTGAAAAATGGAAAAATATTAGATTGCTGGAAAAACTCAAGAAAGTTTAATTAAATCTTTGTTGTTGGCCATTTTCAATGAAAGATGCATATATCTGAAGGGTGAAACCTCAGGAGCTTTGTAAGGATGTTATATCTTTTGAAGATATTTATGAGTATTGCTCTATGAGCTAGGCATTGAGCATTTTCTAAAGTCTACTAGAATTGGTCAATTTCAGGGTAGACTTTATCCTATAGTTGATTTATGCCAGAGGAAATTTGCATATATATATATATATATATATATATATATATATATATATATATATATATGCATAATGCAGATTTGTGTATATGACTGTATAATTACAGAGCTGTGCATATGCACACCTACAATAGAACAGGTAAAATGCAGTATTTCAATTGTCATTTCCTTTCACTTGGAAATAGTCCAATCACTTTACAATGACTTTTTTCTGTCATATGCTATTAATAGACTGCCTGCTTTATAAATAATTTCACTTAATAATAAGTCAACATATTTTTTTCACTGAGTCCATCACAAATGAAAATGCTATTTTTCCCAACTAATTCAATTTCTGAGCCATTGCCAATTAGCTTTTAGACTGTCTTTATTCGTCAGAATATTCATTTAGTCATTTCTTTTATACCTTGTTCCAGTCCAAATCTATAATTGGCTCACATCATCTGGCTTGGGACAATACAGTGGATAGAAACAGGTCTCTTGGGTATTATATATTGATATATCTGATCAATCACTCTCAGTGAATCAATTTTACTTGCTAATTGTAGGAGCACACTGAAAAGCCCCTAAAAAGATTATTAGCAATGTACAAAATATACTTGGTTCTTTCTCTAAGGCAATTTCATTAGGCAAACTTACATTGAACTTAGTCTGTGGCAAAAAGTCACTGCCACCTGATAAGAGAGATTTAACATTGACTGAAGTATCTACAATGTATGTACAATTATTATTATTATTATTATTGTCAAAAGTAATATTTCTTTTGGATATATATATATATATATATATAGACAATATTAGTGGTGAATATACACATACATATGCAATTATATATGCACATACACATATGTGTATAAAAATAATTCCAAGAGGATATGATCCAGGTAGAACTCGATGCCCAGGACAGAGTAAGGATATAATAAAAAGACTTAAACACTAATAGTCCATGGTCATAATTTATTCCATTGGAATCGTAAAAACGACCCAATTCATCAGACCTACAGATTCAAAATGAAAACGGAAAAACGACTCCGGGAGAAATTGGTGAGAGTATGTGTGATAGTGTGGGGGGACTCGTGATCTATATAGAGGGGTAACAGACGAGAAAGACGGGGAGGTCCGAAGGTGGGAAAGGCATTAAAATCTAACAGAGGGAAGATTTAAAGAGGGGTTTCAGTGAGAAAAGGGTGCGTATTTTCAAAGATATATATATATATATATATATATATATAAAATGGCTGGCTACTCATTTTCCAAAGCACACCATCTGCTAAGTCATCTAGCCAGTCCTTATTGCACAGATGCCCACTCATTTTCCAAGCACACTCATCTGCTAAGTCATCTAGCCAGTCTTTATTGCACAGATGCCCACTCAGGCACATTTGTGTTCATTCAACACTCACAGAGCCCACTTGAGTGAGAGTGAGATTTTTCAGTACTTGAAGAATGCTTGAGAAGGTCTGCCATCTACTTTTTTATACCAAGAATTTGTAAAGCAGTAATTAAGGCAGGTGGTGGTTTTATTGACAAAAATAAAATATGATGTTGTTGTATGATAATTTTTTATAATTAAGTACTTCTTTTTTGTCAAAATAAAAACAAATACACTGTAGTTACTCAAAAGTTATCTTTTACTTTATAAAAATACAAAAATATCTCATTTAAGTTGTTTTTTAAAGAATTCAACATGACCTCTAAGAAGGCTTGGAGAATTTGACACACACAAGACATATAGAAGGCAATAGGGACAGAGGAAAGCAGCAAGGAACCTACTTAATGAGCTTGTGTAAATGAATGACAGAACAGGGAGTGGAAGGATAGTAATAAGAGAAACATTACTTAGAACTACAAAGGTGGAAGTTGTAGAGAGCCATGATTAACCATGTGCTGAAGAGACATGACTCATGGAAGAATATCATTCTGTTCCTTTGCCAGCTTAGCCATCATTCTTATGTCTCAACAGATATTTCACACATCTTGTTAAATCCTTCCATAAATAAAATATAAACCCTATCATATTTTTTAGTGGAAATCATTTTGTGCTGTTCCCCAAACATGTAGGCAACATCTCATATGCACAGACATATATATTTTAGTCAATTTAACAGAGCTTTTCAAACGTTTTTTTAATCTATCTACATCTACAGTTTATTTGACATTTTTTCAAGTACAGGTCATCAGTATAAAAGGTTACACTTCCTTTTTAAGAAAGGATCTAACAAAATGTAAAAAAAATGGCAATTATTATTATGATACAGAATAAATACATATAATGCTTCAAGGTTAATATTTAAAGATTTTCTGTATGCAATATAGGAATGCAAGAACATTTTAATGGAGATTTGTTTTTACTACTATTTATAAATTCCAAAACAAGATGTCTGCTGTAGACATGTGTTTAATTCATTTTTTACACTTCAAAAGCATTTACCTTCTGCAAAAAGCACTTAAAAATTCAATTCCAAATTAAACTTATATGAAAAGAAATTTAATCAAGGTCCAATCAATTCAAGAGGCAACAGGAAGCATCCATTGGCAGTTCAGTCATAAAATATACACTGCTTTTAATGGAATTTCCAGGCAGCAACTTGGAAGTTCTGTAAATCTGTTCAGTTGGAGAAAAAATGGTCATTACAATTTTAAGATTATTAATCTCAATTATTAAGTGTGCACAAAAGTAAGTTTCTGTTGGAAAAATGGTTTTCACTTGTGTCTTGAGGATGCCAAAATCATAAAGATGTGGAAACTATTTAAATAGAATACAAACTGATAACAAAAAGTATAGTATACAAATCTGGAGGCACATCAGAGTAGTAGAAAGATGCTTTTCAAAAACTAAGCAAGGTAATAAGGAATCATAAAATTGAGAAATGGAGAAAATGAGTGCTGGACTGCACTGCAATGTCTAATCTCTGATATGGTAGTGAATGCTAGACGAGTGGTTCTCAACCTTTTTTTGCCCAATGCACCCTTTTCATCATATGTCAGTATGTCTTTCCTCACCTTTCCAAGATTGTCCAACCTAAAAGAGGCATTTCAAATAATATGCATATATTATTGAACATCTTCATTTTTTTCCATACACATTTACACGGATTGTTTTTATAGAAGAGTTTTACACATTTAATAGCGATAGAAAATGTTGATAGATTTTTAAACTTGAATTTATGTACAGTAATTTGTTTTAATTCATAACTAATTATTAAATAAATAAGCTGAAGCATATATCAATAAACAAAAAGTTCAATATAATGCCAGAGTAAAGTAATTCAATAAACAGAGAGTTCAATAAAAGGTCAGAGTATTTGCTTCAACTTTGTTCGGTTTCAAAGAATCATTTGACTAAGCTTTAACAAAATACACACATTGATGACGACGATGGAAGCAAATCCATATTGATATAAGATTCATCATACCATCTTTTTTTACACTCAGGAAGAGCTTCAAGTTCTGTAAATAAAAAAACAAGAGAGATTTCCCACCCCTGAAATCTGTGGAATTCCGCTCTGTTTGAGAAACCCAGTTTCTTCACAGATGAAGAATAGACTTCAAACAACAGAGATGTGGTTCTACTGATGAACATTGAGAATTACATAGATTATCTGAGAAATGTGGAAATTTTAAGAAAGCGAAATACAAAGAAACCATTGCTAACAATCAGAAAGTGACAAAATTTTTGGGATACAAACGTGTTTACCGACATAATCAATAAATGATGGCAATTTCCTTCTGAATTTCTGGGATGCGAAGTTATCATTACTTGCATTCAGACTATTGATTTCTTTTTTGTTGTTATTATCACAATCTTTCAGTCACTGTGCCCTCCAGACTTCTTCAGGAGTCTGTCAATCTGGGTAAGCTTCAGAGAATTTCAAACTGTACCCTAGATTTAATCTATGGGGGTAGATCGTTCTCATTCTTCTGTCCATATCTCATCTGGTTCTTATTTAGTACTCAGTTATTGTTCATCCTGTTTTCACAGAATGTAGGTCTGCACAACCTACGCCTGGGATTGAACTCTTAATTATTATGTCACCAAATTCATGGACTGATGCTTTAATTCACTAGGCTATTGAAAAGTTTTCATTTTTATCTTTATTTTAGAAATTTTTAAATGAGATATATTTCTTATATGCCATACTATTTGGGTCAGCATATTCATCTTGGTTCTTATACTCACAATGTTTTGGTCAATGAGAGATACCAAAAATAGCTGAAGGGTATCACAGCCGAAAAATTGTAAGTAACCACCAAGATTAGATAGATAGATAGTTTGTTTAACCAGTATATCGACCTTCATTGGGCCATTTAATGCTGAAAAGGTTTTTTTTTCCCTCTTTTTTCAAAAAAAGTATAGCTGGTAATATTGTTTTTCAAAAAAGTATAGCTGGTAATATTGTTTTTCAAAAAAGTATAGCTGGTAATATTGTTTTCCAAAAAAGTATAGCTGGTAATATTGTTTTTCAAAAAAGTATAGCTGGTAATATTATTTTTCCAAAAATGTATAGCTTGCAATAATATTTTTTCAAAATCGTATAGCTTCAATAATATTTTTTCAAAATCGTATAGCTGGTAATAATATTCTTTCAAAAAAATATTGTTTTTCAAAAAAGTATAGCTGGTAATATTGTTTTTCAAAAAAGTATAGCTGGTAATATTGTTTTCCAAAAAAGTATAGCTGGTAATAATATTCTTTCAAAAACGTATAGCTCGCAATAATATTCTTTCAAAAACGTATAGCTGGCAATAATATTTTTTCAAAAACATATAGCTGGCAATAATATTTTTTCAAAAACATATAGCTGGCAATAATATTTTTTCAAAAACATATAGCTGGTAATATTTTTTCAAAAACGCACTGCTGGCAATAATATTTTTTCAAAAACGTATAGCTGGTAATATTTTTTCAAAAACGTATAGCTGGTAATAATATTTTTTCAAAAACGTATAGCTGGTAATAATATTTTTTCAAAAACGTATAGCTGGTAATAATATTTTTTCAAAAACGTATAGCTGGTAATAATATTTTTTCAAAAACGTATAGCTGGTAATAATATTTTTTCAAAAACGCACAGCTGGCAATAATATTTTTTCAAAAACATATATCTGGTAATAATATTTTTTCAAAAAGAAATGTGCTGGAAAAGACCTGGAAGTTCACTATTTGCCCATAGCTGGGACCCCAACAGGTGCTACCACCCCGGGTCAGTGTGGACCTGGGAACACCAGCAATTAAGAGGTGGTTCCATGCTTCCTCAAAACCTCCTGATCAGAGGCCTTGCTGTTGGATGCAGTTTAACATCGTACCCAGGACGCACCAAGATTAGAATGACAGTCTTAATAATAGTGCATATTATTTTGTAATATAAAATTGTAATGTAAAATTTATTGATTTATTTTTTATCCCCAAAAATCAACAATACAAATTATTGTGTTACATTGTAAAAATCAGTGAAATAGTTTTTAATTAATCGACTGCTATTGTCAAAGATGATTTTCTGTCTGACATTTTCAAAAGTTACTCTGTCATGTTTTAAAAAATTCATCTCATTCTTTCTTCAGTTTCAAATTATTTTTTTTAATAAATATTCTATATACATGACTGTGATTTTAAATATTTTTTAGAATGTTATTCTTTTATATTACATTATTATATATTTTGTTCTTTTATATAATCATAATAATATTATTATTATAAATAAAATAATGCATACGAATACAGTAATAATAATAATAATATTATTATTTATTTTATTTCCTATGATTTTTGGTGTGTACACATTTCTTTCCAGGTCTCGCCCACAGACCTAAGGTTAGAAATGGCATCATGACATTTTCCACTGACTAATTAAAAAAACAAAAAAAAACACAAACATATTTTACATAGATAAAGCCCTTTGTAAAGTGTGGGCTGTACTCATGAGAACAATGTTTTGTATTTCTTTAAGGCATGGGCTTCCAGGAATCCCTTCAGTGAGTCTACTGGAATCTTTTCCAACCAATCCGAGGGCTCCAACTACAACAGAGATTGTTAATGTTCTCATGTGCTACATTTTTGAGATTTCGATTTCAAGGTCCTTTTATTTGATAGCTTCTTGAAGATCATCAAAGATACATTGCAGTCTGCAGGGACTGCCATATCAATAAGGAGGCACATTTTTTGTTTGCAGTCTCTAATTTTATTATTATTATTTTATTTATTTATTCATGCAGGGTGAGGGGAAAAATTGGACACCATAGTGTTTAATTAATTATCAGGTTTTAAATGTCTAATTTGTTTTGATAGATGCTGTTGAGTGGCCACTGAGGTCACCAGACCTCACACCCTTGGATTTTTCTTTTCTGTGAGGCCATTTGAAATCAGTTGTTTATCAGATGCACCCAAGAAATATTGAGGAACTTCAAGAAAGAATTAAATATGAATGCAGTAAAATGACAGAGGAAACTCTCCAACATGTTAATGAATTATGCAGACACAGAATTGAATCATGTGTCAAAAAAGATGGAGGACATTTTGAACAACATATATAACAATTAAATAACTAGTAAATAAACTTTTCATTTTTAATTATACTTTTAATAAATTATCTCTATGATGCATAACTTTTGCCTCATCCTGTATATATTATTATTCTTTTATATATTATATTATTTCTGTTTGAATTTCAAGGATGAAATGTTATTATTTACACTATTTAAGTGTTATTATTTATGCTTTCTTTATTGTTGTTATTACAACATTATGGTAATTGGGCCCTTTGGCCTTCATCAGGTGTATGTCAATCTGGACAACCGACAGGAAATTCCGAACTGAAACCTTTATTTAATTGGGAGTAAACTGTTCTCATTCCACAGCCTATGTTTTAGGATATTTCATCTAGTTCCTATTTTAGTATTTACTAAGTTATTGCTCATTCTGTTCCATGGAGTCCATGTACACTGCCTAGCCCAAGGATTGAACCCTCAATTACTATGTTACCAAATTCATAAACCAATGCTTTCATTCCCTAGGCTATTGTTTCTTTTATATTCTTTTATATATACTTTATTTTTTTTATATATAAAATATTACACAATATTAGGATTATTATCTGTTTCAGCATTTTTAGAACTCAAACTCATTTTTACTGTTTGCACTATGTCTATTCTTTCTCTACTATCTTGAATATTACATTTCTTTAGGACTGATAACTCTTACAAGTTGTGTTCAATGGAAATTTTGAAAAAAAAAAATATGAAGCAAGCAGCAGTAATGTTTAAAGAGATGAATTATTAAACCTGATGATCAGGACACAATAAACAAATTCATTTGCAGTTCTGGCTGCAGTCCAATAAAAAAAAAAGACAAGAATACATAGATATGCCTATACAAATAAATAGATCTGTATTTGAAGATGCTCAGCAAGAGTATATTAGCATAAGTACTTGAGATACTTGACTCTTATATCTGATAACTGCTTATTAAGCCAATACTTTCAGTTTGACTTTTTATATGAACTTAATGCATTTAGAGAGTGTAACAAGCATTTCTCTCAAGATAATATAATGTAACCCTGATATAAGAGAAACCCGGATATAAGAGAGATTTTCTCTGGTCCCAAATTAGAGCCTGTGTTAATAAAACAAAATAGACCAAACCCGGATATAAGAGAAACCCGGATATAAGATATATTTTCTCTGGTCCCAAATTAGAGCCTGTGTTAATAAAACAAAATAGACCAAACCCGGATATAAGAGAAACTCGGGTATAAGAGAGATTTTCTCTGGTCCCAAATTAGAGCCTGTGTTAATAAAACAAAATAGACCAAACCCGGATATAAGAGAAACCCGGATATAAGAGAGATTTTCTCTGGTCCCAAATTAGAGCCTGTGTTAATAAAACAAAATAGACCAAACCCGGATATAAGAGACTTCTTCTCCGGTCCCGACAACTCTCTTATATCCGGGTTACACTGTACATATAAATATATACTCGTTGAGTGAATGTTGCATTGTGCAAGGATTGGCATAGGACATCCTCTGCTCTGCTGTCAATATGCTTTATACTAACTTCAAGCAAGTTGCCCTGGATAGAGTTAACTGGAGATATTTGTGCTCAGGGTGGTATCAGAAATTTTGAAATCAATTGTATCGACCAGCTAAGAGACAAAAGACAATGACAAAAGGCATCAGCAAATGTGCCTGTTGCTATGTCTCAGGATCCTTGCTGTTGCCTCATAAGTCAAAATTGATGGGAGACTCTTTGTTAAAATGAGTTCTCCCAGTCACTGCATGCTTATCTAAAAAATAAATATGTCTAAATTCACCTTCATCCCTGCTGTGCGCCAATGGCTTAGGGGTAGAGTCTCCGACTGATACCAAATCAGTCAGGTTTTGATCCCAGCTTGAGGCAATTGGATATCTAACCACAATGATGACCTGTGAAACAGTCTATCTGTGGATGACCATATATATATGTGTGTGTGTGTGTATTTAGGCAGCATATTTTCATTCAAACAGATTTGGTTAAATAATTTAGGCATACTATGTCTGTTTATTTTTGTTTTAATCCTTTCAAGCCCATGAATCAATTTCTTGGTAGAAAATTGATTAAGAAAAATACCAAAATTTTCTTTCAAATAATTTTTATCTTCCCAAGTACTTTCAGTCTCATCTGAGACCATCTTCAGGGGATTAAATTATCTGTGTATACATATTTCTGTAAATTCAAAACATATTTACTGTTTGTTTTACTGTGTTTTTTTATAGTTCTATATCAATTTCAAATTCACAAGTTTTTTCCATGCAAGAGAAGCAACTTTTGTATTTATTAATTTATTATATATATATATATATATATATATATATATATATATATATATATATATATATATATAGTGCTGCTTGAAAGTTTGTGAACCCACCATTATGTAGGTACCAATGGTAATCCATACCAAGTTCACAGTATCTTTGATGGTCCTCAGAGATGTGAGCCATGTAGACCATATTCTACCTGGCTTCTTTCAACAAGGCCTTAATATCATTTATGCTGGGCATTGTGGTCAAACCCTAGATTGCAGGGAGTTGTCCAGGGAAAGTTGTACATGTTCCAGCAGGACATTTAATCTCATAATGCCATATTACACAGAAAAAGTTGGCTAAGAATTTTCATAATCATGTTACCCCCAACTTCATCATGTGGCTTCTTATCTTTTCTCATTTGAATCCCCCAGACTGATATATCTGGAAGGTCATCGAATTTTGTATAATTATAGTTCGATCTACTATTGTTCCCTCATAAAAATTAAAAGACTTTAATCCATTTCTAACTTGGTGAGACAGCCATATAAACAGCTGATAAACCTCAAAGAACTATTCTGTTGTCCTGTATTTTAACCCTTGAAATCCATATTATAGTAAATTTAATATGTACTTATTTTTAAGCACTTATTCTCAATATACCACTAGTGTCAGAGTTCATGTTATATTGCTGGAATTAAGTGAAAAATGGGTTGCACAACGAAAAAATTATGTTTATAAGCCTTGTTTATTATTGCATTTGGTATATATATATATAGTATAGCTGCAGGCCAGTCAGATTAACCAGACTGACCAATGTCCACTTCCAAAAGTGTTTTCAAAGAGCATTGGACTTTGTATCAATAGGAGAAGATTGCCTTGTCTGATGAGTTTTACTTTCTCTTGAAAAAAGTGGATATCAGGGGATGTGTGTTCTTTTAAGAAAGTGATGAAATCAAGATGCACTGTGAGAAAACTACAAACTGGCAAAGACTGTGCGATGGTTTGGGTAATATTGCTGGGAAACTGGGTCCTATATAGAAGGTATATTTTGCAATGCCAATATCACTGAAGACCAGATATTCATGGCAACAGTCTTTTAGAAAGATGGTTTCAGCAGAACACTGTATCCTTTCACACTGCATGTACAAGAACTGCTTCAGGAGCAAGAAGATTTCTTCACTATGCTGATCTGGCCACCAAACCCAGAGGTTTCAATCCCATTAAGCACTTATTGGATATATTGTAAGAAAAAGTTTGTTATGCAGAATATCCACCTTATAACTCACTGCAGTTAGACATCTTGGTATTAGATCCCAGGGGAAACATTTACAGATCTTGTCCATGTAGGATCTGGAAAGAGATGTTTTGCAGGCACATGGCAGACTAACAATCTATTAAAGAGGTAGTTATGATGTTTTGGTTCAATGTGTGTGTATTTTTGTCTTTAGGCAGCAAATTAAATTACAAACATTATGTCTGCTTATTTTTATCATAATCTATTCATACTCACAAAATGTATATATAATATATAAATGGATCATCTACTCAATATGAATATCCACTAAAAATATATATCAAACATATCTGGTTAAATAATATGGAAAATTTCTGTGTATGTGTGTGTGTCTGTCTCTCTCTCTCTCTCTCTATATATATATATATCTTAAACATATTTAGCCAAAAAATATGGACAAGATCTGTCTTTCTAGATAGATAATAGATATAGTTGTGTTATGAAAAAATTTGAGAGATAAAAAAAACAAAATTAATACTATTGCTAAGATGAATAATATTTATTATCTATCGCTAAATGGCCTATATATATATTTATTTGGAAATTATAACATAAATAGGTTATAAAATCACTACAAAAATAGCCATTTTGTTTCAACACTTCTGGTGTCTTATCAAGAGATCACTTGATAAGACAAAAATCCTTACAAATTATCTTAATTTGCGGGGAGAAATGATCATCACCATGAAGTAATCTTAATTCCTATTGTATGTAATTTATATGCTCTGTTTGAATAATTATGTGAATCAGTTTTAATATTTTATATTATATTATTATGATTCACTTGGATTATATACCAATGGATTATTACATATACATATATATATATATATATATGTGTGTGTGTGTGTGTGTTAAGGGAAGTGGAGAAAAGTCTTTTGGTTCACTTTATTTACTGTTATGATCTCTAGATTATTTATTTACATATTTATTTGTTTATTATTAATTATTATTGTTTTTTTTATTTGTACATCTTATTTATTGATTTGTTTTGTGTATTTATTTTTAATTTTTAATTTTGGCACTTGAAATAAAGTTTATAAAGATTTAAGTTACCTGGATTTTATTTAGTCTTTTTTGTCATGATGTGGTTGTAGGCAGAGTAATATCTATCTATAAATACTTTATCTTTAATATTAGGTTGGTGCAAAAATAATGTCGTTTTCTCACATATGTTACTTATGTAATTAACGAGATTATTTTTGCACCAACCTAATATATCTTCCCCTATAAATATAGCAAATATTTTTAAACAAAATATATAGACACAGACATACACATGCACATAAGTTCTTGGCTCGACCAAGAAGTCCTTAAAAAACAAGATGACGTTTGGCCAGATTTTAGGAAGTGGGTCAGACCAAAAGTATTTCAGCCTTCACACACACACACACACACACACACACACACACACACACACACATATATGTCTGTGGGTGGGTGGGTATTCTATCTCTCTCTCGACACATGTAGAAAGGGCTGAATACATATATGTATATACTCAAGTTTACATATAAGCTGTAAATTGGTGATGCCAGATATTTATATTTTTTGAGATAAGCAATCTGACCCCCCATGACAAAGTCTTTTAGGTTGCTAAGCTTATATATATATATAAATTTTCAGAATTCATTTCATGATAAATGTTATTCTGCTTCTTAAGAGAAAAAGCATGTAAAATTTAGTTTTCAACGCAACGTACCCTAGAAATGAGAGTTGTCATATTTTTAGACAATTTCATGGGAAAAGTGTAAAGGGGATAAAGTCATTTCCTTTTTCTGAAATACAGCTAGAAATACTGATTATTCAGCTTTCAGCTACACAGAGTAGATTGGGTTCTCTTCGTAGCAGTCTAAAAAAAAAGAAAAACCCAGAATTCAAACCATGGAGATGGCAATGAAAAACCACTCCACTAGCTTTCCCAAGGTTCTATGGCAGTTCATAGGTAATACAAAAAAGAATCTGTGAAGAATTATGACTGTTTATGTTCTCAAGGTGACATGGCATTAAAGATAAATATAGCAGACTAGCTCATTCAGTCCAAACAACCATCCTTTCTGTTTACATAAAGTTGTCTTGATTTTATGAAAATAGTTTCAAGGACTTTTAAATGACAGAATCTGGTCTGCACAGAACTGAGAACATGTCTTCTTGGAATTTCTCTCATTAGTGCTGCTGAGTGTGGAGCAATAACCGGTTGTTCATTCAGTTGTTTTTCTTTTTTATTATTTTTATTATCTCCTTTTATTGTATTGCCAACTACTGTTTTTCCTTTTTGTTCCTTTGAATTATGTCCATTCTTTTTTATGATAATTTAATTTTGTATCTCTAATAAACTATATTTTCAATTTTGAAAGAGTCACTTTATCGACTACAAAAATTTTGTCAAAACATTTGGCTTGGAAGGATATGAGAAAGACCAATAAAAATTCAAAAGGATGTATAACTGTTTTATAGATTATGCAAAAGCATTTGATGAAGGGCATCACAATAAACTGTTTGAACTGCTAAGTTGGTTGTTTGGTTGTTTTATGGCATTCAGGGGGTCATTTAATGCCAACAAAATTTTTGAAATAGATTCATAGCGGTAGTTTGGTATTTTACCAAACTATGGCCATGAATCTATGTGTGTATGTATACATATATATTTGAAACCATTTTTCAATTACTCATCTAGTTGTTCCTATCAAATCATGAAATCATCTACATCCTTTCGTACCAATGTGGGTGTCACCCAGGGCTACATCCTAGATCCTACGCTGTCAATGAACAGGGAGGTCATTAATTAAATTAATGACCTCCCTGATGACATCAGCTCTCAACTTGGCATCTACACTGGTGACACTAATATTTACTCTTGCCTCAATAGTAAGGCTGATAAGTCCGGCATCGTTAACTGGGGCAAAAGATGGCTTGTCAATTTTAACGCCTCCAAAACTAAACTAACATTCTTTTTATAGATACAAGTAAATTAAGTAAATGCTCTGTTTATAATAAACAGTATTAAATAACATTTACTGGCCTGAATGTCAGAGAAATTTTCATAGAAAATATTTGTCCTCCGAATACTTAAATATTTTATCTATAAAAAGAATGTATAAACATAAAAATGTCTTAAAATAATTGTCAGACTTTGTCCATTTCATAATGTGTGATGTCATTTGTTTACATTTAATACGCCAAGAGCAGTTATGAATGTATGTGAGAGATTCATGGAAGATTGAAGTTTATAAGCAGTAAATTCGACTTTGCCAACCGAATGATCCTCAGTGGCTGAATCGGTTAAGGCACGTCAGGCTATATGACGGTTCTGTATAGGATACAGGTTCGAATCCTGTCGGAGGACGAATATTTTCTATGAAAATTTCTCGGACATTCAGGCCGGTAAATGTTATTTAATACTGTTTATTATAAACAGAGCATTTACTTAAATACTTGTACAGTGTAACCCGGATATAAGAGAAACCTGGATATAAGAGCGATTTTCTCTGGTCCCAAATTAGAGCCTGTGTTAATAAAACAAAATAGACCAAACCCGGATATAAGAGAAACTCCGGTATAAGAGACTTCTTCTCCGGTCCCGACAACTCTCTTATATCCGGGTTACACTGTATCTATAAAAAGAATGTTAAACATAAAAATGTCTTTAAATAATTGTCGGACTTTGTCCATTTCATAATATATATATGCATGCATTGCTTAGATTTCTGTTAAAATAAAAAATACGAAAACCTCTCATATTTATTCAATTAATATCAAATAACATTAAAAAGAAGAGAGTTTGAATTAAATGAGTTAGATTAGATTTCAATACTCATATCTAATATCTGAATATAAATGAATCATTCTTTTTGGTTTGCTGATCAAAATGCTCTTTGCCTGTTGATTTAAATAGTGATTGTTAGAAAGGATAATTTTGGAAAAAACACGTTCACTCAAGGGTTCAGCCATGTGGATTTTAATCAACACTGTTCTCTGGTAAAATATATGTTGGACAGGTGTAGTGTTTACAAGAGCCGAAAGTGTCAGGTTATCTTTATTTACTAATGGTATCAGTTTCAGTCGCCTGTGTAATTCTGAATGGTTAGACTTTATAAAACATGAGACTTGTTTTGTTCGCAGCTGACATTGATTGTGCCAACTAAAGAGGTTATTTTTATGCTTGTGTTTGCACTTCATGAATAGGCAGGAAAAATGCCAACATACAACAGAATTTATTTGTGTGAATCAATGTTTTTCATCACACACCCACACATACACACACACACATAAAGACAGAGTTAAATCTAATTTATCTTACTTAATAATTTCATAATAATTTTCAGCAAGGTGATAATGCCACTAAGATGCAATAGGTTACTGAGAGTGAAAGATAATGAGGAGATAGTGCTGAGAAAAGACAACAAAAGAACATGTCTCAGTAAGAGAGAAAATGGCAATTGACATTGCATTTAAATTTTTGAGGATTGTAGGGTACACAGAAGCAAGAAACTGGAAGATAATTCCTCAGGTGAGAAGTGTGGGAAAAGAAATTATTAAAATAGAACTTATGGTTACATCTAGCTAGTTCAACAGTAAAATGGTGAGACCTAGTTGCCAATCTAGTAATATGTTTAATTTCATGTGGTCATGGTACCAAAGAGGAAAACCAATCAAAACAATTGCCATGAAAATATTCATAGAAAAGACAGAGGGAAGCCATGTCACAGTAGTAAAAAAGTGACTGAAGTCGAGATACCAGGTCAGAGCCTATTATATCACAGACCCTTCTTTGGATTTTATCAATAATCTCTAGACACATAACAGAAGCATCAGACCAGATGTGACAGCAATATAATCAATGTACGGACAAATGGTAGATTTATAAAGGTGCAAAATAGATTCTGCTGAGAAAAATTGTCTAGCACAACACAAAGAACCAACCTTTCTAGCAGTTGATTCGCTACAATCACTCCTCTTCGTGTCAGCGGAAAATTTGAGCCCAAGAAAGCACAATTAGTTGCTCACCTGGAGTTTAGCATCAGCCATGCCAACGGAAGGAAGAAAATGTTCTCTATGGTAATTAAATGATAGCAGTTTTGTTTTGGAGGCATTAAAATTGACAAGCCATTCCTTGTCCCAGTTAACCACTGATTGGAGATCATTTTCAAGAACAGCTGCCAAGCCTATCAGACTTACTATTAAGACAGGAGTAAACCTGTCAAACCTATCGGACTTACTACTAAGGCAGGAGTAAATAGTGATATCAGCAGCATAATTACTTAGTAGGGAATTGATGACATTGGGAAAGTCATTGATGAAAATAAAAAACATTAATGCGAAATAATCTAGAAGCTTTGTACATTTTCATTTTATTTTTTATAAAGTTTTTTTTATTATTTTTGTTTTGATTTCTGTGATGGGAAGTTATCATTATTTACATTTATTTGAATTTGGCAATATAATTGTGAGTTCAATCCTTAGACTAGGTAGTATATATTTAGAGTCAGTGGAAATGATGAGCAATAACTGAACAGTGCTAAATAAGAACAACGTATCCCTAGACATGGACAGTGGAACAAGAAAAATTTACCCCCATAGATTCAATAAAGTGTTCAGTTTGAAATTCCATAAATGTTATCCAGATATAGTGGAACAACTACATTGAATCTATAGCTTCATTTACCACAAAGAAAGTTGGTTCTCTGTGTCATGCCAGAAGGTTTTGTCTCACCTGAGTCCATCCTTCAAATCTATAAATCAAATATTCATCTTTGCATGGAATACTGCTGCACACATATGGCATGGTGTTCCCGCTGTTCATCTCGAGGTCCTAGACAAGATCCAGAGACGGATATGCAATGTAGTTGGTCTTGATCTGGCATCCCGTCTGCAGTCGCTATCTCACAGATGTGCTGTGGCTTCTTTCATGGCAACTGCTCCAACGAGCTACTTTCACTGGTTCTCAAACTGCATGAATTTAAGCGTGCTACTAGGTTGGCATCTTGGTCCCACCCTTTCACTGTCAAAATGACTAAATGTAGCCATCTCTTCTACTCCAACAGCTTCTTCTCTCACACCTCCCGTCAGTGGAACTTCCTTCCTATCACTTGCTTTTCTGATAGCTATAATCTTCAAATATTCAAATGTAATGTCAATCGACATCTTCTGATGCCTTGACCTCGATCTCTGTTCTTCTCTTTATCATTTTTCCCAAACACTCCTCTTTACTCTTACTCTCTGGAACCCCTTGCATGCTAGTGACAGTCCCACCTTACTTGGGGTAATTTGCTTAAAGAAAAAAAGATAGACAGACACAGAAAAAGGCCAGATCACACAATTTCCAAAATATAGTGATAATAACAACAAAGATGAGGACATTAGTCTGAATGTAAATAATTCAAACAATGATCCTTCATCATGAATTATCACAGAGGTAATTGTGTTGAGAATTAAAATTAGATGTGGTAAAATACATCTCTAATAAACAGTATTAATTTTTCTGTTTTTTAGCTTCTCTGTCAATAACAATAGACTTGCCTGTAGAGTAATGAGTATTAATTAACAATCTGCTCTCACTACAGCGTAATGAAAAGTTAAGGAAATGTGGCTCATAGCCACTAAAAATGAATAACTGTTGTGGTACTATAATGAAACTTAAAAGTTATAAAATTTAAAAATAGTCCAAAACAAACAAATGTTGCCATAACAACATTGATTTTATTTTCATATTTCTTAATAATGTGGCAAGAAATATTCAGGAAAAAAACACAAAAAACAAACTGATCCTATTCATATTGATGGATGACCAGTATTAAAATATAAGAAAAATGTAAAAAGTAAGTTAAATCTTTGAATCTAAGTTTTTGAAATTTCCTGTTTTTCTGTTGTACAACTCTAAAATGTTTTCGTGGATGTTGACAAAATATCTTGTGCCATTTCAAAATGTTTACATAATCAAGCATACCATGATACTTTTCGTTATATAAATAATTTTTGAGGCAGTTAAGTATTAAAAAAAAATCAATGAAAAATACATTAAAAATCCTATCTTTTTCATCATTTTTTTAAATAGTTAAAAGGAACTTCCCATAAATGCTATCTTTATTTTTAAAGTAACATTAACAGTTCTTTGTAATAGTTTCATTTTCATCTGCTAATCTTTATAAATTTTCTCCATAAGACCATTGTATCATTTTCTTTGTTCGTTTCATTCGTTAGATTCTTGAAAATAGCAAGAAAACATTTAATTTTAAAAGTTTAAGCTTAATTTGTATTAATTTGTATTTTTTTGATAATCTTTTTGTAGAAAAAAAGATTATCAAAAATAATTATAAAATACAAGCAGAATTTTCCCCATTTGCCAGAAAGTTCATTTATGAGTTATTAATAATTACTAAAATTATTAGAGAATGTAGTTTTATTTTTTTTTTTAAATGAAAAAAATACAAGACAGTTTATCTGACTACAAAATATGTTTAATGGAAAAATAAAAGAAATTTTCACAAATAAACAAATTTTATGCAACATTGAAAATAAGTCAGGATGCAGTTGGTGCAAGGGAAGTAACTCATCTTTACTTTAATAATTCACAAATTTCTCTTGATGTCATAACCAAACACTCCTAAATGACGCTGAAATTAAGGTAATTTTATGATTAACTGTTCGCATTTACTTCAAATGAGCGGAAATGCGCTTTTAAAAGAATAATTATTTGCTGAACAAATAATTAATAATATCTATGTCTTTGGTTGTCACGACTGCTTGTAATATTGAATTGTATAGTGTACAAGATATCTTTTAAATATTTTATGATGAGTATTGATGTCATTGTAGACAGAAGATCCGAACTTAAATGACAAAATTTGAAATTAGTATCTCAACGAATTATGTTTGCCATCAATCAATTTTATTATTTTATTTATGTTATTTTATTTTTTTTATCGTTTTTGTATACAATAATGGTTACTTTTATGCTGTCAAAATTATTTTAGTTTTTTGTCACTTTGCAAAAAAAATAAAATAAAAAAAAGAATATTTAGAGACGTAGAGACAAATAAAAAAAGAGAAGAGCAATGAAACAAAAGAAAATGTTTTCACCACCGAAAAAAGTAAAATTTGAAGCGCGTAAGTTTGTTTATGTGTGTGTGCAAAGAGATCCAAATTCTGAATGATTCAAGAATAATTCTTTTATAGTTTTTTTTTATCAGTTTTCACAGGTCGTAGGGGTCAATGTATTGAGTGATTTATTTGTTATTTTTATGGATCATCAGCACTTTTTTTAGGTTATTTAAAGCCAAAACGTATTTTTGGGTTGTAAGAATAACTAATTTTTTTATTAGAGACTATTAAAAACTTGTTTTTTTTTAGAATAACACTGATTTTTCTAAATTCAAATATTATTTAACCCATAGCTAGGAGGAGGAGATGGATTTATACATTTCTCAAGTAAGCGAGTAGTCATTGTTAAAACATCGACGCTGCTTAAGTGAACTAGTCCACTTGTAAAAAGAGAGGAAAAATATTTTTACAGATGCAACATTTGTCAGAATCGAAAAATATTGATTTTTTTCTATCATTTTAGAACTCTGTGTGTGTATACAGTATCAAATCAATGACTGACTTAAAGAGTTACCTGTACTTTGCTTTTATTTGCAAATATCAAATTTAAAACTCTGCTCAGATAATCAATAACTGTATTACTAATGTTTCCCTTTTTCTAAATTTGTAATAGTAAGGTGGGTGGCAAACACTCTAAGAGAAGGAAAAACACTGAATTCTAAATTGTGGAGAAGGCAACAAGAAACTATTCCACTATCATTCTCAAGAATGCATGGAAATTCACAGATAATAAAATAAAGGAATCTGTGGAGAGTCATGATCATCTACATCTAGAAGAGGGATGGTATAAAAAAAAGATTTCTAAGTTATCAAGGTTTCCTTTGCATATTTCAAATAATAAACTTGGTATTCATTGCTATTCCAATGATTAAGAAGCTCCCGTTTCTATTTCCTCAAAGGAAATATAGCATAAGTTCCAGAAATACTTTAACACAGAATTCTTTTCATATCAACAGCAATGAAATTCTCATTTAAAAAGCTTTAAATTAAAATGGAATAAATTTTATCTCCTAACAAGAAATAAATTTTAACAAAAAGAAAAAAAAAGAAAAGAAAAACAGAAGAGAAAAAAGAAAAGAAAAACAGAAAAAGAAAAAAAAACAGAAAAGGAAAAAAACAAAAAAGGAAAAAAACAAAAAAGGAAAAAGAAAAAGAAAAACAGAAAAGGAAAACGAAGGAAAAGGAAGAAAAGAAAAAAGAAAGAAGAAAAAATTCAAATGATGCAAACATAGGTATAAGCAGTGTTACCAAAACTATAGTTTCATTATCCACTTTCTAACAGATTAAACGTGTTCAGTTTGTGTGTGTGTGTGTGTGTGTGTGTGTATATATATATATATATAGATATATATATAGCTATAGATGACAAAGTGGAAAAAGTTTTCATGTTTAACATTTTTTCTTTTCAGACTTCATTGGACTAAAAGTGGTTTATGTTGGTGCAATTGCACATGTGCATGAGAGAAAGGGAATGCTGAGAAATTTTTAAATTAAAATTTTTTTAAAAATATATATTTTGGGTATATAGTCTAGTCAATTTCATTTAGTTTCTTTTTCTTCATGTTTCCATCATTGTTGTTATTAAATATCCTGCATTTAATAGACTATATACACAAAACATATATTTAAAAAAAAAAAATTAAATTTAAAATTTCTTAGCACCCTTTTTCCTGCATTCACATGTGCAGTCGCATCAACATAAAAATCACATGAGTCTGATGAAGTCCTAAAAATCTATTCTTAATATATAAAAATTTCTTATATTGTTTTCTTGGTGTAGAAATGATCTAAATCAGGCATGTCAAACTCAGGACATATGGAGGGCTGCATCGGCCATATCTGCAGCCTCGAGAGCCGCACCTGCTTACAGTCTTACATTAATCACAGCTAGTAGTAACTAAACTTTAAATACAAAACACTTACAATACAGGGTAGTACAATTTAATCGTTTTTATATTGTCCTGATGATTGACATCACTCTAGACAAACTATTCTCTATATATCAGGTTGGAAAACCCATGGTATATGGAGGACTGCATCAGCCACATCTGCAGCCTCAAAGGCCATACCTTCTTACAGTCTTACATTAATCACATTGGTAACTAAACTTTAAATACAAAATACTTACAACACAAGATAATACAATTTAATCATGTTTATGTTGTCCTGATGATTGAAATCGCTTTAGACAAACTATTCTCTCTATATCAGGTTGGAATGTCTGTGTAGATCCCACTTTGATCAAAGATGACAAATGTTCATCAGTTAATCTGGTTCTGTGAGACGTTTTTGTGGCTTTCATAAATGAAAATAACTGCTCACAGACATATATGGAACCAAACATCGCCATAATCTGTGTGGTAAACTTTCTGAAGTTCTTAAATGTCTGAACAAGGAATGAAAATATCTGGGTACTCCTACTTCTAGGTACATTCCCTTGAGTGTTGAGTCAGTCTACATTTCCAGTAGTTCCATCTGTAGACTTTCCTCTGCCTGAGCAACATAAAAAATGAATAGTGCGGAGAATAATGGAAACTGATCTTCACAAGATGAAAAAAAATCACAAAATCTTTGCTGAAATTCCTTTGACACCTATTCCAAGTAATTGTCATACTTAGAAGATAAATACAAACTCTGTATTGGCAGTTTTTTTCAACTCCTTGCATATAAGAAAATGAATCAAGTTTTCATGTGACAACTGGGACTTCAATAAACCTAATTTTGCAATGAAACACTTGATATCATCATATAACTGAGTGATGAGCTTATTTTTACCTTGTAATTTCAAATTAAGTTCACTCAATTGGGCAGTAATATCCATTGATATTGGAGCCAGCTTTCATCTTTCAATTCATCTGTGCTTTGACCCTTCATCTCCAAAAACATAACAATTTTGTGTCGCAATAAAAAAAAATCTTTTCACTACCTTGTGACATGAAAGCCACCAAACTTCTGTGTAGAATGGGAGATTTTGTGAACTGAATATTCACATATTCCAATAACTGGCTAAACTGATGGTGATGCAGAGCATGGCCTCTGATATAGTTCACTGTTTTTGTGACAAAACTCAACACATGATCTTTTAGAATCTTTGAACATAAGTTCTGTTAATGAATTATACAGTGAAAATGCTCGAATGTTGAATCTGGATATGTTTTCTATTATATTACCTAACTTGGCAGCAACACCATTATGTCTCCCAACCATATTGGCAGCACCATCAGTAGATAAACACACAGGTTTACTCAAATCAAGGTCATACTTATGGAGAAGCTGTTCAACTTTCTCAAAAATGTCCTGGTTTGTAGTATCATGCATTGGAACCAGTTCAATTAGTTCTTCATAAATTTGAAATTCATTGTCACAAACCCTGATGAAAATGGTGAGCTGTGCTATTCCAGTTATGTCAAAAGTCTCATCCAGAGCAATAGAAAAATGTTCAAAACTTGATAAAGTCTCCAACTGTTGACTCAAATCAGCTGCCATTTCATCAATCTGTTCAGCAACAGTGTTCCTGCTTAATGAAATGTCTTGAAATAAGTGTGACTTCTCTCGACATACAATTTCAGCTGTTTTTACAAGACATCGCAGACTTCAAAGTTTGCAGTAACAGAACTAATGTTGCCTTTCTGAATTTTTGTAAAGCAACTCTGTTGCTGTGTTAACTTAACCATGAATTCCTTCAGTTTGAAACACACATATCTTCTTCATATTTATCATAAGATCGATGGTTTGTTTCATAATGTCTTTTCACATTATATTATTTTGGTTGAAAATCAAACAGTTTATCTTTCCATTAACAGTGGTACAAAAGTATTGTAATTCCCACTTTTCGTGAAACACATGTCCTTCTTCAAAGAATTTTCTCTTTTTACAAGATGGTATAGAATTCGACATTTTTAAGGCAAAATATTACAAAGTTATGAATATTTTCACTTTACATTTGTTCTTATTTAATTGGCAAGGATGATCACATGATTAACCGGAAGTTAAAAACAGTCACCGACATTCAAAAACAAAAAGCCATTGAGATAGAATAAACAATCTAATCATACCAATTGAAAAAAACCTCACTGTTTTTAATAATTTGCATTACCAGCATAGACAAAATTCTCAATGTACCATGGCTATAGAAACCTTTATGAGGGCCACCAAGATGCATGTAAAGGGCTGCCAGTTTGACACACCTGATCTAAATAAAGATATATGACCAACCATATATATGAGTGATTAGGTACACATACAGGTGAGCAAGTAACTATTTAATCAATGGTATAGACAAAGCAGTGCTCGATGTAATTAAAAAGAGCTATAAAATATATATTAATGATTACACATATACTTACATTTAAAGTATAACTCAGAGTTTGATGACTTTCCCAATCATCAGGTACAAGAAGTTATGAACTGTTCAAAACATTTTTTTTTTAAATGTAGGTATATGTGTAATTATATATATATATATATATATATATATATACACACACACTAAATTTCATTCACTGCAAGACCTGAGAAACCATCAAGAAGAAGAGTTAAGGCCAAAATAGTAATATGAGATATGTGATAGAAAATGGAGATTATGAGAATAAGTAGGAAAAATAATGACTGATCCAGGACATATATTTTGCTTTATATAAGTACCACTTATTTTTTAAACATGTCCTCAATCCAATCTGGGTTTTATGGTTATTCTTAAATTTGGATTACAGAATTCAAAACCATTCTCATGTCTTTTATTTTATCATATAAAGGATATGAATAACACTGACTCATTATGAATAAGGAATTTTGGTTTCATGCCATTCAAAATGTGTTTGAATGAATTAACAAAGAACCAAAATTGTAAATTGATTCCTATAACCAGTTTACACACAGACACAAAAACAAATTCCTACAATGCTACCTAAAACCACACGGTAACTAAAGAATAAATAAAATCTCATCACTTAAATCTAATAAAAAAGACAAAAATTTACAACTGAAGAAAATATACAAAACAAATTAAATATATAGATAAACAAAATAAGTAAATTAAGTTTATGACTACAAATAGCTTTAAGTATTAACCCTGAACAAAAAAACTAAGAGCCAGTTTCCTCCTTTCCACATTCCCCTTAATCCCTCAGTAGCCTATATATAGAGAGTGAAAAGAGTAGTGATACATGGTCTGAAGATTACTTGAGGTATAAAACAGAAAATCATTTAGAAATAAATTATATATTCAAAGACGACAACTCTCTACTTTAAATCTGTGTCTATCTTTAGCTTAATTAAAAATATTTTCTGTTTGAAGAAAGTTAAAATAAAAATACTTACTGTATAAACAACTTGTATTTTTAAATCTCATTCACTTAAATCAGATTAATTTAATCATTATACACCAGATGGAGGCACCACACAAGCAATCACAAACTTTTAGTGTTATATAGATTACTGAAAATAAAATCTTGTCCATGAAACAATTTTAAGACCAAGGAAGAAAAACAAAATTTAAAACAAAAACAGGCTTGTCAGAAATATTTGATAAAAAGACAGTTGTGGGCGTTTCTGCTTATATTTCAATGTTTATTTACATCATCCTCAGAACATGATGAATGGAAGTGGATAAAGAGTGTATAGAAATGCAAGGTAAGAAAAATAAACAACAAAGATAGTTGATAGAATTAAAAGGTATATAGAGAATTCAAAATATAAAGACATAAGCAATCATAAAAAAAAGTTTGAAAGAAAAAAGTAAAGATCTGGTCAGTTAATCCAAACACAGATTCATGGAATTGGAAATTTAATGGAAATTCAGAATCCATCCACATACCTAAAATGAAACATCTATCCTCATATCCATATGTTATGTATGTAACCATTTTGTATATCACCACAAGAGTCTACTGTTAGCATAGAACTTATTGTTACATCTAGTCATTCCAACTGTAAAATGATGAGACGTTGCTGCCAATCAAATTCATAAAGTTTAGGTATCCTCATATCCATATATTATGTATGTAACCATTTTGTATATCACCACAAGAGTCTACTGTTAGCATAGAACTTATTGTTACATCTAGTCATTCCAACTGTAAAATGATGAGACGTTGCTGCCAATCAAATTCATAAAGTTTAGGTATCCTCATATCCATATGTTATGTATGTAACCATTTTGTATATCACCACAAGAGTCTACTGTTAGCATAGAACTTATTGTTACATCTAGTCATTCCAACTGTAAAATGATGAGACGTTGCTGCCAATCAAATTCATAAAGTTTAGGTATCCTCATATCCATATATTATGTATGTAACCATTTTGTATATCACCACAAGAGTCTACTGTTAGCATAGAACTTATTGTTACATCTAGTCATTCCAACTGTAAAATGATGAGACGTTGCTGCCAATCAAATTCATAAAGTTTAGGTATCCTCATATCCATATATTATGTATGTAACCATTTTGTATATCACCACAAGAGTCTACTGTTAGCATAGAACTTATTGTTACATCTAGTCATTCCAACTGTAAAATGATGAGACGTTGCTGCCAATCAAATTCATAAAGTTTAGGTATCCTCATATCCATATATTATGTATGTAACCATTTTGTATATCACCACAAGAGTCTACTGTTAGCATAGAACTTATTGTTACATCTAGTCATTCCAACTGTAAAATGATGAGACGTTGCTGCCAATCAAATTCATAAAGTTTAGGTATCCTCATATCCATATGTTATGTATGTAACCATTTTGTATATCACCACAAGAGTCTACTGTTAGCATAGAACTTATTGTTACATCTAGTCATTCCAACTGTAAAATGATGAGACGTTGCTGCCAATCAAATTCATAAAGTTTAGGTATCCTCATATCCATATATTATGTATGTAACCATTTTGTATATCACCACAAGAGTCTACTGTTAGCATAGAACTTATTGTTACATCTAGTCATTCCAACTGTAAAATGATGAGACGTTGCTGCCAATCAAATTCATAAAGTTTAGGTATCCTCATATCCATATATTATGTATGTAACCATTTTGTATATCACCACAAGAGTCTACTGTTAGCATAGAACTTATTGTTACATCTAGTCATTCCAACTGTAAAATGATGAGACGTTGCTGCCAATCAAATTCATAAAGTTTAGGTATCCTCATATCCATATATTATGTATGTAACCATTTTGTATATCACCACAAGAGTCTACTGTTAGCATAGAACTTATTGTTACATCTAGTCATTCCAACTGTAAAATGATGAGACGTTGCTGCCAATCAAATTCATAAAGTTTAGGTATTGAAGAGGAAAGTTCATCAGAACAATTATCATGAAAGTATTTAGAGAAAAGAACAGGGAAGGACACAGCCCAGATGTGGGAATGGTGGATTTCTCAAATGCTGCAAAGATTTGAATTGGGATGATAGCTTGGACAGGCAATCCCGTGAAAACTTTGAAACCAATAATATGGTTGATTCAAAGCTCCAGATGAAAAAAAAATTAAATACACATTTTTTTTTGCTTTTTGCTGCTACTTATTTTCTCCATTGAGACCTATTGATGTGATCTCTTCCATATATAAGACTTAATGACAAAGTTTTAGAGGCTAATATTTTTGAAAAAGAAAACAAAAATGAAAAAGCAAAATGAAGTTTTCTTATTTTGAAAATTAACGGCAGTAATAATTTCAGACAAATGATACAGCTCGATAGTAACATCATAGACTGATGCCAAGACGACAAATCTATTGTTAGTTTTTCCAGGAAATAAAGGTGGGGTGACACCTCCTCTCACTTTACTATTTTTCTAAATATTACTAAAAGTAAGAAAATATTCATATTATATTTAGCCAGATGGGAGAATTTATTCTATTATCTTACTGATTTATTTTTTTTATAAACTAAAGTTCACCAAATATAAGGCCCCAAGAGCCGTTCAAGGTAGAGGATTACTGAATGAACTGTGTGACATGAACCTAAGAGGAAGAAGTAAGAAGTGAAGATTATAAAGATATGGTGAATAGATAACAACTGACTCTAGACGTGAAGAGATTAAGATTAGGTTACTCACTATTTCCTTCCTTCAATGTATTCTAAGTGTTAAATTTCCCAAACTGTCTTTTCTCATAAGGGGTAAAAGGAATTTTAATTGTATCTTTCTGAGTTAAAGTATAAGTGTTATCAAGTTTAGTTTTAGAACTTCCTCACTGCTCATGTGTTCTGTCCATAGCATTCTCAGAATCTGTCTGTAGAACAACATCCCGGTTGCTTCAAGTCTCGTCTTCATCTGTAAAGAAACTATCCAGCATTTGCACTTTGCTTTGAAAGCCATGACTGGACCAAGTGCAAGCAAATTGGGCAAAAACAATTTACAACACTGATGGAATATTAACAACCATTTCTATGTAGACAATTAAGGGATGTCTCCAAGCACAATGACACATGGCCATTCAGTGAATCACTGTAATAGTAGCAAAGAATTCAAGTGCCCACTTATGATTGTGCTTGGATTAAAAAATGTGTTGGCCTATAATTTTCTTGAAAATCAGTGTTGTACCATATTTCATATATCTATATATAAGTTTATTTCTACAATAATCTGTTCTTCTCTAATTATTTTCTTGATGTTAAGTTGAAATTCATCAAGGAAGGCATTGTAGTTCTTGCTAACCCAAGTACTTCTGATCTCTTGAGTTGAACTATGACGCCTTCCTTGATGAATTTCAACAAGAAGATAATTAGAGAACGAGAATGGATTATTGTAAAAATAGATAGACATAATAGATCTATATTATTTAATGAAATATGCTTGAATGAAAATATGCTGCATATATATATATATATATATATACACACACACACACACACACACACACATACATACATACATACATACATACATACATACATACATACATACATACATACATACATACATACATACATACATACATACACTTTTTTTTCTTCACTGAAAGCATGACTGGATTTCATGGACAATGCAATCTTCAGGTCTCAATTCAGCACCTGAAGATTATGTTGTGCATGAAACCCCAAGTTATGCTACCGCTGAGGAAAAAATGTGTATGTATATATAATAATAATATAATAATAATGGACTCTCCCGTCGGTTTCAACATATGAGGATCTGACAGCTTAGTTAATTCAGTTATGAAATTTTGTGTAATAATCTTAAGTGGCATTTAAGAACCGCTAGTGATTTACAAAGGAGACCACATATGGATCAAGTGTGAGGATTGTGAGATGAGATCACTGTTAGATTGGCTGATGATTTAGATCTTGCCCTCACTTCTTGAAGATGATTCAGACAAGTAGATTGAAAACTGCTGAGTTCACTAAAACACGTTGATCTCCATTCTACCAGCTCCAAGGCTAAGCACTCAAGGGCGTTATGTGGTATATTGACTGCTGACAAATTGTTTTTCAGCTTGTCTTTTATCTTAGCCATGGGCGTCCTACATTCCTGTAGCCCTGATCTAACTGGCTGTACATTAGGATCTTGAGTATCCTGTCATCAGACATTCTCAAAACATGACCAGGCCACCGTAACTGAGACTGTATGAAAAAAGTCTCGATTCCTCCAATATTACACCTGTTAAACAGGTCTATGTTAGATATCCTATCTTGAAGGTTAACTCCACAAATTGCACGCAGACAGCTTTTATGGAAAACATCTAGCTGGTGTATATGGTACCTGAATGGAGTCCACGACTCTGAGCCATACAAAAGGATGGCAAGTACAACAGCTCTGTAAACCTGAATTTTCCTATCCAGTCGAATTCCCAGCTCATTCCACAAGCAATGGCGAAGTTTGCTAAAAGCACTGGTAGCTTTAGCAATCCGATGCATGATTTCATCATCCAAAGTTCCACTGTAATTGATTTTGCTACCAAGATAGGTGAAAGACTTTACATAGTTCAGGACTTTGTCTTCTACTTTCAATGGTCTCTCTGGAAATTTGTAGACTGGTGGCTTTTGTTTCTCACCACAGAATTGCTTCAGAGTAGGACAAGGTTGGTGCACTACTTCAATTTTCTTTAGAGAAATGATTTATTAGATGTTGGGCCTCCTTAAAGGATGTCGCTACAAGAGAAGCATCATCAGCAAACAACAAATCACGAATAATTTGCATACGAAGGTGGGTTTTGGTTTTGAAGCGCTGATGATTGAAGAGACCACCAGTTGTTCGAAACTGAAACTTGACGCCACTCTCTGTGTCCGCAAATGCATATTTCAACATCACTGAGAAGAAAAGGGCAAAAAGGACAGGGGCCATGACACAACCTTGCTTGGTGCCATTTGTGATTCTGACATCATACCATCAGACACGATATTAGCTTTCATTCCTTCATGGAAGGAAATGATGACCATTAGCATGTTTTCAGGGATGCCGAGTTTCCTCAAGACTTGCCATATTTTGGCAGTATTTTTTCATTAAGGATATGTCTCATTAAATAACATAGACAAGTTTTGTCCACTTATTTTTTATAGGAACCTCTTGTAATAATGGACAAGTTTCTTACTATCTTTTTAAAGGAAGAAAGAAAATTATCATGTTGGTGCATATTCATTTTATTCTGAGTTCTTCCGACATTAGCACAATGTTGTCATTAGGGTGTTGTTTTTTTTTCTGAGACAAAATTATTGTGTTCATCTGAAAATTAAATTTTTATGTGTGAAGTGAAAAACGCTAAGGTTATATACTGTACAATTTTTAAATGTTATGATTTAAACACATGACAAACATCAAGGGAGGTAACTAAGTTATTAAAATGTCTAAATATTTAAAAGAAAAACTATTTAAAACTTTTGGTTAAAACCTAGATATTTTTAAACTATCTACTGTAAACATTTTAAAATATTTGTGCAGATTTCTCATTCCAAGTTGCTATTCATTGAACTACTTGTACAACCGCTAAACTCTTGGAATATGAGATAAAAGATAAAATGTTACTGGAGGTTACTTTCATTCTAATTTACAAGGCTAATTTTAATGGTCATCAAAGAAATCCTATCCTGAGCATTGTTGAAAAAAATAAAATAAAAATTTGGTAAAATTAAAAATCAGTACCTATTTCTGTCTCCAGTTCTAAGAAACATCATTCCAGTTCTGACTAATGAACTCATTCTTTGTATTATCAATGTTTTTCGGCGAATCCATTTTTTAGTCTTCTTCAGTGTGACAATCCATAAAGAAATTTTTTTTTGTTTTTTCAGCATAAATTGATAAAGAGAAAAGATACAGTGGTTCATATACATACACTTGAGTTTCGAGGAAGCACAGCGGAGGAATGAATAGCAGCAAGTGGATAGTGGCTTGGATTGAGGAATCAATTAGCTGAGCTCGAAATCCAGTCAAATCCATTACAATCACTTACATGCTAATACCCTTGGGAAAGGTATCAATTCTCTTCTTCTTCTCCAGCTATGGGTAAATAGCAGGACAGACTGGGTTCTATAGCCTTGGATGGCGACTGGTCTACCGCAGAAAGAAATGGCAACCTACTGTGGGAAAAAATCTGCTTCGTCAGTCATGTATCAAAAGATACATGATCACCTAAGCATGTATCACGCATGGCACATAAATGAGTGATTTTCAAATAGACAGGATGGCTGGAATCATTTTATAATTTTTTTTTATAAATTTCAGAAATGAAACACTTTGCCCTAAAACCCTAAAATAAAAAAAAAAAATAAAACCTAAAATAAAAAGGTAGGAGAAAATTTCCTGAACATTCAATAAAAGAGGTGGTTGGCATAAGGATGTCCCGAGTGGATTTTTCTCCAAAACAGAATAATCATCCTCAGCAAATTTATTTGAAATTCAAAGATACCAACCCTGTTCATTTCCAGGATCAGCTGGAGTAAAAACAAAAATACAAATAACAAGTTCAATAGATGCACGACTCTTGAAATGAGTACCACTTTGTTGAGTAATGAAAAGTAGATGAGTTTTGCAAGTTATGAGCAGCGAGTTTGCTGCTGAAAATGTATTCCAGAAAAGTTTTCTGTTTTCAGGCTAAGCTTTGAGCAAGTAAATATGCAGAATATATTTGTTTTAAATTAAATAAAAAAAAAAAGGTCTGACAAAAAATTTCTGCCAGATACAGCAAAGGTATGTTAATATATATTTGATGGAAACTAAGATCCGTCATCAGATATCCCATCCCAAGCAAAACCATTTCCAGCAGAGAATATTAAGAAAGAATTGCTCTATGGAATGTTAGTGGAACTTCATCCATAGTCATTGTGCAATTCAAAAACATTTCTTTTTCTACATTTATTATAAATTTATAAAATTCATATATTTAAGGAAAATAGTCATACACCAGCAAATAAATAGGAGAATTATAAGAGTCTATAATATTATTACTATGATCATAATATTGTTATGGGGATCTTTAAAAATTTGACATTTTGAAATATTCAGAGTCTGTCTATATTTCTGAGATGAGGTATTATGTACATTAGTCAGACTATTGTCCTCATCTTTGTCGCCATATTTGTCACAACGTTTCGGCCGTTGTACACTCCGGCCTTCTTCAGGTGGTTGGAATTTCGAACTGAACCCTTTATTTCGATCACTGGGGTAGACTGTTCTAGTTCCACGTGCCATGTTTGATGGGTGTCAGTTATCAGTTATCTCCTACTAGTTTTCCCTCTGAAAGTTCTCCACTGCCTTAACTGGGTATTGAACTCACACTCTTTGGGTCTGTCACTGGATCTAACCAACGCCTTTATCCACTGTTCTTGAGGACATCTGGGTATGAATTTCTGGGTATTATAAACCGAATGTTTTCAGTAATCATTTTTTACCAGTGCTCATATTGCAATTTTTGCTGTTATCAGAAGGCCGGAGCGTACAACAGCCGAAACGTTGTGACAAATATGGCGACAAAGATGAGGACAATAGTCCGACTAATGTAAATATTGAAATATTCACTTTTAAAATTAGCATTTCAAATAATGACATTGCTATTTCTTTATTTATTTGTAGTATTAGTTGTTATTAATCAGCATGAAAAAGATGTTAGATATACTAACTGTAAATTTTTTATCAATAAATGTAATAATTCAGTTAATTTAGCAATATGTTATAATATTACTATAGCAAAAAATATTGTATTATGATTAATGTAATATTAATAATAATAATATAAATTCCTAAATTTAATTTAATAATAATTGTTATTCATATTTAATAAGCTTAGCTTTGTATGACAGAGCCAAATTGGAGGAAAATGGAAAGCAGAAAGAAGAGATTGGGCCTAATTTCTTATTGGGGTTGCTTACTTATATATTCATATTCTTCATTTTTACCCTAACTCAAGCACCAAAACAATGATTGGAAGAATACAACTTTTAGCCATGAAGCAAAGTCAATGATATTTTAATGAAAATTATTGTAGAATTAATGCCTTTAATAAAGATGTTGACCTTTTTTGAAGGATAGAAACAGAAATCACTGCCGTAATTATAAAAGTGCTGCACTTACTGAAGCTGACAAGTATACTGATGAAAATTATGAATATTTTCAAGCACTTAGTTCCCAGCAATGATCACCAGATGTCACTGGTGTAAAGGTAAATTTCTTATGATCTTTAATATAATAATGATAATGTTAATAAATTTAATTTATGGTTTTAAGATATTTTAATCTTTATTAGTATAATAATATTTTCTGTGATAAGATATAATTCTAATAATGATAAAAATAATATGTTCATAAATCTATGGTTTTAATATTTTTATGATGAGTTTATACTTCTTATAATAGTATAAATAGTAATAATGACAAAATAATTTTAATTTTTACTAATACAATATTATACAGCTATTAGATATAATTCTTATAATGATAAAAATAATGATGTTAATAAATTTGATTTATATTTTTAGAATATTTTATGTTTATATTTCTTATAATTTTTACTAGTATAATGTTATTCTGCTAAAAGATATAATTCTTATGATAAAAATAATGATAGTTTTAATTCTAAAATGATAATTAATAATTTGATTAAGAAAAACGCTAATTGTAATAATAAAAATTAAATTTGCAATAATATTAATGCTAATGAAGATATTATTAATGAATGTATATTAAATAATAATACAAAACAGTATTAAAATAAATAATTATATAAAAGGGTTGCTGAAAAATTCTCAGCCTGACCCACATTCTAATAACTAGTCAAATGACCACATGGATTTTTTTAAGGGCTTCTAGAGTAAGCTGAAAACTTTTCAGCATCTATGTCTGAATTTCTAGGATTAGGAGTTACTGTTATTTACACTATTTACATGTGGACTATGGCCTTCATATTTAATGTTGTTGCCATAAAGTTCCATCCATTGTGCTCTGTATATGTTGATCTGGGTAACCTATAAGGAATTCTGAAGTGAAACCTTTATTTACAGGAGTAGACTATTCTCATTACACTGCCCATGTTTAGAATATCTTGTCTAGTACTGCTCAGTTATTGCTGAATCCAAGTAGACACTGCCCAGTCCAGTACTAAAAATAAGAACTAAATGAGATATTCCTAGATATTGGCAGTGAAACAAGAACAGCCTACCCCTGTAGATTAAATAAAGGGTTCAGCTTGGAATTCCCTGTAGGTTATCTAGAATGGCATACATCTTATGAAGGCTGGAAGGCACAACGGGTGAAGTGTTGTGATAAAGATGAGGACAATAGTCTGCATGTAAATAATTTTCAGCATCTCTCTGTAATTGTAATAATGATCATAGAAGCAATTAGTTTAATAATAAGTAACAATAATCTTATATGCTGCATCAATATAAGCATTAGTGAACCTGTTGAGCCAGGTGAGTGAATTCATACACAGGTACGAAAACTTACCCAGAGAAAATTAGAGCATATGTGAGAAGATAAGCATTACTCCAGCCAATGGTAACAAATTTTGGGCATCTTACCTTTTTGCCATTAACCTTAATGGTAATTTCCATAGCTTTACTCTGCAACATTTTGATATTCAGTCAAACGCAAATGACCAATGTGCCTACAACAAGGACATGAGTTGTTATAGCTTATAAGAAAGGAAAAAATATTTCTTTTTTTTTTTTATCACAGTAGCTCCAAACAAAGATGGTATTACACTGAACAACACACTGGAATGTCCTTTAAACAAGGACTTATTTCCTCTACTTTTGGTCTTACATTCCTTGTGCCAACCCACACACTTTGCATCTCACCCCCATTCTGTGCAAATGACGCATGCAAGCAGGTAGAAGGAAACCACCAGCCTACAAATATTTGTATTTACGTAGAACGCACTTATGTTATTTGCAAAATTGAGAGATTCTAAAATTAGAAAGTTGAAAAGACGTTTTTCATAATTGAAACTTCTGCTGTATTTAATAGTGTGAGTACCAAATGAACTTTAAAGTGTTTACATTAGTTTTTGATTTTTTTTTTTTTTTGCAAACAGCACAACAGCACCTCCATTCCAAACAGAAAGTTTAACCACTCATGACTTAAGTCTCAAGTGAAAGATAGTCAGTTTTTTGGGTTTTTTTTTTAATTTCAGTTGGTATTAATAAACAATATTTTTGAAGCAAGGAATACACATGTTTCATGAATTTGGTTTAAAGATTATTTTGAATTCTGAGCTAAGATAGACTTTTCATAAGGATTTGCTTAAAACATCTTTATAAAAGAGTCTCACCTGTAATTGGCTCAAGAAAACAGGATATAAACAGAAAAGGTGAAAGTAGCCACTTGAAAGAGTCAACCTTTTAATTTGTTTCAAAATTACACAAAGATAAGATTCAAACAACAGTAAGAACCAATAATATGTATAAATAACAAATTCACAATTAGTAAAAAGTTTCAGAATATGATGGAAATTGGATTATTTTATAGGATTTTTCTTTGAATATATTTTAAGGAAAAAAACTAACAAAGTGGAAAACTTATTAGTACTTCATCAGACTAAAGTGATGTTTATGTTGATGCAACTAAACATTTTTCCGTGATGTGGGATGCTGCGAATTTTAAATTCAAATTTTAATTTTTTTTTAATATGTTTTTTGTATATAGTCTAACCAATTTCATGCAGTTACTTATTGCTTATATTTTTATCATTTTTGTCATTAAATATCCGACATTGTAATAACAGATCTGCCAGGGTGAAATGTAGTTAAGAAACCTAGACGTAAAACTTGGCTTTTTAATAAAAATTTACAACAAACCTGTTTCATAGCATTGATATCTGGGAATAATTCTGAAAAAAATTTATTATGCCTTTATTTTTTAAAAATTTGTTATACCTTTATTTTTTTTTTTTTTAATCAGAACCTCTGTCATTCCTAAGTATATAAATAAATTTAACATTTCAAATCCACACCTGTTACATAAAATATTAAGAAACACAATTAAGATACTGCTTAAACTTTCATACATGTAGGTGCATCCATAAGTTTGTTTTAATGAAAAAAAATATTTATTTACACAACATTGCATTAAGCAAATTCTTCTCCATATTGAAAATTTCTGATCAAAATTCACTTATCTACGTGTCAGGTTTTGAACTTGTTGACCCACCCTTGTAGATATCACAGCATTTGTATATAAAATACACACACGCAAAAAAGAAGGCATATTGAGGAGAATGTATATTTCAACAAACATGGCAAGTATAATGTTTCAAATTTTATTGTTAATAATAAATGATAATTGTTACTATTACCAACATGTTCTCTTTTCGGCAATTTCCCATGAGTGTGATTCATACATGGAAGAAAAAAGTACAATTAAAATTTTACCATGTCAATAAAAGTCTCTGAAAAGCACTGAAAAATACCTGAATAGAAGAAAACCTCACCAGCAGACAAAACACTGAAGTGAGTACGTGTACTCAAAAGGTTCAAAAAGGAGTGTCAAGCTATGGATTAATTGATTTACCTTTCTCTGTAGTTAAATATGGGCAAAAGTTTCTGAGATTAAATTTTTAAAAAAATCTAAGTTCTGAGGGATAAATGAGATATACATTTAAAATTTGCTTTACTTACTAAGGAAGAGTGCTCAATACCACACACACACACACATTATATATATATATATATATATATATATATATATATATATATATATATATATATATATATATATATATACCCAAGTGTGGGATTGGTATATACGGAGTAAATTCCAATAACCAACAATTATGATTCTTTAAGGAATTTTGAATATTTTTTTTATTTTTTAAAACCATTTATTCTACATTCAACAACATCACTTGATAAGACACTGGAGGTGTCGAAACGAAATGGCTATTTTTGTAGTGATTTTATAACATATTTATGTTATAATATTTAAATAAATGATTATATATATATATATATATATATATATATATATATATATATATATATATGGGAAATTGTATGACAAAATGGAAAAAGTTTTCTTTTGCAAGTAGGTATTCCACACTGTGATATTAGAAGACCTGCCAGGAATGGTGAAATGTTGTAGGAGACAAGGGGCAAATTTACTGTAGATGACCTTGTGATTAAGGCTCTCTCTAGACATTTACGTTGTAGTGAATTATTTTCTCCTTTGATCAGATATTCTAATATCACAATGTGAAATACATACTTACAAATTTATTGTAACTGTCATAAAATCATTGGTGAAGGTGAATTTTTAAAAAAAATACACATGAATGGAGTCTGCTATAGCCAAAGTTATTTTAAAATTTTAAATTTATCCATTGTAGTTATGGGATTTTTTGAAAAACGGAATTCAGTTACAATAAATTGTATTTGTAATTTACCCATGAATATGATCTTAGAAAAGATCAAAATTACTTGGGTTAAAAACAACTACGGCGCCTTCCTTGATGAATTTCATTTTGACATCAAGAAACTGATTAGACGAGTGGAAAAGATAATTATAAAAATAAGTAGACACAATATGTGTCTATATTATTAAATGAATCACACACACACACAGAGACACAGACGTGTGTGTGCGTGTATGCATAATGTTACGTTTTTTTTAGATTTTATCAAAGCATATGTACAAATAAAAGTTTCACAAGCACATGATATAATGTGTTTGTGCTCTGATAGAAGTGATCATCAAATAATTAAAAGGAAATCAGTTCCATTATCCTGCCAGTATTTGTACCTATTACCATGAGGGGAAGAATTGAACAGTTGCCACCCACACAAAGAAAAAACACCAGCATGAATATCCATTGAATTAGAATGAAATAAAAATACCACATTTTCATTTTTTTTTTTTTTTTTTTTACTTATCTATAAATAATATTTGTTTACAGTATGCACACATACATATACAAGGAGGTACTGATAAGTTCTCAAGTGAACCTAGAGTATCTTCAACAAAATCTTATATTTGTTCAAATTTTGACAAGTGGGTCAGGCCAAGGACTTTTCTGCATCCCTTTGTATATGAAAGGTAAAATTTTATGAAGTAAGCCATACAGTTGACAACAGTTACACCCTGGCTGCAAATAAAAGTGACAATATTTAAAGAAATCTACAACACCTGCTTTTAAACACAATGTCATTGTAGTGATTTACTGGTTATAATTTTAAAGTAACAAATCAAACGAGTCCCTTCTGGGATTGGTTTGAAATGTTAAAGTGAACAAAGAAACATTAAATCTTTTGATGCAAACAATAACTCATTTTGTTGTTGTGGTTGTTGTTGGTCCATGAAGTATTTTTGAGTGAAAGTGGGAAAAATAGTTTCTTTCCAGGTGACCGTTTTTTTTTTTTTTTTTGAGGAGTGGGGTAGGTCTGTAAAGGAATCTTTTAATAAAATTAATTTTGGTGTAAAATTTATATATATATATATATATATATATATATATATATATATATATTTTACATAGAATAAAAATCCAAAGTTTTTATTCAATGTAATTTATATGATCTGTTTTAATAAATACATTGAGCTCTTTTTGTGTATCAGTTTTAATATTTTATATTATTAGGATTCACTTGGATTATTTACCAACAGATTATTATTTTATATATATATATATATATATATATATATATATATATATATATATATATATATATATATATATTTGTGTGTGTGTGTGTGTATAAATAAATTCAGAAAGTTTCATTTACATTTATCTATTGAATAGAAATATGAATTAATCTGAATATTGGTATATCAACTTCTATGTGGGTTATACTTGCATAACAAAATTTGAACATTCTGAGCAAATAAAGTCATATATATACACACACACACACACACACATATATATATATATATATATATATATATATATATATATATATATATTCATAGCTTCATATTTCTTGTCTATAATCATTGGTGCATGCCAGGCAAAACATGTGCCCTGGGCACAACGAAGAATGCATCACAGAGCACTTTATCTTCTTCAGTCCCACTTGCTATTCAGATAAAATGCTCACTATCAAAGTTTCCATCAGCAACTGTAAGAGATCATTCAGCAAGTTAATTACAAGCACCATCATATTTGAGAGACTTGTAGCACGGAGGTGCTACAGGATTGATTTAATTTGTTTTTTATGGTTTATCAAGCTTTTACAGGTTATTTAAAGCCAGAAAATATTTTTATATTATAAGAATTTTTTGGAGATAATAATGATTTACTGATACAAGTCCTGCTAATTAACTTATAGCTGGGGGAAAAGAGGTGGATTCATAAATTTTCCAAAGGTATTCGCATGTAAGTGAATATAACAAAACACAGTTGGAACTTGGTTCTCCAATTTTCAATTTTAAGCTGTCATTCATTAGACCATCGGCACATCTAAGGTTACAGTACCTGGTATTCATAAACAGTCACCCATCTAGGTAATGAACAGGTGGGGTGTTGCTTAACTTTGGTGTTTGTATAAAAAGTTGTGTTTCAACATGATATGGCCATAAACCACTATAGGATTATAATGGACACGGTTACTGAGTTTGGTTCATTTATGATTTACGAGGATTTGGAATTTTGTTAACATTTTTCATGCATGCATTTCTGTAAATTCTGTCAGTTTTTCTAAGTTGGCCCCTTCCACCTAAGGGTTTAATATTTGGTTGGTAGTTTATTCAGCCATAACCAATGCAGCAAGTTCTCAGACAAAGTGTGCAGTTTCAGAAAACTCATCTCATGTATTGTCAAGATTGTTCAGTTTTTGACAGACACGCTACTAAAAGGTTTCGTCAATTTCTTTTCTTTAGGCTCAACAGTCTGGTGTTTGGTACAGAATAGTTGTTCACAGAGTGCTGTACAGGTTTACTTCTGGGACTGCATTTAACAAGTACAAAGTTTCTAATGTGACCATTTACTGGTAGTTTCTTAACAACCTAGGTAAACTTCGTCTTTGCAAAGTTAATTTTCTTGCTGTAAAAATGTCTTGTAGTTAAGTGAACTATGTCTAGATGTCCAACTATTTAAAAAGTGTCATCTGAGATGACAGGGTTGCTTCAGCTGGTCCTTTCATGTTTATCATTTTGGAGAAAGAAGAATATATGTCTGTGTTGTCACAAAGGTTGAGGTCTCCCTGGCAAAGGGGACAAGGGTCATAATAAAATAATCTACCTGTGAGAAATGAGGAAGATGGATGAAAGAGTAGCTCATTAAATTCCATGAATGAAAAAAAAAAAATCAAATTTATAGACATCCTAAAGTGCATCAGTGAAAGCAAGAAATGTTCAGTTGTAATTATTACATTGTACAGTGTAACCCGGATATAAGAGAAACCCGGATATAAGAGATATTTTCTCTGGTCCCAAATTAGAGCCCTACTTACCTAAACAAAATAGACCAAACCCGGATATAAGAGAAACCCGGATATAAGAGATGTTTTCTCTGGTCCCAAATTAGAGCCATACTTACCTAAACAAAATAGACCAAACCCGGATATAAGAGAAACTCGGATATAAGAGAGATTTTATCTGGTCCCAAATTAGAGCCATACTTACCTAAACAAAATAGACCAAACCCGGATATAAGAGAAACTCGGATATAAGAGAGATTTTATCTGGTCCCAAATTAGAGCCATACTTACCTAAACAAAATAGACCAAACCCGGATATAAGAGAAACTCGGATATAAGAGAGATTTTATCTGGTCCCAAATTAGAGCCATACTTACCTAAACAAAATAGACCAAACCCGGATATAAGAGAAACCCAGATATAAGATACTTCTTCTCCGGTCCCGACAACTCTCTTATATCCGGGTTACACTGTATGATAATTTGTTAATTAAAAGATTAATAAGCTTAATTTGTATTTATGAGCAGGTATTATCATAGTTAATTAAAAAGTGGATGTCACTGGCATTTGGCTAATGCTTGTCATGGGTATTATTTTTGATAGCTATCAGGTCATCCCATAAGTTCTGTCCGAATTTTGAATAAAGAAAACAAGTGACCAAATGTTACATTTAATTACAGATTCAATCAACAATGTATTTTCCATGATTATCTATGACTTCCTTCCATCTATTAACAAGCTTACTAATTCCATTACTGTAAAATTCTTTTGGCTTTGATTTGAAGAACTCACAAATGTCAGTTTTAACCTCTTTCTGTGTTACAAAAGATGTTTCTTCCAAATGATTCTGTAAGCTACGAAACAAATGGTAGTCTGAAGGAGCAAGGTCGGGAGAATAAGGTGGATGAGGAATTTTCTCCCAACCAAGTTCTTCGATCTTTTGTGACGTGATTTTCATCAAACTCAACTGGTCGTCCGGTTCGATTTTCATTTTCAAGGGTGAAATCTCCACCTCTGAATTTTGCAAACCATCTTCTGCAAGTTCTTTCATTCACACATTCCTCTCCATAAACTGAGTGAATGTTTCTAGCCGCTTTGGCTGCAGAGTTTCCTTTCTTGAACTCATAAAGCATTATGTGCCTCAAATGATTCTTGGGTCCTTCCATGTTAGCAGGGTTTTAATCAAACAAAATTTAATTTTATTGTTCTCTGAAATAAAATTTGATCAGATTAAATGCATCTAAACATAAGAATAATGTTCAGCTCCATTAGACATTATAAAATACTCTTTAAATTTCGTTCATTTTAACAAAAACATAAAATTCGGACAGAACTTATGGGATGACCTAATATGTTCCTGCTGAGGAACAATTTAATTTTTATCAGCTTCTGTTTTTGTAGTTGATACCTAGTGCCCTCCAATACTATCCAATAAAATGCTAAAATAAAAGAGTAGATATGATTTATTTACCTCATTTACATTCAGACTAAAGTTCTAATTTTTGTTGTTATTATCACAACATTACAGCAGCTGTGCACTTCAGCCTTCTTCAGGTGTCTTCAGGGAATTTTGAAGTTAACACTTCATTTAATCTATGGAGATAGACTGTTCTCACTCTGCTGTCCATGCCTAGGAATATTTTGCCATGTTCTTTTTAGTATTGCTCTGTTATTTCTCACTGTTTCCACTGAGTCTGTTCCTATACTATGGGGGCTAGAGATTGAGCTCACAATTACTATACTGTCAAATTCATGAAACAATTCTTTAATCCACCAATGATAACCCCACATTTCAGAAATTCAGATAGATTTGACACTGATGACACATTGCTCCTCTCTGACTGTTTTGATTTTTTGACAACAGCTGCTTTATCAGTCTATAAACAGAAAACATTATTATTTCTTCAAATTTTAGATGCATTTTTATTTAGATTGCACTGATGAACAGAAGAGCCAATCACCAAAAATACACACTCACACGTGTGTGTGTGTAATGCAGTTAACAAATTCATCATCATCCTCAGATAGTGACAGTGTTATAAGTCTTTAACTTTTTTTTTTTTTAAGCATATCACCCCAAGCAAGGCTGGAAGCCACTAGCATGCAAGTGGTTACAGAAGGTTTGGAGGAAGAGCAGATAGGAGTGGTAAAGGAGAGGATGTGGAGAAAGATAGTGGATTGATCAAGGCTAGGGGGTTACAGAAGATTTGGAGCGAAAGCAGATGGGAATGAAAGGGGAAAGGATGTGGAGAAGGGAAGAGGATAGATCAAGGCAGCTGGAGATGTCGATTGACGTTACACTTAAATAGTTGGAGATTGTATTTGTCAGGGAAACAGGAATAAGGAAGGGAGTTCCACAGGCGAGATGTGCGAGACATGAAGCTATTGGAGTAGAAGAGACATCTACATCTAACGGTTTCAACGGTGAAGGGATGGGAACGGGATGCCAGCCTCGTGGGACGTTTAAATTCATGAGGCCTAGGAACCAGCGAAAGCAGCTCCTCGAGAAATGCCTTTCTGTTCTATTGTTTAAAGTCTGTTCTGTCATCAGTTGTTATTAGTTTTCAAAGATGATCAATGGATATTGGTTACAATAATGGAGAAGTAATAAAAGAAAGGTTTATATATTACTTGATCTTTCATGATTCTTGGGGAAAAGACAAGTGTGTGGTATTGATATTTATTGAAATATATTTAGCAAACAAGTTCTTTTTTTTTTTGTTGATTTTCAGAAATGGTACAAACTGGTAATAATTCTGGCTGCAGTAAAAAATGAGGTATAATCCTTGAAACGTGTCTGAAATATTTTATCCTTGAATTTATTTTTTTTAAAGAACTTTGTTCTTTTTCTTCTTTCAAACCCAAAAAGACTTTTTAGCTATCCACTTCTAACTTAAAGTTTTCACTTTGTTGACTTTGATTAAGTCACAAAGTTATTTTCAGTGAACAGCTGAAACCAAAGTGGCTTTTTAGTTTGTTTTGTACAACATACATGGTGTTAGTGAGTATATGACTGAATGATTAGAATATTAATGTTTCAACCATGAGACCTGCATTCAAATCTCACCATGGCTGATTGGTCAAGGGCATGAGTTCTTGATAATATCAGCCTGGGGAGATGAACACAGTGTGCAGCACCATTGAGAAGTACCCAAAAGCCATATCACAGGTTGACTCAAGCCTTGTGAGGGAAATTGAGTAAACAAAACTCTTTGGAAGCCATCAACAGTTCTATCTGTCTATATTTCTGAGATGAGGTATTATGTACATTATTTACATTATTCGGACTATTGTCCTCATCTTTGTTGCCATATTTGTTACGTTTCAGCCGTTGTACACTCCGGCCTTCTTCAGGTGGTTGGAATGTTGAACTGAAGAAGGCCGGAGTGTACAACGGCCGAAACATTGTAACAAATATGGCGACAAAGATGAGGACAATAGTCCGAACAATGTAAATAATCAACAGTTCTGTTAGCACAAAGTCATCGTGACCGAGAGTTTGAGAGTACTGGCCTTCCAGAAACTAAAATCAGCTCAGTATAGTTGTAATATTCACCACAGATTGAATTTGTAGGTGCGAAAGAAATACAAAATATGCCTGAGAAGGTGTCTGCAACAGGGATTAGCCAGTCATCCTAGTAGACTCTATAGTCTCCAAATGGTGATGGATTTCTACTACTATACAGAATTATAAAAATAGAGTACTGAGCACTTAGTTAACAACCAAATGACTAACGGTTTTATGATTGACTAAATGATTCTGAACAATTCCTAATAATGTATGATTCCTTTTGTAAAACAGCCTGAAAGTTAAATTATGTATAAAAAGCTTTTACAAGTTTACCATGTACAGCTGCCCATCTAGGAACATTTACACAGGAATTATGATGAATTACTTCTCACCTAATTTAGGTTTTTAGTTCCACTAAGAAGGGATTGTGATACTATAGTTTGTCAACCATTAAGAATTCTGTGGAAAAGCATGGTAATATAGCAATCACTCCCTATCATTGTTAATACAAATAGCTAACTTTAAAACCTTCAACAAAATTGTTGCATGAAATTTTATAGAACTTTTTCAAATCAAGACACTAAAACAGAAGTGTGATTTTTCTAATACAATAAATTTGTTTTGTATTCTTGAAAATTCTAGACAGTCAAAGCTATAATTCATAAAAATCCACATATATAAAATATTATACCATATATAGATCCAGGTTTGTCATGCATAACTCAGTTTCCGTTCTTAGCTAATCATGGTAATGTGGTTTTGTTTTTTGTAGCTGTTATTGATGATATATCTTTTACAAAAGATATGTCATCAATAACAGTTACAGCTAAGTGTTGTTTTTTTATATCAAGTAAAATAGCATAAAACATTACATTATAGTCATTCACTGTTCACATGAAAAAAAGATTAAGTCAAATTATGTGCATTCTATCAATATGGAAATGCAGGTGTAGTAAAATTAACAGCACAAAAACTGGTGAGTTAGGTTCAAATTTAAGAGATTTTTTTTGGTACAATATTTACCCTATACAAGAGCCACTCAAGGTAAAAGGTTACAGAGTAAGAAGCACAGTTTATGGGAATATGTGGGAAGATAATGGCTGACCCTAGACTTAAACAGGGTAAGATTGTAGTGATCAGGGAAGCATCATCTTCGGAGCTGGTTTCACAAAGCAGTAGTTCACTTCACTGTTGAGAAAAGCATGATTGATTCTCTGTTCCTCGATGAGTAAAACAACCAGGCAAATTGGATTAATTCAAAACCAGGAGTGAAACCCACTCTTTCGCTTCAACTATGGGCAAACATACATTGCCATGTTTTCTTTTTGTTGAGGAAGGACTGGGATTAATCTTGCACAGAGCAAGATACATGCTGCCTGACGGAGGATTTATCATAATGATTTGAAGCAAGGATTTACAAGACCAGATGCTTTTCCTGATGCTCAAACTCAGATACTCACAGTAGTCCAAGTATACCGAGTGTTTTCATCAAGACACCATCTCTAGGAAAGTTGCCATTATAAGGCTTGAAATCCCATCCTAGGCTCACTCCAGAAAATGATCAACAATATTTTGACTCCTAAAATTAGATATTTAAAAATTGGGAAAACAAACATCCCTAATAAATATTTTTCCCAATTTTTAAATATCTAATTTTAGGTGGCAAAATATTGTTGATCACTTTCTGGAGTGAGCCTTCAAAATTTCATAGCAGACAAATATTAATTGTCTGAAAATTCAAAGGCCTACAGCACATTTGTGATAATGTCACTGATTGGTTAACAAATATGAATATAAAAATTCAAATTTGATGTGAAGGATTCTTCAGAGCTTCATTTGTTAGAACCGTTCTAGACATTTGATGTCTCATCAGTACAAGGTCCAGGCCTCACAAATGTACAGAAGGGTGGAGAGGACCATGGTCAGAAGACCATGATTTTGGTTCTTAAGGTAAGGCCAGTTATCAAGTTCCCTCTCGCAGATGACATTATTTGAAGTGATGCTGCCAAAGCAGGGAAATTGATTGATGACTTCTACCAGCTATCTGTCAATGTTGATGCTGTTGTCTGGTGTTGCTTGAATGGGGGCCATCTGGATAAGGATCTTTGTCTTTTTGACATTGACCTGCATTCAGAAGTGTTTGTAGGCCTCATTATATGGGTTTGGTAATCTCTGGAGGTTAATGACAGTCTGGTCTGCAGTTGCATTTTCGTTAGCATATTGAAATTCTTGCCCATGGGTGGTGGTACTCTTTGTACAAAAACAATATATATATATGTTGGGTATTGGCCCCTATAAGAAGCTCATCTGCCCTTTGACAGGTGATAGCAAAAATAATGATTGGTATGCTCTAGACATACCACTGCTGCAGTACATGTGATGCCCTTATGATCCTAATGGTTTACAAGACTTGTGACAACATATATAAAATGCTACACACACACAGACATACAATTTGACCAAATTTTGAATAAGACATTGGAATAATTCATTACCCTCACACTCCACCACAAGCTAACTAATAAAATCATCAAGTTGAAGAAAAAAAAAAAATTAATTTTTTAAACCCTAACAAAAATAAGTTGAGATTTT
>OZ038488.1:95332231-95392231 GCA_964036315.1 Acanthosepion esculentum | reverse complement strand
ATAACATATATGCAACAACAAATGGTGTACATTATTTACATTATTCGAACTATTGTCCTCATCTTTGGCGCCATATTTATTACAACGTTTCAGCCGTTGTATGCTCCGGCTTTCTTCAGGTGGTTGGAATGTCGAACTGAACCCTTTATTTCACTCACTGGGGTAGACTGTTCTAGTTACACATGCCATGTCTAATGGATGTCAGTTATCTGTTATCTCCTGTTAATTCCCCTCTCCAAGTTCTCCACTGCTTTAACCAGGCATTGAACTCACACTCTTTGGGTCCTGTCACTGGATCTAACTAATGCCTTTATCCACTGCGCCAGGTGTCCTTTTTAGGCACTCATGCATATTGGCAAATGATATGATATATTCCTTCCTAGCATATTATTTGCTTATATGCAATATCATGAATCTGGAAAAAATTAATTAAACATTAAAAGAGTAAATAGAGTAACGAAGTTTATATTAATTGAATCCAGGTTTCTGAAGGAAGGTGTGTCAGGATAAAGTTGTTACCTGACAATTATTGAAAAAGATGCAGTGATATGACTGAGTCATTTTTTGGTATAAAAATATATATTGATAACATTTCATTTGCTTTTATGATGGATGTGGTAGTAGAGAAAAACTCATGACTTCTGTAAAGTGGATATGCACAAAAAAGTTATGAAATGCATTCAACAAAGAATTGTAAGTATTAATCCTTTGATGCATGACCAACAAGTATGAATGCCTGTTAGGACACACATTCATGGATATATTTACTGTCCCCTTCAAATGTTCACTTATCAAGAAATGTCAGTTCCTCGTCCTGGGTATGACGATAAACTACATCCGTGTCCTGGGTATGACGATAAACTACGTCCAACAGCAGGGCCTCTGATAATACATTTTTTTGAAAAATAATGCTGCCAGCTGTACAATTTTGAAAAATATTACCGGCTATCTTTTTTCTTTTTTCTCTTTTTTTTTTTAAAGAATAGTGTTGCCGGCGATAAGTATTTGAAAAAATTACCAGCTATACATTTTTGAAAAAAATAATATTACCAGCTATATGTTTTTGAAAAAAATATTACCAGCTATACATTTTTGAAAGAAAAAGACGTTACCAGCTATACATTCTTGAAGAAAAAATATTACCAGAAATAAAATTTTTTTTTGGCATTAAATGACCCATCGAGGTTGATATGCCGTAAAACAAACCAAACCAAATGTCAGTTCTCTGATTAAAATCCAACAAGTATGTCTGTTAGGATGTAAATTTGTGAATATATTTACGGTCTTCTTCAAATGCTCATTTCTTCTATTTATCTGGACATTGATTCCAAGAAATCCAAGATATTAAAAAATTCTTTGAGGAATAAATCAAACCTAAATCGATTTTTGATTTTTCCTGAAAAAAGGTGTATGGTCAGAGAAAGCTAAAATAAATACTTTGATAAAGAAATAATGATGCTCTGAATTTATAAGACTAAATGATTTTGAAGAAGAACACTTCTAAGATTTTTTTAACATTCAAAACTTTTGCATCAACAAAATATGATACTAAATGAAATCTGGTGTATAGACACATAAGCTTGCAGGTATATAAACCAAGTTGCATTCCTTTATATATACATAAACATACACACACACACACACACACAAGACCCAGGTCTGAATCTCACTACGGTTGATTTGTCAGAAAGACTTCTTGATGTTATCGGTTTGGAGAGGGACAATCCCAGCATGTGACACCTTTGGAAAGTGCCTGAAAACCATACCACAGGTTTGCTCCAAGCCTTGTGATTGAAATTGGTTAGATGGAATACTTGGGGGCTGTCGATAGCTGTGTTAGAAGGAAGTCACAAGTCATCGTGACCAAGGGTTTGAGTGTGCTTGCCTTCTTCAAATTGTTGATCACGCTAGTTAACACTCTCTCCCTCCCAGAAACTGTAACTAAGGTCTGCTCAGCATAGTTGCAGTATTAACTGCAGGTGGGCTCTGTGGGTATTGAACAAACACAAATGTGCCTGAGTGAGAGTCTGCATTAGGGATTAGCTAACAGCCCTAGTAGACAGGTATCCTTGAATACGAGTGGCCAGCTATTACACACACACACACACATATATATATATATATATATATATATATGTGTGTGTGTGTGAAAGAGAATAAAAGATAATGTGTAAAGAGGAGTAGACAGATAAATGTGGATGAACCAGTTGCTAGGCCATATTTCATTTGATATTTCTGTGTGCACAAAGTGCAAAAACAAGATGGACAGGTTTATCAACTGAAGAAATCACAGAGGAATTTCATAAGCATTTTAGAATTTGGGCAGTAAATACAAAAGAGAACAAGAGACGGATGATTTTTTTTTCCAATTTGACATATGATACAGTATCACAGGCCTCGGTCTTTTTCTTTTCTTTTTTAAAAATAAAAAAATAAAAAAAATAACTTCCAAAACAAATTTTCCAGAGAAGAAGCTATTTAGTGGAGTTCACTTTCTCATAGAAAGAAAAAGATACATATTTCCATAAAAAAAACAAATCTGTAGAATTTTTTTTTCAAAATTAACAAATTTGATGGTCTATAAAAAAACACCTGAGGAAAAAAAAATTTTTTAAATTTTTTTTTTATTTCATTTTGGAATTATTGACAGGGATTAAAGTTAAATATTGTATCGCAAGTGGTTTTTATTTTCACAATTTCTTAAAAATACTGCTCTCAAACTTGGTACCTTTATAAAGAATGAATTCTCAGATATAAAGACTTCACTAAACCTTGATTATAAAGCAGAATCTAGATAAATCCACAATTTAGTGCTAGAAAAATGTGCATAATGGTAATCATGAGATTAGTTGTTCTTTTATAAGGAAATATTCAGCATTTATTAACTAAACAGTTAGCATTTAGTTGAAATTTACAAACTCTTTCTCTTAAAACAACTTCTCAGGAAAATAAGTTTCTCATATTCACTGTTATCACTCTTTCTAGTATTATGGGGGTTTCTTTCCTAACTTTTTGTTTAAGCTAGTGTGGAAAGTCAACATCTTAATTATGCCATTATTTTCTCTTTGAGTTATATGCGCTATCCATTTTAGTTGTTGCCGCTGTTGAAAGTCTTCAAGTGATGCAGTTTTTGTTATCTTATCAGGTTTTTTATTTATTTATTTATTAATTAATTATAAAATAACTTTAATTAGGATTAGAACTGAAAACTTGTGCAGCATCATATCCTCTCCAAATGTGAATCTACAAAAATATTTTACTCAGTAGATTTTCCTTTATTTATATTATTGTAGATTCAGATTTGGAGAGGATATGAGGCTGTACAAATTTTAATTTTCAAAATATGTATGGTTTGAATATTGGGCAAGTTAATTTTACTTAAACATGTAAACAAGTTCATAAAACTGACTGAAATACACTAAAACTTCTCAAACCAGAAAGTTATAAGCAAAACTTGTTGATAAATTAAAGAATTCAAGTGAAAAATAAGGTAGTAATTTATAAGCAGAAGAAGAAGAAGAAAAAAGCAAAAAAATATAAATAAAATATGAAAACAAATAACCCACCCTTTATAATATAAAAAGAAATAATAGAGAAGTGTTTATCAGAATGTGTCACTTGTTAAAATCTTATGGTTGGAATGCATGGAATGAAAAATAAGCTTAACCTCTTAATTTATTAGGTTACAACAAGTTTAACAGTTACAGTGCTTTTTGATAAAATGGCTGAAAAGTCTTTATGATCATGTCCTAAAATTTGATTTTTATTAAAAACCAAAAGGGGGTTTCATTTTTTAAATATTTAACGTCAACTTCCTAAGGGTCATAAAGAAACTTATTGCGAGTTGTTGCATGTCTTATAATGAAAAATATAAATACTTGGTTTATATTTGTTATATCTACAAAATAAAATAATATTTTCGCCAAATAATTTTTATGCTGTAATGCAATCGTCTTAGAAGATTTCACTTCAGTCAGAATATCATGGCTGAGTTAGGTGTCTATTTCCTATAGGCACAAACCAGAATGCTGAATGTTGACACCTTATATGTGGCCTTGTGCCAGACTAAACTAATTGTCTATAGATATTAAAGGCCCCCCCACAAAAAACAAAACCAGGGATGTCTATTCAGATATGTATACTCACTAAATATAACATTTAAACAAAAAGAAATAATGTCAGATTAAAAATTGATTAACTGCTTCAAAATTACTTTATTTTCATACTAAAAATATAAACAAAGTCAACAAATGTCGAGCGGTCCTAATATGATATTTTTGAAGGTACAGGTTGAGAATCCTTTATCCAAAAATCCTGGGACCGAAAGTGCTTTGGTTTTCAGATTTTATCAGATTTTGGAATACAGGTTATTTAATTTGTATATAGCATTTATAAAATGGGACAGCTTGGGAATGGAACCCAGGCATGAACACGATATCCCTTTACATTTCATAATACAGCTTATACATATACTCTGAAAGTAGTTTTATATAATATTTAATAAATTTTTTGTACATACAGATAATGATGCTAGTCATGTAATGCTCACATAAATTTTTAAGTGGTGAAATTAAGTTTTTGCATAAAAATAATGTTTTGTACTTTCTGTATGTGTACAAAATACATGATCACTACTTACAAAAAATATATATAAATGCAGGACTTTTTGACATTTTGAATAATATCTTTACTGATCACAAAACACCTGATAAGTAATCCACAAACAAAGGTGTTGCTATGTTGATCGCTAACAAAAATCTGGCGCCAACATAGGCTATGTAGCTGGGCTGAGGAACTCCCACCCAGGAAAGAGGAGCTCACTTTCAACAGCTTCATAACGCCTCGGAACCTTCCCAGTGATTTCTGAAATTTTTCATTTGTGGCAAATTATGTCATCACCTGAAAAACTTTCGGATTTCAAAGAGTTTTGGATTTGGGAATTTCGGATAAAGGATACTCAACCTGTACTTCCTTTTGATATGCTTCCAATTTGAGGATAGTAAATTTTATCAGATTTCTAAATTTTTCTTTTCCTAAGAGGAGACTAAACATGATTGATCAGGGATTAAAACCATTATTTTGGCAGAAATGTTCCCTTTTCAGACAAATTTTTTTTATTTGCTTTTAATATAGTAACTAAGAAACTGAGGCACCTTGAAGTACCTGAGCAGTGACTGACACCTCTACCAGATTTATGGGTTGATAACTGAACTAGTCTCAAGCACAGAAGGGCATAAAAAGAATCAAGATTGACATATATGTCTGTTGCTGGTTTTTTGAATTTTATGTTTTTGATGTGTTTATTCATCCATGTCTGAAAAAGACACTTTGATAAAAATGTATATACATATCTATGCCAGGGAAGGAATAAGAGGAGTTTATGCTTTGCAATCAAATGTCATTGCCATAATCTTCATTTTAATATATACAGTGTAACCCGGATATAAGAGACCCCAATATAAGAGAAACCCGGATATAAGATATATTTTCTCTGGTCCCAAATTAGAGCCTGTGTTAATAAAACAAAATAGACCAAACCCAGATATAAGATATATTTTCTCTGGTCCCAAATTAGAGCCTGTGTTAATAAAACAAAATAGACCAAACCCGGATATAAGAGAAACCTGGATATAAGAAACTTCTTCTCCGGTCCTGACAACTCTCTTATATCCGGGTTACACTGTACTAAGCAAGTAACTATCTTATAATAATAATAATAATATAAAAATAGCAAAACTAGTATAAAATAGAAGAAGCAACAGAAATTCATGTATATATATAAAAAATAATCTACCTATGGGTTAGATATTGGGATAGATTTGGCTCTCTAATCTGGGTTTGAAACTGATCTAAGAAAGGGACAAATCTGAATGCCAAACCAAAGAGAAGTCAATGGAAAGCCCTAATATTTTTCCCAATTATGGCAATGCACAGTTTATCGATATTAAAGAAAATGAAGTTGTGGAAAGTCATGATTACCCAAGTCCTGAAGAGACAGAGCCTAAAGAGAAAAAGGAATCTTTTTTTCTTAATCATGTCACCCTAAGCTACAAGGACCTAAGAGGTTACAGGGGATGAAAGAGAATAGGAAGACTTTAGTGAGGAGAAGTGAAGAAAGGAATAGGGTTCACAAAGACAGAAGATGGCCATTGACATATTTAATTTTAAAGATTGTTGGTGGTAAGGAAGCAAGAAATAAAAAGGGAGTTTCAGAGGCAAGAAGTGCAAGAAAAGAGACTATTAGAATAGAAGAGATGGTTGCACCTAACTAGTTCAACAGTAAAATGGTGAGACCCAGTTACCAATCTAGTAGCATGCTTAAATTAATGCAGTTGAGGCACTAAGGAAAAAAAAGTTCATCAGAATAATTGCTATGGAAATATTTGTAGAAGAGACAGAGGAAAGCCACATTATGTCAGTGAGAAAGAAGCGAAGATGCCAGATCAGGATCAATTACATGACAGAATTACTTTGAATTTTGTCAAAGGTCTCATCTCAAGAGTACCAGACCAGAGATGCAGCAGTATTCAATGTCTGAGTTCAAGATCTACAAAAAGTTATCCTCATTATTAAAGACTAATATTGCAAGAAAAATAGGTTTGAAAATGCCAACTTGATCGAAAAAGGAGGACAGATGGGTTTGAAAAGAAAAACAAGCTTATGAACATAGATGTATATTGTATAACAACAGCATTTTTGTTTAGATAGAAGAACAATGTGTATCTTTGTACCTGAAAAACAGGTAGAGCAAGGCAGTCTTCATCCAATCTATGGGAAAATAGGTAAGTATCATAAGATCTAAGACATTTCCAGGTTGTCATTCTAGTTATTCCAACAAGCTTGTTAATCTGGGAGCACCAAGCACTAGTGAGACAGCTGCATTCTTTGTCCTATTAGTTTCAGATCATGATGAGGTGCAAGTCTATCTGTGATGTTGGGAGAATGATTCTGGACATATTTGTGAACATGTGTCTTCTTTGTTTAGGCTTTGGATGTGAAATTTTTCTATGCACTGTAAAGGAAACTGTAATCACATGACCCTAAAGGTGAACAGAAAACATCTTTTCACATAAAAGCTCTCATACATTTTAAAGAGAGCTGAGTTGGTTTTGTTAATATTTCAATGCTTATTTCATATTATCCTAAGAATGATAAAAATAAACATTGGCATATCAGCATTGATTCTTTAATTAATGAAAATAGCAGCATACCCATAAAAAATAATGGGTTTATTTACATATGAATCAACACTTCTCCCTAGGAATAGTATATCTATACACTCTGGCTAGAAATGAAGTGTCACTTTGGTATCATAATGATACAATATCTGAAAAGTGTTACAGACAATTTAGTCATCAATTGCCTATCAATTCATTTCCACGTCACAAGAGAAAGCAAAGTTTTGAAGAAGGCTGGAAGAAGGTGAAAAGAGGAAAGATATAGGGTAAGTAATGAAACTAGAGGAAAATGAAAAGAAAAGCAAGTGAAAAAGAAAACAAGTGGAAACAAAAGAAAGACAAATGAGCTCATTGGCTTCCATCTTATTACTCCTTCACCCTTTCGATCTTTTAAAAAGAGCATTGCTTTATTTGATTTTTTTTTTCTTCTGGAGCATGCATAGATTATATAGGTATGTAGGTAGATGCTATAGCATAGTATAGAGATAATGTTGTTCTAAGTATGATATTAAATATCTGTCTATATTTCTGAGATGAGGTATTATATTTATTTACACTATTGACATTGTTTGGACTGTTGTCTTCATCTTCATTGCCATATTCACAACATTTCAGCTGTTGTACACTCTGGTCTTCTTCAGGGGATTGGAATTTTGAACCGACCCCTTTATTTTGTCCATCAGGTTAGATTATTCTAGTTTGATATGCAATGCCTCTTCCAGATGTCCCAGTATCACTTATCTCCCTTTTAACTCAACACTCCAAGTATTGAACTCACAGCTCTTTGGGTCAAGCCACTAGATTCAACCAATGCTTTTATCCACTGGGTCACCTGAAGATGTCGGGAGTGTACAATAGTCAAAACATTGTGAATATAGCAATGAAGATGAGGACAATAGTACGAACAATGTAGATAGTGTAAATAAACATCATTTTTGATTAAAATTATGATAGAATGGTTTCTGTAAGATGTGCTGGAACATAAAAAATTTTTCAGGGATTCTTAATGGTGGATAATTCCATCACAAATGTAAAAGAAACTAAGTGACCAAAATGCCCTGAACAAAGCCCGTGACAAATGTGGAAGTTTTAAAGAGACTAGGAATGAAAAATACATGTCTGCTGACAATTAGCTAAAGTTGAAAACTTTGAAGCACATAATGAGGAGAGAAGGCTTAGAGAATGTAATATTCACATGACACATTGAAGGCAAGAGAAGCAGAAGAAAGAAGGGAGTAACTTATTTTTCAAGTTTGAGTAAATGGATGAAGGAACAAGTACCAAAAAGCTATGAAGAATCATTAAACAGTATCATTGAAATAAAAAACAAAAACAAAGTTGAAGGGGACCATGATCATTAACATTTTGAAGGGATATATCACAGAGTGAGAGAGCGTCTTAATGCATTCAGTACCAAAAGATTTTGTGAATTTCTCTGTCAAATGCTAAACAACATTATGTAATGTCCCCTTTTTGAAATTTGCAACTTGTCTTCATTTTGTTCACTGCTCAAACTTAAGACTTTGATCATTGCATTATTATTGGCTTACACTTGTGAGTAATGATAGGGGAAAATTATTTTCATGTTGACAATCAAAATGCTAATTTATTTCACTGTAATCTCAGATATCTATGACACAATTTAATTCACTCTTTGCTAAATTTCCTTGTTTTTTATCATATTCATCTGATTCTCCCTTGTGTATAATTTTATCCATAATTCATTTTGTCTCATGTCTGTTCTCTACAAGGTTTTATGAGAGGAAAATTGGAAAATCCTGCTACATTGAAATGTGAAAACTCAGATAAAAAACAAAAGAGTAAATTTCCAATACAACAACTATTAAAAAAAAAACATCTGAACATAATTAACTATTTTAATCGTAATGCATTGTGTAGATATAGAAGAAATATCTGAGTATATTAAGTCATTTATACTTCATGTTTCTTTCACTCTTAGGGGAATCATTTCATCTGGTTAAGAAGCACTGTTTTTCCCAATGCAATTTCTAAATCAACTATAGACAAAATAAAATCTTTTATTCCAACAGCAACAAAAGAGACAAGAAAAAAAAAGGCGCAATGAAACTTGTAAACTTCCTTTTGAGCCTCGGGCAGCAACACCACTATGCACTCAAGTGATGCTGCTATACTTTCAGTAGCATTAGTAAGTTTCTTTCTTTTATCAGTTCACCCCAAGCAGGGCAATAATGGTACTAACCTACCGACTGCTATTGAAGTATTTTTTCAAAGTCTTTCATAGCTATGTAGTCTAAAAGCATGTCTTGCTAAACAGTAGTTTACTCTACACAAGGAGGACACAGGTTTGAACACTGCTGAATGGCACGTTTTATTTAGTAATTTCTAAAAACCAATGCCACTAGATGACAATTACACTGTTTAAAAGCAGAGAAGTCTACTCAAACATATGTGTCCACTAAATATAACATTTACAAGGAATATATATATATATATATATATAAGAGAAAGAACAGATGGAGTAAAAATCCACAGTTTGTAGAATTTACTTTTTAAAAAAGTGCTCAATACAAAGTAGAGCAAAGTATTATTATAATATTTTTATTATTAGAGATTATAATAAAAATATTTTACATTGCTACACAAAAGCTTTCAATGTTTCAGTACTATAATTGTACTTCCTCAGGTGATGGTTGGTAACTTGTGATAAAAATGATTTATTAGGGAAGTACAGTCTGTTCCTTTTCTTCATTTTCACGTCTACCATCCTTGAAAAGGATTGCTCTTGCAAAGATACGTTGTAACAAACGGTACGAGTATCTCAAGGATTTTCTTGCAATAAGAGGGTACACTATAATTTGGTGACACCAAAGTGTTGAGAGCATTGAAAAGTTACTGTTGAATCTATTTCCACTAAAGTTCAATGATTTTGCTGAGTTATTCATCATTGACATGTCTTGACATCTGCCGAAAACCCCGAAAATGATTCACTGAACCCCTGGGGTTCAATGAAACCCAGGTCAAGAACCACTGGCTTAGATAGAATTTGAACTTAACTCACCAATTCTGTTTTCAGTGCTGATAACTGTGACACAACCTAACCTATTTTTTCTTTTTATGGTCTATGTCCTTTCAGAACATGGTTGATCATGGTTTTCCTCAGCATCGTAACAATTGTAGCTCAAAGCAACATGTACCCCTTTACCATTCATCCTAGTTTCGACTCTGCCGCCCCTTTAAATAAGGTCTTTACATAAATTACTTCAATGTCCTGTGGGTGTCAAATTCTCCAAGCCTTCCTTTCTTCCTCATTATTTGACCCAAAAATTTCAGCCCTCTCTTTTTGATTCTAAGTTTCTGTGTTTGTTTTTGTTCCTATTTCCCTTAAACCTTCCACATTGCTCAAATGTTCTGTCCATGATATTCTTCGCATCTTTCTGTATACTCTCCACTCTGTCACTTCAAGTCACATCTTAATCTGCAAGGAAATTGTCCAGCATTCCCTGCCAAATAGGAGGATAGATATTACATGGCAGTTTAGCAATCTCTTAATACTTTGTTTAACCCAGGGAAGGCATCTTTCACTATTCCAACATGCATTCAAAATGACCTACAAATTCACTTCAAGTTTGTGTGCAACTATGTTTTTATTCTTATTTATTTACTTTTGAACTTTGCCGAGAGAAAATATTAATTTTTTTATGGAGTCAAATGTCAATATTTTAATGCACTATTACTATGTAGTAGTCTAGAACCAAAATAATTAATAATTAAAGTGTAATAAAAAGTTAAGCAATAAAAATATTTTAAAATACAGATAAGAATGGTAATTAACAATAAAGAAAGAAAAAGTTATATTATAAAAAATAGTTAAATAAAATATAGAATACTCCCAGAATGCATCAGAACAAGCATTTTACTGCCAATTGAAACAAAAATCAAAACATTATCTCTCTACATTTTTTGACAGCCAAAGGAGGCAGACATCCTTGACAATTCTCTGATAAAGCCTGTTGTCACCAACAGATAAGCAAAACTTCTTTATATATATATATATATATATATATATATATATATATATATATATATATATAATTTTATTAAAATTAAAAACAAACAACCTTAAGGGTCCATTGATCATATTTTATTTCCCTGGGAAATTGTTCTTTTTTCAACTTAAGGATCCACTGATTATATTACCTTAATTATATTACCTATATATGTTTTTAAAATATACAATCATTTCTCTGATATGTATACTAAATGATTTTATCATTTTGGTCTATGCTTATTTCCGTGTATCTCATATATGATTTTGATTGTAATTTTATAATCCATTGTGGTCTGATGATGCCCTTTTTAACCCAAAAGAAAAATACCTATATACAAAAAAAATTACATTCATACAAGGCCAATGCATCAGCAGAACACTTGCAACACCAGAAATGTATGTTTACTGTTTACAGGAAGAGAGTGTTTAGCTGTTGTCACTGTGTTAGTGTTTATAGTTATTTTATTAAAGAAAAGTTAAAAAAAAAAAAAAAGCATTAGTATAAAATTTTTTATTTGTTGTATCCTTAAAGAAGTTTACAAACAGACAGAGGTGGTAGTCGAGTGAAAGGAACAGCAACATGGGCGTAGATAAAAGAAAGAGAGGTTTATTGTAAAAGAGAATACACTACTGAAAGACAGGGAATCTGTTAGCAGGCTAGTAATTCCCAAAGCAAGTCGCCAGGTATATCCTGTGCACACTATATGTGTCTACTGATATAGTCAGTCCTCATAGGGGATAGGGAGAGTGGGACATTCCATTACAAGACTACTGTCTCAAAATTATATTTTTGAAAAGTTATTTTAGAATAAGATTCCAAGTTAACGAGGAAAAATGTGCACACTGATTTTTTTTCAGTCAATGTTCATTTAAATTTACAAAAACCACTTAATGGGAAACACAAACATTAGAAGGAAATTTGCATTTTGTCAAACATCCTATAAGGAAGAGATTGGACATTTTTATAATATTCTGTTCTTGTTAGAATTTCAACTGAGAAAAGAAATTTAGAAATCAAAACATCTGATAGGAAAAAAAAAAAAGAAACAAGTCTTCATAAATTTTTGTTTTTATTCCTCACTTTTGAAGCCTTAGTACAATAAAAAAAATGTGATGTCAAAATCTGAATGCACATTGGATTAGTAAAAGATACTTTTCAAAAACTAAATGAAGTACTAAGAAAAAGGAAAATTTCATTAGATACAAAGAAAAGAGTGCTTAAATACTGTGTGGTATCAATACTCTAGTATGGCAGTGAATGCTGGACAATCTTCCTGCAGATGAAAAGAAAACTGGAGGCAGCAGAAATGTGGTCCTACAGAAGGATGCTGAAAATTCCATGGATGGATCATGCGAGCAACAAGGAAGGCAAATAAGAACAAATAAAAACAAAAAGGATACTTAAATTTAAATCAGAAAGAGATAGTTGGAATTTTACAATGAGAAAGGAAAGCTTGGAGAATTTGTGCCTTACAGGGTTATATCAAGGGTAAGAGAGATAGAAGAAGGCAGTGTGCCTCCTACCTGATGAACTTGTGTAAATGGATGGTGGAATGTGGAGTAAGAGGCTTAGCAAAGCATGAAATGCCGCTAAGAAGTACAAGCGATAGGAAGCTGTGGAGACCTATGATCACCCGCATTCTGCAGTGCCACAGCACACAGAAGAAGAAACTTGGCATGTGCAAAATATAACTGATTCCTTTTTTTCTTTCGTATTCTGCCTCCCCCCACCTGTCTGGGTTAGTTAATTTTGGTGTTTGCCACATCTCTTTGTGCTGTTTGCTTTCTTTGGCAACACTTTATTTCTCTTAAACAATTGTTGGGTGATTTGTTGTTAGTCTGCATGAGTGAGTGTGTGAAAAAAAGAGAAAGATGTTCATTTTGGTTAGTCTTTTACACAACTGAAAATGCAAATATTTTTTTTATATTCAGACAGGCACTCTAAGCCCATTTGCGACATATATACACAGATACACACAAATAAGCAAGATACAGTCTGATGGAAAGAACAGCAAAATTAAACAAATAGAGATGAAGACGAAGAAAAAATATTCAAAATATCTGATAAGAAAAGAACGTAAGAAACCGGTGGTGTGCGAATTCGGCACGTGCTCGAATCAAAAGTCATCTCACAGATATTTTAATGTTTCTTCTTTGTTTCTTTTCAGGTTAAAAAAAAAAAGGTTGTTTATCAAAAACGGTTGTGCTTCTTACACGAGAACAAATCTAAAATTCCAACAATACGCAAAACGGCAAACAAGAAAATAAAAGCTTAAAAGGTGTACACACCCATATTTACACAAATGCAGTTTTAAAGGAAAGAGTGTTGACCTGCTGTTTAATATCAATTCTCCTATATGACAGTCAATGCTGGACAATTTCTTCACTGACGAATAGGAGACTTGAGGCAACAGAGATGTGCATTTGTAGAAAGATACTGAGAATACCATGGATGGAACATGTAAGCAATGAGGATGTTTTAAGGAAAATGGAAACAAAAAGTACCTAGAAAGAAACATATAAAACTTCTGGGAGATGAAAAGAGGAAAGAGGACTTGATGAAACTGACACTCACAGGACATACTGAAGGCAAGAGGAATAGAGAGAAACATTGAGTAACCTACCTCACAAGCTTGTGTAAAAGGATGGCAGAACAGTGATTAGGATAAATAGGATATTACTTAGAGCTATGAAGGATAGGCAGTTGGGGAGAGCCACGATTGCCTGGCATATGAAAGAAGATGATTTATTGTAAAATACACATTGCATGATTTTGGAAGTATGCCTATAATTCCACAGACATAAATCATAAACACACCATACAATATACACTGCAAATGATATCTCCCCAACCAACAATGTGATAAGCAAGAATCAGCTACGTTCAACTTAAAAGACAAGGCGTTGGTGAAGGGAAGACAGCAGAAAGAGATGAAGAAGAGATGCATTGCATCATCATCCTTTCATTCATATTGAGAGAGGAATTTGTTAAAGGGTGCAGAAATTATTAACATGCTAGCTTTCTTGATCATTACTACTGTAATGTATTTGATCCTCATTGGGTACCCCGTACTTGTGGCTTTGTGCCAGACTAAAATGAGCTTAAGAAATAACAATTCAGCATCTGATAATTTTTAACTTGTTCCTGACAAGATTTACAATAGGTGTAACAGCTTTTTACTGTTACTAAGCAATTTACACACTTTGTAAATTACCCTCTCGAGTAGTTTGTAACACCCTATTTATCATCTCTCATTTGCGTCTCTTTCTTTGGGGAGAGTGCACTCAGGGGCAGCTCCGTCAAAGGACAGAGTTGCAACTGAGGAAAATTATACTGAGAGGTAACCAGCCTCGGGGAACAGCTGCCTGACACTGCACTCTCTCATTGCACTAGATTGAGGGATTGGGGCTTGCACTGAGGCCAGCACAACTAATGGTTGTGGGGACTCTGGCAATTTTTGTTCCTAGCCTGGGTGTACATGCTTGAGCTTCCCACATTAAACCAACCTTGTGTCACAACCTGACCTCAAAGGGGGTTGAGTTAATACAAAATACTAAGCAAATTATATGCAGTTATTTTTTAATACCATGTCCTTTCCGAAAATGGGCAAAGAAAATGTTAACTAATGAAGTGAGTTCAAACCCCAGTCTAGTCTGTTACATTCACTTCATTCAGCTGCCATAAGAAAAAGCATAATTCCGTCGCTTCTTATACCAGCTACGTGCTAAATAGTAGGGTAGAAAATATCTTAAGAAACAAAAAGCTGCATTCACTTTTGAGGAAAGACAAATCCATCCCTTCTCCTCCAACTATGGGTTAAATAACAGAACAGAATCTGCTCTCTATCTTTGGGTGGCAGTCATGTTCAACAGAAGGATAACTCTGGATCCAAAGGCAACATGGAATCCCTATCTTTTCCAAAGGATCATGTATAAGTAAAGGAAATTAATATACGGAAGGCCATGTTTGTCTACATTCTGAAACGACATGGCATTAAAAAATAGACAGGAAATAATTGCTACCCACTGTCATTACTCATACACCACTGCTTACCTTTAACTATCTTTTTGTAATAAAATTTCACTGGAGGGAAATATTTGATAATTAAATAGCAGGATAGAATGGGCTCTCTAGAGAAGAACAGTTCTGAATATAAAACCATGGAGAAGGCAATGGAAGACCACTCTACTGTCTTAAGGAAGTCTGCCAATCCATAGATGAAGAAAAAGAATGTGTGGAGGGCCATAATTGCCTATGTACTGATTGGACAGGGGATAAAAAAGTAAAGTATTAAGAGACAGGAAAATGTCTTTGGAAAGAAAGAAAAGTAACGTTTGCTTTTGGGAAAGATGTAAATCAATCTCTTCTCTAATCAATGGGTTAAATAGCAGGAGAGAATGGACTTTTCTTCTTTTCCTTCCTTCCTCTTCCCTTATAAACTAAACATGTTGTTCACTCAAATCTGTCTTCATAACAAAACTTTAAAAAAAATACTTTAGAAAATTGACAGCATTGTAAAAAAAAAAAAAAAAAATCAAAATTTTGTTTAATTTAAAAAAAAAAAATCATAGCCATAACGTTTCCAAAGAGCTCACTGTAGAACAATAATTAACACGTAAATCTAGCAGATCATTCATTCAGTAATAGTGAGCTCAATCCTGACAGGGCGTTCCAGACTTGTGCCATAATAAGCTAAAAAGTATTCTTGAAAAGGTTATGCAATATTTCTTGGCATCTGTTTTATTACATTCTGCGAAGGACGTCTCCCCCTTTACCAATCTCTTTCTTTCGATATAAGTACTAACAAAAGTATCTTCACATGCATGAGTAGGTTGCTTAGTATGCAGTCACGTGTTGGACATATGCCCAAACCCAACTGAATATGCCACCTTTAAGACATTTCTAAAAATACTCTTCAAACGAACCACTTCCTAAACATGAAACTTTTTTGTTCCTGGTTCTCAAGAAGAGTAAAAGATCGTCTACTTTTACAACTGAATCTTGCAAATCATTTTCTTTTAACATTACACTAACAATTTACACAAACGGCAGAAGAGAATACTGAAATTAACAACAGCATTGAGATTCAGAAGTGAGAAAAAGTGATTTATTTCACTTTCACACATTTACACTCAAATTGTCATAGTTCTCAATAGCAAACCTCCAATATCCAACAGGTTACACTTGTAAGCATTGTGCGATTGGTCAAAAGAAAATTTTTAATTACTGACATTCCAAATTCAACTTAGAAAATGAATAAAAACTGGTTATGTATGAGAGAAAATATATTTCAAAAATTTATATTCAAATTGATTTTCTTTCATTGTGGAAATCTAAAAAGATATTGTAAGTAAGTTTTGAAGTTTTTGGAGCTCTCAAAAGGCTATAAAAGCTGGCAATTTTTACTCATTGAAGTCACACATTCAACTACGTGCTGCATGCTGCTCATAACTTAAAATGTTACCATAATTTTTTATAGTCTTATTTCAAAGGGTTTTTTTTTTAACTGATAGTTCACAACTAATGGTTACTGAGTGAGATTGTAAGAGAGGAGGAAGAGTGAAGTAAGAGAGGAGGAAGAGTGAAGTAAGAGAGGAGGAAGAGTGAAGTAAGAGAGGAGGAAGAGTGAAGTAAGAGAGGAGGAAGAGTGAAGTAAGAGAGGAGGAAGAGTGAAGTAAGAGAGTGTTATGAGGATGAGTAGGATAAATATTGATTGACCTTGGACTTAAAGAGATCAAGATTGTAGTTGTCAGGGATGCAACCTCTCGAGAGTTTGTTCCACAAAGTAACAGTTCTGGAGAAGAAGCTGTCTGAGTGGAACTTGCTTTTTATCAAAGGAACACAAGGGTTATAGAGATGGTTTGCCACCATGAATGTGGCATGATTGGTCCTAGTTGAGAAGGTCTGAGCTGATGGAAATAAAGAATATAACTCATCTGGACATCTGCCATAGGAATAGCAATAGATAGATATGAACAGACTGAGGCAAACATGATTTGTGATTGATAGATATGAACAGACCGAGATCTGTGATAGACAGATAGATTGTTGTGAGGAGAAAGTGAGTATTATGATGACGAGTTGTACAGACATTGGTTGATCCTAGACTTATAGTGTCCAAGATTGTCATGGAAGCATTCTCTCAGGAGTTTGTTCCACAAAGTAACAGTTCTGATGAAGAAGCTGTCTGAGTGGAACTTGTTTTTATCAAAGGAGCATGAAGGGAATAGGAATGGCTTGGCGCCGTGAACGTGGCATGGCATGTCCTAGCTGTTGACCCTAAGGAATGTAATTCATTTGAACATCTGCCACAGTAATAGTCATATAGTAGTGAAAGGCTGGCAATGTTTTATCTGTGGAATAACGGTTGCAAGGTGGAGAATAATTCATTACTCAAAAGACCGTGTAAGTACTTTTGAACTCTGTCAAGGCTGGACAGAGAGGATTGGTCAGCACTAGTTGAGATATGGCAACAATACTCCATTCTTGGTCTGGTCTGATTCTTGTAAAGAGCATGGCAGCAGAAGTTAAGTATTTTCTGGAGCAATACAAGGAACTGACCATTTTTCCAGCATCTCTCTCTAAATAAGGATGGTCCTCACTTACAGCTACAGTTTTCATTTGCTCAAAGTCATTTTTAACCACTGATATATGCAGTCATGCACTCACAAACACGAATCATGCTACCCAAAAGAGTCAAAGAAACTGAGCAGCCTGATCAAATTTCATCTGTCAAGTTAGCAGGTATTTCTTATGTCTTGCCAGCCATTTTATACATCTCTAAAAATCACTTCCCCAGAAAATGAAGTACTTCATTTTTCTATTATTATTATTATTTATTAATTACTAATTAATTACTTATTTTTTGAAGAAGCTATTTCATTTCTTGTTCCTTGAACTTTTGGTTATCACTCATTTTTATATATTTAGACCAGCCACTTGTCTACAACAACTTGACCTGCAGAATCATTGGTAGCAAAATAACTGCTACATCCTTTGTCAATATTGACAGTGAGGTCAGACATTATAGATGTTTACTTTGTACAAAGCTATAATAGAGTACTAAGGCCAGTTTGTAGTCACTATGCTATCAATGGTCTTTGAGTTTTGCAAATGAACCATTGTTCTACAACAATGGTTATCAAAAGGAGGCAGGTAAAAAAGAAAATAGAAGGAATAACTAAAGATAAATTTCCCATATCCAAACAATAGTGAAAAATGTATCTCTTTTTCTATTCACACTGTCAAGTACAGGTGATGAAAAGATGGTATAACTTTACCTCACAATTGTATACATCACAAATCTAACATATATTAGAGTGTATGAAAAGTATTTTCTTTTTTTTTATGGGTACATCAAGAGACTATGTATGACTTCATATTAATATATCATAATACTATTAAGCTGTATCATTTGTTTTGGATAAAATAATGATAAATATATGTATTGAAATCCTGGCAATTTTGAAGTATTGACAGCGGACAGAAAATGCAATACCAAAATCTGAAGGTGCGTTGTGAAAAAAGTCTTCCAAAAGCTAAGCAAAGTATTAAGAAACAGGAAGATTTCATTAGAAACAAAAGGACACACTGAACTGTTAGGTAATATTGGTCCCCTCTATATGACAGTGTATGTTGGACAATCTCCTCATATATGAAGAAGAGATGAAGCTACAGAAATGTAGTTCTACAGAAGGATGCTGAGAATATACATGGACTGAATGTGTGAGCAATGACAAAGTTTTAGGGAAAATAGAAACAAAAAGGAAACTTATATAAAGAATCAGAAAGAGAAGTTGAAATCTTTTGGGCAACTCATAAGGAAAGAAGGCTTAGAATATTTGGCACTAACAGGACAGAGTGAAGGTAAAATGGACAAAGGAAACAGTGCATAACCTACCTTACAAGCTTGTGTAAATGTCTGGCAGAACAGATATTAGGAGAGATAGCCAAAAAAAAAAAACTTCATTAAGAGCTACAAGGGACAGGAAATTATGGGGTTCTATGATCGCCCATGTTTTTAAGAGACGTTATAAAGAAGAAGAGCCTTAAAACTAGTGAAGCTGCTCATAGAATTTGGGAAGTGGAAGGAAATTTTTTTTTTTTTTACCTAAAATTTACTCTTCCAACTTGCAGTAAGCAATCTGTATTTTGTAAATCTAGAATAAAATTGTCAGTGGAAAGGAATTAATATAAGGGTTACTGACAGGATATTGTTATTAAACTGAAAGACAGGAAAAAGCCAGCAGTTCACTTGATGATTTTGACCTCTCCAGTTGCTGAAATGGACTCAAATGGATGATGTTAGCTTATTGGCATTCATCTGTCTTGGGAGATAATGATGGAACATTGACCACTATAGGCCTGATCAGAAGTTATGGGGATCTTGGGTTGCCCATAAGTCAAGATCCCTCTCTTGGTGTTGCTAGTAAAGAGCAAACAAAAGGATAAACCAATATGGTTTGGGACCAGCACTGTTGAAGGTGATGCAGTACACAATGTTCTTGGATAACAGTGGCTAGGGTATACCCGTAATACATGAACTTCAGATAGGAAACAACAGCACAGGACAACTGTAGGTACTCATGAGAGATCAAATCACATCCCAATTCAATGCTGGTGCCACTTAACGTATCAGGCAATGCACTGTACAGTGTACACTACATACCATTGAAATTATAGGTTATCAATCAACAAGGTTACTATGATTAACAATTGCAACATCAGTTACTTGAGTACACCTGGGTAACAGAACACCAGTGAACTTTGGAAGACTGACACCATGTTGTTTGGCCAGATAAGTAATGTTTTCAGCACTTTTAAACAGTTGGTTAAGTTTGTGGGCAGAGAAAGCTGCACTGGAATATGGATCCAGCATGTTAGTAGAGTTATATACACATGGTAGTGGAGTTGCAATGACATAAGTGTGTGCAATTAGTTTGCAAGGTCAATCAGCGAAACTTGAGTCTGTTTTCACAGGTGTGACATATACAGATCTTGTTACAGCTTGTTTTCACCTCTTAATATTCACCATGTTTCCTAATGGTGATGGTTTGTTCCAACAAGATGATAACAAAACCTCTCATCATAGATACAAGACACAAAACTGATTCCAGGTATGATTGGCTAACTTACCAATACATAATTAGCCTCCATTCCTGGCATATTTAAACCCTATTTAGCATGTATGGGATATGTTGCAGACCTCAGTAAAATCCCTAAAGCCATATTCAGCAAAAAACAACTCAATGATGTACAGTCTTAGAATATGTCTAGACACATGACGCATTTGGCAGATAAGGGTGTATTCAACAAAAAATTGAAAATTGCTTTTTTCACTGCAAATTATTCATTATATCATATCCAAGTATTTTACAAAAAAATATGGCTGATTACACAATATTTCAAGCTCAATTTAGGTTTATAATTCGTAACCATGCAATGAGATGAGATAACATAAACTGTAGTTTTGTCTGCTGAATATCATTACATTGAATTGTTACATAATTATAGTGAAATCATTATGGTTTTTTGTCAAAAGCATTTTACTTTTGGTCATATATTAATTTAAAATATTCCTTTATATAGACTTTATTTTCGAACATGGAATAAGATCATTCTAAATTTCAGTCAAAATTCAAAATTACTGGAAGTGATCTAAAAACAACAATGGAAAAGAGAGATAACATCGTAAACAAAATAGCTCCAGTTTGTTCAACTTAGGAAATTTAGAATTGCAGCCAAAGTATTCTAAAATGCTGCCAATAACAAAAGAGAAAAGGAAAAATACCTCACAACAAATCAAATATAGAATTAAAATTTACATTATTTTCATTTATTTGTTGTGTAACTAAATACATAATTGTTAACAATGTTTCCATAAAACTTGATATTTCCTTTAATAAATTCTTAATAAATATATTGTTATTATTTTACTTAAGTGTAAGGTAGTCCTACATTTACAATTCCTTACATCTAACATTGAAAGGAAATGTTGATCCAAACAGTATATATAGATGCAAAATTATCAAATGTTAAATACACCCCTCCTCTACCGGTTATGTCATAATAAACTTGCACAATGATTCCAGCACCGTGCAAGCTCTATCTTATGTAGCCACCATTATTCAGGCAAAGAGACAAGTGATACTTTATTAAGAAAGTGTGTAATATTTTGGCACCTCAGTTTCTATATATAATTCTTAAAATTTAAAATATCAGTAGACTAGCAAATCTATTTCCAAATAAATTGCTGACATTTTGACTTAAAGTTCTAAAATGTAAACACGAACCACTTTAAACTCCAAATTACTTAATTCTAGATCAGAAATTATATTAGTCAATGATATCTTCATAAGTTTATTGTATAGTCATATAAAAATTGTGCTTGTCCCTCCCTTCGTTAGTTCACACAACCATTACACCCTGCCAATACCTCATAAATAATGGAATATTCTGTTTTGAACACATGAAAAAACAAAAGACTTATTAGTGACTCTACTTTGTTTCAGTCAGAAAATGTAAGAAAAGAAAATACAAGTGATGACTTAAAACTATCATATATGATAAAAAAATATAGTTTTAAGGTTTGTTTTTTTTAATCAGTTCACCCCAACCAAGGTGAATAATGTTGTTAAGATGCAAGGGGCTACTGGGAATGAAAGAATGAAAATAACTTTAGGAGGAACTGGCAAAGCAATCTTAAAAAGCAAACAAGGGATAAACCTCAACTCCTGTTTAAAAGACTGGGGAGGAGTGTGAACAGGATCATAGACAAACCAGTGTGTGTGTGTGTGTGTATGTGAGACAAAAAACGAGAAAATAAACAGGCAATTGCTGGTATCTCCCGACGTGTGGACGGAGTGATTGCTGGAGCATTCGTCTCCAAAACTCTAGAATCAAGATGTTGTAAACAGCATCAATCAGCTTATATTTGCATTAATATATATATATATATATATATATATATATATATATAATTGCTGGCCACTCATATTCGAGGATACCCATCTATTAGGGTGGCTAGGCAATCCCTATTGCAGACACTCGCTTAGGCACATTTGTATTTGTTCAACACCCACAGAGCCAACCTGTGGTTTATACTGCAACTATGCTGAGCAGACCTTAGTTACAGTTTCTGGGAGAGAGCATGTTATCTAGCATGATCAACAGTTTGAACAAGACCAGCATGCTCAGGAAGTCTCCTTCCTGACAAATTGACCATAGTGAGATTCAAACCCAGGACTCATGGTCAGAAAGCGAATGTTCCTATATATATATATATATATATATATATATATACACACACACACACACACACACACACAGAGAGAGAGAGAGAGAGAAATTCCAACAGAGTTATAATTTATTGACAATTGGAAAAATGAATGTTCATGAAAGTATAATGTTTTGATAAAACATCCAACTATCCATGTCACCAATTAGCCTTCATTAGATTGAAGACAAAAAATGAGTTGCATGTGTATATATTTGTTTATATATTGTATACATTATAATTGCATATATATTGTGTATGTTTAAGATAATGAAATCTTATATTTTTCCCAAGCTGACATTGCTTGTGACTAAAAAAAGAGAAAGAAAAATGAAAGACTTTTAAAAAAGTCCTTTAACATTTTATGTTCTTTGTTTTAAGTATCCAACTTTAGAGACAGAAATCCATCAGAATGGGTAGAAAATAAATGAAAGATTTGTTTTTATCCATGCATTCTCCATGTCAACAGTATGTCATAAATTTGGGTATGTAATCCTGACAGAGTTATAAGTTGTTGACATTTGGAAAAAAGTTCATGAAAGTATGTTTCAAAAATAATATCCAACTATGGATTTTGCTTATATGGCTTCATCAGATCAAAGATGAAAAATATGTTGTAAATAGACATTGTTACCTAAGGTTAAGACACAAATTGGCTATGCAAACCTAAAGAATGCATTAAAGTGCAAAACTTTCACTAGGCACAGAGAATAGAAAATATGTAATGGTCTTTTATACAATGATGCTTACATGGCTAATCAAACAATTATCAAACATGTCTATTTTTGTATTGCCCAAGATTTAAACATGCAAAGAAATCACAGGGAAAAGTTATCCTTTTCCTTAGATATTTTGTTACTTATTTACTGGCCAATGATTTGTTACGACCTTTAAAAGTTTAATATTTTGCCATTATTATTTGGTTCGATTTTTTGTCAAGTAGTGTATATACTGTGTGATATATACTTCTAAAACCTTAACAAGGAACCGAATTATTTTTAAAGTACATTAATGATTTAGGTAATTAAATTATAATTTGTTTCATATCAGTGACTAATGAAAATATCTTGTTACTTTTCTGGATAGCTAAAAAAAATACAAGTCTCAATCAAAAATATTTTTCTTATTCTTCTCACACACACACACACACACACACACTTATTCTTTGCCTTAAGTGTCCGAGTTTTGAGATAGGAATCCTACAGAATGGATAGAAAATAAATTAAAGATTTGTTTTTTATCTGTGTTTTCCATGTTGACAGTATGTAATAAATTTGGGTATATGATCCCAACTTTCTAAATTTAATTTTTTTTAAAAGTAACTAATTTTCTTTCTCTTTTTTTAGTCAATGCCAGCTTGGGAAAAATATAAGGTTTCCTTATTTTAAACATACACAAATGCATACACATGCAACACGTTTTTTTGCTTTTGATCTGATGAAGCCTAATCAGCGAAATGCATAGTTGGATGTTTTTTCGAAACATTATACTTTCATGGACGTTTTTCCAGTTGTCAATACTTACATATTTTTTTAATTATATTTTTCCAATGCAGTGAAAATAAGTTTTGGGGATTGTTGGTCTTTGTCACAAATTCATTGTCGATTGTAAATGGCAGTAAATCATTTTTTCAGACATAAAACCACTTTATTCCAGTAAACAAGAAGAATTTAATTTGAAACTTTTTTTTTCTTTTTTGCAACCATTGCCTTCTTTAAAGAATAAAGACATTGAGTTGGACCTATTATTTCTTGACTGAATAAAAAAATAAGAAACCACATCTACTCCCACTCATTGTATTTGATGTTAATTTCTCCACACACAAGCACAGCACAAAAAAAAAAAGAAAAAAAAAGACAACCAAGTTTACTGTGTCTTTATATCATCTCAAGTGATATAATATATTGACTGTACTGAACAATACTCCATATTATATATATATATATATATATATATATATATATATATATATATTAAAACATTTTTATGTTTATACATTCTTTTTATAGATACAAATATTTGAGTAAATGCTCTGTTTATAATAAACAGTATTAATAACATTTACTGGCCTGAATGTCTGAGAAATTTTCATAGAAAATATTTGTCCTCTTACAGGAATCGAACCTGTATCCTATACAGAACCGTCATATAGCCTGAGGTGCCTTAACCGATTGAGCCAAAGAGGATTGTTTGATTAGCAAGGTTGATTTTACTGCTTTTAAACTACAATCAGTTAAGGTACGTCAGGCTATATGACGGTTCCGTATAGGATACAGGTTCAATTCCTGTCAGAGGATGAATATTTTCTATGAAAATTTCTCAGGCAGGTAAATGCTATTACTGTTTATTATAAACAGAACATTTACTTAAATATTTGTATCTATAAAAAGAATGTATAAACATAAAAAATATCTTAAAATAATTGTAGGACTTTGTCCATTTCATAATATATATATATATATATATATATAGAGGTAACTACACTCGTCTCGGAAAACCTTTGGTTTCTTTATTTGCCAATGATCAAATCAATATCAAAGGAAAAAAAGGTTTTAAAAAAAGAAAGAGCTATGAACATGAACGTCTGTCGAAAATAATCATACAACATACAGATCCAAAACCCAAAGAAAAAAACCCCCGATACGAGTAATCAACTAACTAAAAAAGGGCTCAATACAAAAGTAGAGCAGACCTTGTCAAACCTAAAGAGCCAGACAAACCTTTCCCTGACGATCCACTTAGGTGAAACCTTGGTAGGTTTGTCTGGCTCTCTAGGTTTGACTATATATATATATATATATATATATATATATATATATATATATATATATATAGAGAGAGAGAGAGAGAGAGATAAAAGTGAACATTGAAGTCAACTCTCAGAGGTGACAGACTCTTTCATGCTAAACACAATCATCAGGCCATGTGCATTGTGTTTTTGGTCAACTTTTTATATATACAGGTCAGTGATGCATTGTGGGTAGATCACTGGATCTAACCAACACCTTTATCCATTGTGCCATGGGTCCTTGAGTGACAGGACCCAATGAGTGTGAGTTCAATACCTGGTTAAGGCAGTGGAGAACTTTCAGAGGAAAAATTAACAGGAGATAACTGACATCCATTAAACATGGCATGTGGAACTAGAACAGTCTACCCCAGTGAGCAAAATAAAGGGTTCAGTTCAACATTCCAACCACCTGAAGAATGCTGGAGCATACAACGGCCGAAACGTTGTAATAAATATGGCGACAAAGATGAGGACAATAGTCCGAATAATGTAAATAATGAACATAAGACCTCATCTCAGAAATATAGACAGATATCTTTATTACCATATTCACAACATTTCGGCTGTTGTTGTTGTTGCGGCCTTCTTCAGGTGATAAACATTGGAATTTCAAACCAAACCTTTTATTCAGTCCACTGGGGTATATGTGGACAACAGTCTGAATGATGTAAATAGTTACAATACCTCATTTCAGAAATATATGTTTGTATATTTTTAAACATTCAAGAATAATGTTTAAATTTGTTACAATCACTAATATGATTTTCTTTTTTTCACTTGTCCATAGGAAGAACAAAAAAACTTAATGATTCAACTAGTATTTTAATAAGTATAAACTATTTATTATTTATGCATGGAAGAAAAGATTAAGAAGTTGACCATGCGATGACATTCTCCTTTTATGTGCCGTGTCCCTTCAGGACATTGGCGACCGTGTATATCCATCATTTCCTGTCCTTTGCAGCTCTTAATAAATTTTATCTTTTTATCTCACAAAAAAAAAAATAAAAAAATAATCAATATTTTTCAATTCTGACCAATGTGAGTGGGTAGCAGAAAGTCTAATTAAAACTATAAAAAAATTATTCCTCACAAATTTTTCCCCTGATTTTTACAAGTGGACCAGTTAATTTTAGTAGTGCCACATGTTTTTTTAAAATTTAACACAGAAAAGAAAACCACATTCTAATATTGGTTAATGGTTATGTAGATGAATTGCTTTGAGTGAGTTTAAGTAACATGAATATCTATCCACATATATTTATTACCTAACCAGGAATGTATCACAATAGCTTGGGAACTATTTTGTATTTCTCACTCTTACATTGTGCAATTATCAGCTGTTACACCTGTGCACAGGTGTCTTGAATAAATAAATATTACTTTGACATAGAATTTTATAAATAGTAAAAGAAGAATTTCTATTAAAAAATATGGGTAAATAAATAGTTTGTGCTTATTAAAATACTAGTTGATATTTTTTTTTACAATGATGTTCACTCTGTACAAGGACCAAGAGTCACTCAAGGTAGAGTGTTATAAAGTAAGAGGCACCACCCAAAGCAAAAAGATCATGCTAGCAAGATGCAAAAGGCAACACCCCAAGGAAGGAGATAATGCCTGCAAGAGGCACCACCCCAAGCAAGGAGATAATGCCACAAAGATGCAAGGGGCCACCAGAAGTGAAAGAGAAAGAAAGGGCTTTTGAAAACATGTACATACAGTGATACTACACTATTAATAAATGTAGAACATTGTAAGATCAAAACTACAAGATTCAATATTGAGTGAATAAGGCTTGGTGACAATGACTAACAGGAGAAAGAAATGTCTAATTCCAGTAGTGAAGCAGAAATTAATCTTTAATCAGATTACAGTAGACAATAGCAGACATGATTAATAATGACACAAGTTAAGAAAAGATAAGCAGGTTAAATATCTTGATAATAACAGTTGCTGGCCTTATAAATGCTGATTTTGATATTTAGAGAAATATATAAATAATTTTAATGATTTAAATTATGGTTTAAATTTTCATAACGACAGTATATTATAATGGAATCCTAAGCGGATCCAAAGCCTTCTCACAGGAATCAATTTTGACCGGGTCACTTCTAGCCACCAAAACAGAACATAAACAAATGCCAACCAAATACGCTAGGGTTGCCAGGTATGAACCATGAGGAAGCAGGCGTACATGATTTATTTTCATGTCCAGTGTGCCTGGCAGGCCATATATAAGTATTTATCTTGTTATCTGTTCCGGTTTGTTTCACACTTCTTGTTTTATACTGCAACTATGCTGAGCAGACCTTAGTTACAGTTTCTGAAATGAATACATAATCGAATGTGATAAATTTTTTGAACAAGGCCAGTAAGATCAAACTTTCAGTCACAACTTTCGACTTCAGACTAACACAACCCACAAAAGCTTCTGAATGGTTCCGTTAAACCAGTTTCACTCATAAAACTTGGGTGAACCTGTGGTATGGTTTTCAGGCACTTTCTAAATGTACTGTGTGCAGGATCACCTCCCCAAGCTGATATTATCAGAAAGTTACCTTCTTGACAAATTGCCCATTATTGACTTGATTTGACGTGGGTCTCATGGCCAGAAAGTGAATGTTCTAACCACTCAACCACATGCACATATATATATATATATATATATATATATATATATATATAATATAATATTAGTGGTAAATATCCACATACATATGCAATCATATATGTAAAATATATATACATACATACATACATACATATACATACATACATACATACATACATACATACATACATATATATATATATATATATATATATAAAAAAAATAATTCCAAGAGGATAGAATCTAGGTAGAACTCAATGTCCAGGACAGAGTGTATATATATATATATTAATGCATGTTTCATTAAATAATATAGACAAGTTTTGTCTATTTATTTTAAGTAAGTTCCTTTCATATTGTCTGATAAACTTAATCACATTATCATTGAAAGAGGAAAGGAAGTCACCATATTGATACATGTTGAAATCCAATCTAAGCTTTCGGCTGACATAAGCCTTTATCAAAGATGACAATTACATTTCAATATATCAAGCAGTACACAGACGAAACAATAATGATAGTCTGTTTTTGTTGCATGAAAAATTTCAAAGCAACGACAAACTTGTGTATACGAGACACGGAAGTGAAAATCGCATCGCAACTCATGACATCACACATGACCACACGAGAGTGAAAACGAGAAGTATTAAGTATGGGAAGCCCTTGGTATAAATCAATGGCTTCTGTTATAAATTATAGGCATTTAAGAATATTTGTGGAGATTTCATAGTTTATTTTGTTCAGGTTAGGTTTCAACTGTTTTTCAAGAATTTTTAATTTTTGTTTATTGTTTTCATGTTTAAGTATAGTTGTGTTTTCAACAAGAATTTTCCAGAATTGTGTACGTGGCCAGGCATGTTGTTTTAAATGATTAAAAGTGTTAGAGTTATCGTTCAAATACATGCATATACAGTGTAACCCGGATAGAAGTGAGTTGTCGGGACCGGAGAAGAAGTCTCTTATATCAGGGTTCCTCTTATACCAGGGTTTGGTCTATTATATATACATTAACACAGGCTCTAATTTGGGACCAGAGAAAATTTATCTTATATCCGGGTTTCTCTTATATCCGGCTTACACTGTACATAAATATAAATGTCTTTGTAATGAATGTTTTTTTCTGTCATACACTGCCAAACAAAAGTAAGTATCATTCTATATTTAATTTCAGAATTAGCTACTAAAATTACTGCTTCCCATACAATTATGGAAGTTAAGCAATGTTGAGCCTGGTCAGTACTTAGATGGGTGATCACTTTGGAATACAAGGTGCTGTATGCTTGGAAGTGTGGATGTTGTAATGAATAATGATTTGGGATTGTTAATCGGAGAGCCGACTTCTAATTTCAGTTGAGTTTTTTATATTCACTTAGGTGCAAATACCCTTGGGAAAGGTATGATTCCACTTATTCTTCCTCCAGCTATAGGTTAATTAGTAAGACTTGTTTCACTAAACCATTATTATCTAAAAAAAAAAAAAAAATCTTACAATCTAAAAATATTTTCTCATTTTGAATAACCTGCAAAATGTTGATAAGCCTTAAAAACAATCAATCAATGAAACACTAATTAGCAACAAAGGGATGTCTTTTAGATTTATTTACATTCTCTGAAATATAAATCTATAGAAACTATTGTGGTCACAAAGTAAGGGATCAGTTAATATAAAGATTATAATATACAATTGTGCTTGTATTACTCATATTCACATTATAGTTTCTTGTTTGTTTATCAAATTCTGGTTAGGTATGAATCAACCACTTTCCCCCCAGCTATGGGTTAATTAGTAAAACTTGTAGCTCTAAACCATTATTATCTCAAAAAAAAATTTTTTTATAACCTAAAATTATTTTCTTGCTTTAAATAACCTGCTTGAAAGATTGATAAGCCATATAAAATGAATCAATCACTGTAAAAAAAATAAAATACTTATATTGATAATATCTAATGTTGTATAAAGCAAATCATACCTTAAATTCTTCATAAAACAATAAACTTTATTATTTTTTCTAAGCAAATATAATGACACCAAGAGTTATGATAATCATGTTTAAATGAATATAGAAAACTCTACAGTGAAAAATATTTCTTTTCTTGTATAAGATATTATACAGTATATCGTATATTTTTCAAGAAAAGTTTCAACAAAGTAGAAGTTGTATTAAAAGATATCACTAAGAGTAGAACATAAAATGTAAATGAAAACAATTTTTCAATTTAACATGAAATTGTTTGCAGATTTATATATATATATAAACAAAAGCAATAATGCAGTTTACTTTATAAAGAACAAATGGCTTATAGTCTTGATATAAGTTCCTCAATGTACTTATAAATGTGCTCACATTAAATGTGATGAAAACTACTGAGAAAAATCTATTTATAGTAGGTTTAAGTAAGTTTTAAACTCTTGCCTCATCTGGAAGAGAGAGAAAAAAGATAGAAAGGAAGACAAACAAATACCTACATAATCAAAAATAGCTATCATCCCTTTGGGGCCATTTGGTTGTATTTGTTAGATAATGGCAGAAACAGATATTCTTTGCCATGATAACATTCGATGGAATTTCTGGATTTTGGTCCATCCATCTTCATCTCCATTAATAGCAAAAGGTGAATGTAATTTCAATTTGGTAAGCATACACCCTTTCCATTCCAAAGAGATTTGTAAAGTCAGGAAGATCTCTTTGCTGCTCATCATTCTTTCTCAAGACAAATAATGTATTACATGAAGTTTTCCGGTACAATAATATGACAAAAAAAAAAAAGAAGACTTTTGGGAAATCCCTGCATTTATTTCTGTTATGCAAAATTAATATCTGTCTATATTTCTGAGATTGTAATTATTTGCACTATTTACATTATTCGGACTATTGTCTTCATCTTTGTTGCCATATTCACAATGTTTTGGTTGTTGTATGCTCCAGCCTTCTTCAGGTGATTGGAATTTCAAACAGAACTCTTTCTTTCGTCCAATGGCCCACTGGATAAAAGCATTGGTTGAATCCAGTGACTTGACCCAAAGAGTTGTGAGTTCAATACCTGGATACAGCTGAAGCAAACAAAAACTTGGAGAGTTTGTTAAAGGGAGATAACTGATCCAGAAGAGGCATGTCACATGGAACTAGAACAATCTACCCTGGTGGACAAAAAGGGTTCAGTTCGAAATTCCACTCACCTAAAGAAGGCTGGAGTGCACAACGGCTGAAATGTTGTAAACATGGCAATGAAGTTGAGGACAACAGTCCGAACAATGGAGATAGTGTAAAATTAATACTTCATATGCTTGCAAGTCTGTAAAGGATAAAACAAATGAATAAATAAGGCATCACTTTTAATCAGTTTTTTTATGTAAACTTTCAATACTTTTTCCTACCAGCATAATATAGCTTCCCTGTGCCTTTTCTATAAATATTTTCATGGTAATTGCTCAGACAAGCTTTCATTTTGGTACCTTGACTTCACAACTTTAAGTGCAGTCAGTCAGTCAGTTAAGTGCCATACATGATACACACTTGAGTGATCATGTCTCTTTCTATTCCTGACTGACTAGGTAAAATATTTTTCCGTAGTAGGTTGGCATTTCTTTCTGCAGTAGACTGATTGCCAACCAAGACTATAGAGACCTGTCTGTCCTGCTATTCAACCTATAGCTGGGAGAAGGAAAGATGGATTCATACTTTTCCCAAGAGTATTTCTCATTCCAAACCATTATACATAACACCACACCTTAAATACAGTACTATATTGGTAAATAGGTTTCAGTATTTTACTGTTGACTTGCTAGATATAACAGTAAATTCTATTCTAATAGTTTATTTTCTTCTACTTTCTCCACTGTACAACTCTCTTCCAGTTTTTGTTTTCCTGTCAACTATGATCTTCAAAGATTTTAATGCAATGTCAATTGTCATCTGCTTCCTTGACTCCTGTTGTCTTATTGTCCTTTCTCTTCTATATTGTTTTCTCAGTTTCTTACACTCTCAGTAACAGCTTGCATCTTAGTGGCTTTATTACCATGTCTGGGTTGAAATGATTTAAAAAAATATTCTACAATCGTTTTTTGTTAATTATCTTTTTAAATAATTATTTATTTATTCATCTATAAAGTTGGATGAAAATGGTAAATATATAAGACAGTTTGGAAATCTTTCACAGGTTTTGCCAATGAATCAGTGTCATCAGAAAAAACAAAATCTAAATTGGCAAGACAAGATGTGATTCAACTTAAGTGAAAGAATGTTTGTTTGATTCTTACTTTAACTGTAATGTTATAAAAAATTAGATATTAACTTGATGTTTATTTTTATTTATTTAATTTTTAACATTCATGTATCCCATGTCATTTCAAGACAAATAAAGTAGTCCTGAAACAATCTGGAATACATATAACTTAAATAAGTTAAAATAAAAAGCCAAGTTGGAATTAATTAAAACATAATTTCTATAACAATACAATTAAGATGAAAAGCAAATGTTCAGCTGCTTAAGTGACATTTTGTCTTGCTAATTTAGATTTGGTAATTGTAAAATATTCTTTTTCTGACAAAACCAGTTCATTAGTAAAATAACAAAATGTATCAAAGTCAAAATCTAAATCTTCTCATATATATCCAATAATTATTCATGAAAAATTTTATGCTAATTGAACTCTTCAAATAATTATTTTTCAAATTTCTTAATTGTCCTTATCTTTCTACATAATTTTCTAAAATCTTGAGCAAAAGTTTAGTTTTGTCCTTTGATCAATGGCAGTAAATTGAAACTTAGTGAAAGGTTAGGGGAAAGAATTTAAACAGCAATATTTTTTTGTTAGTATTTTCCAAACGGAATCATATCAGATTCTGTCTTACATTGAAGGATTCTCCAGACTTGCTTAATTTAGGAGCTACATATTCTAAACTTCAGATGTTTGAGAGACATTCATATGGCTCTCAAACATTTTTATAAGCATTTTTTTTATTTATATAAAATATTAACAACGTATGCAATAATATTCATTCACGTATGTAATCTTTTAAACTGTTAATCTGTATTCATTTCAGTATTCAATATGTACATAGATATACAAAATCTTTAAACAAAAGCATATAATATTACTTTAAGAATATAAAATCTGACCTGGTATTGATTACTCTTAATTTTTGTCTTTGTGATAAATTCATAATAAGTTTGTGCATAATATGCCAAAAGATTAATGACCATCTAAAGCAATGATTCTCAACTGCTCTGCCATGGCACACTAGTGTGCCGCAAAATATTGTCATGGCATACATATATATGTGTAAGTAGTAATGGTACAGCACTAGTATTTGAATAAATGAATAAGTATTTAACATTTTTCAAATAATTCTTTTCACTATTATTTAATTATGTTATTTTAAATACCTTGTTTTAATATTTATTTTTTAAAACGTATTTTTATTTTAACTTTTTAAAATTTTTCTTTATTTGAATAAATGAATATTAACCTTTTTTCATATAATTGGATTCAACATTCTTTGTTTAATTTAAAATTTTTACAAAGTTATATTGACGAGTTATGAATTAAGATTGTCAAAGTTTCTGATATGCAGCATTGAGCATTTGATTTAATAATTTTCCAATTTTTTAAAATTACTCTGAAACTTTTAAATATTACTCTGAAATTTGTATAAAATGAAAATGACATTAATTGTACTGAAATTGTTATTTTTTTTACAGTAATATTGTTGTAACCTAGGAAAAGGTTACTGAATAAGAATAACCAAAATGAAGGTTGGAAATGGAACGATAATATTTATAACAGGAACAACATACAAGATTCACTAGTGGCGTGTAGTAAGTAATCAACTGCTAGAAGTGAATCTCAAGTGAACTCCCACAGTGAATCAACATACAGTATATTCCACTGCATTTATAAGGATTGGGACATACCCATTATAGTCCATAGGTATGGTATAACAAATATTTTATTGCACTTTTGTACACCCATAATTTGAAATGGAGTGATGTATGTTGTGATATTTTCATTTTCTCCTAGGCATGCTGTTGCTTAAAAAGGTTGAGAAACACTACCCTAAAGTCTCAAAGCTGGATTCTAATGGAGGACTGTCTGAAAAATGCAACAGCACTTCCATATTTTTTCTTAATTCACGTTTTTCTTTTTTACCTTAAATTTTTTTAAAGTATTTATTTCTTTTTCTCACAATTATTGCTCTTTTTCTTTTCTCATTCCTAAATAAAGCAAAAGTTATTTTTAAAAAAACCTTTTGCAATATGACTAATATGAATATTGGTCAGACATTCCCATCAACTTTGCTATTGACCTAATAATTTCTTCAGTGTGTTATCACTTGTTCGTTGCTTCTCAGATAAATGAGAAAAGAAGGTAAAAACCTTTAAATATTCTTCTTGACAGATGGTTTTTTGAAGATTCCTTGACAATTAGTAATAATATCTATCAAGACAAATAAAGTTAAGATATAAACAGTAAGGTTTAGGTTGAGTTTTGGCAGCTGGGGCTCACATCACTCAATATGACATAGGTTAACTTGCTAGAAAGTAGTTGTTAGTTTAGAAAAGGGGAAAAAAAGAGAGAAGAATATATGAAAAAAGAAACTTTAAAAAATCACTTTGAGAAGAAAAAAACATTTAAAATTAGAAACAAACGAAAATAATGTTAGAAAGATTCTCTTAGGTGCTTATTACAAGGTGGGGGGGCAGATTTTTTCTCAATATGCAATAAATGAGGTATATCAATAAAAGAGGGATCAAAAAATCATTTAAAGAATCAAAAAGAGTGTAGTTCATAAACAGAATTGTCTTAATAAACTTGGGATGGGTGAGGTTGGAAAATGTCATAAAAAATAAATAAATAAAAGTCCACCCCACTAATTACGCACATGTGATTTGAAATTTATTAAGCCTGATTTTTATCGTCATATACCTAGTGCATAATTTGATACCTAAACTTTATGGATTTAAGCGCAGTACTAGATTGGCAGCAAGGTCTCATTATTTTACAGTTGGAATGGCTAGATGTAATAAGTTCTATGCTAACAGTTTCTTCTCTTGTGAGACTCTCTTCCAGCTTCTTACTTTCCAGTCAACTTTGATCTTTAAAAATTCAAATGCAATATCAATAATTATATTTCCTCCTCTTAATTCCTGTTCTTTTATTGTTAATTCTTCTTAATGTTTTTGTTTTCTCATATTCTCTTACACTCAGTAATCCCTTCCATCTTAGTGGCTTTACTCCCTTATTTAGTATTAAATGATTTAAAAACAAAAAATAATAACATAATTCACCATAATCCATTTGGTCTTTATTTTTTTAATCATTTCACCCCAAGCAAGGCAATAAAACCACTATGATGCAATGGTTTACTGAGAGTGTAAGAAACTTAGAAAACTGTATTGAGCAGAGAAGACAGTAAAAGAACAGTATTCAAGGAGACAGAAAGTTACGACTGATGTTGCTTTTGAATTTTTGAAGATTTTAGTTTTCAGGAAAGAAAAACTGGAAGAGTGTTCCAATGGCGAGAAGTGTGAGAGAAGAAACTATTAAAATAGATCTTGTGGTTACATCTTCCAATTTCAACAGTAAAAAGATGAGACCTATCTGCAAGTCTAGTACTGAGTTTAAATTCTAGAAGATGAGGTACCAAATTGGAAAGCTCATTAGAACAATTACCATGAAAATATTAATAGAAAAGGAATTTGGAAGCTAGATTATGGCAGTGGGAAAGTGATTGAAGCCAAGACGTTCTGATTTAATAATTCTAATTTTTTTTCAAATGTTTCAGTATGCAACGTTATTGATGGAAACATGTCAACAGTTTTATCACAACTGAGTGATTAGAAGACACACGCTGCAGAGTCAAGCATTTTTCATGAGTAATTTTATTTTACTGTTGTAAACTGTGAAAACTATTTTCAATTCAATGAAGATTGCTTAGCAAAGAGAAAAGTTCAGGATGTACTTAGATTGGTTCTGATCTGAAATGTTTAATGTATAATGCTCGATCTATATGATTAATATTCACGACTGAATTAAGTGCAATGACAAGAAAGGATATTATGTTGCAAAATCTGTTTTATAAAATTAATACTTTTTTCGTCACCCTGCTTTGGACTTATTGATGTACCTGTATAATATATACAATTACCTGAGTTAGATGACATGAAGACAATTGACATAATTGGTTGATCTCATTATTGTCATTCTATACAGCTTATTCAACTGACAAAGGTCAAAGAATAGATCAATCAGATTGTTATAATGAAAACATCATTAATTCAAACAATACTAAGAATAATAATAACCTATATAAAATATATTTTGATTGCATTGTAAAGAACACTTTATCAGAACAAATACATTATTTAATTCTAAGTCTAATGATCAACTCTGATGGGCAGTACATGCATTATCTTTTCCAAATGAAGAATGCAAGAATCTTGAAAGAAATCCTTTATTCCAAACTCAGAAGGAACAAGAATAAGAAATGATTAAAGAAAAAGATACAAGAATCAACTCAAGGTGTCCACTTGTGAAACTTTTGCATATGGCTGGCCAACATGGAGAAAACTTTGCAGTCATAGAATGAAAAAGTTTGAGACCAAACAGCAGCCAATATAGAAACCTAGTTGCTATTTGAAAGTTTCTATTCTGGCTGCTGTGTTGTCTCAAACATTCATGAATGGCATGTGGAAATAGCTTCAATGTTTATAAGTTGTTGAATCATTCTTCTAGTTGCCACTTGCAGTTTAACAACCTATAAAAATTAAGACAATTTCCATGTGCCATTCATGAACATATCTTTGAAACATTGGTCTTCGAAGTCATCAAAGAAAATTTCATGGACAACTTCTCGCTAATGAGAACAGGCAATAACAAGTTTAATTGCAATGAAGGAGAATTTTGTTTTCTATCCTGAAGATGTAAGATATGAAAGTGTAAAAAGGAATGTGGTTTAACATTGCATGAATTATGTAAATGCTGTTTGCTCAGTTTTACACATTCACAAGATTACATGTGCTATTTTGTGAGTGCAACAAAGTTTTCTCTACAAATTCAGAATATTTGAACAGCGCAGACAAACTCGATTTAATACAAACTTTTGGTGCTAGCCTTTATAAGCAGTGCCTTTTGTGAACCTTTGTTCAAATAGCAGACAAAGAAATTAATTTGAAGAAGTTGGAGGAAAGTAAATATAAGGGCTGAATTACGATTATTCAATTTTCTTAATTACATCACTCTTCCTATGAGCTTTATGTGTACACAGTTAAAGAGCAGTCACCCAATTTATATTAATGCATTCAAAGCCATTCATATTACATGATTACCCATCCTGTGTGTCATTCCAACAAAACGGAACAAGTTGCTGCCTTCTAACACAATTTAATAATGGGTTCTGATTTTAGTATAAAGTCAAACAGATAAAAGAAAAAAAATATTTCCGGTGGGTAAAACAGCAATAATCAGTAAATCCATTATCTTGTAGATAAGAGACTGCTAATTTAAAAAGACTGCTAATTTAAAAAACAATTAAAATGTTTTGAAATGCAATTTGGATACATCTGTGAAAGAGGATAATAGTAACAAAATTTCATATTTTCTACTGTCATGACACATAAGTAGATTGAATAAAAGATTTGATGCAGCTGTTAAATAAGTCATAAGTTTCATTTCACAGGTTCCATAAACAAATCTCTTTTGTTCAATCATTTCATCACGAGCAAGGCAATAAAACCACTAAGATACAGGGGATTACTGAAAGTGAAGGAAACAGAGGAAAATAAAAACACAGGATTCAAGAAGACAAAGATGACAATTGACATTGCATTTAAATTTTTGAAGTTTATATTTGACAAGAAAGCAGGAAGTCAGAAAGGAGTTTCACATGCAACAAGTACAAGAGAAGAAACTATTAGCATAGAACATCGTTACAACTAGCAATTTCAATAGTGAAATTATGAGACCTAGCTGCCAATCATGTACTGAACTTAAATTCATAAACTCAAGATACCAAGTAGGAAAGCTCAACAGAACCATTGCTGTGAAAATATTTATAGAGAAAGCACAGGGAGGCTACATTACAACAGTGGGAAAGTGACTGAAACCAAGATGCCATATTAGGACCAATAATGTTAAAGATTCTTCTTTGGATTTTGTCAAGAATCTCTAGATATATAGCAGAGGCACAAGACCAGATGGCAGTAATATTCTATGCATGAAGAAATGGTAAGTAAGCAACAAAGATTCTGCTGAGAAAAATTGTCTTGCATGACTTAGTGAACAACTTTCCTAACAGCAGACTTGGCAATTGATTCAATATAATTGTTCCAGTTCATGTCAGAGAAAAATGTTAGACCAAGGAGGTGCGGTGAATTACTCTTCTGAAGGTTAGCATCAGCCATGTTAATGGAAGGCAAAAAATGTTCTTTAAGATAGTTGTTTTGTTTTAGAGGCATTAAAATTAAACCATTTCTTGCCCCAGTTAACAATAGACTGAAGGTCATTTTAAACATCAGCTGCCAATTTAAATGATATATCAGCAGATATAAGAAATGATATTTATGAATCCTATTTGTTTCAAACTAGATTGATTGATATTTTCCATCTGTACAAATTTTTAAATGTTCTGTTTGGTGTGGGGCATTTTCCGAGATATTTTTTTTTCGTTTTCAGAATTTCTTTCTTGTTCACTTCAATATTTATAATACCCACATTTAGAGCTTTCTTATAGATTTTTGTTGACTTTAGCACTGACATAACATAAGCTGAAAAATGTTTTTAAAAATCTGAAAAATTTGAATATATACGTTGGTTATACAGAAGAATGCTGAGAATACCATAGACAGGACATGTGAGCAATGACAAATTTTTAAAGATAATGGAAACACAAAGAACATTTATACTTGCAATCAGAAATAAACAACTGAAATTTCTAGGGAACAGAAAGTGGAAAGAGGGCTTGGAAAATTTGACACTCACAGGATATTTTTAAAGCAAGAGGGACAAAGGAAAGCAGTGAATAACCTCTTTAATGAGATTGTGTAAATTGTTGGCAGAACAGGGACTAGGAGGAATAGCAGAAAGACAAACTTTACTCAGAGCTACAAAAGACAGGAAGTTGTCGAGAGCCACGATATGGCACTAATATAGTCAAATTATATGATTTATTTATCTTTGACTACAAAATGTTAAATCTGTTTACTCTGTACATCTTTCATAAGACTGTATCAATATATTTTCTGTACCAAAGAACACAGGCTGTATTAAAAGAAAGCCATTTAATTGTTCAACCTATCCTACACAACCAATATTTTTCTATGACTTCCTCACACCCCCTTGTATTTAACTATTATTCAATTACCAGTTTCATTGAAAAGTCTTTTAAAATCTCCCAGTATATTTCATGATAAAGAGTTATATTAGTCTTGATTTAAATATAAGCACTTCCATTTTAAGACCAGCTTGAATAGTTAACCTTATTTTTCTTTTCCTCATTTGAAAAGTAGGTGACTGCAAATGCAAAACAAGTACTGATTCTTTTTTGTGTTGTTCCCCACCCCTGCCCCCGAAAAGAACATTTTCATCAGCCATTGTTTGCAAAGGAACATCCTTGATCTTTGACTAGTTTTCAGATTCCTGGGGGTTGTTCACAGAAGCATAAAAAACATCATGTTCTCTTGAATATATGATAATTACAGAAAAGCACAAAGCACCTTATAATGAATCTGATTATAGCGTGGCTACTGTGATATTTTACAAGCATAAAACACTGATCAAAAAAGAAAGTGCTTTTTTGCCAACTTTTTTTTATTTGAAGTTTCTCTTCTTCAAATAATGAATTTAAGACAAATATATCTATGGTAAGATAATACTGGCACTTAATATAACTTATTAACTTACTTAAGTTAAACACACACAGGTACATTTGTATTTGTTCAACACCCACTGAGCCTGTCTGTGGTTTGTATTGCAATTATGTTGAGCAGACCTCATTTAGTTTCTGGAGAGAGAGAGAGAGTGCATAATCTGGTGTGATCAAAAGTTTGAACAAGGTCAGTACATTCAAACCCAAGGTCATGATGACATGTGATTTTGTGCTGGCACAACTATCAACAGCTTTTAAATAGCTCCATCTCCCCAATTTCACTCACAAGACAGCATATGGTTTGCAGGTACTTTCCAATACTGCTGCATACTGGGATCACCCCAACAGGCCAATATTATCAAGAAATCAACTCAGTGACAAATGAAACATGGCAACACTCAAACCCAAGTCTCCTAGTTGAAATGTTTTGTGAATGCTCTAAGCACTTTGGCATACATACACACACAATATATATGAACATTCATGAATATTCACAAATTTAAAAGCCTTGTTAAACCAATGACATCCTTGGTCTTGTATATATAAACACGTGCAACAAAATAAATTCTACATTTGCCTTGGTAAAGTCCTTCTGAGGACGAAATGTGTCAACCAAGAATAGTTCTTCCTCGTCTTTTTATTCATATATATATATATATATATATATATATATATATATATATATATATATATATAAAACACACATGCACATATATGAAGTAGGTATTGCTGGAGTTAATGAAAATGCATGCAGCACCTTTGAAAATTGTCTGAAAACCATGCCATGGGTTGACCCAAGGCTTGTGTGTGAAATTGGGTAGACAGAAAAACAGTTGGGAGCCATTGATAACTGTGCTAGCACAAAGTCACAAGTCATCATGACTGAGGGTTTGAGTGTGCTGGCCTTGTTCAGATTGTTGATCACACTAGATAATACACTGCTCTCTCCCAGAAATTGTAACTGAGGTCTGCACAGCATAGTTGCACAGTATAAACCACAGGTGGGCCCTGTGGGTGCTGAACAAACACAAATGTGCCTGAGCGAGCATCTGCAATTGGGATTGGCTAGCTACCCTAATAGATGGGTATCCTCAAATATGAGTGGCAGCTATTATTATATATATATATATATATATATATATATATATATATATATATAGAGAGAGAGAGAGAGAGAGAGAGAGAGAGAGAGAGAGAGAGAGAGAGAGATAGATAAGACATTTTTATGTATATACATTCTTTTTATAGATACAAATATTTAAGTAAATGCTCCATTTTATAATAAACAGTATTAAACAACATTTACCGGCCTGAATGTCCGAGAAATTTTCATAGAAAATATTCGTCCTCCGATAGGAATCAAACCTGTCGGAGGACAAATATTTTCTATGACAGGTTCGATTCCTATCGGAGGACGAATATTTTCTATGAAAATTTCTTGGACATTCAGGCCGGTAAATGTTGTTTAATACTGTTTATTATAAAACAGAGCATTTACTTAAATATTTGTATCTATAAAAAGAATGTATAAACATAAAAATGTCTCAAAAAAAAATTGTCAGACTTTGTCCATTTCATAATATATATATATAAAAATAATTTTATTTCATTTTTTGGCTAGTGAAGAAAAAAAATGAATGCTTTTATATCAAAAGCAAATATTGATGAACCATTTAGAAAGTAGAGTAGAAAATTTGCTAAACTTTACTATATGAAAAGCATATATGAAAATAATGTCTTTATAATCTAATCATGAAACTTAAATCTGAAAAAGAAAAAAATTACATCTCTTGAATCTCATCAAATATATAGACTGGGGTTAGTCTGGGTTAAAGTTACAGGTTCTCCATTAACCATCTAGGTATATCCAAATAATTTTACCTGGGAATTATGTTGAAAAACATGATTAAAATTTAATGCTTGAGGATAAAACAGTTGGAACTATTTTCTGTTCATATTTTCCACTTACCAATTTAAGTGATAAGGAAAAAAAATTAATTAACCAACAACTTGGACTTTGATGATTTTCAGTAGATTTATACTGATTAAGCTTTTATATTTTCAAAATACTATTGTCACTATTTTAGGTTGATATTATTGTTGTAACCTAGGAAAAATGAAGGTAGGAAATGGAACAATAATATTTACAGAAACAACATACAAGATTTGTCAGCTGTGTTTTGTAAGTAATCAACTGCTAGTGGTGAGCTAGAAGTGAATCAAGGTGAATTGCAAGGGAATCCCACATACTGTATATTCCATTGTATTTATAAGGATTGGGACATACCTTATATAGTCCACAGGAATAGTATAACAATTATGTTTCCCTTTTTTGGTTATATTTCAATCCCTTGAAAGCATTCTTAGTTTAACAAATTTTGGAAATGAAATTTTTGCTGATTCTGCCAATAACAGAAAAGTGAAACCATGATTATAGATTCCAAGAATGGTGAAGTTTTCCTGTATTTAACATAGAATGTTTATTGGTGTAATAAATCAAATAATTATTCCATAAAACTGAAGAAACACAAAAAAATATATAAGAAATTCATGCAAGGAATGAAAAAAAAATAAAAGGTAAAAAAATAAAAAAGATTGGTCTCACCAGAAGGTTTTTCAACTTACCTGCAAATAAAAGAAAATAAAAATGAATATTTTCAAAGTCAATCAGAAAATAGTAATCATTTAAAAATACATCACTTGTTAATCTGAATATTCATTATAAAAAAACCATAATAATAAATATCTACATAAAATGCAATACATTTGACATATGTATAAATTATATAGTAGGCTACATGTTACTCTTATGATGTTTCTGATATTTTATGAATTTTATTGGGTTTACCTTAATTTATATTTTCTCTAAGAAACACTGGTACAAGTGTCTCATGCACCTCCTAAATTTATGATATGAGGTTCCCCTACTTGACAACATCTCAAATTTCATAGGGTAATATTAATATAAAATACATATTTTATTGTAACTTTTTTCTAGTTGAATTATTCACCTATATTGCATATGATCTATTATTGAACATAATTATGTTCAATAATAGATCATATGCAATATAGGTGAATAATTCAACGAGAAAAATTCAAAATAAACCTAATGTATCTAAATACAAATTAGAGACATGTCATCATAGATCATTCCATCTTAAATACATCAACCATGTTTGTGGCATTTTTAACATCAACTTGAGATTTTCCTTGTTAAAACGTTGAATAATTTTAACACATTCAACATTATGGATAAAAAATAGTGACTTTTATATACTAGTGTTTTTTTTGTTTTTTTTTAGACTTAGCATGATCAAAACAAATTCATGGATTTGAACAAAAAAAAAAAATCCAGAATGATGTCAAAATTTTTCATCTTTTAATAGTCAGTTGTGCTTAGTTTAATTTGTAATATATTAGATCATCCCAGAAGTTGTCTGAATTTTAACTTTTTGTTAGAATGAACAAAATTTAAAGAGTATTTTATAATGTCTAATGGAGCTGAACATTATTTTTATGTTTAGATGCATTTAAACTGATCAAATTTTATTTCAGAGAACAATAAAATTAAATTTTGTTTGATTAAAACCCTGCTAACATGGAAGTACCCAATAATCCTTTGAGGCACATAATGATTTATGAGTTCAAGAAAGGAAACTCAGCAGCCGAAGTGGCTAGAAACATTCACTCAGTTTATGGAGAGGAATGTGTGAAAGAAAGAACTTGCAGAAGATGGTTTGCAAAATTCAGAGGTGGAGATTTCACCCATGAAGATCGAACCGGACGTCCAGTTGAGTTTGATGAAAAGCTTCTTGAAGCAGCCCTTGAAGAAAATCCTGCTTCATCAGTTGAGGAATTGGCAGTGGTTCTCAGTTCAAACCATACAACTGTTCATCGTCATCTTCAACAACTTGGAAAAGTTCCTAATCTTGGAAAATGGGTGCCTCATGAATTGTCTGAAAACAACCTCAAATCCTGAGTTGACATCTGCTCTTCTCTCCATTTTCTCCAAATTGTTTCACCTTTTTTGGATAGATTTGTGACTGGCGTTGAAAAATGGATCTTTTATCGAAATGTTAAGCATTGGAGACAGTGGCTTGGTAAAGGGGAAGGACCCCAGCCACAGCCGAGAAGGGAACTTCATGGGAAAAAGGTTCTTCTTTCAATCTGGTGGGATTGCCAAGGAATAATCCACTTTGAATTCTTACCACCTAATGCAAGAATTAATGCTCAAATATACTGTCAGCAATTAGAGCGTTTGAACCAAGCTTTGAGGAAAAAAAGACCTGCTCTAGTGAATCGAAAACGGGTGAATGCACGACCACACACAGCAAGAATCACGTGACAAAAGATCGAAGAACTTGGTTGGGAGAAAATTCCTCATCCACCTTATTCTCCCAACCTTGCTCCTTCAGACTACCATTTGTTTCGTAGCTTACAGAATCATTTGGAAGAAACAGCTTTTGTAACACAGGAAGAGGTTAAAACTGATATTTGTGAGTTTTTCAAATCAAAGCCAAAAGAATTTTACAGTAATGGAATTAGTAAGCTTGTTAATAGATGGAAGGAAGTCATAGATAATCAGGGAAAATACATTGTTGATTGAATCTGTAATTAAATGTAACACTTGGTCACTCGTTTTCTTTATTCAAAATTCGGACAGAACTTATGGGATGACTTGATATATAAATGCCAGTTGAAAAAAGTGAATGTTGATAAGATAGCTAGTCACAAAGCACTGCTTGGGTCTCCAATCAGGCGTGGCCCTCACCAGTCTGTTAGTGTTAGTACACACTAGCTCAATCACTAAGTTACTAAAACTCCAAGAAACATGTAAATTAAAAATTACAATTTGAAAAGTTTCTAAAGATAAATGCTTTGAACAAAAAAGTAAAAAGTGTTATTGTAATGATGACAAAGTTTTATCAAAAAACATTAATGCAAAATAAATGATCCATGTTCTGAAATTAGTTTTAAAAGTGAAGCTCACCGTTTTGTCAAAGAAATGTGGTTCTACAGAAGGATGCTCAGAATATTGTAGATCAAACATGTGAGCAACAATGAAGTTTTAGAGAAAATGGGAACAAAAAGGACACTTATAAAGGGTGTTCTAATAACTTGGACTGATTTTAAATGTGAATTAAGTTTAAGCGTCTAATGAATTTTTTCTTTTTCTTTCAGATTAGGCGGACATTTGGGCAATAATATTTTTCACACATAATTGCCATGACTTAAATAACATGATCCAATAGAGTAATAAATAAATTTTCACGAATAACACTGATTTATTTACTGCTGACTTTGATCCATCTTAATGAAACACCCTTTAGTTAACATCAGGAAGAGATTTGAATTTTTAGGGTACATAATGAGGAAAGAGGGCTTGAAAAAATTGATACTCACAAGAAAGATTGAAGGTAAGAGGGATATTGGAAAACAACGTATAACCTACCAAATGAGCTTGAATAAATAGATGTGGAGCAATGTTTAAGAGAGATAGCAAAAAGATAAATTTATTAAGAGTTACAAAGGACAGGAAATTGTGGAGAGAAATGATTGCAAATTTCCTGAAAGGATGCAGTACATAGAAGAAGAATGTATGTGAAGCCCATTTTATTTAGATATTCATTAGCTTCTTTACCAAATGTAAAACTCCTTTTTCTCAAATCATTTAGCTCCTTGAAACATGGCTCTGTTTGTGCCTTCTAAAATCAATGTATATATGAGAGGTTATCTTAACATTATCTGAAATTCATCACGAGTTCACCACTTTAGCCACCTTTAATTTCATCTCAAAACATCACTCAACCTTTGCATTGTTGTTTCTATCTGTGTAGGCTGTTTTCCTGAATAGCTACCCAATCCTTGCTCCACCTGTCTGGCCCATCAAGGGTAATATAGCATTCACTGATGAAAAGTTGAGAAATATGTCTTCACATATTCTATTGCTCATTGATGAAATTAAGCCCTCAACTTTCAGGAATCTCAGGGAATCAAATCTTCAGCGTGCTTCTTTTTACTTTTGCAATTTCAAGTATTGCTCACTTACTGCTTGCCATGTTTCCTAAGTCCAAGTGCACAAAAATACAAGAACTAGACAAGAGGACATTCCAACCAGATTCAACAAGGGTTCATCCTGAAGGTCCTCAGATTTCATCCAAATTTTCACCATTTAACTTCTGTGTGCATATGAAAGAATTAAGAAATAAATACTGATGTTTGGTTATTTGCTCAGATTTTCAGAAGTGGGTCAAGCAAAAATCTTTTCAGCACCTCCTTGTGTGTGCGCATACATGAGATGAGGATAAAAAGAAAAAAAGAAATTCTGGTATTTTTACTTTTGTGTTGTTTGATTTTCATTGGTTAATCATGTTTCACATGCATTTGACTTGTTAAACAAATGTTAGTATTATTTGTGGCACTCTGAATTTATACTAATGTTTGTTTAAGAAGTCAAATGCACTCTTTATTTAATCCACAGAGGTAGACTGTTCTCATTCCGCTGCCAGTGACTAGGGATATATATTCTTTCTTATTATTTCTTTCTTCTTTTTCTCCATATTTCATTCTCTGATGAAGCTTTAATAGAAGTGAAACATGTTTCAATTGATAAGCGTTTCTTATTTGTTCTTTATCATATGTGTGTGTGTGTGATTGTGTCTGTGCAGGCACATGCAAAGAGGTGCTGAAAAGTTTTTTGATAGACCCATTTCCGAAAATCTGAACAAATGACCATACACCAGTATTTATTTTTGCATCCTTTTATAAGAACACAGGAGTTAAACAGAAATCTGAAGATTCTCTATGTCTACAATGAAATGTAATGAAATTTCTTAACATTCATCCCGTTGTGTACATGAACTGTATGATACCAAAAGGTGGAAAACTAAACCTAAAGAAACTACAAATTAAATTTTGCAATTAGGCTGTGTCATCATGCAAAACATGACCAGTATTTATTACAAACACTTCAGGAAAAAAAAATACAAAAACAGAAGGAAGTAGATTTGGGCTATCATCCAAAAACAATATTGTACACAATGTGTATGCAAGTACACACACACACACACACGTACACAGAGAAAGAGAGAGACTGGCTTCTCTCATTGTCAACAGTGGGTGTAATATCTTTTGACTGACTACCACTTGGGCAGTAAGGCAGTTATAGGGAGGGAAGTTTGTTTAAATTCTCACTTGCCTGCTTTGTTCTCAATCAACCACTATTTTTTGTTAGGATATCTGTCGATGAGAAAGAGGGTGGAGAGAAGCAAATTCATACCTTTCCCAAGGGTATTAGTTTAGAATAAGCATAAATATTCTTAACAAGCCAGTATAGAAATGTTCACACACTTTATATATAATTATTTACAATTTTCTATATCTTATGGAGAAAGAGTGCTCAATATCAGAAATGATTTGAAGACAGCTTAAGGCTTAATAATGTACTGTAGTAGATTTCTGTATTCATACTGGGTGCACCCACCCACACACACAGTAATGCAGGAGAATATATATAAATTTTTATATATCAAAACAATGTTGAGTAATTAAATGAAAATGGAAAATACTCTATGTAACATGTTCCATCCTTTAAAAAGACTAAGTCTGATGAAATCGTTTTAATGGATGAAATGTGTGACAGAATTTGTTTCAATTTGTCATCCAATTATCAGCAAACAGGTGCAGCAACTGTGTATCGTGCTCAAATGCAATCTGATGGCTTGAAGAGTGTGTTCAACTATGAAACAGACTGTCGCCACTCAGTGTTGATCTTAGTGTCCACTTTTATATCTACACACACACTCTATCCTTGATATTGAGCACTTTTACCCATAAATATAGCATACCTTAAAACTATATATATATATATATATATATATATAAATGACAATAGGAAAACAGTAATTGCTGACGCGTTTCGTCCAATGTGGACTTTTTCAAAGCAAGAAACGAAATGAATTTAATTAAACAAAGAAAATTAATAAAAACAAAAAACAGAGTGTTCTTAGCAACTGGAATGTAGGAAACGCATAGATTAATATTTGGATAATATTCAATGGCGGCACTCTCAAGGATTTTCCTTCTGAGTGAGTTATTTTCTTTTTTTATGTGTGTAGCATTTTTAAAATCAAAATTGTGGTTGAATTTATTTCTATGTATGACTAGTGCATTAGTTGTTTTTGCGAGGTCTAATATTAAGGTTTTATACGGTCTAATAATGAGGTTTCATTTTTGCTTTGAAAAAGTCCATATTGGACAAAACACGTCGGCTAATATTACAGTGTTCCTATTGTCTTTTACATTTATAAATATTGTCTTTTTCAACAGGTTAATTCTGAGAAAATTTTCATCTACACATGCTATATACTTAGTATTGAGCACTTTTAAACATAAATATAGTATACCTTAAAACTATATCTTTAACATATATGTGTGCATGTATATGTATAACCACTTGAGTGATTATACCTATATAGGCATGAAACTGAAGTAAACATGTGTAAAGTGAAAAAAAAAACCTTTTCATATATATATGGAAAAAGAGAATGCAAGTTTGCATCCTGTTGTAAATCGAGGCAAAGAAAATATTATATATACCAATAAGAACAGAAAAAAATATACCCCTCCCACCACCTATATGAAAACAAAAACTGCAGCTGCCTTCAGCTACAATCTCAGGTATATGTAATTACAAATGCACACCTGTGATCCAGTGTCCATCTGAAAAAAACAAACCCAGCAGCAAGAAACCAATGCATAAAGAAACTTAATAGTCAACATGCCATTGAAACCAATGTTCAGTAATTTATTTGTGATGTTATTTATTCTTTTATTCATTAACTTTAAGATTCAACATTCCCTCACACGCACACACGATAGCTGGCCACTCATATTCGAGGATACCCGTCTACTAGGGTGGCTAGCCAATCCCTATTGCAGATGCTTGCTCAGGCACATTTGTGTTTGCCCAACACCCACAGAGCCAACCTGTGGTTTATACTGCAACTATGCTGAGCAGATCTTAGTTACAGTTTCTGGGAAAGAACATGCTATCTAGCATGATCAACAATTTGAACAAGGCCAGCATGCTTATGCCTTCAGCCACAATGACTTGTGGTTTCGTGCTAACACAGCTATCAACAGCCTCCAAGAGTTCTGTCTACCCAATTTCACTCACAAGGCTTGGGTCAACCTGTGGTATGGTTTTCAGGCACAGGCACATATATATAACATTATTTTTAGTGGATACTTGTAGCTGAGTAGACAAGCAATTTATTTATTAAAATAAATAAATATACTGTTTAAGAAATAAAGGGAGCACCTCCTCAAATATGAGTATCCACTAAAAATAACATTTAAAGTGATAAAAATCTGTCGGATTGATAGATAAAATACATTACTTTAGAAAATTATATATACATACATACATGCATGCATGCATACACATATATATATATATATATTTATGCAGTAATCCTTCTTTTATACATAACAATGAATATTATCCCCACCTTGGAAATAGCTAGGTTCTAAGTATTATCACAAAAGTGCTTGGGACAATAATCACTATGGACAATGTATCTACACACTCTTAGTCCTCATAAAAGATAAAAAAGAATAATTGTATAATGGCTAGAAAAACTCAATAAAAAGAAACTTATGGAAGATTCCTTGTTTGTCAAACTCAATGAAACATCTCTAATTTTTCTGTCTGAATTTCTGGGATGAGAAGTTATCAATATTTACACTATTTATATTTAGACTATTGTCCTCATCTTTGTTGTTATTATCACAAAATTTTGGAATATATTGCAGGAAGCCAAGAGGGCACAACAGCCAAAACATTGTGAGCAAGGCCTCTGATCAGGAGATTAGAGGGTTTGAGGAGCATGGAACCACCTCTTAATTGCTGCTGTTCCCAGTTCCATCATGACCCAGGGTGGTAGCAGCTGTAATAGTGAACCACCAAACAAAAACAAACAATAAGAAACACATTTTTATAGTAAATTACCAACAATTCCTATTATAGTAGAATTATCAACAATAAATTTTATCTGTAATTGAAGGCATGCAATTATGTTCGAAATATATTTAGTTGAAACTATAAAATTGTGTTCAAAATATTTAGATTTCAACATTAAATAACCCATACAGTTTGATATGCCACTAAACAAAATCAATCCACCAACAATATTTATATACGTATATATAAAATCTGCGTGTGTGTATCTCGAAATGAAATATGTAAAGACGCTTACAACCTTCTGTCAAAAACAGCTTTCATTTATTGGAATTAATTCTCATCCTGGTTTCATATTGTTGTAACCTAGGAAAGGTTACTGAATGAGGAATAACCAAAACGGAGGTTGGAAATGAAATGGTAACCTTTATAACATCAACAAAATACAATACTCACCAGTGGTATGAAGTAGGTAAACCACTGCTAGTGGTAGACTACTTAGGCAGTGTTCAACGTATTTATAAGATTTGGGACATACCCATTAGTGTTCATAGGTACAGTATATAACACACACACACATACATACACATACATTATATATATATATATATATATATATATATATATATATATATATATATAGTTTGAATATCAGTCCTTGATATAATTGCCTTTATGTACACATTTTATTTTTATTGTGAAAAGGCATGACTTAAAAGTGAATCTACAAATAATTGATTATTACAATTAGTATGTAAAAGGCTTTCACAAGTTTAAAATTCCTGTTTCACAGTCTCAAAGCATTTTTTTGTTGAAAAGTGTAAAACAAGTTAGTCACCTGCAATCCAATTAAGGCCAATATTGCTGGTTCTCAAGCATTTAAATTAGTAACAGGTGTTTGAATTTAAAATACATACAGCTGAAATTCCAACAAACACACATGCATATTTTATCTTTCATTCCTTAGCCTAGCTTTCTCTGGCAAAAACCATAATAGTATAGCAACATGAAGATCAAACCGACTCGGCTCGTGGTTCTTAACTGGGGGTGCCAACACCACCAAGGGGTGCAAGATTCAGTTCTTAAGGGTGTGAAGAAAGGGTCAAGAAAAAAAGTCATAAAAGAAAGCATGTGTCAAGAAAAAACATCAAATATCAAAGGACACCGCAAACACATACATACACACAGACCCATACAACTAAAAAAGATTGGCAATTTATAAAGAAAATTGGATCCAAATTTGAAATAAAAATCAATTTAAAAATAAGCATCTGTTTGGCTGAAAAATCCTGTATGATCTGTGAATTCCTACATCAGTACAAAGGTTGAGAAATTAAATTATTTCAGCTATTTAGTCATTGTCTGATTCGTGGCATAGTAAAGTGAATACATTGTTTTTTTTCACAGAGCATACTCAAAATGTTCAGGAGAAGTAAATGGAATGATGATTACTATTGTGAAGGGTTCATTTGTACAACTGAAAAAGATGGAATAGAAAGACCTCAACACATTTTATGCTCAGTGATATTTCCAAATGCAAACTTGAAGCCTTTTTTGCTCAACTTACACATTAAAAGATTACATGGTGTGACAGAATCTGGAAATGACAATGAAACACTCATGATGAAGAAGGCACATTTTGATCATCAAGAAACTCTACCAAAATTATGATTTACATCAACTGGGAATTGACTAAAAAGAAAAAAAACACAGATAATCACTGAAGAATTAGTGAAGCCTTTTGTTCTGGAAGTTGTCAAGATCATTTTGGGGAAAGATATGGAAAGGTGGTATTCCAATTTTTACTGATATCATCAAGAACTGAATTGTTGATATGAGCCAAGATATTTTGGAGCAAGTGATTGATGATATCAAAGCAGGTCTCATGAAAATATCATTGCAACTGAAAGAATGCACAGAGTTTCTCATTCTAACCAACTAACTACTGTTGTCTTTTATATCAAGAATGAAGAAGTTTTAGAAAACATTTGATTTTTCCAACCACTAAGAACTGCCACATAAGTACAGCATGTATTTGACCTTATAAAAGAGAATTTCTTGAAACATGGATTGAATATGAATGTTGTTGGCTCCATTTGTATGGATGATGTTCTTGCTATGCTTGGAAATCAGTCTGGATTCACAGCCTACCTGTAAAAGGAAGTTCCTAAGATACAAATCTGTCTACTACTCTAAGTCGACTACCATCAACATAAATTGATGGCTCTAAATACTAAATTCCTTGGGCAGGTTGATAGATCACTACTATCTTGTCAAGTTAGATGTACAGTCCAAAAGCCTTACATGACCCTGAAAGTTGATCCATGAACTCCTGTGTGTGCTGAATTGTATGTGCGACCAGGCCACAGTCATCGGCATAGAGAAGGTTGCACACTAAACTAAAAAAGACTTGTCTTCGCTGCAAACCTACATATGTTGAAAAGCTTGCCAGTTGTATGTGTGTGTATATGTATGTGTATATATATATATATATATATATATATATATATATATATATATACGCACACACACACAAAGATATATAAATAGATATACCTGCTAAATAATAAATGTGATATCAGTGTTTAAATTCAATAGATTTATCTTACCCTGATGAGCAAGATGGTGTTTCTGTGAAACTTCAAGTTAGAAGATAAGTTATTCAAAGTTTTATTTATCTATGAAATAGGTTTATATATAACAAGTAAAACAACATATTTAACAATGTGTAATTTATTTCTGCGTCTCATAAAATTTACAGTTCAGTGAGCTCTAAAAATTAGAGAACTTTCTTCATCCTTGTTGGAATAATGATGATACTGAAAAAAACTACTGCCTTCTCATTTATTCAAATAACAAAAAATAGGCACATCTGTACGAGTCATTAATCAAACATTTCTAAAGTCATATTTGGCATATACGAGGATCCAAATTATTTCTATGATATTCTGCTCCTATAAATCAAAGAAACATTCTTGACAAAAAAATAATTGCTTATCAGCACAGACTGTATTTTATTCTATCTTTTGTGATGCAATACAAAATGTTTTTGCTCTAATACCAGGAATTTGGGTTGAACCAATTCCAAGTATGCAGAAAGAAATGATTCCTCCAGGATGGAGAAAAACCCAAATTGCCAATTCTGTCAAGTGGTCTGGCCAAAAATGCAAAGAAAGTCAGGTGATATGAATACCATCCTTTACATAAGATATGGAATCACTTGATATCATATGGATATGTACACAACTGTTTATCAACAAAACAAAATATCTTTTCGGCTGTTGTGTTAAATTTAATACTCTTACTGTATGGTGTTGTACATTACTGCAGTCTAACAGATCTTTTTGCAGCATCAACATACTATAGCATTGAAGACTCAAAATATTTATTTAAATAGCAGTTAAAATATTTTTTTTTAATCCTGTGACCTGTAGAGTTGTAGAGGCACCATGTGTACTGCAGTCACAGTAGAAGTGGTGTTTCTTGGACAGATAGCCTGATGGAGCCCAACCCTCTCTAGACTGGTTTTGAATTCAGAGTTTTTCCTTGTCCTAGAACAGTTGCCACCCAAGGCTATAGAACCCAGTTTGTTCTGCAATTTATCCATAGCTGGGAGAGAAGAGGATTCATACCATTTGCAAGGATACTAGCATGTACGTGAATGTAATCAATCCAACTGGAATTCAAGTTCTGCACTCTGATCATTCAATCCGGGCTGCTACCCTTTACTCCACTGGGCCTCCCCAGTTAAAATATAATTATTTAATTAAGAATTGAATTTGCTTTGTTTATTTTAGTACTGATTTAACAAGGTTTAGGAATTTATCATGATTTTGTTGACTGCTGAAAACAATTTTTTCCAAAATCCAAATTCATTTTAACCCATTGAACCCTAAACATTTACTAATATTCTATTCTTGGATATTTGGGTTGTTGGGATCTAAATAAGAACTAATTTTTAATGGTCACATAACTAGAGCTATTAAGCATTTCAGACGTCTGTTGGAGCCTCAAACACTAGGAGTAGAGGTATTATTCACAAGTCTGCTGATTCACTCATGAAGCAGCCTGAGGAAAGGATAGAATTGTTACAATTCATTTTTTTTTAAGCTTATCACCCCAAGCGAGGCTGGCGGCCACTAGCATGCAAGGGGTTACAGAAGGTTTGGAGGAAGAGCAGATAGGAGTGGTAAAGGAGAGGATGTGGAGAAAGATAGTGGATCGATCAAGGCAAGGGGGTTACAGAAGATTTGGAGCGAGAGCAGATAGGAATGAAAGGTGAAAGGATGTGGAGAAGGGAAGTGGATAGATCAAGGCAACTGGAGATGTTGATTGACGTTACACTTAAATAGTTGGAGATTGTATTTGTCAGGGAAACAGGAATAAGGAAGGGAGTTCCACAGGTGAGATGTGTGAGACATGAAGCTATTGGAGTAGAAGAGATGTCTACATCTAACAGTTTCAACGGTGAAGGGGTGGGAACGGGATGCCAACCTCGTAGGACGTATGAAAGGACTAAAAGTAAAAAAGTCATCTAACATAGAAAACAAGTGAGTACTTCTTTTATTCAATGTCATGGTCATTTTTTTTTTTACATTCATCTTAAAATGGTAAATGTGCCATTTTATTACAATAAAGGTTCTCTTTCTGTTATCTTAGAACCTTATTTTCTGTTTTGGAGGCTTGTCAATGGTACCAAGTTGCTACATAATAACAATACAAGAGGGTAAATTTTACTCTTTCAGAGCTACTTGTGGTACAGAACAACTCAGTAGTGAAAAATAGCAAATGGCTAGTACAAAGTTGCTCATATGAAAAGCTTTCATCTATTTCCATGATAGACTGTGTAATTATTTTAGTAATTAGATGCCAGAGTATTTTACTGGTAAATGGGTTAACAACTTAAATTCAACATATAAAATTCATATTGATATTTCTTGTAATAGAGCTAATATTTTTCTTTATGAAACTGAATATGTTTTTATTACTGATTCTGCAAGATTTTAAAATTACTCTGAAATAATCACAGGTAGAAACATTTTAAGCTTTTGATGATTGGGCTTGATCTCAGATTTGTTTCATATCATCAATCAACCATTACTAATTACTTTATAGTAAATTATTAGAAGGGTATGAAATTACTTGTGGCAGCTTGACACACTGTATCTAAGAGAAGTCTCCTTGTGCTAATTAATTCATTAACTGCAGCAGGAGCAGCTCAGATATCATTTTGTAAGTGTGGTGAGGACTTGAATAAATGGAATTACTTTTAATTACATTAAATTTGATATATTTATAAATGCTATATAGGGTTTACATCAGTAAGAAATAATGTTGAATTAAAAAAATCCATTTAAAAATTAGTGTTTATGTCTTAGGCTCAAAAATAAAGCAAGCAGATATAGATTTGAAGAAGGAAATGTATTCCTAAAGTAGATAATTGAACCTTTCTTTATCATGACCATGTCCCATGGCCAAATTTGTAACAATATACTTTGGCTATAAGCATGCTTTTCATGATGAAAAAAAAGGGGATACAGTTTCAATTCTTATTGGAAGTAGCATTTTTCATAGTTTATTTCTGGATCTTATCTGGTTTATATTAATTTCACTGTTTAAGAAAATAAAAAGTGATGTCAACTCTAACATGTGTACCTAATATATATATATATATATATATATATATATATATATATTTGTGCATTTAGGCAGCAATTCTTCTTTCATGCACATTTCATTAAAAACAACTGACAAGGTGCTTTTATTTAGTTTTTTATATAATTTCTCGTGCGATCTAATAAAGTTTTCTTTTCAGAGGATAAATTATATAAAAACTGTCCAAATGTTCTTTTTATCCGAGCGCTTTCAGCTATACATTTAGCCATTTTCAAGGATTATATTTCAACTGTTAGAATTAGAAATAGAAATAGTTTGTTATATGTATGTTTTATAAAGTGATCATTTTTTTTTTTGTTTCAAAACACGGTCAAGATATTATGTCCATGTTCAAAGTTAATATTATTAAGTGTTGGTTTGTTTGTTTTTATTAGTAAGGCTTCCATTATTCGGAATATACTTGTCGACAACACTAATATAATAGCATCATCCACTTGCAAAAAAAGGCTAAAAATAATGGAAGCCTTACTAATAAAAACAAACAAACCAACACTTAATAATATTAACTTTGAACATGGACATAATATCTTGACCGTGTTTTGAAACAAAAAAAAAAAAATGAATCACTTTATAAAACATACATATAACAAACTATTTCTAATTCTAACAGTTGAAATATAATCCTTGAAAATGGCTAAATGTATAGCCGAAAGCGCTCGGATAAAAAGAACATTCGGACAGTTTTTATATAATTTATCCTCTGAAAAGAAAAACTTTATTAGATCGCACGAGAAATTATATAAAAAACTAAATAAAAGCACCTTGTCAGTCGTTTTTAATGAAATGTGCACACACACACACACATATATATATATATATATATATATATATATATATAGTTTAGTTTATGGGAGATGATACATAAATTTTTATATATCAGAACAGTGTTAAGAAAATTAATGATGAAGTGTAAAACATTTTTTGGTGTGACATGTTATTTCCTTTATGACTTCATCAGACAAGGCCAGGCCAGGCCATGTAGTTTTGTGGGGATATATTTATAGAGTGTCATAAATATATTTGAAATATGGTGATTTTTTAGGTAATATTCTCTGGAAAGGACCAGATTCAAGAAAATACACACTAATCCCCACTCAGATGTGAATCAATTGGTAATCCAAATTTTTGTTTATAAAAATTACTATTAAAGATGAAATAGCATTGATTGGTGAGGAGTTGGCAAATTTTTAAAAATCTTTAGTTGTTAGTAGGAAGTGATTTTTTTTTTATTATGTTACTTTTGATCATGTCTTTTTTAAAAATTAACCATTTGTCAACAAGAAATTTGGCATAAATGTATAGTTTATAGTAATAAGGAATATGTGTGTGTGTGTGTGTGATAAAAATTTCTGTCACTTGCAGATGAACTATAGAACTACAATGACTAAAATTCTCAACATCAAAAACAAAATGAAGTTCCCTAAAAATTAATGTTCTTAAAGGCTTTATAACACAACTCAAAGGAGATTATTGAAAACAATGATGTATAAATAATTTAATCAGCAAAATTCTTCAGATATAATGAATTAAAGCTATAAATATATTGATCTAGAACAATATAAGAAGGAAACATAGTTTGTATGATCAATAATAAAAAAGATTAAAAGTAGTTTTATTCAAATTCCATATTCTTTACCAGAATTTTATATTGATAGTTTATGAATAATTGTGAAAAAAATATGAAAAATAATTATGTAAAGTTATGAAAAGTAAGTATTTGCTGTTTTAATATTGCACTGCAAAATTCTCTTTTTTGATATTTGCATCAAATCAAATACTTCTAATCTTTTTAGTCTAAGGAGTGACTTAGTGCTAACTTCAACCCTCATTTTGAAATGTTAAAGTATATAATTTTTTAAAAAACAAACCTGCCACTATCTGCATAATTTTCATATGTAAAATTCTATAAAATTAAAAATAATCCCCTCATCTAATGATATCTGACAGACATTTTTTCCGCAGTTAGTTTTATGTTATTATAAATTCTAAGAAAAATGCACAAATATGAAGTCATCTAGTGTGTAAAGACATTCAATATAGGAAAAATGTTCTTTATACAGATAAAAACGAAAGAAAAAGTTATTTTTTTCTACTATTGTTTACCCAATACAAGACATAAGTACCATTCAATGAAGAGGGTCATTAAATGGGGGATGTCATAAGTGCATATAAAGAGGAAGCCAGGCTGATATATTATGAGGATATGTAGGAAAGATAACAGTTGACCCTTGACTTGAGGAGGTTAAGATTGTAGTGATCAGGGTTGCATCTTATCGGGAGTTCATTCCACATTCTAACAGTTGTACTCATAACTTAAAAAATGAATCTGGATTCTGCATATGAACAAAATAGGATATAAGTAAAAGATCAGTACATCCAATAATTTCTCCAGTTTACAAATAAGCAAAACTTTGCTTATTCATAACCTCCTACAACAAAAAAATGCTTCTTGTATTCTGTGTTCCTCCTCAAGTCATTTTGGGGAAAACAGGAAGTCTTCAGGATATTTGTGTGGCTAGATTCTGAGAATATTTTCTCTGTTGATGAGAAATAGGAAATTACTTTGGTCTCCCAAACATATATTTCTATTCAATACTGATTTTACTTTTCGGTGAAATACTTTGTTCATTTTCATCAATTTAAATCTAATTGTAGCTTCATGAAAACTGACAAAAATGTACGAATAAGTTTTACATTTGTTCACAACATCTTTCTAACTATCTGTAAGCCTATTAATAAGTTCATGACATTAAAAAACAATTATTTTGAACAATGAACACTTTTTTTTTTTAACTTAAACACTTCCCTTGTCAATGTATTTAATTTTGTGGCAAATATTAATAATTCAATGTCAGTCTTCAGGATTATTCTTTCATTACACACACACACACACATATATATATATATATATCTGTCTATATTTCGGAGATGAGGTATTATGTACACTATTTACATAGTTTGGACTATTGTCCTCATTTTTGTTGCCATATTTATCACAACATTTTGGCCGTTATACGCATCTTCAGGTGGTTAGAATGTTGAACTGAACCCTTTATTTCGCTTGCTGGGGTAGACTAGTTCCACATGCCATGTCTAATGGATGTCAGCTATCAGTTATGTCCTGTTAATTCACCTCTCCAAGTTCTCTACCGCCTTAACCAGGTATTGAACTTGCACTCTTTTGGGTCCTGTCATTGGATCTAACTTACGCCGTTATCCATGCCAATGTGTCCTTGAGGACATCTGTGTACGAATTTCTGGGACTTATAAACCTAATGTCATCACCATTTTTACCAGTGCTCATGTTGCAATTTTTGCTGTTATCATTGCATGTTTTTTTACCAGAGCTTATATTACAATTTTCGTTGTTATTATTGTGGCTGAAATGTTGTGATAAATATGGCAACAAAGATGAGGACAATAGTCCGAACAATGTAAATAGTATGTGTATATATATATATATATATATATATATATATATATATATATATATATATTTTTTTTTTTTCCTACTACATTAAAGTTTATTTTGTGGAAAGGATATATATGTACATATAGTAATGGTAATATTAGACTTTTCCTTAAAATGAAACATTTGGCATTCATTGACTGTGCAGCCAGTACTGTTTTTGGTTGAAATCCCTAAAATCTTTCTCTTAAAACAATTTTTCATGAAAATATGTTTCTCAAGTCCAATAACTGTTATCACTAGTTCAAGTATTGATGGGGTATTTACTTCCTAACTTTTTAGTTGAAGTAGTGTGGTAGGTCAACATATAGATTATATCCTTGTTTTCTCTTTGAGTTACATGTGATATCAACATCTTGATTATATCATTATTTTCTCTCTTTGAGTTGCATGTCATATCCATTTTAGTCGTCTGTAGTGTCAGTTCACAAGGTTTGAAGAAGGATGGTCTTCACTAAGACTCATAGGCTTCACTCGCACAAAGCCATTTTATAATCACTGATCTGAAAAATCGGTTGCATAACGTTTGTAATTCAAGAGAAAGAGTATAAATAAAAAAAATTGTGCATACTGAATACTTTATGGCAATTTGCTATTTATCTTTTTATCAAAGATAAAATAAAAGAAATAAATAAACATTCAAATGTAAAAAAAAATCTTTGTAAAAAAAACTGTCATTGACAGTAACTCAATATAAATATATAAGCAGCAAAAAACAGGAAACTGTGGTTTGCCATGATTACTTTTGTTCTCAAGGTACATGGCATACACAGAGATAAATGTAAAACCAGTGTAGTTAAATTGGTGAAGGTATCATCAGAGTAAAAGACGAGCTGATATGACAATATCTGTATCATCAATGCACAAGATGAATTGATATGACAATATGTGTATTATCAGTGTACAAGATGAGTTGATATGACAATATGTGCAAATATAATTTATTCGAACAAATAGTCAAGAAATGATACAATGATTTAAAAATTTCTTTTGTCATTTTGGTAAAAATTTTTCTGTGAAATATTTTGAAAAAGAATGTAAAAAAATGCTAAGGACATCCTTATTTTCAGGAGCTACTTCACACAGTTTGGTCAGATCTGTATGTGTTAAAAATCCTATTAGCAGCAGGTACCCC
>OZ038488.1:95224731-95327231 GCA_964036315.1 Acanthosepion esculentum | reverse complement strand
GTGTTGTACTTCATTTTTGTGGCCTTGTACCAGGCTCAGCTTAACTAAAAAAACAGTTACAGACTGCAATGAATCACAAAGTGTGTGTATATATATATATATATATATATATATATATATATAATTTGTTTAAACGTTATTTTTAATGGATTCTCATATTTGTGTAGATTGTCCATTTTTATTTATTTATTAGACATTATATTTATTTATTTGCCTCTACCAGCCTGAATATTCGAGAAATCTTGTTAGAAAAATATGCACCCTCCAGCAGGATTCAAACCTCTGTCTCCTAGGGGAAACCGTCATTAGTTCTGATATGCATTGAACACTCGGCCACAAAAAATCTCCTGATCAAGCAAAGCCCAAATAGTGCTTTCAAACAAAAGATCTTTCCCGATTCTCAAAATATACATATCTAGTCTTCTCTGAATCCTAACAAAAACAAAGACAATTTTTAGGAATGGATTTTCATTTATTAATTCAACATATTTTTAATTTATTTGTCTAAATTTTTAATAGATAGTCATAGTTGAGTAGATGATGTTTTTATTTATTTATTAAACAGTATATTTATTTTCAGCTACTGGCCTGTATAATCAAGAAATATATATCTGTAAACACTTTAATTATTTATATAAAATATATTTAAAGGATTAATGAAAAGAAAATGAAACAAATTACAAAATTCATCATGCTTTGCAGTTTTTATAAAATACATAGTTATGTCAGTATATCTGGAACCTAATGATGATAAAAAGCTTTTATTTTACACAAAGATTTACCGTATATACTCAAGTATTGGTCACACTTTTTTTAGAAAAATTTTGATAAAATGCTGGGGTCCAACCTAACTACTCAACATCATAGAGCATCCAAAGTAGACTGTGACATATCAATATACCAAGTGTGTACACTGGGCCCAACAATTAGCGAGAGCAAGGAAGAAAATGAATTTTTCCCAACATTGATTTTATGCAATCGCCTCTTCAAACAGTACCATGTCACACATTGAATAAAGGTGCTTGATTTGCACTGCTCATATTTACCATTTATTATCTGATTTACGATGAGAGACTATCATTTTCATGTGATTTTAGGACTGAAGCAATTACTGGTATCCAAATTTTCATCTCAAGCCAGCCACTCAATATAAATACCACACACAATTATAACCAATCACTTTTCTTATGTTTTAATGTATGTAAGCAAAGTTTTGAAATACTGGTTATATTTATGTTTAAAAAGGGCCATGCATCTCTCCAGATTATAGTGTGGCCTATCTATGAGTCAACCACAAATACCCACTTTGACAACCCAAACCTAAGTGTGCAGCCTATCTACTGGTGTGACCTATACATGAGTATATACAATATTTTTAAACTTTTTCTTGTCAATGAACTTAATCATACACTTCTTTATTAGTAGATGAAACAAACATGATATAGTGAAAATTTCAGATCAATAACCAGCTAACCAACTTACTGATCAATCTTCAACTTCATTCATTCCTTCATTTATTTATTCAGTTTGTGCTTTTTTTCACCGCTGTGGTTAGCACTCCCCTCCATCTCACAATTGTGGTTCATGGTGACATTCAAGGCAGAATAGTGCAATGATTTGCTGGTTCCTTTGGCAGTGGAGATGTTGAGGTTATCCCGTCCCTCTTCTCAGATGTTAAATAGGCAAGACCTACAAGGTGGTTTGAATTTAGAGTTTTACTCCTTGTGAACTGGTGATGATATATGGAGGCGTGCGATTCCCATACTACATGCCCACCCCTCTCCTGGCTGTACCCACAAGATACAAAGAAATACAAGGCATTAAAATTGGTGTCGGCTAGGTGGCAGGAGTTGCTGGAAATTTTTCAGTGTTGACCGCCAACCGCCTTCGGGGCTCCAGTCTGGGTTTTCTGTCTGGATTTACATCCATAGCCCTTTCTGTATTTTGCATATGACCACAAGGCAATGGAGGCTTAAAATCAGGGTTTTCCTTCCCCTAGATGGACTGCCTTCCTGGTCTGTTGAGCTCTATCTAACTGAAGCATCTAGTTATAAAGCACCAGTTTTCTGCCTTTGCCTATTCTCTGGCTTGGAGCTGGACTTAGCTGTCAGAGGCTATTTGAAATAGAAAATATCTTCTTTTTTTGTTGTTTGCTTTTTTAGATGAGTAATCAGAGAACCTGGTTCAAATTCCAGTAGAGTTCATTATATTCACTTATGCGCACTTGGGAAAGATATGAATCCATTTCTTCTTCCGCCAGCTAGGTCCTGTAGTTTTGGTCGGCAACCAGTCTACCACAGAAAGAAATGGCAGCCTACTGTGGGAAAATTTTCTGCCTAGTTAGTCATGAATCAAAAAAGACATGATCATCCAAGTGTAATCACGCATGGTACTTAACTGATTGAGTGTATTATCAATAGACTTTGATAGTATTTCAAATATGTCAAAGTATACAGAAAATATTTTCATAAAAAGTAAGTTTAATTTTAAGGTTGTTTTTCCTCAAAACCATTAAATATAAGAATTAAAGAATTGGTAAATTCTCTGCTGAAAATCAAAATGTCATCTCTCAGCATGTCTAAGATTAGTATGTAATATCTGTTCCCCTTGAAAAGTGTTATACACACAAAATATTCTTGACTTGATTGAGTTTCATGGTATTTCACCACTCCTCAGGAGATTTAATAATGAATGAATTTATTTAAATTATTATTATTATTCATGTTCTATCTCTTGATATCAAATACAATAAATACTTTGGAAATAAAATAAGCGTATCCTAACTCCCCTATTGCTTGTAACCATTCATCACAATAAAATAAATACTTTTCAGCACTAAATCAGAATGAATTAAATAAAGCTTCATAAGATTCTACTTAGAATTGTTACTATATTACAATTACAAAAATAACCAAGGGGTTATCTATAGCTAATGAAATCTATTGTTTTTGTTTTATAATATCTGCACTCCATGTCTAACCATGTTTGTGGTGCTTCAGATGGTTGAGTTTTGAATTTTCAGAGTTGCTCTTTTCCAAGTATGGTTTCCAACCACAGCAAGAAATCTGTCTGCTTTGCTATTTAACCCATAGCTGGAGGGAGAAGGGATACATTGATACATTTCCCAAGGGTATTTGAACAAAACTGAATGTATTTTGAACTCAGCTCACCAATTTCTCATTCCATGAAGCTAACCATTACACTAAATGCACGTTATGTTAATTACTAAAAAATAAATGACCAATACATGAAAGGAAGAACACGGGAAACAGTACTGACAATAGTCAATAGCATAGAAAAGCCTTGTTGGAAATAAGAAAGAATAACAGAGCAATATAATGAGAAAATAATTTTGAAAACATGAAAGACAAAGTATTTTGAAATTTAAACACAAGGGAGAGCATAGAGATCTCACAAGGAGACTCTGTAATTATTAAAAAATACTAGGTTTTCTTATTTGAACCGTAAGTATCATCAGATAATGTTTAAAGTAATCACAAAGCAGTTTTTCTTTTGAATGAAAAATATTCAGTAATATTAGTCAATCTTTAATTTTTTTTCTTTTCATATATTTTTTTGATTTCTTACATTTTATAAAAATAATTTTGAATTATTAGATCTGACATGCACTGTCTCTCTCTCTCTCTCTATATATATATATATATAGCATCACATATGCACAGAGGCTGCAATGGATAAATCATCATCTAAATTATGCACTGATATCGCATTTTAAGATATATTTACCAAAATTACACAAAAATATCTTGAAATAGCAAAGAGTAAATTTATTCAGTAAAATTACCATTGGCTTTAACCACAGCTTGATGTAGGCCCATGTTGAGTCTGAGGCCCTCACCGACAAATTCAAGATTTTTCTTATCGGAATGACCAGAGCAAGTTTTCTGAGCTGCTGTACATTCGTAATCACCATTAAACTCATCCAACTCTTTCCAAATACTCTGCAATGTCCTCAGATAGACACGCAAACAATCTGAAATGTTTGTATCAGAGATTCCAGCACAAATGCTAAGCAGTGAAGCATGCCACTTATAAAGCTTTCAAAATTTCTGGTGGAGTGAATTGCGTCCTAGTGCTCATTTTCTCACAGATGGTGCCCAACTTACCCGACTATACTGTGCAGTTGATAAAAATCAAAAACAAACAACGTGCACGCACAAAATTAAAAGTATACAATGTCAATAATTTACCCATTGCACCCTGTATATACACACACACATTTATTTATATATATATATATATATATATATATACATACATACATACATACATACATACATACACTTTACATTGTTTGGGCTGTTGTCCTCATCTTTATTGCCATATTCACAACGTTTCGGCTGTTCTATGCTTGGGTCTTCTTCAGGTGATTGGAATTTCAAACTGAACTCTTTATTTAATGCACTATGCCTTTTCCGCTCAGTTCGAAATTCCAATCACCTGAAGAAAGCTGGCATGTACAATAGCCAAAATGTTGTGAATATGGCAATAAAGATGAGGACAATAGTCTGAATAATGTAAATAATTACAATACTTCATCTCAGAAATATAGACTTACATATATATATATATATATATATATATATATATATATATATATATATATATATATATATATACACACACACACACACACACACACATATATACACATGCATGCACACAAACACACACATATATATATATATATATATATATATATATATATATAACACAAGAGTGCTAGATTTAATAGCAAATAATAATGTGTGTAAAACTAGTACTCAGTTCTAAAATCAAAGCTACTAAAATTTGTTATATTTATGCCAGAAGACGGCTCAATATTGGGAATATGGTCTTTGTAGATAACAATGAGGTGGACATAGAAATCAACAATGCATAGTGACTGTCAGTTTCACACCTTAAGCATCATCAGATCAGTTTAAAGCAGTCACAAAGTAATGCTGATTTCTATGTCCTCACTGTTTATATCTGCATACATATATATTTTTTCTTTTCTTTCAAATCAAAAAAAATATTCAATTCAGTAACAATGCTTTGTCAACCTTAATTTTTTGTTTTCTTATAAATATTTCTTTTTGATTTCTTACATTTTATAAAAAATAATTTTGGATTGTTAGAGCCAAACTGTCAACCGAGATATTTGCTGTTATTTGTCCTGAATCCTGTTGTTCCACTCTGTCGTGTTTAACCATGTCATCTAGCTGAGGAAAGAATGACAGAGATAGATAGAGCAAGAGAAAGTGCACCCGACAACTCAAGCACTATTGGGTTATAACAAAGACAATGTTTGATACATACACTACTTATATACACAAAGTAAACTGATAAACTTATTAATTTGTACTAGTTTTAACATGTGAAAATCTCAGTTTACCTATTTGAAATTTCTTAATTCTTCAGTTAATGACTGAATAAGCCCATGACGAGTTCTATGACAATAAAATATCTGTAGAAATTCCCGTATCCCATTGTTAAATATTTGAGCTTAACAACTTTAAGAAAATATTGCAATAACAATCATAAATATGAATGCTGGTTATTATTTTAAGAAGTAAGGGGGTACAAATGAAAATATTTGAAATTAACAACTTTTTCATTTGACTGAAATAGACATTAAATGCTTCTATCTTCCCTTCTTTCTTTCATTTTCTGCCTGATACCAAGTAGCGGCTTTGATGTCTTTTGACTTCTCACATGATTAAAATAGAATTGTCCATAATTTATGAGGTATTGGGAAATCAATCAATCAATCTTTCTTTCTTTCTTAAACCAAATAACATCTTTGATATGTCTTTCCACGCAATCAAAATGGAATAGTCCATCATTTATGAGGTATTAGCAGATGTTAAACACTTCCAGCTTTCTTTCTTTCACTGAAACCAAGCAGTGTCTCTGATATGTTCTATTTTCTCACGTCAGATCAAAATGGAATAGTCTATTATTTATAAGGTATTGGCAGGGCATAATGGTTGTGCAAACTACTGAAGGAAGGAAAAAGCACGAATATAATAGGATCTTTAATTTCATGAGTCAGTGATCACTGTTTGAAGTCAGATAGAAGCCATACTGATTTTCTAGGCAGACAGGCAAACATAGCCTCATTCTAATTGGAAGATGAGGGCAACACAATTCTAATTGGAAGATGAGGGCAACACAATTCTAATTGGAAGATGAGGGCAACACAATTCTCCTACTCCTATTTGTCTCCATTTAGCCATGTGCTATTTCAGTAAAGATCAGTAACTTTCATAATGTGCATAAATTGATTAAAATATTTGGTCAGATTTTGAGAACTGCATTAGACCAACTACTTCTTACTACTCCTCATTCATATACATGCATACACACACACATTATATATGTGTGTGTGTACTTTTATATTTACATACACTAACCCTGATAGTGAGCACAGAGATACGCAAATATGAAGCAAATAATATACTTTGGATCCTTACTGTTTTGACCATTAACGGTAATGGTAATACTAGTTGTTTCCGTATAAGGAAATATCCAGCTTTCATTGACCAAGCAGTCAGTACTGCTTTTGGTTGAAATTTATAAAATCTTTCTCTTAATTTCAATTTTTCAGGAAAATAGGTTTCTCAAGTTCAGTAGCTGTTATCACTCCTTCAAGTAATGAAGAAAGAGGGTTTCTTTCCTAACCTTTTATTTAAAGTAGTGTGGAATGTCAACATCTTGATTATGACATTATTTTCATTACATGTCATATCCATTTTAAAAGTTGCTGCTGTTGAAAGTTCTATCAAAGTAAACTAAAAACAACAAATAAAAAATAAATAAATAAAATAAAATGTTTATCTACAATTTTAGCAAAACCAGAATAGCATAGCTGGATCATGATTAAATGTTTTCTCCACATGAAAAAATAATCTGCTCATTAACCACAACAAATTCCAGAAGTTAGAAGAACTGGCAGAACATTTTGAGCATTTACCAAAGTAAACAAGAGATAAAGAACAGGTTTAAATCTGTTTTTTTGCAATATCATTAGAGTATGTTGGAAAATTTAACCACAATTTAATGTTAGATAAGTTATGGTAAGAAGTATTTTTTCAGTAGTTGAAGAATGAAATACGACAATGTCTGATTTTAAATGAAAAATAAAAAAAAATTTGAGATGAATATTGGTTCAATGTAAAAGTGAGACTGAAATTCAAAGATTCATTGGGATAGCCAAAGATGCCTTCCAAAATTTAAGCAAAGTATTAAGAAACAGAATAATTTCATAAGAAACAAGAAAAGAGTACAAAACTGCTATGTAATATCAGTCCTGCTATATAGCAGTGAATGCTGTACAATCTCCTCACAGATGAAGAAGAGACTTGAAGTAACAGAAATGTTGTTCTGCAGAGGGATGCTGAGAATACCATGGACTGAACATGTGAGCAACAACAAAGTTTTATAGAGAAGATGGAAACAAAAATGACACTTACTTAACATCAAGAAGATATAGTTGAATTTCATAATGAGAAAAGAGGGATTAGAAAGTTCACAGGACAGATTGAAGGCAAGAGGGACAGAGGAAAACAACACATGACCCACCTTGTGAGCTTGAATAAATGGATGGTGGAACAAGGTTTAGGAGAGATAATAAAAAAGAGAAAATTTATTAAATTCTACAAATTACAGGAAATTTTGGATAGCCATGATTACCAAGGTATTGTAGTGACATGGCATATAGAAGAAGATGGATTCAGTATACAGAATACTTATATGAACACCGTCATTATTAATGTTTGAAATTTACAACAAAAGGAATTACAGTGTTGAAAGTACAAATATTTCTATATGTGTGCATGCATACACAAATATATGAACTATGTAATGGCTGGATGCTTGTATACCATCAAAACCATTGTGATAACAATTTTGACCTGAAAAATGCTGTTTTTATAAAAAATGAATATAATTTATTCAAACGATGATTCACTGAAAGTGTCATGGTCTACAGATTCCCTACAATTAATATATTAAGGGATATTTCAGCTTATCGTCTGTTCTTACTAAATTAATACTGATATAATGTGGGATATGTAAACCTTGCATATAAAAATTTTTCAAAATTCCGAGTTGAAATTAGTCAAAATCTAATTTCTATAACTATACAGTTCAAGTAAAAATAAAACGTTCATCTGCTTAATGTGAATGACATTTTATTTAGCCAATATAGATTGTTTTTGTGAAATTAAATTCTTTTTCTGATGAAGCCAGGTCACCAGTGAAACTTGTCAAATAGAAATTTTCCAAGTAGATAGAATGGACATAGTTCTTGACACTGCAGAGTGATTGATGGTTTCATGCCTCAATTGATATTTAAACTGTCTATATCTACAAATGCTCTATCTCTGACATTATTAATCACTCTTCTCCCATAAATATGGTAAAATGTAGACAACCTCGAGTGAGAAACAATAATAATAAATAATAAGAATAACATTTATTGTATTCTATCAGATCTTTAGACCAAATGGAAGCATAATGAGAAAAGATGTTAAAAAATGTTAATTTTCAAACATGCCTGTATCCTTTCTAAATAACAAATGATGTTGGACATTTTATGTATGTATATATATATATATATATATATATATATATATATATATATATATATATTTTAAGCTAATCACCCCAAGCAAGGCTGGAGGCCACTAGCAAGCAAGGGGTTACAGAAGGTTTGGAGGAAGAGCAGATAGGAGTGGTAAAGGAGAGGATGTGGAGAAAGATAGTGGATCGATCAAGGCTAGGGGGTTACAGAAGATTTGGAGCGAGAGCAGATAGGAATGAAAGGTGAAAGGATGTGGAGAAGGGAAGTGGATAGATCAAGGCAACTGGAGATGTTGACTGACGTTACACTTAAAATATTTGGAGATTGCATTTCTCAGGGAAACAGGAATAAGGAAGGGAGTTCCACAGGCGAGATGTGCGAGACATGAAGCTATTGGAGTAGAAGATATGTCTACATCTAACAGTTTCAACGGTGAAGGGGTGGGAACGGGATGCCAGTCTCGTAGGACGTTTAAATTCATGAAGCCAAGGAACCAGTGAAAGCAGCCTTCTCGGAGCAATTATATATCAAAATAAAAAGAAAGAACAGTCAGATTTATAATCCACAGTTCTTTAGAATTTATTTTTAAAACCAATGGTCAATACACAGTAGAACATAATATTATTATTTAAAAATATGTATTCATCATGCCACATAAATTACCATGTTTCGGAACATAAAGTTTAGTTTATAGTTCTGAAACATTTCTGTGTCACAATGAATACATATTTTAAAAATATAATATTATTATTATTATATATATATATATATATATAAAAGATGATAAAAATATAGTTTAAGTATGCTATATTTCTCTATAAAAATATAGATGATAAAAATATAGTTTAAGTATGCTATGTGCTCGATATCAGGCTTATGTAAATACAGTGCAACCCGGATATAAGAGAGTTGTCGGGACCGAAGAAGAAGTCTCTTATATCCGGGTTTGGTCTATTATATATACATTAACACAGGCTCTAATTTGGGACCAGAGAAAATCTCTTTTATATCCGAGTTTCTCTTATATCCGGGTTACACTGTATAAAAGTGAACATTGAGGTCAACACTCAGCAGGGACTGTTTCATGCTTAAATGCAATATGATGATTTTGTTTAAACATGAAACAGACTGGGTTTTGACTTCAATGTCCACTTATATATATATATATATGCTCCTGAAAAATTTATTTCGGTTGAGCTCTCTGTGGAGGATGTGTGGGTTTGTAAACAGTGACTATTACGGCTAATAATGCAAGACTCTTCGGTAAATCGAATCGAGTTCTCTCAGTCACTGTGTGTTTATCTAAAAATATATACGCTTAAATTCACCTTCATCTCTGCTGTGCGCCAACGGCTTCAGGGTAAAATTTCCAACTGACACGAATTCAGCCGGTTTTCGATTCTAGCCAGAGGCAACCGGACGTCTAGCCACACTAATGAGCTGTGATACAGCGAAACAGTCTGTCTGTGGATGACAATATATATATATATAGTGTGTGTGTCTATGTGTAGATATAGTAGGCCGATGAAAGAAATTCAAAAAATAAAAATCAATAATAATGATAAGAATAATATTTATTGTATTCTATTAGATCTTTAGACCAAATAGAAGCATAATGAGAATTGTTCGACATGCGAGACGTTTGAGAACCGAGGTTCCACTGTACTGAAATAGACACTCTTGAAATATCTTTGCTTTGCATCATCTCAATACAAAAAAAATATCATATTCAAGGATAATATGGTTTTAATTACTATTTTTTAAATCTATACTCTCTCATTTTATCATTACTTAATAATTTAAAATTAATCAATTAATTAAAATTTTATAAATTTAAAAAAATTTATACAATAACCATAAAATTTGAAATAAAAAATTGTAAATTTAAAAATAAAAATGGATTCTCAATAAACTAGTTTACCATGAAGGAATTTTAACTATATTTCCCAACTGTTATTGTCTTTCACAGAGTTCGTCTTTTAACTTCCTGACTTTGGAAAGTTTATTGTTGTCAAAACAATGACACCGGCATCCCAAAAATAAGGAAAAAAACGCTAGTACAAAAAAAAAGTCAGATATTACAGACAAAAAAGAAAAAGAAAAAAATAGGTGTATGATTGATATAGAAGCAGGAATTAACTCAAAGTTATATAGGAATTATTAATGGATTCATTTTTCAGAGATTTTTTGAAATAGACACTCCATTTTTATTTTTTACTTTAAACAGTGTGTTATTACGTCTATATAGGCACATAAACCGCAATAAAGAAAACATACTAAAGAGCACATTTTCTGTAAGATTTCACTAATCAAAATCAGGCTGACACACTGTTTAATGTAAAATACAAATGGGGCGTCTATTTCAAATACGAATATCGTTAATTTTAAAGTGTTAATTCACCCCAAATAAGTTACTTATCGCAAATATTAATTCACCCTAAAAAATTATAAACTTTAATTCAAAGTTTGTTTGCTTGTTGGTTTAAATTTTTGGCACTCTTTTGAAATTATACATTTTATTTTTAATTAAAAATCAAAATTTGTTTAGCTTGACTCAGAACAACTCCAACCCTCACAATTAAAAAATATAAAAAAAATCAGCGAGTTATTCACATTTCGTAAGGTAATTACGAGGAAAATTTTTACAATTTAAAAAAAAAATCTCTTTTTGTCTTGTTTATCTGGGTGAGCGCGAATGATGAACCCACACTTAGAAATAGCGCACTCGAGTCGCCCACATTTGGACAAAAAAACCTCAACAAAGTCAAACCAACTGGAATGCAATAGAAGGCCTCGCTCTGCGAGAATTTGGGGTGGATTTTTTAGTAAATATAAATTATTTTTATTTTAGGGTGAATTAACAGAAAAGATGCCGAATATCCACTAATAATAATGATAATAATAATAATGTTTGTTGAAGTAATAAAAAGTTTTAAACTTTCCAGAACAGTTTTATGTTTCCATAATGTAGGCAAATGAATGACAATATGAAAAACAGTGATGTTTTTCATTCGTAGTAGAAGATGCTTCCGACAACATTTTTATTATAATGATTATTAAATGGAATCAATCATAAAACGTGGGGGGAAAGTTTCGGGGTAGAGAAAATACAACACACCCCGATTACTGTTTTAAGTGTTTTACATTGAAACATTCATTACAAAGCAAAGACGTTCAACATTTTTATAATTTTGACATCTGATGTATGTCCAAGTTAAACATATCCCTCTCAGATTTTTATCGTTTTTATTTTTTTTATCATGATTCTTCTTATGGCACATTGCATTTAGTAATTTTGCAACAGAAGATAATATGCTGACTGAATGTGATCCTGGGAGTAAATTCACCTTTTGCGTCGACGAATCTGAAATTTAGTACATTTCAATCTGTAGTCTGTACCATAATAAATTAATTGTCTCCTTTAAACTAGAAAACTAGATTATATATTATGATAAATGTGTAAAAATACAGATATATATTAAATGAAAACATATCTGAAAAAAAAAAAAAGTTAAAAAAAAAGAAAAGGACAAACCATTCTTTTTTCCTCTGGTGGACTTTCACTTTATCAAGGCAAACCGCAAAAATGTAGGATATTTTACATGCATCTGTTTATAAATAAATACACCTTGGAAAATAATATCCTTACAACTCTTACGGATTGCCTTGATAAAGTGAAAGTCCTTCAAGGGACAAAACGTGTCGGTAAATAAACAGTTTTTTTCTTTGGTCAAAAATTGACACTGTACGTGTGTACTGTCAGTTTTTCCACAAATATTTTTCATGCGTTTACACTACAGTCTATAATACAAATGAAACAAAAAAAATTCAAGATAATCTGACCGAGGAATTGAACACACAAACAAAAGAAATAGCTGAGTAGCACTAAAAACGACTATTAACCAAAAATAGATAAACAGTAGACATCGGCAATGGAATGAGAAATACTCTCTCTTTTGATTGAAGAGATTCAGTTTAAAAATTCCCTGTAGATACCTGGATAGACAGACCCATGAAAAAAACCCGGAGGGCACAACAGCTGAAACCTTAACAACAAAGATGAGGATAATAGTCCGCATGTAAATAATGAAAACTCATCTCAGAAATTTAAACAGAGAATATTTTACATTTTTGTGTGACAGTGTTTAAAAGACGTGGAACTTCTCAAATCGGAACTTTTTCACACAATCAATTTCTTTCCAAGTACGTGATGAAAAGTAGATACACGGTTGATTGGTGATCTTTCACTTTATGTGTTTTTTCGGTTATTTTTTTGTTTTTTTTTAAGTCATATTTTCTGAATGAACGAGTTAGAAAAGAAGAAAAGATAGAATAACAATGGAGACACCTGTCGAAAAATTAGTAAATAATAAATGGATATAAAAATTAAAATCAAACAATATAGATTTATTTATTTTATTGGAAATAAAAATGTTTAAAAAAATGTAAAGGAAAAAGCCTAACGAACGACTATCTCTGGAAAAGGGAGCAATAAGAAAAATAAGAAAGTTTATATTTACAGAACCAATAATAAACTAAAAGAGAAAAAGACATTTTCAATTTAACAACCTATTGAAAACGTACAGTTAATTTCTGCTTGCAAACTCTTTTATTTTCATAAACTTTTTTGCTACAACAAATCAAGATACCAAGGTCTAAAAATATAAAATAAAAAAATTAAACTCCAAAATTCTTTGGTATCTCCGAAACAATTTTCGCATATCGACTTTCCTTCTTTAAAAACGTTACCTCACCTCATATTCCAAGTACAATTTTTGCATAAAATGAAATTGAAATAATAATCGAACCTGTTATTTTATTTAAAACGAAAATAAAAAATAAAAATTGTTGCACTTGTGACTTGTTGCACCTATTACTTTTTTTGATGTTGCCTCTTTGGGTTTGAAAAGTCATGTATCAGAAACAAATTAAAAAATTTTAAAAATGCGTCCACAATGCAATAATTCCTTTAACAATGAATATAAACTGGAAACTATCCACAGGAATACACATTCACGGGTCATTTACTCTGCATTGTTTTTCCGAAGTCTGATCATGCTTCTTTTAAAAATGTACGTTTCAGAAAATGGAGCCAGGTGAAGCAATAACAAATATTTGGCATTCTTCGTTTTTGTGCCGTGTACCTTTAGGGTGTAAGCGATTATGGCTCTTCACAACTTCAAACACTCCTAAGAGCATAAGAACTAAAGGACAGGAAGTATTTGATACGCGAAAATTATTTCGGTCTTTAGCTTAACTGGAAGATAACCAAAAAAAGTTTCTTGGAAATAAGAGAGAGAGAGAGAGAGAGAATTAATTTGAAACAAAAAAAATAAGATTTGTTTATAAGAACTTACTTTTTTTTTTTCAATTCAGTACAGTCGAATTTTGTTTAGTTTTTTTTGTATCGATTTTTTCCGGGTTTACTTTTTAAAGTGTATATAAATTTAAAAATCGCTCAATTGTAAACAAACGAAAAGTTGTCAAGAACGTTGTTTTTTGGGAACTCTCATGGATTTGCTGCCACGGAATTCAGTTTTTTAGTCACTAGACAAGAGTTCGTTCACACATCACTGGGACTCTCTGCTGATAGTATATAAATGAAACCAACCAATCCTGAAGGAACAGAGAGAAAGGTGGGGGAGAAAAAAAGAAAGAGAAGAAAAACAACAACGAAAAAGAAATACTAATTCTAGTACCTGGGTGTTGTACTACATTAATATTCTTCTTAAGTTATTCGTCTCACATCAACAGCAGCAGGAGTAGCAGATGAGAGAAAATAGATACAAAAAAAACAAAAAAAAACAAAACAACTCGTATTTATGTCGGTCTTCAAACTGTCTGTCTCTCTCTCTCTCTCATTTTTTTATTTTATTTTATTTTTATTTTTTGCATGTGAGTGGATAGATAGATAGATAGATAGATAGATAGAACAAACAAACAAACAAACAGTGCAAATGAGAGACACTGTCGAATTACCGGACCAGTCAGTATCTACATCAGTCAGTAGTCAGTGAAGCAAATATAGTTTTACCTGACCTAATAATGAAATTAACCAAGCTGCTCCCTGCTCACTCAGCAGGTAATCTCATGCCATTTTTCTTATTTATTCCAATAGTCTGAGTTTGTCTGCTTATAGGTACTGAACTTAGTCTGGTACAATGCCTCAAGTATGGGAGCACCAAGTAAGTCTTGAACTCACTAGAATAATTATGGTCTGTAAGTCTACCTTGACAGCCACTGCTTCACAGCAAAGCATCGAAGTTTGTGCATAATTTGTACTATCTTCATACCAATCTATCTTACTCAGTTTATGGGAGAAATTTGAAGATGGAATTTATCTATCACCTGTAATAATTGTCACAAAGAATACATAGGAGAAACCTCAAGAAATGTGAATAAAAGATTATGTGAACCCAAATGGCATCTTTTACAAAACAACACACTCAATGCATTAGTTGCTCATTGCAATGAGTCGGATCACAATTTTGATTTTTTTTAAATGCTACTATAATTATATAAGAAAGCAATTTATTAAGGCAAATATATATAGAAAGTGCTTGAATCACTAGAACATCCACAGTAAATTTGCACCCTGGTTCTTTTTCATCTTTCTTGGTGGATATTTAATAAGAAAAGTGATAAAACATAAACAAAAAAAAACTATTTTCAATTGCCTACACTATATAAAAAGAAATTTTTAAAGATTAAAATTTCATTGTCCCCTCCTTGATGTGCATGTGTAGTTATATCAATGTAAACATCACTTTCTTCTGATAAAGCCCCAAAGGATGAAATTCATCATGCAAAAATTTTTTTTGCACTTTGTCATTAATTATATATAATATATATTTCTATGAATAAAGACAAAAAAAGTTTTTCTTTTGTTTATTTTCACATTGTCCTTTTACAGATATACTCTATCTGATATATATATATATATATATATATATATATATATATATATATATGATAGAAATATAGTTTTAAAGTATGATATATTTATAGGTAAAAGTGCTCACTATCAGAGTGTATGTAAATTTAAAAGTAGACACTGAAGTGAACACTGAATGACGACAGCTTGTTTCATGCTTCAGGCCATCAGATTGCATTCAAGTATGAAACAGACTCTATTCACTTATATATGTGTGTGTATATGTGTGTTTACTCTTGAAGATATAACTGATTGTAACAATTTGCTTTAATGACATGGCCTGATTCATTCTGATGGAAAAGATTAAACTAAAATTCAATATTAAAACCTGAGAAAGCTTACAGGAGCAACGGGAAATTTACCAATTTTTTAAAATCATTTAGTGTGTTCCTACATGTCAGCTAAATAAAAAAGTATGTATATATATATATATATATATATATATATATATATATATATATATATATATATATATTGCCTATTAGAATGATATCAGGTATTTTGTTCTTGTGCAGAAAGTGTCTGTAAAAGGTGCCTATCCTGAAGATTATAAGACAAGTTTAAAAATAGTAATGACCAACTTTTTCCCCTTACTTTTTTTTGGCTCTGTTCCAAATTCACTTCCTGTATATAAATTGTAAAACTCAATGTAATTTTTTTACTATTTGTAACATCTAATTATTCTAGGCTCGCTATATGTTTGGGCTTGGCCAAGACTGTTTTTGTTTCAGGGGCCCATCTCAGTTTGCCCAGAGCTTTCTTGACTTTAGGGTCCTGTTTCAGCTTTGTTCAGAACTTTACTAGTCCAAGTGACCTGTCTCACTTTGTCCAAGTCTGTCCTGGTTTAAGGAGCCTGTCTCAGTTTTGGTCTGAATCATATTAATCTAAGAGGCCTATTTCAGTTTGGATGGGATTGTACTGGTTTGAGGGGTTTTTTTTGTGTCAGATCTGAAGCTTAAGAAGCATTGAGTGATGAAAACACTTTATTATTATACAAGAAAACTAACTGTATTAAAAATTGAAAACTGTCCCAGTTTGAGGCTTGGAAATTACGGTAAGCTTAAATTATTTCATCCTATTCACACCTCTCTATATAATACTTTCTCTGTATCTAATAACCAACCTATATTTCATACATTTTTTAGTTGTTCCTTGGCTTTGGAATAAGCTTAAATTATTTCATCCTATTCACACCTCTCTATATATTACTTTCTCTGTATCTAATAATCAACCTATATTTCATACATTTTTACTTGTTCCTTGGCTTTGGAATAAGCAACAGACACAAATAAGAAAACAGCTTTTAAATTTGTAAAAGGGTACTGAACAAAGAAATACAATTAATAATTTTTACATGTTCATAATTAATGTACTTAGATATTAAGACAATATCTTTTAATTAAATTAAATTTTAAATCAATTCAATTTATTTTTAACACATCCTTTTCAAACAAATCTTGACTTTGCGAAGTAACATTGAAAAATATACAGCTCTTTATTAAATTAATTTCTTAGGAGTAATTGTATTTGAAAATCTACTTCTTCCCTTGACAAGAAATTTTTAACTCTCTAACATGGACATCAAGTCAGTCCTCAAAAATTCACTATTGAAAACACACCAGCATCATTTGGTTTGCTTGTGTTGGGTTATAAACAGCAATTCTCTTTCATTGTGATGGTCACATGGTTCACGTGATGGCTGGTGAATGATATCAGGACATAGATTGACAAAGGGCACTTGTGATGTAGAACCCAGAGAAGAACGACATCTCTACCCCACAGTGGTAAGTCTTACAGGATAAAACACATGGCCTCACCCAGTTGGTAGAGAAACCACCTTAACTCCAGTTTTCACTTTGGGAAATATTACAAGGTTCCCCTTTTTTACACACCATTTGTTATATTTCTGAGATGAGGTATTATGTACATTATTTACATTATTCGGACTATTGTCTTCATCTTTGTCGCCATATTTATTACAAGGACACATGGCACAGTGGATAAAGGCGTTGGTTACATCCAGTGACAGGACCCAAAGAGTGTGAGTTCAATACCGGGTTAAGGCAGTGGAGAACTTTTAGAGGGAAAAATTAACAGGAGATAACTGATAACTGACATCCATTAAACATGGCACATGGAACTAGAACAGTCTACCCCAGTGAGCAAAATAAAGGGTTCAGTTCAACATTCCAACCACATGAAGAAGGTCGGAGCATACAACGTCCGAAACGTTGTAATAAATATGGCGCCAAAGATGAGGACAATAGTTCAATAATGTACACCATTTGTTGTTGCATATATGTTATAATTTCTCTGTGTGGGACATGTGTATGTGTATATATATATATAATTTTGTGCATGACGTAGCATTATAAAACTCTGAGAACTAAGAATGTTATATCCATGAAACATAGGTGTTGTTATGCTTGTATCTCGAAGCTACACAAGGAGACTACAGAAATAAACAAACAAAATGTAATTTTTGATTGATCTCGCAGGTCATTATTAAAAGAAGAAATGAAAAGATTCAAAATTGATAAGGTTTTCCATATCATTGAAGCAGGCATTAAATACATGACTGTTATCACTTCCTCTATCTTCCCTTTCTATTTTTTTTCTTATTTGTGCCTCCATTTTTTTCACTAAAATCAATCAGCATCTCTGATATATCTTTTCTTACATCTTTCCTCGCAATCAAAAAGGAATGGCCCATTATTAATCTGATGTAATGGTAGGGCATGAAAAATAGGTACTCACCACAAAACTTGATTTTATATCTTTATTTCTTGCAACTTATATATATAAAGCTTCAACATACCCCAGAGTCAGGTGAGCCAGAAGTAAACAAAAGGGTTAAGAATTTACTGTTTCAAAACGTCTATACTAAGAATTTCTGGGCAGAGGACCAGTAGGCTATTACAGAGCATAACTTACTTACAATAGAGGATTGATTTTTATGGATTATCAACACTTTTTAGGTTATTTAAAGCCCAAACCTACTTAACAGCATTGCTTAACTTAGTGTCAAATTATACGGAAAACACAAACAAAGGAACAAACAGAATAAGAAGATAATAAATTGAACAGGGGTTGGGGTAGAAAACAATGGGGACATTTTTAAACACAATGGTTAACAAAACAATATTAAGAATATTGGGAGATTTTTTAAAATTTCACCCAAGCAAGGCAATAAAACCACTAAGATGCCATGAGTTATTGAGAGTGAAAGAATATGAGAAAAATAAACATTATTAAGGAGAGAGAACAATAAAAGAACAGGTATTATGAAGATAGAAGATAACGACTGGCATTGCATTTCATTTTTTGAAGAATAAAGATGTCTGGAAGAGAGTTCCACAAGTGAGAAGTGCGAGAGAAGAAACTGTTAGAATAGAACTTACAGTTACCTCTAGCCAATTCAACTGTAAAATGATCAGACCATGCCACCAATCTAGTACTGTGCTTAAATTCATAAAGTCTAGGTACCATAGAGGGAAGGTCATCAGAACAATTACCATGAAAACATTTATAAAAATGGCACAGGGAAGCTACATAACAACAGTGAGAAACTGACTGAAGCTGAAATGCCAGGTCAGTACCAATAACATTGCAGATTCTTAATTGCAGTTTAATAAAAATCTCTAAATATATAGCAGGAGCACAAGACCAGATATGCCAGCAATATTCAATGCATGGACAAATGGTAGACCTATAAATGTGTAAGATAGATTTTGGCAAACTATCTCAATATTTGTTTCATTTTATTATAATTTTCTTTTGATAAATGATTTAATTTTTAAATGAGAGCTTTTCATGTATATGTATATGTGGGTATGAACACACACACACACACGTGTATGTGTTAGTGCGTAAGTGTTCTTTCTGTTCATTTTTTTCGGTATTTTTTCTCTTGGTCAATTTCTTGTACTAACATGTTTCCACAAAAAAATAAAATAAAATAAAAATAATCCAATACAATTAGAGAAATACAATGATAATTGTCAATAAAATATTTATACCCATCTCCTCTCATAATGTTTTCACAAATTTGCAAACAAGAGGATAAAAACTTCAAACAATTTATAAAGAAATTAAAAAATTGTCTATTTTTTCATGATGATTCCATGACAAATATTTTATTACCCTTTTTTATTTTTATTTAATGTTAAGGAGGATTACTCAAAATAATATTGACCTAAATAGGTTTAACTTGTTAGTCACTAAATTTCCAAGCCATTTACATTTACAAAACATCAACAACTCAAGTCAGTATAACTGAAAAGAAAGTCTGTGTTTCAATTTTTATTACGGAATGATTAAAAAAAAATAGTTTACCATATAGTGAATGAAATATAAGGATGCAGCTTTTTAGAAGAGGGAAATTGTGTGTTAATGCACATCATGTTGCTTAACCATGGCTAGGTCTTTTACTAGAGGTTTGTGTGATATTGGAGGGGGGGCTTTAAGTCAGGTGGGGCTGCAAGTAAGAAATTGCACATTTGTTATGATTATTTTCATAGGGGTGAGGGGATTGTCTAAGTGGCAGCCCCTCCTAGACCTGGCCACAGCTCTTCAAGGGTAATTTACTCTTGTTTAGTTAAGATTCATTAACAGATTTGAAGTGACAGAAATGTGGTTCTACAGAAGGATGCTGAGAATACTATGGACTGAGCAATGATGAAGTTTTAGAGAGAATGAAAACAAAAAGGAAACATACTAACATCAGGAAGAGATAGTTGAAATTTCTAGTGCACATAATGTGGAAAGAGGACTTAGAAAATTTGATACTTACAGGACAGTTTGAAGGCAAGAGGGTCAGAGTAAAACAACTCATAACCTACCTAGTGAGCTTGACTAAATGGTGTAGCAGACCAGGGGTTTACGTGTTGTTAAATTAGGAACACGTGCGTTTATTACTGCTAGAAGGTCCACTACAAGAACATGGCAGACTCAGAGATTGAATCCACCATAAAGAAGTGTAATGAAAACAAACAAGACTGATATATATATATCAACAAATATATGTATTAAACAACAGAATTTACAATGGACATAGACATTAACATTTGTGTTTGTGTGCGGACGTAAAGAGTTTGTATTTTGGTGAATGTTCGTACGTACGTGTATGTGTGTTTCATGGTGTTTTCCCACATGTGGGCAAAACGCAGATCTCTGCATGAGATCACATTTTGTAAATGTGTCCGCTGAAATACAAAGTAAAAAGAGAACGAGGCCAGAAATCACCCAGTATTTATAGTGTAGAGAGATCATGCCCTAGTGAACAATTAGGAAATTAAGGAGGAGTTAACTGTGACAATGGATGGGAGAACAAGGTTTACAACAAAATTTATTAAGAGCTACAAAAGTCAGGAAATTGTGGATAGCCATGAACACTTACATCCTGAAGGGTCATGGCACATGGAAGAAGAAAAAGAATTCCTTGAAATTCCATTTGAGAAAAGTTCAAGTAGACAATAATAAGTATATATCATACAAAATATATTCTTTTTATAAAAGGCTCACATTCTTCTGTATGAAGATCGGTGTGTTTTTTTTTTATTTGAGTGTTGGTAGAATTCATTTCTTTATTTGACATGCACAAAACTGAGAAATAAAATCTGAAACTGTAATAACAGGTGAATTGAGGTCTTTTATAAATAGTTTGAATGCTTCACATCTGAATTTAAACTAACCTTTACTTGATGATAATGCTTTATTTACTGGAGAATTGGGGGGATAAAACCATGTTCAAATCTGATGATGAAAATCTTTGGAGCTGATATTTAGTGATAGTCTTGATAGGTTCATACCCATGCATAATCAGAAATGTTTAGAACAACATTTATCTTTAGGCAGGAAAAATATTGACCAGTTACAAAAAAACATATAATCAGTTGTATTACAATAACATGCTAACCTAACTAGAAATCTATTTCATAATATAAAACACAACATGACTTTATATATTTATCAGTCACACAGCTGGAGTTCCCTACCATAAGCATTACTTAACGCCAATAAGCAAACATAATTCATGCTACCATAACTACGGAATATCTTATTACTAAGTTGGTGGTGGGAGGTCGGGTTGCTCACACACTTTTTATTTCAGCTTTGCTTTCTTTGGATAATTTTGTTTTTTTTTTGTTTGGTTGATTCATTTTCTATGGTTTGTCAACCCTTTTCAGGTTATTTAAAAGCACTAAATATTTTTAGATTGTAAGAATTTTTTTTAGGGGGGGGAGATAATAATCCCTCTTCAAGCTGCTTTGAATTCTGATTTATTCATTTTCTATGGTTTGATAAACCATAGAAAATGCATCAATCAGAATTTTTAGGTTATTTCAAAGCAGAAAATATTTTTAGATTGTAAGAATTTTTTTTTCAGATAATAATGGTTTAGTGATACAAGTCTTACTAATTAACCCATAGCTGAGGGGATAAGAGATGATTCATACCTTTCCCAAGGGTATTTGTGCATAGGTGAATATAACAAACCCAACGAGAATTGGAACCAGCAGGGATAGGGAATGAAACAAAATGATGAAAATGAATTATGACAACTATTTTTTTGCTTAGCAAAGTGGGGATTGAGTAATTCCCTTGACCCTCATCCCAACCCCACCAGTATAAATTTGGAATTTCCTTTATCTTGATGTATGTACCTGGTTCAGTAAAAATGGATGAATGACCATTTTCTGAAAACTAGTAGATAAAGAAGAGTTTCAACTGTCAGTACAATATCTGATATTTTAATGACACTTCCCAAAGTTATAGACAAAACAGAAAAGAATCCATCTTCCAATTGTCATGTATTAAGGTAGATCAGTAAGTCCATAGCCTGACATAAATATTATCTAAATTTTGATCTGAAATTTTCAATGTATAATGTTTAATTTATTTGATTAACTGAAGAGCATTAGGTTAGGTGCATTGATTCTTTTGTTTTTATTTTCGCCATTAGGCTCTAGACATTGATCTCCCACATCTACAAATCTTTCTGAAGCATGATAAAAAAATCTTCAGTTTAAATTTCAATCTTCCAATGAACATAAATCATATATGTGTGTAGAATGAGAGAGAAAGAGAAAGAGAGAAGGAGTTTAGACAAATGATTTTCAAAATTAGTCTGAAGATTGCATTGAAGCATGAAACTGACAGTCACTATGCAGTATTGACTCCTATGTCCTCACTGTATAATTTTTTTATATCTTTATCTGTAAATAATCTACCCTAGATATTAAACAATCTCTCCCCATAAATATAGCAAATATTAACTATGCCCAAACATATATGTGTGTGAGTATTTATATATATATATATATATATATATATATATATATATATTCAATTGTATGGATATTAATTTGTAACCTTGGGTATCATGCTTTTGTGATCATGAGACAAACTGGTTTATTTTTTAAAAAATAGATCTATTTATTTGTGTTTGATTATTTGTGTGTGGTGGAGGGAAGGGAATTATCTTCTGTGTTTATTTGGGATGACACTATGAATGAAAATGCATACACCTGTATGTCTGTGTGTCTATGTAAGTGAGAGTGTCATTCCAGACAAACACAGAAGATAATACCCTTCCATCTGCCACACACAAATAATCAAACACAAATAAGCATAAATAGATCTATTTTTAAAAAAATAAACCAGTTTGTCTAATGATCACAAACTCATATCCATACAACTGAATAAGTTAGCTCTGTCACAGATATTGAGCACTTTCCACTAAGTAGCATGCATATAAAATATATATGTGTGTGTGTATATATATATATATATATATATATATGTAAAAATTAAAAAAATGACTTTGAGGTCAACAGCCAGTGCCAACAGTCTTTTGATGCTTATACGCAATTGGATAGCCAGATGCCTGCATTTAAGCATCACACAGACTCTTGCCACTGGGTATTTGTCCACAATGCCCACTTTTATATTTAAATACACTCTATCCTTGATATTGAGCACTTTAACTCATAAAATTAATATACCTTAAAACTATATTTTATTTTATCTTATATATATATATATATATATATATATATATATATATATATATGGGCTCCTCAAGGTGGTGTAATGGTTAGCAAGCTCGTCTCACTAGAACGATTATGACTGAGTAGTGGGTTCATTCCTCAGTGGGTGCCTCTTACTTTCGGCCTTGTGCCACATCCAAGCTATGCTTCGAATATCACTATATATATATATATATATATATATATATAATCCATTAAAAATAACATTTAAAGAAATAAATTTAAATATATATATATATATATATATATATATATATTTATATATTATCCCCTTAAATATTATTTTTAGTCGATAACCATATATAAATAGGTAAACCGTTTCTTTTAAACAGTATATTTATTTTCATCTACCAATCTTATTAAATAGAACATCAACTCAAATATCCACTAAAAATAATGTTTAAAGTGAGAAAAAGTGTCTATTGGATTAATAAATAAAAATACATTACTTCTTTATATATATATATATATATATATATAGTCTTAAAGTGTGCTATATTTATAGGGTAAAGTGCTCAATATCAGATATAGAGCATGTGTAAATATAAAAGTGAACATAGAAGTCAACACTTAGAGGCGACAGTCTGTTTCATGCTAGTGCAATTGTCAGGCAACTAGTGCTGTTATTTTTCTCAGCTATTTATATATAAGGGTCAGTGGTGCATTGTGGGAAATCTATTTTGGCGGTTACTTTTACCGGAAGTTGCTTATTTGTTTATTTATTTATGTTAAATTATTTTGCTTGTTTTTTTTGTTTTGTTTTTTTTTATTTTTATTTTTTATCTTATATATTTATTTTTTGTTTTGATCCGTGTTTTTTATTGACGTCGTAAAAATTTGTTTATATAGCTTATTGTTGGTAGTCTATTATGGCGGTCATTTACCGGAAGTCATTTATTTGCTTATTTATTTGGGTCATATTGTTTTGCTTGTTTTTATTTATTTTTCATTTTTATTTTTTATCTTATATATTTGTTTATTTGTCATTGATTAAAGCTATTTGTTGAATTTTGGGGTTGAGTGTTGTGGCTATTGCCCTTGTTAAAAACAGCTACCAAAGTTTATCATTTATCTCAGATGGATAATTTTATTAACTTGAGAAACACTTGTTAAAACTTGAAAAATTAAATAAAATAACTAAAGAAGAAATATGAAATGTAATTTTAATATTCTCTTTTTTGTTAAGAAAACAAAATGCTGGAATACATTTGTTTAAATTTTATCCCATCAGTCCTACTCTTTTAAACTAAATGGCATTTCTAATTTCAAATTCAAATGAAAATATGAAAGAGGACCACTTCAACGAAAGTATAAAATTAGTCTGTGCACAAAATTAACAAGCATCAAATAAGGCATGCACCCTAATATACTATGGTATGGATTATCTCCCTATACAAGTATTCTGTAGTTAAGTAAGTCCTGTAGAAGACACTCCATTCTAAGTTGAATAAAGCTTCAGTTAAGTTACACCTGCATTCGTTTTCTCACTACATATACATACAGAAAATATAAATTTTAGATTATATTTTAACAATTTAAAATAGCCTCTCTTAGACTGTTTCAAGTAGTCATATGTCGGTCATTTTATTACATGAACTGATTTGCATCATATGCAAATATTTTATGTAACCACTTAACATACAAAAGAATAAAAATTTTTATAAATTTCTTGGCTTATTATTTGTAACATCTTTTATATTGCAGTTAAAAAAAAATATATACTTTTAGTTTAAGTGAAATAAATTTAACACAATTTCATGAAACTTAAATTTTTTTTCCCTTTTTGTTACATGTTTATTATTCTTATATCAAAGTTAAACCTGTTAATATTACAAACAATTTTTTTAGCTGGTTAAACCAGAATGAAAATATTTTCGTTTCTAATATTATAATGGAAAAAAGAAAAGAAAAAACAAAAAACACATAAAAAAATGCATCTAAGCTGCATGTTACTTTTAAAAAACAATTTGTTGAAGATTCCCAACCTGTTTTCCCACAGTTAAAACTGAGTAGAAATAAATAAAGCATATTTTGCATTCATCAAACAAATAGCACATTGCAAATATTTTAATTTTCATATTTAAAGAAAAATACTTATCTCTCTCTCTCTCTCTCTCTCTCTCTCTCTCTCTCTCTCTATATATATATATATATATATATATATATATATATATATATATATATATATATATAAATATAAAAGTGAACATAGAAGTCAACACTTAGAGGCGACAGTCTGTTTCATGCTAGTGCAATCGTCAGGCAACTAGTGCTGTTATTTGAAGGCATACAATTATGTTCAAATTATATTTAGTTGAAACCATAAAATTGTTAAAAATATTTAGATATCATCATTAAATAACCCATAGAGATGTTGATATGCCACTAAACAATATCCACCAACTAAACATGAAAGAACTTTCATGATATTATTCCATATAATATCCTCCAATATCTTAAAGATGTCAAACTGTATTCCAAAACATAACTTCAATAAAACTACAACATAAAACATGCATATTACCGCCTCTAGTAATTATTTCCAAACAAACATGTACTGTGTGTAACAGCAAAATTATCCAAATCATGTTACAGCATAATTGTCCATCCCACAAAATGTTTAACATCTAAAAAACAACTAAACTAATTGAGTTTCTTGTTTCCAGGTTTTCAGATAAGACATTTAGCCATCTTGACACCATTTGTTGTAAGAATCATTAATAAACCTTTGAGTTATTCAACTAAAAAGAGAACAGGTTAAAAGCATTTTGTGTCAACCCCACTGTCTTCCTGACTGAGCAGTGGTGAGAGGAAAAAGATCATTAAGGCCTTCAGTAATGGTACCAACATTCATATACTAGCTTCCATCTTCAAAGTTCATTCAAGAACCATCAAGAGAATAGTGAATAAGTTTTAAAAAAAGGAACAGTGGAGAGGAAAATTGGATCAGGAGGCCACAACAGGAAGAGGGATCATCATTTCAACTTAGAACTAAAGAGATCAAATAGAAAAAATCCAGCTCAATCCATAAGACGTTTGGCACATGAAAGATGAGTTTCAGCTATGACAGTTCAAAGAGCAGTGAAAAAAAAGACTTGAAAATGAAATCGTACATGAAATGTGTGAAAAGGGATAGTTTTGCTGTCACATGATTTGGACAATTTTGCTGTTACACCCAGTATATGCACAAAAGCTGAGTATCATCTACCATGTATTCAATTGTGAAATGTAGAATAGCATATATAGTATTTTTATTACTTCAAAGTGGCCAAGAAAATTAAATTTTGTTGTATAATGAAAATAAGGAGTTGGTATGCCATTAAATAAACAGATCATATCAAATCATTAAGAGTTAATGAATATATATATATATATATATATATATATATATATATATATATATATACATACACAGTTGAGCTGGCTAGATGTAACCATAAATTCTATGCTAACAGTTTCTTTTCTTGTACTTCTCATTTGTGGAACTCCCTTTCTGCTCCATGCTTTCCCGCCAACTTTAATCTGTAAAAATTTAAATGCAATATCAATCACTGTCAACTGTCCTCCTGATTACTCTTTTTTTCCGGCTTATTAATAATGCTTCTATTACTAATTCTTCTACACCAGTAACTGCTTTTATCTTAGTGACTTTGCTGCCTTGCTTGGAGTGAAATCCATATAAAAACAAACATATATATTTTTATCACTGAAGCATTAATTTTAGTGAATACCTATATTTAAGTATATATATATATTGTTGAGTCTTGACTCAATGTTGAATCTCGCCTAATGCATGGAATAATAATGCAACACAAAATGTACTTGGAACAAAGAATGTATTATAACAAGAAAGTGTACACAATAAGTACATATAGTATTTCTGTATATTTCTGGGAAGACGTTCCTGGAGAATGTGTTGACTAGTCGCAGTCGATCAGAGTCTCTAGTTGGATCTCGTGATTCCTTTTCTCCTCGTCTTCCGGTATCAACCATTATTTATATAGTTGGTAGTCACCTATGCAGATTAGGTGGATCCCACCACAACACCCCCCTCCCAAGCCTTGGAATCCTTTTGGATTTCAAACTGGCTTCTATATGGGATGATGATTATGGTTATTCCTTTGTAGATCCCCTTTGCATAGTTCATATATATATCTGTTTTTTTTTTCAATATCTTTTTCGTTTTGGATTCACGTCCAATGGGTCCGTGAACTTTCGTTTCCTACCGGATCTTCTCGGTTCATGAGCACTCTGCGGAGGTTCTACTTGAAACGTATCATACATTACCTCAATGGTATCTTCCTCCTCATCCGGTATACTCTCTTCATGCTCTAGCACGTAGCATTTTTTGAGTTGGTTCTGTTGCCTCTTATGAGTATTCTTCGGCCCTTTTATTATGTAAATCAGGTCACCGATTCTCTTATCCACTATGCCTCGCTCCCAGAACTCAATGTTGTTTCTATAGCACTTGAAAAAGACCTTCTCTCCGGGGGTGTATCTTTTTCTAGCTGTATACATAGTGTTCTCTATTCTATTTCTTCCTGGCAAAAGCTTGTCAAACACTGACTTAACTTTCCTAGCGAACATTAGTTCAGCTGGTGCCATGTTTGATGGTGTTCTCTGGTTAGGCGTGATTCTGTATACTTGTAGGAATTGCTGAAGCGCCTTTTCCGTTGGAACTCCTGAGGCTTTCTTCAGAGCGGGCTTTAACGTATCTACAAATCTTTCTGCGAGTCCATTGGATCTCGGATGATACGGCGTCGTCGTTATGTGGTTAATTTGATATAACTCACAAAATTCCTTAAATTCGTCAGAAGTGAATTGTGTACCATTGTCACTCACAATACACTCTGGCACACCGAACCATGCAAATAGTTCATGCAAAAAAGTTGTTGTGGTATTGGACGTAGGCTTTTTGCAGCGTAGTACTTCCGGCCATTTTGTAAAGCTATGTACCACTATTAAGTAGTAATAATCTTCTACTGGACCAGCGAAATCAATGTGTCATCTTTCCCACGGATGATCCGTCTTGGGCCATGGTTTGTGTACTATAGGTGGTGCCTTAGCTGCTAACGCACACCCTTTACATCGATGAGCCATGTTTTCGATATCCACATCCATTCCTTTCCAATATACAAAGCTTCGCATTAAGCTTTTTGTTCTATTAATCCTCGGGTGACCCATATGAAAGTCCCGTAGGATTCTTTTCTGCAACTTTTTTGGTACTACTACTCTCTCTACACTTGCGAAAGGCACGCTACGTTTCTTTTTAAATATAGGCATAGTATTTTCCTTTAATTCAAATTTAGATTCAAACTTGTTACATCTTCCAAGACCAGGTGTAAAGGTTTCCGGAAACTTTTTCTTTAATTCCTCTTTAATGTCCTGTCTTGTTTGCGTATTACTTTCTACTTTTCTGCAGAAAGAGTTTAACGGTTTATCCCACAATTCGAATGTTTCAATAAAATCTGTACCCAACAAGTTTTCTCCATTTCTCAGAATGAAAACTTTTATTTTTTTAACGATCCCATTCACTTTCATTGGAAGTACAACCTCGCCTTCGAAGTTAATTTGCTTTCCAGTTACCGTTCGAGCGAGTTTCGTTGACTTCATTATTGTAGGCCTTTTTAAAATTTTCCATGTTTTATCGTTCATTATTGTTAAATCTGACCCTGAATCGAGTTGAAATTTGATATTCTTTTTGAATATTTCAGTCGTCACATATTTCCTCAAATCTCTATCTGATTTGATATTCGAATTTGTTTGTCTAATTCGGCTCTTGAATTTTTTCATTTTACAACAAGATCCTTTGTGACCATTCTTTTGGCACACGAAACATTTCTTATTTCTATATGGGCAATTTACCTCCCAATGTCTTTCGTTACAACGTCTGCAATTATCTGGTGGGACTTTTTTATTTTCGTTCTTTTTATTTTCTTGTCTATTATTAAAGTACGCTGAATTTTTTCTCCAATTTTTCTCTACTGGATACTTTGACTGCTTTTTTATTTTTTTAATATAAGCAATACCAGCTTCTTCGATTTTTTGCGACTCTTTCTTTAAACTTACGGCCCGTTGACACTCCTCTGCTAACTTTTGCAGGGTAAGGCCTTGTTCAGATTCGAGTTTAGACAAAACTCGACGTCTTATTTCGGCACTCTTACTGGATACCAGTCCTTGAGCAAAAATTAAGCACTTGAATTCTTCAACCGTAATCTCTGCCAATCTGAAATTGTCACAATGTCTATTCACTATAGATGCATATGTTAAGTAATCCTGATCGTCGGATTTAGAGACATTCATGCATAACCATCGCTTATGCCAAAGCGACATATTTGCTCCAAACAGCTCTTTTAGCAATTTCACTGTTTCCGAGAATTCCAATTCAGTTGTTTTTCTCGGTAGAATAAAATCTACAAATTTGCTATGTTCTGCTGTACCTAGCTTTCTTAGTAATAGACTGACTTTTCTTGAATTCGACCAGTTTTCACAGTCTGTGTAGAAAATACCTTCATATCGTTTAAAGTACGCTTCAAACGTTTTTTCTTCGTCTGGCACATAGTTGAAAGTTTCCAGCGAATTAAATATGGTGTTATTAGAATATGAAGAATTTCCATCATTTGCCTGAAAGTTGTTTAATTTCTCCAGTATTAACTTTTGAATTTCCAAAAGTCTTTCATCTTGTTTTTCCTGATATTTCTGTTGTCTTTCCTCTTGTTTTTCCTGATATTTTTGCATCGCTATCAGTTGTTCTTGCTGTGCTATCTGTTGTTCTTGCTGACGTTGTTGACTCAACTGCTGGGATTTTAATAATTCAGATATGACTTTGGATAGTTCCTCCATTTTTAGCTGATAGTGTTCATGCAACAAGGAATATACTTTTAATTTGTGTATCCACTAATATCATATAAGCTGACCAAAAAAATTGAAACAACGTACGACTTTTTAATTTTATGACTTGCTTTTACATTCACGCCCGTGCTAATCAACTTTGGTATTTTTTTTTTTTTTTCGTGAACAGAGAGCGTCGGACTTTTTTTTTTTCTTTTTTTTTTCGACTTCTGTTCGCGTATTTCAATGACAACGTCTGATTTTCTTATCAGAGGTAATTCGTCACTATATTGTTGAACAAATAATTTAAAAAAATAATTTTTTAAAGTTTGTTACCTTTCAAAATCGACACGGTGTATTTGTGCTCCTTTTAATCCATGCATGTGTTTGTAGTCGGCCAATTTTTCTTTTTAGCGGGTGTCTCGGTGTAGATAATTTTTTAATTTAAAAATTACCGTTATTCGATTACGACACCTTTCCACTTTTTCTGAGTGAACGTTCCTTTATGCTTAGTCGTCTTTTAACGCGTTCTACATATCCAGAAGTTTAGAATCCTTCGTCGTTACGTTAACGTTGGACTTTTAATTAATATTTTTTTTTTTCAGCCTGGGTTCTTCAATGACTTGTCCCAATTGTTGAAAACTCTCACTATTAATTCTTTCTTCTTTCCTTATGGTTCGTTCTACTTCTTTGCCTTTGTTGAAACTTGGCGTATGGTTCGTTCTACTTTGTGGCCATTGTTGAAACTTGACGTATGGTTCGTTCTACTTCGTCGCCATTGTTGAGTCTTGACTCAATGTTGAATCTCGCCTAATGCATGGAATAATAATGCAACACAAAATGTACTTGGAACAAAGAATGTATTATAACAAGAAAGTGTACACAATAAGTACATATAGTATTTCTGTATATTTCTGGGAAGACGTTCCTGGAGAATGTGTTGACTAGTCGCAGTCGATCAGAGTCTCTAGTTGGATCTCGTGATTCCTTTTCTCCTCGTCTTCCGGTATCAACCATTATTTATATAGTTGGTAGTCACCTATGCAGATTAGGTGGATCCCACCACAACATATATATATATATATATATACACACAGATATGTGTGTGTATGTATATATATATATATATATATATATATATATATATATATATATACACAGATATGTGTGTGTATGTGGAGATAATGAAACAAAATGAAAAAGGCATTTAGACAATGCATTTCACCTCTTTATGGAAGGCACATTCAGATCAGAATGAAAGAGAAATCCAAGTGTCAGGAAAGGGCATTGTAATTTAAGAGGAAACGTAATAAATATCCTTATCTGGTGCTGCAGCTAGGCAGCATGCTTTCTTTACTTTTTCTTCTCTGTATTGAAGCCATCAATGTCTACTTGATTTGAAATTATATATGTATATATATATGTGTGTGTGTGTGAGTATATATATATATATATATATATATATATATATATATATATAAAATGAAGAGGTTATAATGGTTCCAACGAGAGAAAAGTGTGTATATTAAAAAGAAGAGAGGTACCGCAAACTTTTTGGTTCTAATGTGGATTTAAAAAAAAAAATCATCCTTTATTTTTCATAATTTTACAACACGTGTTTCTGGTCTTGCAACTCTCTTCAGGTAAAGGGTGGAGATTTCCACATATTATTAAAAATAATTAATTTTTTTTCTTCGTGTTTTTCAATGTTAAATATTCTTGATATGAGACATTCTCTGTTTTTGTGTCTTTCTTGAAATGGCAGTGAAGAGTTCTGAGCGAAGGGTCATAAAACAATTAAGGTTGGTTTGAGAAGTGATGAATTAGTTGTTGGTATCTTATCTTTTAATGTTTTAGTGACCCCTGTGTGTTCTTAGGTCTATTTTCATTTTTGTGTTTTCCTGTCAGCATGCATGTATATATGTGTGTGTATATTCCCCCTCAATACATACATTGTCTCACTACGAAGAATTAGTAAACACATTTGTACACATACACACATATATATATATTACACACACACACACACACCACACACAGGAGATTCCAAAGTTGTCTGGAGGCTGTGGTTGAAGCCAATGACAATTTTATTGAATAAATTTACTCTTTAGTATTTCAAGACATTTTTGTCTGATTTTGGTAAATATATCTGTTAAAATGAGATGCCAGTGTTATTTTAATTTTTGCATAATTTAGATGACAATTTATCCATCGCACCTTCTGTGTGTGTGATTGCGTGTGTGTGGATATATATATATATATATATATATATATATATATGGGAACATCAATCAGCTAAGTGACAAACCATTTATTTGTATTAATTAATGGAGAGGGAATATACGTATGCTGACAAAAACACAAAAAAATTGGAAATAGATCTAAGAACACACAGGGGTCATTAAAAGATAAGAATATAGATATCTTCCTCACCTTTTCTTGGACCAGTCTTAATTGTTTTATTACCCTTCATGCAGAATTTTTTCAATGCCAGCTCAAGAAAGACATTTGGGTCACTAACACACAAAAAAGAGAATGTCTAATATCGAAAATATTTAACACTGAAAAACATAAGAAAAATTAATTCCTTTTAATAATATGTGGAAATATCCACTCTTTGCCTGATGAATGTTGAAAGACCAGAAACCCGTGTAGCAAAATTATGGAAAATAAAGCATAATATATTTTTAAAAAAATCTACATTACAACCAAAAACGTGTGCAGTTTCTCTCTTCTTTTTATTATACACACTTTTCTCTTGTTGGAACTACTATAACCTCTTCCGTTTATATATATATATAAGTAATAAGTTTTTACAGGGTGGAGTTGCTAGCCCTATGCCCAACAGGTTTTGAATTCAGAATTTTCCTTCTCCTAGACTGGTTACCAACCTCAGCTATAGATTCTAGTCTGCACTACTACTTAACCCAGAACTGGAAGAAGAGATGGATTTATACCTTTCCCAAGGAGATTTGCAGGTAAGAACGGAATTTGAACTCTGCTCTCTGATTTCTCATTCTGAGCCACTATCCATTACACCACCCTGCACATCCCATGTTAATGTGTCTACATGTGTGTAATACAGCCAAATTTTTTTTGTTTTATCAGAATTAACATGGTATTTTTGCCTAATCTCTTTTCATTCATAATCAAGGATTGTAAGATATAGATTATCAGATATAGTAATAGCCCAGTTTTTGAAGATCTGTTTTCTAGCCAATACTTCCCTGCTGCACTCAAAGGGATAGGGTCAGACATGTTCCACTGAGACCTGTAATAATATGTTGATGGAATTAGGAAACTTTTATTCCTTCCCACATATATGTGCGGTTCCATATTAAAAAGGCCATGTGCTACTTAACATTAGAGTGGGATGATCCACCTGATACTTTTGTATGCTTAGTATATTTATCTTCTGGGTGTGGCCAGTATTGACCGAAATATTGGCAGCAAAAAAAACTAAACTATAAAGGCAGTGCTTAATAACAGTGATAACTAAAATATCAGAATGTGGCAATAGCAGCCAACCACAGACTACCTGCTCTATATCCTTAGTTTAATGAAACTCTTGAAATGTCAGTAGCATTAGAGTCAACACTAGATTAAAGAATGCAGGCTAATAAAAAGAAAAGCAGCTAGATAGATAAAGTTAATGCATGAAAAAGTAATAGATTTGCAAATAGATAAAAACACATCAAATCTGGAAAAAAAATAATTTAAAAATATAAAAAAAAAAAAAAATTCGGTGAAGGCCTCTTTGAATAAAAGAGCAGAATTGTAATAGATGCACCGAAATTGCTGGGGTTACTTTATATTGATAATCATTAACTACTGGAGACTGGGTGTATTTATGAAAAAAAAAAAAAAATCATAAAGGAAAATAGTGGCCATTACTGAGAATGGGCTGAAAATTGTTTCACATGCATTGCTGGATGCCAATCCCTTCTATTATGGGACAGAGATCAGCTCTGGAGATTCATTGAAATCTAACCATTTAACTTGACATTATCAGCAGCACGTTTTTAGTTAACCGTTTGTGACACTCAGTGAGAATTAATTTATTGGTTATCTCTGAGCTCTTATTCTGCTTCTGTTGTTATTTAACAACATTTGAAAGTGATTTATACACTTGTTTGCAAATGGTGAAGAAGGAATGTGGATTGTTTGTAAAATCTTTATTTAATGGCTTATAGTTTCAGTTGATTTTATCATGCAGTCCCAAGTTTATTGACAGATCATAAAAAAATGTCTATTTTCTCAAATGTAAAGCACTTTTAGGACATGGACACTGATGGCTCTCCAAAGAATCACTTTTTTTATTATCTGTCAGTTGCCATGCATTCTTGAGAAAGATAGTGGAGTGGTTTCCTGTTACCTTTTCTAGATTTTGAAATTCAGAGTTGTCTTCCTTTTTGACTGGTTCCTACCAAAGGCTAGAGAATCCAGTCTGCCCTGCTATTTAAGCCATAGTGTAAAAGTGAAATGTAACAGACTAGTCCAGAATTTGAACTGAGCTTGTCTATTCCACTTTCTGCACTGTTATCCATCACACTAACCTTTCTTCTGAACTTCAAAATATTGTAGAAGCCTGCTCAGGCGTACTTCTGATTCATCAACACCCACAAAGCCAAACTTTGATTTATACTACAACTATACTGAGTGAACTGTAGTAACAGTTTTTGGGGAGAGCACATAATCTGGCATTATTTACATTATTCGGAATATTGTCCTCATCTTTGTCGCCATATTTATTACAATGTTTCGGCTGTTGTACACTCCGGCTCATATTGCAACTATTGCAGTGTTATTATCACTTTTCTCTGGCACTCCTTATTACTGGTTCCCATACTGTATTCATTTCTATGCTTGGTCAGCTCAGGAGATTTTTGTGGCCTAACATATGTGCTGATTCCTTAAGTTTATGAATTTTCCAATAGTGTTCCTTGTCTATGATCTCAACCTGATCCCACAGAGCTCTGGTAAAAACATGCAATAACAGCAAAAATTGCAATATGAGCACTGGTAAAGAATGGTTGCTGAAGACATTAGGTTTACAATACCCAGAAATTCATACACAGTGGCACAGTGGATAAAGGCGTTGGTTAGATCCAGTGACAGGACCCAAAGAGTGTGAGTTCAGTACCCAGTTAAGGCAGTGGAGAACTTTCAGAGGAAAGATAACAGGAGATAACTGATAACTGACATCCATTAAACATAGCACGTGGAATTAGAACAGTCTACCCCAGTGAGCGAAATAAAGAGTTCAGTTTGACATTCCAACCACCTGAAGAAGGCTGGAGGGTACAACGGCCGAAATGATGTAATAAATATGGCGACAAAGATGAGGACAATAGTCCAAATAATGTAAATAATGTACATAATACCTCATCTCAGAAATATAGACCGATAATCTGGCATGTTTAATAATTGAACAATCCCTGAGTCACAATATAACATGATATTAGCACAACAACCAACAGCTTCCTGATCATTTTGATTGCCCAATTTCTTTTGCAAGACTTGGTTCAATCTGTGGTGTGGTTTACAGGTACTTCCAAATGGGGCCATATGCTGGTCAAAAGTCAAGTTCTTGACAAATCAACCATGTTCAGATCCAAATCCAGATCTCATGATTGGAATGCTAACATTCTAATTATTTGGCCATACACCCAACTAGGCTTTATATGTGCAGAAAATGAAATGATAGCAATTTATTTTCTCTCTACATGCATAATTAATATTTTTGTATGTGTTATTCTTTCTTGTATCCTTTTAAAGTAAGAAGAATATCTGAGAAATTCTCTACATAAAAGCCAAAAGTACCAAGGGTGATTCAAAACTGCATTACAATTTCCTTTTGATATTGGCATAAAATTCATTTTTATCTGTAATTTCTGTATATATATCTTTGGAATTACAAAATAAGCAAGATGTATATTTTCAAGTTTCTCAGCTTGTAATACATATTGATATGTCATGAATGAATGGTTTCAGAAAGAAAAAAAGGGTTCTTTGTGACCCATAAAGATATTGATGTATCATCAATTAATAAGAATTATTCAAATACCTGAACCAAAAACCTTGTTTTGCAAATTAATCTTAATGGAAACGATTAATAATTGATGGATATTTTTTTTTCTTTCCATCAACTAACCCAACCTATTGGGCAGGTAATCTTATGGTTGAAATTGGTGTTTTTTTTACAATTTTCCCCCATTTTCATCATGGTAGGAAATATTTGCATAAACGATTGTCAAATATTTCCCACCATTATTCTCTCTCTTCTCTTTGTCACTACCTACCATGCAGTTCTAAGACTTTTCATACTTTTTGTCTGGTTAACTGTTCTGAAAAATAGCCACTACCTGGCTTATGGAGATGAACACACTCATGAATAATATGCAAATAGACAATAAAGGAACAATTAAAAATGGGCAGAAAGACTGCATGCATAAATCAGAAAGTCAACAGTTTTTGATTGCATTGATTAGCAGTGGAACATTATTGCTTTTTCAACAAGGATTGATTGATTTGTTTATTTTATGGTTTATCAACCATTTATGGGTTATTTAAAGCCGAAACATATTTTGTATTGTAAGAACAATTTGTTTTTTTATCTGTCTATATTTCAATGATAACAGCAAAAATTGCAATATGAGCACTGGTAAAGAATGATTGCTGAAGACATTAGGTTTATAATACCCAGAAATTCATACACAGATGTCCTCAAGGACAGAGTAGATAAAGGTGTTAGTTAGATCCAGTGACAGCACCCAAAGAGTGTGAGTTCAATACCTGGTTAAGGTGGTGGAGAACTTGGAGAGGGCAATTAACAGGAGATAACTGATAACTGACATCCATTAGACATAGCATGTGGAACTATAACAGCCTACCTCAATGAGCGAAATAAAGTGTTCAGTTTGACATTCCAACCACCTGAAGAAGGTCGGAGCGTACAATGGTTGAAACAGTGACAAAGATGAGGACAATAGTCCGAATAATGTAATTTTTTTTTTGTGAGTGAATATTGCATTAAAACATTTTTTTGTGAATAACAATGATTTTTCTAGATACAAGTCCTAATATTTAATCCATAGCTGGGGGAGAGGATGGATTTATACCTTTCCCAAGGGTATTTGCATGTAAGCAAATGTAACAAACCTGACTTGAATTAAAACTCAGCTCGATTTCAAAAAGGAAGTTAAACATCAAACAGTAGTGTTGTCAGTTGATGAGTTAGAAGCCATTGTCAAAATGCAAGATAAATAACCTGGACAGAATTAATAAAGTTTGCAATGAAAAGAAAAAATGTCAAAAAAAAAGATGAAACAGCAACAAGCAAGTAAGCAAGCAATATAGTTAAAGTGAATCAAACAGGTAAGAAGGCAAAAGAATTCACAAACTATTACTAAACTTATTTTAGTCTGGCACAGTTCTCTAGAGAATTCAACAATGGTTATTCCATAGTGAGGCATCCAAAATGCTATTTACTAAACTTTGTTTGGAAATGGATGACAATAGTAAGACACTCTGTGAGAATCAAGTTCACTATATGAAAAATAATTTTATACCAACATTTTAAATGAGTTTAATTTCTGCATTTTTTAATTTATATCAATTACTACTGAAGCATGTACTGAAATTCTGAGTAGTTTTATGAGAGTTTTATAAAACTCTCAGTCCAACCAAGCCCTTCCCACAAAAATTCTGTTCAGATTTTGGGCATTTGTTACATTCACTTACATGCAAATATCTTTGGGAATAGTTTGAATCCATTCCCCTCAGCTATCAGTTAAATAGTAGAGTTGTTGTGGAGATATTTTGCAGTGGAGGCTTGTATTTGTACTAAAATCGGTCCTAAATAAGTTTGACGTACTAATCATTACGAACTTGATATAATAGGTATTACACAGAGTAATCTTGTTGTGGTCGCTGGCTACTTTCGTATTCGACTAACTGTCGACTACTGTCGTCCAACATCAACTGACCCCTGTTCCTCTTACTACTCCTACTTATATTAGGTGGGAGAGTCTAATAACTATAGAATAGGGTTTTTATTACTTATTTCGATGGTAACAAATTTTCTGGTTATTCCATCTTTTACCTCATTGGACTTTAATTTTCTTATTTTATTGTCTTCATTTTTTGACCTGCAATGTGTGCTTTTATGCCCCACTCTTTTACAATTGAAACATTTTTTATTCCTAAAATCACAATATCTGTACCAGTGTAGTTCATCACAAGTAAAACATGGCTTTGGGAGTTTTTGTTTATTTTTCTCTGGTATTTCACTTTTTGCTTGATAATCCGCAATTTTAGAATTCTTTTTGGTAGACTGACTTTCTTCTTTGTAGCGTATTTTCCTTACATGCGAAACGACAGACTGTTCTATCTTTTTTGAATCTTTCTTTATGCCAACATATCTTGTGCAGTCTTCTGCCAATTTCTGTACCGTAATACTTGGATCACTTTCCAATTTTACCAGTACTAATTTTCTCAACTCTGTGTCTCTTTCCGATACCAGCCCCTGAACAAACACCAAGCACTTAAAATTGTCTGCGCTTAACTCTGCCAGCTTGAATTCTTCATAATGTTTATTCACATTGGCTGCATATGTTATATAGTCTTGTTCATCATCTTTCATCAGATTCAAACATTTCCACCTCTTGTGGAACAGAGATGTCCTTTTACTAAATAATTCACTTAATATATTTACCGCCTCGGTAAATGTCAACTCGCTAGTTTTTTTCGGTAAAATGTAGTTTACCAATTTGTTATGCTCAGCAGTTCCTAATTGGTTTAAAAGAAGCCTAACCTTCTTTCCTTCAGACCACGAGTGGCAGTCCTCATTATACACGTCTGTATATTTTTTATAATACTCCGCAAAAGTTATCTCTTCATCTGAACTGTATGTGAATATTTCAATTGAATTCCATATTGTATTCTCTGGGAAAGAATAATTTTGTAGATTTTTCTCTTTCCTCTTCTCAGTTATTTCCAGAATTTTGTTTTGAAACTCCCTATGCATCTGTTCCATTTTTTGTTGGAATTGCATTTGTCTATTGAAAGTTTCCTCCTGTAGCTGCATCTGGAATGTTGTTTGTTGCTCTAATATTTTTGTCTGTTGTTCCGACTGGAACTTAAAGAATTCCCGGAATAGACTTTTGCATTCCTCCATCTTCGCAAAAAGTTTACACAATGTCTAAATACTGTAGAGGGGGGGGGTCCTACGAATTTGCAATTTGTTACCTATTTGAGCAAGCTGTATTATCGAGAAAAATATTTCTTTTCTCGACAGATTTTTCGTCACTAAGTTGATGTCTTGGCTTGTGACAAACTTTGCCAAGTTTTTTTTGTGTGAATCCGAGACTTTGTCGCTGAAGTTAGTGTGGTGAGCGAATTATTTCTTCCTCAGTATGAGTGCGAATCCTCATCGCCAAAGTTGTTGTGGAGTTATTTCGCAGTTGAGGCTTGTATTTGTACTAAAATCGGTCCTACATAAGTTCGACGTACCAAACGTTAGGAACTTGATATGATCGGTATTATGCAGAGTAATCTTGTTGTGGTCGCTGACTACTTTCGTATTCGACTAACTGTCGACTACTCCTACTTATATTAGGTGGGTGGGTCTCGTAACTATAGAATAGGTGTGTTTCACCATAACAAGAGTATAGGCTCTTCAGCCTTGGTTGGAAACTAGTCGAGGAAAAGGAAAAATTCTGGATTCTCAAATCCGGGTAGATGGAAAGCTTGTTAGTAATGATCATACTCATCTCATCAACAGTCATCATATGTATATATATATATATATATATATATATATATATGTGTGTGTGTGTGTGTGTGTGTGTATATATTCATTCAAATATGTTTCATTAAACATTTTGAAATGCATTTGACCAACATTTAATGCTATTTTGCATTTCTATCATTTCTGGTTAGCTCCCTTACATTGGGACGCTTGTTTTGAAAAAACACCATAGTTTAAAAAAATTATAACAGAGTGTGTTCACATGTGTTTCCAAAAATACCCATCACAAAGATCACAATTACAATAAGGATGATAATGATCTGAGGACGATCTTAGAGGAGATCAAAAGTATTTGGGTAAGAAAAAACTATGGCACCTTCCTTGATGAATTTCAACTTAGCATCAAGAAGCTGATTAGAGAACTAGAAAGGATTATTATAAAAATAGACATAGGTTTATATTATTTAATGAATCATGTTTGAATGAATATATGCTATATATATATATATATATATATATATATATATATATATATATATATATTTAAAGACATTTTTATGTTTAACATTCTTTTTATAGATACAAGTATTTAAGTAAATGCTCTGTTTATAATAAACAGTATTAAATAACATTTACCGGCTTGAATGTCCAAGAAATTTTCATAGAAAATATTCATCCTCCAACAGGATTCAAGCCTGTATCCTATACGGAACCGTCATATAGCCTGACGTGCCTTAACCAATTCGGCCACTGAGGATCATTCGGTTGGCAAGGTCGAATTTACTGCTTATAAATTTCAATCTTCCATGAATCTCTCATGTACATTCATAACTGCTCATGGTGTATCAAATGTAAACAAATGACGTCACACATTATGAAATGGACAAAATGCTTTTAAATAATTGTCGGACTTTGTCCATTTCATAATATATATATATATATATATATAGAGAGAGAGAGAGAGAGAGTCATCAGAATAAGAATTTTATTTCACAATAACTAAATCTACATTGGCAAGAAAATCATGATTCACATTGAGTGAGTTAGTGCTTGATTTTTCATTTAGCCTTATCATTAAAGAAATTTGAATTTAACTAATTTCAATTCAATTTTTAGTTGTTTTACTGTGTTTTCATTTTTACCATTCCATTGAACTGTCATCAAAGTTTACTCACACTCATTATATAAGCATCTGGTTCAAAGCCAAGAAAAGGGGTTTAAAAAATGTAACTATCTTTCATTGTCTATTATATTCAACAGTACATGCATAAATGAAGACTGTTGACCTAATTATATGCTATTCAAAATTTGTTATGTTTTTTAAATTTTTTCTCAAAATCAACCTGTGGAAACTTTTTTTTTGGAAAAAGAAAACTTATTTCTAGAGATCCCTTGCTTTTAAAATGATAGTGAAGCAACCCAATACAGAATTTGGAATATATAAATTATTTAATACTATTGTGGACATTAAATTACCTCGTATGCCAGTATGCCAACTAGGTGTCATTATATTTAGGATTATATAAGGAAGGCCCATAAAAACTCTAACTCTCGTTTTTTTGCTCTGGAGTGATTTCTTACTTCCCAGCAAACTGACTACATAATTTCAAATAAACCACGTGGACAACATGCACACACTACAGCTATATTGATAATTTGTTTTTTCTTTTTATGAGCTCTATCTGTATACATGTGAATATAATATTCTCTTCTTCTTTTGTGAGCTAAGTTTTTCATTGTATAAATATAATAAATTTGGAAATGTGTTAGTCAGATATAGAATCTGAACAAAAGTAGAGAGATGAAACAAAGTGGAAAACCTTTTTTCATTTCAACCAGAAGATGCCAATCTAACAAACAAACATTAACGGTTTTAATATATAAAAAAAGAAAATAACACAGATTTGTCCTTCATTCTAACCTGAAAATGCCTATCTAAATATCTAATGAAGGCATAACATGTAAAGAAAGCTTTTACACTTTGTCTCAGAAATATATATGTAAAATTCCTCCACATGCTGAATTGCTTTCTTTTCAAAATGTTGAATTCATTTCTTTTGAAACTTCTCGACCTTTTTGTCATGATTCTCAAACAACTGCATCCTTACAAAGTAGTACCTCCTACTACCAACTGGTAACCAATAGCAACTTTGTTCAATACAAATTTTAGCATTATTCACTATACTATCTCCAATAATAAAATTACTATCAATAATTAAATATACAACCCTAAAATTGTTTACTTTTCATAATTCAAATGTTTTCACTACAGTGTTTAAATTATTTGGGAGAATGAAAGGAAGACTGTATTTCTATCTTTACTAATATAACTACAAAACAGTATCTCAACATTTGAGATGAGGCTTCATTATGTTTTCTTTATTTACTCAATGTAATTTTTTCATATTTGTTGCTTTTATAACACAAACCAAACTTGAGAACTGGCTGGCTAAACTAAAATTTAGTCAATCAGTTCTCCAACTTTTTTCAGTATGATATTTTACACATTCATTATTTTTTATCTATTTACTATTATATGCCTCCCACTTCTTTAATGAACTGGATTAATATTGTAGGAATATTACTATTATTATAAATAAATAAAAATATAATCAAAATAATGAAAATTATAAATAAAATAAAATAAAAAAATAACATAAAAACATTGTATAAAATAAATTAAATAAAAAAAACTGTTCCTGACAGAAATATAGACATCCTACCAAAAGTTGTTAGATTCAACCTCTTCACCACAAACCTTGATATGAGCAATACGTGTCTGACTTTCTGTGATATTGCTTGTAATACTACGGAGTAAATTTCTCCCTTTTATCACATGAACCATAACACAATTCTAAACTTAAAAATACACACACCAATGAGCACAAAAATATAAATAAATTGTATGAAATTAACATACAATTTACCATGCTTTCCTGTTATTTGTGTACATTTTATTTCCTGTCAAGTATGTTTCATCTCTGCAAACGCAAGGCTAATTTCTGCTGCTATGATGTGAGTGAATCCCTCACAACATTTTAGTGACTGCCAACATGCATAAAAAAAAACAACCTATTCATCCACAATATTCATGATCAATGCTGCAATATTTTGTGAAAGATCTTAAGCTCAAAAAATTTAGTGATGCAATAGGAGGAATTTTCATGGGTATTTTATAGTTATTGGGTATGCAAAGAACTTATTCAATCATTATTTTAAGAATTATGATTGATCAGTAAATTCTAATAGGAAAACTGTGAAATTTTCACTGGTACTGCTGGTTTGATATAAATAAAAGTTTTAATAATGTCATAAAAAATTATGGAATGTTTCTTTTAGACTTTACTATTAATAGGTTTTCACATATTAATCATTAAAAATATTTTTACAGTTACATTTTATTATTTGCATGTTTATCAAATGATATCCAGCTTATTTGTGTTTTTTGTAAGCAGTGGCTTTTTTCTATGCATTTTGCCATGAAGACTGGGATAATTCAGATTTTGTCATACTGTTGATGTACGCACATTGAATTTGACATTAGCCAGGGAGCATTGGAAAATCGCAGAAGCTACAGCAGGATTCACGTGGGCTTGCCGAACTAGATGTCTACTTGCTCTTGCCACTTCTTGATTGCGGTACTGTCAGACCAAAGATTTTGCATTTTTTTTTTTTAAGCTTTTCACCCCAAGCAAGGCTGGAAACCACTAGCAAACAAGGGGTTACAGAAGATTTGGAGCGAGAGCAGATAGGAGTGTTAGAGGAAAGGATGTGGAGAAGGATAGTGGATAGATCAAGGCAAGGGGTTACAGAAGATTTGGAGCGAGAGCAGATAGGAGTGTTAGAGGAAAGGATGTGGAGAAGGATAGTGGGTAGATCAAGGCAACTGGAGATGTCGATTGACATTACATTTGAATAGTTGGAGATTATAGTTGTCAGGGAAACAGGAATAAGGAAGGGAGTTCCACAGGCGAGAGGTGCGAGATATGAAGCTATTGGAGTAGAAGAAATAATTTGTTGCACATTGGAGACATGTACTCCAAATCATTTTGACAGCTTTTTGTAGCTTTCTCCATCACTATAGGTTTTAACTATTAGATTTTTTCACGCAAAAACACAATGCACATGGCCTGATGATTGCATTTAGGATGAAACAGACTATCATCTCTGAGTGTTGACATCAATGTCTACTTTTATATTTTATATATATATATATATATATATATATATATATATATATATATAAAAACAACTGAAAAGTTGCAAATTAAAAAAAATTGAATGTTTTTTTTGTGAAAGTATTTATTTATATTTTTTTATATATATATATTTGATATTTCAGATCGGCCCTGATCTTTCATCAGAAATGGCTGTTTTCAGAAGTTTGTTTACATTAAGTAGCGTCCGTCGCGAGACGCGGACGTCATGTGATATGGAATGCAACTGTGTTTGAATATTTCTAACATAAATCTAACTGTAGTAATATTTTCGATGTAGTTTAAAAATCTTTTTAACTATATCTAACAAATATATATATATATATATATATATAGATAGATAGATAGATAGATAGATGATGTGTTTTATATGTGTGGGTTATTGTTCTTTAATTTCTGTAAAAAATATGTCACTTGAGTATTTTCTTTTGATTTTTTAGAACAGTTTAAGGGTTTCATTGTCTCTATCTGTTAGACCTCGTAGCATCATGTGGTAGAGGCAGAATAAGAGAAGAAGTAGTAGTCTATGATTCATCACTATGTCATGTTTAAATAAATGCTGTCAAAAATGTTCTTCAGCCCACAGGTATATAAACTTAGCAAAGCTTAGCACATATTTCACATAGCTGGCATCATATGACATATAAAATGTCATGGTGCCAGGAAGTTGGTATATATGTCAGTGTGGAAATGAACACTTGCTATAAACCAGAGGTTAGTAAGATTCTTTTTCTGGACAATCCTAATGAGTTCAGTCTTAGGATTGTGGATTTATTCCTGATTAAGCTTCACTTGAGAAAAGAAAATTTGGTAATGTTTAACCTTTGTGACTGAAAAAAAAAAAATCTGTCAAACAGTTATTGTCAATATTTATTGTTAATAAAAAAAACAATGATTAGAATTTTAATAAAATCCAAACATATGAAAATGGATTTATACATTTATTTTATTCTTGAGAATTGACAATAAAGATATTAAACACTATTTAGATTGAATAAAAAAATTGTTTTCATAGTTATTTATAAAATGGGGAATAATAAATCTTGCATTGTAGTAGGTTTGTATATTTTGATAATTTTGTAATTTTTTATAAATTTTTGAATAAAAAGATTTTTTTTCAAATTTATTTCTTTATAAAATTGTTAATTAAATCTTTATAAATGGTAAATAATACATATCACATTTTACTTGGTTCACATATTTTTATAATCTTGTAAATAAACACTGCTGAGGGAGTTCAAATTGTATACAGTAATAGCAGTGTTAAGGGAATAAAAGCCCTTTTGACACACTGTTTTCTCACAGTTCTTGCTTGTGGAACTTTCTTGCAGATTCTTGCTTTCAGTCAACTTTGATCCTCAAAATTTAAATGCAATGTCAATGATTATCTTCTGTCTTTTTAATTCCTGTTCTTTTATTGTTCTCTTTCTTTAATAATATTTTCTTTTTCTCATATTCCCTTACACTCTTGCATATTAGTGACTTTATTGCTGCTCTTTTTTGGAATTGGAAGCCGCAGATGGAGACTCCTTATAATCAGCGGATATTATCCTCAGTCAGAAATTTTTTCTTGGTCGATTAAAACGCTGTGTTTTCTGGCTCCATGGTAAACTAATTTAGTTTGCCACGTAAAATAGCATGTTACTTTAAATGTTTGACTTACAGTGTCAAATAATTTTCCTTAGATAGATTTAAATTATAACTTTTTAATTACTATCTGATTTTATTTAGGGAAGGGAAGAATGGATGGTGAGTTTTTTTGTATAAAGTGACTCTTTTTTAATTAGCTTTGGTAGAATTCTGAAGCTAAAATTTGTTTGTTATGACTTGAGAAAAGTTATAAATTTGTTTAAATATAACTTGAGAAATTATTAAAAGAAAAAATATCTATTCTGGATGTAGGTGATCACAGCTTTTTGCAAGTTCTTTTAGTATGTGTGAACTGTGATGATTTTATGAAAAATAGTATAGTGTTTTCTAACTACATTCTCCATGTTTCGGAATTTAGAATTTTTATTCCTTTAAAGAGTTTGTCACCTAAGACTAGAAGGCTGCCTACCCTGCTATTAAACCTGCAGCTGGGAGGAGAAAAGATGAATTCCTGCCTTTTCTAAGGGCATTAGTGCAAAGTGAACAATAGAGTAGGTCAGAATTTGAACTTGGCTTGCTGACTCCACTCTCTGAAAATGTAATCATTACATTACAAGCACACCACAATGTATTACAAATAATAAACATATAAATGTATTATATTTAATATATATATATATATATATATATATATGTGCATGCTAACACCTATCCTCCTCTCTTTATATACACACACACACACACACACAGGTTGATTGAAAAGTCACTCCCCATTTTAAAATACTTATAATTTATTTATTAACTATAATTTTTATAAGAAATGGATATGAGAGGAAAGTGTTTAGCATGAGGTTTTATTTAAAATTCAATATGGGCACCAGATTTTGCTACCAGCTTCTCGAGCTGCCTAGGAATCACATCAACTAATTTCACCAGGAATTCTTGTGGCATGGAAGACAACTTGCATTTGCCCTTTGGTTTGGTTTGTTTTGTTTTATGGCATATCAACCTCAATGGGTTATTTAATGCCAACAAGATTTTTATTGCTGGCAATATTTTTTCCAAAAATATATTGCTGGTAATAATGTATTGCTGGTAATAATTTTTCATAAAAAAATTATTGCTGGTATTAAAACCTATTTTTACACTTTCATAGTATTTTGACCCCAGTTTGGGGGTTAGCTATTTGCCCATAGCTGGGACTCTAACAGGTGCTACCACACTGAGCCAGGGTGGACCTGGGAACACCAGCAATTAAGAGGTGGTTCCACGCTCCTCAAAGCCTCCTGATTAGAGGCCTTGCTGTTGCATGTAGTTTATCGTCATACCCAGAACGTTTCAAGTTTTGGTTTGATATAGTAGACTTGCTCCGAAAGAAGAAATTCATAGGGTGTTAAATCAGAACTCCTGGCTGGCCACTCATACATAGAATAGGGAGTTATTTTTCAATCTCTCTCTCTCTCTCTCTCTCTTTCTCTCTCTCTCTCTCTATATATATATATATATATATATGTTCTTACTCTGTCCTGGCCTGGACATTGAGTTCTACCTGGATTCTATCCTCTTGGGAATACATATATATATATATATATATATATATATATATATATATATATATACTGACCACTAATATTATATATATATATATATATATATATATATATATATATATATATATTAATAATGTCACCCTAATAATAATTTCAGCTCTGATGTCATTATTATAATATACATACAATTGAATTGTATGTATTCAAAAAATAAATAAATAAAAGGGGTTTATCAACAAAATCTTTTCTACTTTACTGATAACATGCAGTTTTTGATAGTGACCAAGATGGTCAAATTTACTCAAACAAAAACATGAACTTTGGGTATGTAGTATCGTATGCAAATTAGATAGACAAGTATAAATAGAGAACAACTTACAAACATGGGAGGGCTATGCCTAGCAAACCCGGTTGCTATTCAAGATATGGAGAACTGTACTATGGCTACTACTACGCAGAGAGATATGCAAAACATAACAGGGTACTTTATCTAAAGTTTTGATTTGGATGTACAACTTATTCAAAAATTGGAATAAAAAATTTGAGGAGGGCAAGGTTACAAGATAGTTGCAGATTTTTTTCTAAAATTTTTAATAGTGCTATTTTGATGTATGGGTTAAGAGGAGTTGATAGCAAATAAAAAATTAAACAGACATAACTTGTCAAATGAATTTAACAAAACTTGTATAAACATGAGAGAAAGGGCAGACATATAAGTGTCATATCTTTTTCTATAATTATAGAGCAAATAACTCTCTAAATAGAATAATGATAGGTGTGTCTCTTTCAAAAGTTGTTTGTGACTTCGTTGGTCATATTAATGATTGAACCAACGAATGGTCCTATCATTTATATATTTCTCTTGTGTACCAAACATGATAATATTGTCAAATAAAAACAATATAGCCCTATTGTCATCAAATAGATACAATATTCATTAATATGCACTTCTGATATATTAATTATTTATAGCCTGGCACATTCTGTAAATTAGAAATGTTTGCAAATTATATATATAAAGGATGATAAAATGTACTTGAACTTAAAGCTGCCTTTTGTGACTTATAGTTTCATATGCAGGTAAGTGAACTTCACCAAACACGATCTTTAAGTGGTCAAGAAATATTTTTACATTGTTCACTTGACTGCATATGAAACTTAAAGTTGCAAAGGCAGGTGAAAGTTTATTTATACCTTGCTTTGTATCTTTCTATATTTTATATTGAGTACTGTTTTTTGTAACATCAACTTTTGCTGATTTTATATATATATATATATATATATATATATATATATATATATATATATACACAGATACATGGTGTCTATAAAGTCTCTTTACAATTTAAAAAATTTATTACAAAAGCAACTGATGTGATATCTTAATCAGATTTGTTCTATGTACTCTGTAGTTATGAAGGTTTTTAATCATTTGCATTTGTGTATTTCAGGTATCCTGTTGATGAAAGAGGTACTTTTAAATGAACCCCTAACATTTCTATACTAGTCGATTGGAAGGGATGGCCCAATTCCCTGGCCATCTCATTCACTAAATATCACTCCCCAGGACTTCTTTCTATGGGGTTATGTTAAAGATATCATGTATCGAATAAAGATACAAGATATCACTGATCTAAAGCAAAAGATCATTGATGCCATTGCCAATATTGATGAGGCTATATATATATATATATATATAGGGTGTCTATAAAGTCTCTTTACAAATTAAAAAATATATTACAAAGTCAACTGATGAGATATCTTAATTAGATTTGTTCTATGTACTCTGTAGTTAGCAAATTTTTTTAATCACATTGTATTTGTGTATTTCAGGTATCCTGTTGATGGAAGAGGCACTGTTAAATGAATAACTAATATTTCTATAATGGTGGATTGGAAGGGATGGTCCAATTCCCTGGCCACTTTGGTCACCGGATATCACTCCCCTGGATTTCTTTCTATATGGTTATGCTAAAGATATCGTGAATCGAACAAAGATACAGGATATCACTGATCTAAAGCAAAAGATCAGTGATGCCATTGCCAACATTGATGAGGCTATGCTACAGCGAACATGGCAATAAATTTAATCCCATTTTGATGTGCTTCATGCACTGAATGGTGCCCATATAGAGGTGTATTAAATTAGTTTAAAAAAACTTCAATATCTACTCCTCATTTGTAACAATTCCCACATATCTGTCTGTTCATTTGCTTCTGTAATAAATTTGTTAAATTGTAAAGAGACTTTATAGACACCATATATATATATATATATATATATATGAAGAAATATAGTTTTAAGTTGTGCTATATTTATGGGATAAAGTGCTCAATATCAGAGATAGAGCGTATGTAAATATAAATATAAAAGTGAACATTGAAGTCAACACTCAGAGCCGACAGACTGTTTCATGCTAGGCGCAATTGCCAGGCCGACAATTTCATCTAGCATGAAACAGCCTGTCACCTCTGAGTGTTGACTTCAATGTTCACTTTTATTTATATATATATATATATATATGTGTGTGTGTGTGTGTGTGTGTGAAAAAGACAAAAGAAAAGCTTGTCTTAACCAATGTGTTTTGTCCTCTGAGGGACTTTATCACGGAAAATGTAACTTACATTTTATAAATTTCAACTAAAATAGCACTGACTGCTCAGGCAATGAATGCCAAATGTTTCCTTATGAGGAAATGGCTAATATTACCATATGGCAGCATTGTGTCAGTTGGTAAACTTAGGATATTTTGACCAACTGACAAAAAGTGTGAGTTCATAAATCACTACAGGTAAGTTTACCTGGACTGAATGTGGCAGATACTGATTGAAGGAAGATAACAGATGAAATGGATAAAAATGAGCATAAAACAAAAGCTGATTAACATGCATCATTGCAGACTGTTATGATAGATAAGACAAGTTCCTTCTTTTACCAAATGATTGTGTAGATAAGTCAGAGCAGTAAAGAAAAAAAAGTATCTAGAAAACATTCTGTGTATGCAAATAGAACAGTTAAGCGTGTCAGAAAATTTCTTGTGGAATGTAGAAAAATAAAGCTTACAGAAGCCAAATCAAAAAAAGGAATTTTAGATAAACATACACAATATAATTAAGTATTTGTATAAACTAAATATTCGCCCAATCTATGCCACATTTAATTTTATCTGAATTAAGATAAAAATCAATCTACATATTTTAACCTAAATGCTAAATATACTCAATAATTGTGAGTTTTACTATTTAGATAAAATCCAAAGAAGAATCAGCAATATTATTGGTCCTGACCTGGTATCTTGGCTTCACTCACTTTCCCACTGCTGTAAAGTTGCTTCCCTGTGCCTTTTCTATAAATACTTTCATGGTAATTGTTTGCATGAGTTCTTCACTATGGTACATAAACTTCATGAATTTAAGCGTAGTACTAGATTAGCAACAAGGTCTCATTTATTTACAATTAAATTGGCTAGATGTAACTATAAGTTCTATGGTAAAAGTTTATTTTCTCGCACTTCTCCCTTGTGGAACACTCTTCCATTTACATGCTTTCTGGCCAAATTTGATCTTCAAAAATTTAAATACAATGTCAGTTGCTATCGACTGTCTTGCCGATTAGTCTTTCATTGTTCTCGTTCGTTAATAATCTTTTCTGTTCTCTAATTCTTTCACACTCAGTAGCCATTTGTGTCTTAGTGGATTTACTGCCCTATGGGGTGAATTTGATTAAAAAATAACATTACTTTGAAAATCAGAGATAGCTAAATGTCCAAGTTAAATCTTCCATTAAATTCTCATTTTATATAAGATTACATCAGCCATTGTCTTTCTGTATTGCATAATTTCAAAATCATTGTTGTAATACCAGATATGCATGTGCTTAATATTAAAGCTTTCCTGGCTGATACAAGAAATATAGCTCACCCCCACCCCACCCCCACCCCCAGTGCTTACTCTGTCAATGCAACTTTTACAAGGTTTCAAATCCATTGGCTAATGACCAACAAAAGTGCTTTTTAGAGCTACTTTTCCTGTAGTTTTAAAATTATTTCTGGATGCCAGTGAACATTTAAATATAAATTGTCCAATAGCTGAATACATTTGGCTTTTATAAGCCATTATCAGAGAGCTTTTGTTTGTTGATATGCCAATTTCATCTTTTTTCAAAGATTTTCACCAGAAACCAGGAAAATAATCTGAAATATTGAAAAAATAAACCAAAAGATCCTTAACAAAATACTTTAGTTGGTCTTTAACCAAACTTGTACAAATGAAAAATTTCTGCTTCATTATAACAGAACATGTACGCAAACACGTACATACACATACATACACATATATATATTTAAAATGAAAACCATTTTAAGGCAAAATGTAAGTTAGGTGAGGTGTGGAGACATCGGCTGATTATTTGCTTTGAATGTTTTTCCAGTTCAAAAAGTATTTCATATAAGATGTAAGTGATAACCAGCCAAGTGAGACATTTGCATTATTTTGCTTATTCAAAATATCTAAATATAAATAATTTGGGGCACAAATTGAATTAGGGACATAAACACTTCATTAAGACTTGTCACATGAAATAGAAATGGAATCTTTCAGTGTTTTCTTTGATCTTTAACTTTTGTTTTCAATATATTTGATTTGTATACTTTCTTGATATCATGGTACATTTTTCTATTGTCTGTTATAACACTCCCCAGCCGGAAGATGCATTGGAATAAGAAAAGATGCCTTTCAAAAACTAAGCAAAAGAGGAAAATTATACTGAAAAGAAAAATAAGAGTGCTCAACTGCTATGTAATATCAATCCTCTTCTATGGCAGTGAATGCTGGACAATTTCTTCATAGGTGAAGAGAGGTAACAGGGATATGGTTCTACAGAAAGATACTGAGATATTGAGAATAACATGGATGGAACATTCAAGCAATGAGGGTGTTTTGAGGAAGATGGAAATAAAAAGGACACATTTGCTTATGATCAGAAAGGGACAGTTAAAATTTCTGGGAAATAAATAAAATAATGAAGAAAGAAACCTTGGAAAACCTAACACTAACAGGATATACCAAAGACAAGAGAGGCAGAAGGAAACAGGGGGTGGTTTACCTAATGAGGTTGTAAATGGATAACAGAACCAGGTAGGATAGTAAGGGGTAAAACATTACTTAGTGCAACAAAAAATAGGAAGTTGTGGAGAACCATGATTGCCCACATCCTGAAGTGACACAGCACATGAAAGAATATATCATAATACAATCTTGTTTATTGTTTTGTAGTCATCATAAAGCAATAAATAACAAAAATAATGAATATTTTAATTTTAGCTTAGTCCAGGCACAAAGCAATCAGGGGTGGGCACTCAGTGAGAGTTTAATTCATTTTTAATCCCATGACAGATAAGCATTATTATATAGTAAACATCTGACTAAGTAAAATCAGATGGCACTCATTGAGGATCTAAAGCATTTCTCTGTAGAATCTGCTCTTGAATCTTTATATGTATTTAAAACAATATATGTGTGCATGTGTATATATTTGCATACAAAGTCACTTTCTCACAGACGTGATGTGGCTTCCCTCTGTCTTTTCTACAAATATTTTCATGGCAACTGCTCTGATGAGCTATTTTCACTGGTGTCCTGACTGCATGAATTTAAGCATGCTACTAAGTTGGCATCTTGGTCTGACCCTTTTACTGTCGCAACCGTTAAATGTAACCTCTTCTATTCCAACAACAACTTTCCTGACAGTAGAATTCCCTTCCTCTTATTTGCTTCCCTGACAACTATAATTTTCAAAAATTTAAATGTAATGTCAATTGACATCTTCTAATGATTTGATCCTCATTCTTCTTTCTGTCCTTTCCTCAATCCCCCCTATAACCAGTCTTTTCTCTTAATTTCACTCTCTGTAACCTCTTGTGTACTAGTGGCACTCTCACCTTGCTTGGGGTGAAATGTTTATAAAAAATATTTATATGCATAGAATTAAGTCTGTATATATGTGTGTGTATTCATTTGAGCGGAAAAGAATTGAGCATTCCAACAAAAAGTGTGCCATTCGGAAGAGAGAAATAGAATCTGTCCGAGAGCTATTTAGACACCAACACACTTGCTGTATCTGTGGAAAAGTTACCCTTTCAGTGACTAATTTAGCCAGTCATGTGAGATCACTCCAGAGAGGCCAGGTGCAAACTCCTGTGAATGCAACCCTACCAGAAAGACCTGCAGGTTACTTGTTTGTTCTGTGTTTTGTGACAAGGATTCTGAGTTTGTTGCGGGACTCAAGCATCACATGATTGTACACAGAGACAGGCAAGTTTCTAACATAGGTAACACAGACAAACTTTATGTTTGGCACATGTGTAAGAGAGGTTGTAAAAGTGAAGCTGGCCTTAAGAATCACTTATGGGACCATAACAGAGCATTAGCTCAAGAATAAATGATAAAATTCTGAATGAAAAGCACACAAAAAAGCTACCAAGTGAAGAGATGGTCTTCTTTTGCAAAGAAGTGACAATCATCATATGTGTATTTATGCATGATGGTGTAATGGATAGTGGTTTGGAATGAGAAATCAGAGAGCCGAGTTCAAATTCCAGTTGAGTTTGTTACATTCACTTACATGCCAATACCCTCGAGAAAGGTATGAATCCACATCTTCTCCACCCAACTATGGGTAAAGAGCATGACAGACTGGAACCTATAGACTTGGCTGGCAACCAGTCTAGAAGAAGGAAAAATTTGAATTCAAAGCCTGAGGAGAGTCATTTGGAGACCTTGTGGATTCTCTATATTCAATTCTTCTTCCAGAAAGTGTGATTGGTTCTGCACAGACCTTCACCAGTATGATCAAACTATATCATGTGTATCTGTCTGTTCAGTTCTAAGAACTGAGCAACTGAATCTGCATCTTGAAAATGATAGTAGAGTCCATTATTATGTGTGCATATATATAATGTGTGTTGTGCATATACTTATTATTGTTAAGCAGTCATTTCTAAGGTTAATTCAACCAACATCCTCCTGACATCAGTTTAAACTGACACCTTTTTTTTTCCATATATCTAAATTATAATTCTAAACCATAATTTTGGAAAGGGAAAATTTCACTGAAATGTCTATATATAAAATTCTGTGACTTCCGTTAGTCTGGCTGTCACACCCTCTAAAATAGCCATACATTGACCAATCAAAACCAAATTTTGGGGAGGAGTGCAAACAAGTAAGGGGTTACAAAGTACAGTTGGTTTTACTAGGGTACATAGCTTAGTACAATAAATTTTCATAAATCATTTAACATACAAAATACTCCCACTATTTTAAAAACAATTTAATGATTAAAATAACAAATACTTATTTAATAAAAATGCAATATTGTTTTATGCTTATCTTTTCTTTAAGTTTGTTTTTTATATATTTCATTTTGGTAAAATATAATGTACAGTAGTAGTAGCAGTGTAAATCTAAAACCCAGTAGGGAGAGTTTCAAATGGTCAGAGGAAGTGATAACTTCAACAATACGAAATACTGTAAGGATTTCAACACATATCAGCATGTTGCAAAAAAAATTCTAGTATTGGTAAATTTGCAAGTTTTCATCTGAACAAGAAAATAAGAACTTTGAGCAAATTTTTCTCTTTGGAATCTATCTTGCATATCTATAAGTCAACCATTCGTCCATGCTTAGAATATAGCTGTCATGTATGGTCCAGTGCCGCTACTAATTTCTTGGAGTTCATTAAGATCAGAAAAGAACCAAAGAAGTATCAACTTTGTTATTTGTCCAGATCTGGCAGCTTGGCTTTAGTCAGTTGCTCATGTAAGGTGCCTTTTTTATAAATATTTTCATGGTAATTATTCAGATAAGCTTTTTGCGATCATACCTAGACTGTATGAATTTAAGCACAATACTAAAATGGTGGTGAGAACTCATCAATTTACAGTTGAGCTAGCTAGATGTAACTTCTATGCTAACAGTTTCTTACCCCGCACTTCTGACCTGTGGAACTCCCTCCCAGCTCCATGCTTTCCAACAAAGTTTAATCTGCAAAAATTTAAATTCAATGTCAATCGCTATCTATTGTCCTCCTGATTGCTCTTTTCTTCTAATTCCTCCATGCCCTGTAGCCGCCTTGTGTACTAGTGGCTTTACTGCCTTGCTTAGGGGATACTGCTTAAAAAAAATGATAACAATATATAGAAAAAAGAAGGCATCAGTTTCAACTAAGAGCATAAGGATATGAGTTCAGAAATATATCTTTGTTAGAATATTAAATGATTCTGTTAATGTCTATAAATCTTGGTAATTTTAATAGAAGAGAAAAAAATTCTTAAATTGCTTATATATGTTTTACAGTTTGTCTTCTAACAAGGAAAAATAACAAGTTAAAATTACTCCTGATTTTCTGAGATGAGAAATTATTATTATTATTATTATTATTATTGTTATATATCAATTTATTGAATCTGGTGTCCTGAAGGCTGAAATGTTGTAACTATAACAACCAAGATGAGGATCCCAGTTCAAATCAATCAGTTCTAAGATTAAGATTAAACCAAATGTTATATTTCCTGACATATAACACATACAAATAATATGGCAAGGAATATTTTCACAGATGATTCATAGATATATGTAAGTTATATATATATATATATATATATATATATATATATATATATATATATATATATATATAATTATTATTCAAAAATTATAAAACCATCACTTGATAAGACACCAGAAGTGTTGAAACAAAATGGCTATTTTTGTTGTGATTTTATAACATATTTATGTCAAACATTTTAGAATAAATAATTATATTTGTTCTACTCTGTATTGAGCACTTTTTTAAGAATAATATTTGTTGGTTATTGGAATTTATTCCGTATATGCCAATCCTATACTTATACACACACACACACACACACACACACACACACACACATACATACATACATACATACATATATATATATATATATATACCAGATGGGAGGAAAGAAACTCCATATTGAACATTGCTTATAACTTTTGTTAATATAATCACATTTGTATGAAACAAACTATATTGTTATCCCTAAAGTGGTAGAATTTCATTGCTAATTTTTTATTTATTTCAGTAGCCCAGAATTGTACAATGCCTGACACTGTATGAATTTGCTTAGCCAGCATCCCGTTACAAAGTGTGGCAGTCCGTGTCACAAGTGCAGAGATGGTGGTGCAGTGTTCATGGCCCTCATGCTCCAGTAGATGCCAAAACCATCAGAAATTTTCATTCCAAGCTGATGAGTATGGGATCAGTGATATATACCTACAGGATTTTATTATTGCTGTTCATTTCTGCTTGAAGGCCTGTCAAAACTGTTTCATCAAAATAATTAATTTGATTTTGGATGGAAACTTGTTTTCTACTATAATTTATTTCTATGTGCTTTCTTAAAGTTAAATAAAATGTAAGATATTTATAAAGACTCATACAGTCTGACCTTGCATGAAAGGCAAAACTACAATGAATACAGCCATAAAAGAAAAACAAAACTGTAATAAAATCACTAACCAAGTTATTTTGAAATTTCTAGTTATTGTTCATGCTTGGCTGCAACAAAAAAATTGAGGTTTACACGCATTTTTGCAAAAATTATTAGTTTAATAATATTGAAATATGTTTTTACTAATACTTTTATCAAATAGATCTAGATGTAAATCTAGATGTAGATCTTCTTCTTCTTTTATGTGCCATGTACTTTGAGGATGTTGGCGATCATGGCTTTCCATAATTTCCTGTCCTTTGTTGTGCTTTAATAACCTTTGTCTTTTTGCTATCTCTCCTAAGCCTTGTCTTGCATCCATTTACTCAAGCTCACTAGGAAGGGTATGTGTTGTTTTCCTCTGCTCCCTTTGCCTTCACTATGTCCTGTGAGTATCAAATTTTCCAAGCTCTCTTTCTTCATTATGTGCCCTAGAAATTTCAACTAATTCTTTCTGATTTATAAGTATAAGTGTCCTTTTTGTTTCACCGTCTCTAAAACTTCATCATTGCTCAGATCCTTCCATAGAACCATATTTCTCTTACTTCAAGTGTCTTGTTCATCTGTGAGGAGATTTTCCAGCATTCACTACCTTATAGAAGGACTGATATTATGTAACAGTTCAGTACTTTTTCTTTGTTTTTAATGAAATTTTCCTGTTTCTTAATACTTTGCTTAAATTTTGGAAGGTAACTTTCACTATTTCAATGTGCATTTGGATTTCAGTTGACAGAAAATAAAATTATAACACCTTGAGGGTAGTAAATGTGGGAAAGTGATTTACCCAAGTGATCACTACTGAGTTGAAGTAGAGAGCTTTCAGCAAAACCACAAAGTGATGCTTCACCAACTTCCTTATGCCAATGTGCATGCTAGATGGGTAGTAGATATTCTAATAAAATTTTCAAAGTGTTAAACTAATGATAATATTATAAGACCCATACCAATGCACAATCTCTGAGTTTTAGATGGTGATTCATACTACAGGTTTAGTAAAGTGAAAGAATCCAGTGTCAGCAGGTATCATGCCATGGAGAGACACATGCTCATTTTGTTCAACATGGGTGGTATTGCAAGAGGGTCACTAGGCGGGTTGAATACCATTCAATCTCCCTGGTGATGGTGTTCAGTGATAAGGGCAGGTCCTTTTCTTTTTTAATCATTTCAGCAATAAAGCCACTAAAATTCAAGGTGTATGAAAGAATACAAGAAAAAGAAAAAGATTATCAGGGAGAGAGAAGAATAAAAGAAGAGGAATTAAGAATACAGAAGATAATAAATAGCAGTGCATTTAAATTTTTGAAGATCAATGTTAATTGAAACGCAAGGAGTTGAAAGAATGTCCCACAAATGAGAAGTACGAGAAAAGAAACTGTTAGCATAGAACTTCAATTTCAACCGTAAAATGATGAGACCTATCTGCCAATCTAGTACTGTGCTTAAATTTGTTGTCAAGGTATCAAAGAGTTAAGTTCATCAGAGCAATTACGATGAAAAGGCACAGACAGAGTTAGGTGTGTGCATATGTAAAATGCCAGTGAAGATTAAATACTGTGAGAAGAACTTGCTCATCACTATTTCATGGTAAGGTTTCCTCTCTTTGAATATTATTGAGCATAATTACAAAGGACAGAAATTACTGTTATAATACACACACACACATATATATATATATAGTGTATTTAGGCAGCAATCCCTCATTTATACATGTTTCATTAAAGATGACAGACAAGGTACTGTGAATTTTATTCAGTTCTTGTGTTCAAGCAAGTGTTTTCTTTTCTGGACACAGACTGTGTAGAAACTTTCCAAAAGTTCTGTAATTCTGAGCGCTTTTGGCTCTACTTTTAGCCATTATCAAGGATGATTTTATTTTGCTTTTTAACTGGATGTGTGTATGTGTCTAGAGTTATAGACATGTTTCAGTTTCTGAACACAGCACATTGTGGCCATGTTTGTAGTTAATATTACTGAGTGTTGGCTTTTTCTTTTTTATCATTAAAACATTCATTATTTTTAATCTTTTTTTACATGTGGATGAGGTTATAATAACCTCATCCACATGTAAAAAAAGATTGTATTTTCTGCCATGATGTTTCGGATGGAGTCTGTTAACTTTGTGCATGTGTTTAAATGGGTTCTGATATATATATATATATATATATATATGTGTGTGTGTGTCTAATAATAATACAAGTTTTATTCAAGATGACTGACAATGTACTGTGATTAAGGTTTTTATTCATTTTTTCTTGCATTCATCCAAGTATTTTCTTTTCTGGACATAAAGTGTGTAAAAACTGTCCAAATATTCTATATACCTAAGTACTTTCAGCCATTCTGTTAGCAATTATCAAGGATGTTTTTTTGTTTTTTTTTAACTGAATATGTAGAATATGTAGATTATTATATATGTGTATCTATAGTCATGGGGATATTTTTTTTTATTTTTCAAACATGTTGTTCATAGTTGTTATTATTGTCTGTTGGCTTTTTCTTTTTTCTTATTCATGCTTCCATAATTTTTAGCCCTTTTTACATGTGGATGAGGCTATTATGGTCATATTTTCCACAAGTATATTGTGGAAAGAGCTAATTTAGCATAGAAACCTACCAAACTCTGTTTGCAATAACTGACTTAATTTATTTTTTTTCTCTCAAACCAACAGATTAGTTTCTCAGTGGGAAAATTTATTTTTCACCCAACCAAGACAAAAAGTGACATTATCAGAGAAATGTGAAATTCTCTCTCTCTAAAAAAAAAAAACACATTAAATTTCTTCTGCATTTGTTTATTTTAAAAAATAATATAGTGTTCATTTGTATTTTTTTTTTTAAATGAAGCATTGGAAGGTCAATTGATAAAAATCACCTGAGGATAGTGTAAGGTTGAAACCAACGTAGAGGATTCAACTGACCTCCTGATTTTAAAAGTTAAAATCTCTGTATGTTATTTTTATTTTATTTTTTATCACACCTGTATTGAGCACTTTTTAATATTACTGTATCCTGGGCTGATTCAACTCTGACCATTGACTATATATATATATATATATATATATATATATATATATGGTGGACTCGCCTATCGTATTCAATATAAGAGGGTCAACCAACTCAGTTCCTAGGAACCGAGAGTCAGACACCAACATTTTGATTATGGTGGTGAAGGCTTTGTGCAGAACCAACCACACTTTTTAAAGGGCCGAATACAGAGACCTGGAGAACTATGTGCTACAAGGTTCCCAAACAAACCCCCACAGATTTTGAATTCAGAGTTGTCCTCCTAGACCAGTTGCCATCCAAGGCTATAGAACCCAGTCTGTCCAGCTATTTACCCATAGTTGGAGGGAAAAAAAGAGGATTAATACCTTTCCCAAAGGTATTAGCACATAAGTGAATGTAATGGGTTTGAACTCAGCTCTCCAAATTCCTCAATCCAAGCCGCTATCCACTACCCTACCATGCCTCATTTATATGTGTGTGTGTGTGTGTGTGTATATATATATATATATATATATATATATATATATATATATATATATATATATATATATAAAATAAATATATTTTTTTTATATATATAAAAATGTATGTATATGTAATAAATAGATGGATAAAATAAAAAGACTTTGGAAAGTTCATTCTGACATAAAACAACTTAATCGTAAAGTAGAAAAACTAAACAAACAAAATGTTGGCATTGTTCAATAAAACCTGCCTGAAAGAATTCTTACTGCATATATATAAATATATATATATATATATATATATATATATATGTATATTTGTGTGTGTGCATATATATATGTATATATATATATATATATATATATATATATATATATATATATATATATATAACATAAATTATTCATACGAATAACAATTAATGAAGCTAATTATGGCAAGAATTACCACATAATAGATATATATATATATATATATATATATATATATTCTTATATCCTGGACATTGAGTTCTACCTGGATTCTATCCTCTTGGTAATTTATATATATATATATATATATATATATATATATATTTGTGTGTATGTGTGTGTAAAAATCATCTGAGGATCTCTTCAAAGTGTAAAACTTTGAATATCAAGTTACATATTAATGCTGGACACAAGATGAAATTCAATGAAAACTTTAATAGTAAAAATAAATCTAACTAGGGAAAAATTTTCACTATAAATATTAATTATAATTGCATGATGCATTAAGCAACATTTCATTTAACTTGTTCACATATTGTACACCATCAGAAAGATATGAAATTATAAATGCAAAAGAAATTCCCCTTTTATTTATCAGTTAGATTACTCACTGTTTTAATTGATCTGTTTAAAGAATACAAACAGTGTGAGAAGAAACTATAAAGTTTCCATACCAGAAACTTTAAATAAACATCAAAGCATAATATTAAGTGAGAATTGCAAATTTCTTCTCTTGAATTACGATCGCGAATAATTCAAGCCGAGTGAAATAAGGGAGATAATTCTGGATAATACCAATTTAGTTATTTTTTTTTTTTTGAATGTGAAAAAAAGTAATCAAGCATTTTGTCTTTGCTGTCTGACTTTGTGTCAATAATGGTCAGTGTTATTGTTTAATATAGGTTTCCTTTGATGTCAAGAAGCATAAGAAAACCACCAAAAGATAGCTAATAATAATACTACTGGGAATATGCAAACTAGCAGCTACATTTTATATGAAGTCTGTCATCTAAGATATTAAATAGTGAATGATATTTCTACACTTGTTTTGTTTTTCCTGACAAAGTGCTACCCTTTTCAGTGTTAAGGACACTTGATACATATTCTGAGGAACTATACAAGTTGCCCTATTGTTTTCATAATCTGAATATTAGTAATACTAATATATGTTACACATCAGTTTCACAATTATTTTAGGATTTTTGATATTGGGTTACAACTTTTTCGTTCTCCTTTATCATCCAAACATTAATCATTACATCTATAGCTATATTTAAATAGTAAGTATCAGAAGGTTCCAGGCTCTTTTTTTAAAATTATTTTTAAACCTTCTCAATGGTTTCTGTGCTAAAAAAACAAACATTACTGATCGACTTTGAGGATGAATTAAAACCTGGGATATAGTAAATTTAAAATTTCCTGTTTTTTTGTGGGGCACCCTGTAGCAATAAAAGTAGTGAATGCTATGGACCCTACATTTTTGAGGGTCCCACATTAAATATTTTCAAGCTGTCTGGTAATATTGACATCTTACAATTTGGCAATGTTAATGTTCATATGTTTTTTTTTTACAGCTTATCAACCTTTTGAATGTTATTTTAAGTTTTTTTATGAGGTGAAGTTGCTAGCCACACATCCAACTGGTTTTTGGATTTAGACTGGTCTTCTCCATAAACAGGTTGCCAACCAAAGCTAAAAAGCCCAGTTTACCCTACTATTAACTCTTACCTTTTCAAGAGTTAGTGACAGAGTAATCGTGAATTCAATCCCTGGAGCAAGCACTGTGAAAACAAAGCAAGCAATAACTGAACAGTACTAAAAATAAGAACTAGATAGGCAGTGGAACAAGATGGGCAGTGGGTCAAGAACAGTCTATCCTCATAGATTAAATAAAAGTCTCAGTTTGGAATTCCTTTTAGGTTATCCAGATCAACATACACTTGATGAAGGTCAAAGGGCACAACAGCCAAAACATGATAACAACAAAGATGAGGACAATAGTTTCTTGATGTTGCTCAACTTCAGTGATTATACAAGAACCAGTATTTTGGCATGATATGGTCATAAGCATGTTTGATGCATGTGTGTGTTAAGGGGGGGGGATCATCTTTATTCATCTTTTGAGGTTATATGATATTGAGGCTATTAAATATACTTTTCATCTATTTTCTGAACATCATGTGGAAAATAAAATAGGGTTACATTGTACCTGTTACTTGTAAAATCCTTTGCCTGACGGTGTCACATTTACTATTTTTCTATATCACTGACAAGGATTTGGCCAAAACAGTGTGTAATAAAAAAGGGAAAAATTTAGATTCATGCCTGCCAATGGTGTGGAAGCAGTAAATAGTCTTGAGTGGAATTTAAACTTGATTTGTTGATGATATTGTAGAGGAGTTATAACTCTGAGTAAATAATTATAAACCCCCTAACATTTGTATATACAAAAGTACTCACAAATAAAAATGAGTAACAACAAGATGTGGAAACAACAAAACAAGTATTATTTATTATCTGATTGTTATGTAGTGTTGGAGATACGAGAGAAAGTAATACTGAGTAAATTGTGAGTTCGCAGTGAAATGTAGATCAAATATGGATCAGAATCTGACAAAATGATACGATAAAGTAAAGTGTATACAGTCTTTCACATATGTTTCTTTTTTTATAGATGTGTGTTGGAAAATTTAGTTGGAAAATACAATAAATGTCTTGGGTTTTCTTACCTCAAATTTTTGTTGAGTGCTAGGAAATAAGTGTTACTATTATGGTCTGAAAAAAGAAAAAAGAGCTGAAATTTTTGTTGATGCATGTGTTAACAACCTGTGTGAACTGCTTGTCTAATAGTGAGAATGTCACATGTTTGTGTGTGGAGAGGAGAAAAGTGGGGTTGATTTTCATTGGTTTAGAAAGAGTGAATTAATGATAATTATAATTGTTATAATTATATTATGATAATTATTTTCGACACTATAATTAATTTTTATTTATTTACTTTTTTATGAGTACAGTAACAGTATAATCAATTTTTTATTTATGCATTTCTTTATGGACACAGCAATATTTTCATAGTTAATAACCATTATGGCAACTCATATTTCCACCTTGCCTTTCATAAATTGCCTTGACTTACTCATGCAATATGAACTATGATTGTGAAAGAAAAGAACACATGTTCTTCAGGAAAGTCACTATATTTATATAATTTTATATTTTATAGTTGTTGTACTTTTAAAAATTCTGCCTTAATTATACCTGTAGAAAAATATTCTGAATAAAAAAAACTGATAATAAATATATTTTGTCATATCTTCACAACTGTTGTGTTGTCTAAGCTTTTCAAAGTTTACGCAGAAGGCAAGACATAGTCACAAAATTTCTCAAATAATTGAAACCACAAATTCTGTAATTTTTAATTTATATTTTATTCTTGTTAGTTTTATCTTTTTGAAAATCATCAGAAAAGTAATTTATTGTTTGGTGGATGGTTGAGTGGGTGGAAGGATGAATTATGAAAGTTTAACCTCATAAAAATATTCAACACCTACACAATAAAAAAAAATGAAAGTAAAAAGAAGAAAGAAAGTGTAAATCCAAAATTTTTATATTTCAGAAATGGTTGAGGTATTTTATAAATACTGTTTTCTTTTTTACAGTCCAGTTTCTTATGAAAACACTTTACATACAACAGAGAATAAACTAGATACAAGAAGATTTCTTAATGACTTCAACTTGAACTGTTATATCTGGCTGCTACCCAGACTATCACATAAATTCTCACTCTCTGCTACTCAAACTGACTGGCTACTTGATATGTTTTCCTTTTATTTATATCTCATGCATTTAAAAAAAACATTTTTTGTTATTACAGTAAGGTTCACCATGTCCAAGGCCTGGAGGCCACTCAAGGTAGAGGGTTATTGTGGTTATATGGATAGGAGGGGAAGATAATGGTTAGCTCTAGAGTTGAATAGGTTAAGATTGTAGTAATCAGTGAAACATCTTCTTGGGAGTCTGTTCCACAGAGCAATGATTCCTAGGAAGAAGTTGTTTCTGTGAAACTTACTTCTTGCTCATTGAGTACAGAGGAAATATGAATGGTTTGCTACTATGTAAGTAACTTGGTACATCCTAGCCATGAAGGTTAGACTTGGCGGAACCAAGGAATATAGTTTGTCCAAGCACTTTCCATGGAAGTAACAATAGAGCAGTGAGAGGCTTGCCACACTACACCTGTGAGAGAATGTTGGAGTGTGGATTATAATTCTTCTCCATCAAGGACTCAGAGACACTTTTAAACTCTATCAAGACTGAAAAGTGAGGACTGAGCAGCCTTCACCTAAATATGGCAACAGTACTCCATTTTCAGCCTGATCCAGTTCTTGTAAAGGTAGAGGATAGCATGAGGAGTCAGGGAGCCAATCATTTTACTTACATCTCTAGCAATGGATTGCATGGACATAATATTAGACACAAAATGTGTGCAAATATTTAACAGAAAAATGCTCAGTGCTACTCTAAAGTATGTTAATTAGTATAAAATTTCTAATAACTTGATAGCTAAACATAATTAAAACTTTTCAGATCAATAATTTGATATATGCTTCAAATGTTGTGTAACTTTTAGCTTTCTACATAAATTATAAGTTAATTCAATTTTATTTTAAGTTACTATCCACTCAGTAGGGGCATTATGTCCTATTAACAATTTCCAACAAAAAGATGTTTTTACTTTGTCTGGAACTGATCAATTAATAAAATACAGGGTGTCCATAAAGTTCATGTGCACTTAAAAAATTTATAACTTTATTTGTATTTGCGATAGAAATAATCTGTAAAAAATGTTATAAAGTTTATTGTACCTAGTTTTAAGTATAGCTAAAATAACTAATGTGATTTCAGGCATTACTGTAAATTAGTTGGCAAATGTTTTCTGTGAACTGCAAAATCATATAACACTTTGTATTGCTAATGATGGAGGACATGTGGAAACTTAAATAAAATTTCAATAAAACCTTAAAAAATATAGATTTACTTCTTTCTAATCCTTTTTACAAATTGTTTCTATTGCAAATACAAATAAAGTTATAAATTTTTTAAAGTACATACAAACTTTATGGACACACATGGTATATTCTAATATATTGTTGTAAACTGTTTGTTTTGCAAAATCTTAATTTATACAGATTTTTTAATCTTTTCTTTGCAAAAATTACAAGTTTAATTTATAATCTGCAACCAAATTTCAGCATATCCTGAATCAGCTGATTTTGTCCATTCTCATATTCTTGTCAAATCCACAAAATACAGTGTTAATATAACTGGATTGTTGATATTATTGATGTGTTACTGCTTAGTTTGATAGGGTAAAAAAAAAAAACTGATACTAGTCACATTTGGTATACATATGGTATGGTTAGTTTTAAATCAATGATATCCAGTCCTTAGGCAAGTTTTACACTCCTAATATCTATCTCAACAATCTCTTTCTACATCTGTGAGATCCAAGAGTATGAAGATCTTTTTAACAGTGAGTAGTTAAAATATCATATGATGAAGTCAGCATCAGTTTATGTCTGCCTCACCAGAAGGATGATGAGATAACGAAATAAATGGAAAGAAAAAAATAAAGAAAAAGTTAGGGGGGAGGGAAAAAAGAGAGTGAGAAGAGTGGAGGAAATGTCACAGATGCCAATTTTATGAGTTCACCTAGAAAGAGAGAGAAAGAGAGAAGTTGAATCACAAGAGAGGAAATACAATCTTCACCTGAAGCTCTTCAGAAAGACTATCAGTCAGATGATGATATTACTACTACTACTACTAATAATAATAATGATGAGGATGATGATAGCAACAACAATGGAAGGAGGTGGGAGGTAGTGGGAGTTCTTATGTGGGAGATAGATAAGCATGTTCAGTGGTACCTATGTTTAAGCTAATATTGACATGATTCCAGCCAGGAAGAATGAGTTCTAAGCAAATTCCACTCCTAAAGAAATATGCAGATTGCACACTTTATTTAACAACTACACAACTCTCAGGTTGGTTTTTATTTTCATGCCTCTTGTCCTATTTATGTTTCAAATGAACTAATATTGTCTCTCATGAACAAAAAACCCAACAAAAAACAAAACAAGAAACTGTCCATTTAGACCAGAAATTAAGAATGCAAGACACCAGTCTTCATTTCAAACTTGTACTATGCTTGTCTCAGGAAATGCTCGTCATAACATGTTATTTCAAATACTGATAGGAAGCATTACCATTTTTTCATGAATTCTTTAGTGAATATGAATGCATATGATACAACAGTCTACAGGTGCACCTTCAAAAATCTACATGACCAGAACCTGGCAATGGATATCAGACCTAACGCCGCTGGCTCAAAGGAGAAAGGGCTGGCTTGTAAAATTCATTATGTCCAAGGATTGCCAAAGAACATACTCCAATCCTTAGTAAATATCAATGCAGATGATACAACAGTTTATAGATGTACCTTAAAAAATCTAGATGACCAAGACCTGGCAGCGGATCTCTCCTCTGACCTAAGCCTGGTGGCTCAATTGAAATGAACTGGCTTGTAAAATTCAATACATCCAAAACCAAACTTGTGACATTCCACCATTACCAAGCAGACTCTGAACACTTTTACCTATCATGATGGGTAGATGTTATCTCCCTTGCCTTGAATGTCTATTGGTACTCAAGCTCACTCCAAACCTAAAGTGGAATTCATATATACAATCTATTGCTAAAGATGCTGGAATAAAATGGTCAGTTCATTGTACTGCTCTAGTAAGTATCTGACTCCTCCTGCTATACTCTATCTTTACAAGAACCAAATCAGACCAAAAATGGAGTATTACTGCCATACCTGGACTTGAGCTGCCAAATCCTCACTTGACTGTGTTGACAGAGTTCAAAAATGTCTATCCAGCCTTGTGGACAATCAAATATTTTCCACACCTTCCAACTCCTTCCTCACAGAGGAAACGTTGCAAACCTTTCACTGTTCTATCAATATTTCCATGGCAAGAACACTTCAAGCTACATTCCTTGGTTCCACCAGCCCCCTGACCATTGCAGCTGGGACCCACCATGCCATGTAAACAAGGATGAATCATCCTCATTCCATTTGTATTCCATTATTAAGTAGTAAGCTCCACTTGGATAACTTCTTCCCAAGAACTGCTGCTTTGTGGAACAGACTCCCAGTGGGATGTTTTTCTGATCACTACAATCTTGACCTCTTCAAATCTAGGGTTAACTGTTATCTTTCTTACATAACCTCATGAACTGCACTTCTTGCCTTTTCTTATGCTCATACATTACACAATGACCTACATTGAGTGGCTCTTGGGTCTTGTAGTGCATGAACATTAGTGTATATATATATATAAAAAATTATTTACAGTAATATCTTCATTTTTGTTGCTTTTTAATATCTTTTGATTTTCTTCAAGTATATATTCCATCTGGTAATCTTTCAAAGTTTTAAAGAGGAGGATATTTGATGGCATATATGACACTTTATTCTTTATTAGAATTGCTCAAAATATATCTCCTTGGTCATATGATGTATCTGATAGGTATATTCTTACTCAGGTGACACTGACTACAAGTATTTGTACCTGGCATAAATCTATAATAGTTCTTGAGGACATGTCTTCTATGCCATCAATCATAGTATTGAATAAAAATACAACACATTCAATTACATTTAAATATTAACTATTACTTATATCTCATGTGTGGAGATAATATAAGTCAGAAAATGCATGCAAATATTTAATAGAAAAATGCTTGGAACTATTTTAAAGAGTATACAATTTCTTAATAACTAACCATTCTTAAAAGCCAACACTTTTCAGATTAATAATTTGATACAAGTTCTAAATAATAGGTTCTTCCATGAGATCCAAGATTACAAAAATAACCATCTAAAATAAACCAACAGTTTCTTTGATGGGGGTCTTCAGCTTGCTATATAATGATGATATTAAAGAGAATAAGGCAACAAGAAAGTTGAATATGATAAAAATAACAATGGATATAAAGATAAAAATAATAAATCATAATTATTCATATAACAGTATGTGTGGGTTGTGTAATAGATATCAATGTGGAAAGAGGAATGAGCAAGCCATGTTGAACTTCCAGGTTAGCATTCACTTTCACACAAGTGCTCTTTGGAAAGGTAGGAATCCATCTCTTTTTCCCCTCAGCTATGGTAGAATAGACTTGGCTGACAACCAGTCTATGAGAAGAAAAACTCTGCATTCCAAACTGTGGAGAAGCCAACAAGAAACCACTCCACTATTTTTCTCAAGAATTCATGGCAATTCACAGATAATAAAGAAAAAGAAGCTGTGGAGAGTCATGATTACCTACATCTTGAAGGAACAAGTCATTTAAAAAAAAAATTGATGAAGGAGGCATGGTGGAGTAATGGATAGTGGCTTGGATTGAGGAATTGGAGATCTGAGTTCATATTCCAGTCGAATCCATTACATTTACTTACATGCTAATACCCTTGAGAAAGATATGAATCCTCTTCTTCTCCCCCCAGCTATGTGTAAATAGCAGGACAGACCGGGTTCTATAGCCTTGGATGGCAACTGGTCTACTGCAGAAAGAAATGGCAACCTCCCGTGGGAAAAAATCTGCTTCAGTCATGTATCGAAAGATACATGATCACCTAAGTGTGTATCCCGCATGGCACATAACTGATGAGTCGATGATGTCTGATTAAACATTAGCCTACCAGATTCCTCAACCTCTTATATAAAACCCAGGAGATATTTGCTGGGGGACAAAGTGAGATGGAGAAGCTTTTATATGTTATCAAATTTCACAAATTAAGAGTTCAAGAATAAACTGGCTAAGTTATTTTTTAAATAAAAAGCACAAAGGAAATGAAGAAACTCATTGAAAATACTAATAAAACAATATTGTTTGATTATTATGAAAGATTTCAAGGAGCAATTGAGCAAACAGGAAACACTATTTGCAAATATTAGAATGCTTGTACATCAGTGATTGTTCTGAACTGGTCACATCTACTTAGACTTTAAAGATGTGTCACTTGTAAATAAACAGAACTCTTTGAGAGAGAATAGTGATTTTTTTTGTGGGTAGATAAATATCACATCAAGTTGCTGTGAGTAGCTTGAAAAATAATTATATTGAGAATGTTTCCAATTAGGGCCAGTACAAGGTTCTCATTCACCCCACAAATCTATGAGATGCCCCCCCCCCCCAATCTATGACATGGAGCCTCCCACTCTATACATTTCAATTTTCAGGAGGTAGTATTCATATAAGATACAAATTTTATTGTAACTTAATTATGTACAATAATGGATCATATGCAATATATGTGAACAATTCATCTAGTAAAATTGAAAATAAATACCATGTATCTAAATACAAATTAGAGACCTGTAATAATAAATCATTCCATCTTAAATAAATCAACAATGTTTGTGGCAATTTTTAACATCAACTTGAGATTCTTCTTCTTTAAAAGTTGAATAATTTTAACACATTATGGATAAAAAAATAATGAATTTTATAGAATGTTTCGAGACTTAGCCTGATGAAAACAAATTTGTGGATTTGGACTTATAAACGAAACCTAATGACATCAAAATCTGTAAAAAATGTTCATCCTTTAATAGACAGTTATGTTTAGTTTAATTTGTAGTGTACATAAATTTAGGTAGAATAAAGCGAATGCTGATAAGATAGTGAGTGTCACAAAGCACTGCCTGGGGCTTGGGCCCTCACCAGTTGGAGTGTTCGGTGAGTAGTATGCACCAGCCATGTCTCCAATAGTTGGAGGTGATTAATTAGCTTGTTCTGAAAATAATTGATCTTCTTTTTTTATGTTCTATGGCCCTTCAGAATGTGGGCAATCATGAGTCTCCACAACTTCCTATCCTTTGTAGCTCTCAGTAAGGTTTGTCTTTTCAATATCTCTCTCAATTCCTGCTCTGCCATCCATTAACCTGAAAGGTAGTGTACTCACTGCTTTCCTCTGTTCATTTTGCCTTCAATATGTCATGTGAGTGTCAAGTTCTCCAAGCTCTCTTTCCTCATTACGTATTTTTATGAGTTCAATTTCATTATACTTTAAAAGTACTGGCATGCTTTAATACACTCCATCAATGAATCATGTTTAAAAGAAAAACATACAAAGATGTTTTAGTTTTCCTGTTTTATGAAGACTGGATTCAAGGGAAGTAATGCAGATTATAGTTGAAGAGTATGAATAGAAAACAATTTGGATTTTATCATTGTTTGGTTTAAATCCTTTTCTTTATAAACATAAAGATAGAGACAAAATAGTTAATGAGTTGGACGAAGAGTCATTTATTGTTAATAAAAAGTTGAATTCTAGGATTAAGAGTTGCTTATTGGTGAGTGAAGATTTACTAATTTGCTTTAATTTTTAAAAGAATATATATATTTAAAGCAAGTATTAAAAAATCACTTCAATGTTTAATGCCAATGTTTCTCAACTTTTTCACTTCAGGGCGCATTTGTTGAATAACTAAAACTCTGGGGTGCACTTTAAACTTTAATAAGAAAAAATGTCCTGACATTTGAAAATAGGAAAATAATAGAGAAGCCCTATGAAATAAGCATTTATTTTTAAGACATTACATTGCTTGGTGTCTCTAACTTTTTAAAAATAGAATGTTTTTAAAATAAAGAAATAATTAATAAATTATTCTTCTGTTAAATTGGGGTGCAACGTACCTTTCAGGGTGCATTAGTGTGCCCAAGTGCACCATTTAAGAAATACTGGTTTATACTCTAAGACATGTGTAGACTGAGGTTAGTCTATGTTGAAACATATTCAAATTAAGAGATGGAAACAATGCTTTAAACAGATTAAAACAGTTTAATTTATGTTTCTAATTTCTTTATAAATTATTCAATATAATGAATATGAAAAAAAATGGTAAGAATAGCTGTTCTTTTATAAGTAAATATTTAGCATCCATTGACCAAACAACATTATTGTTGGTTAAAATTTATAAAATCTTTCTCTTAAAACAGTTTTTCAGGAAAATAGGTTTCTCAAGTTCACTATTATCATTCTTTCTAGTATTTATTTACAATAGTGTGAAAAGTTGACCTCTTGATTATGTCATTATTTTCTCTTTTAGTTTCATGTATTCTCCATTTTAGTTATTGCTGCTGTTAAAAGTGTTAAGGTGATATGATTTCTGTTATTTGGTAAAGTTCTTGGTTTGTGATTCTGTCGCAGCAGTCTACAAGAACTCACAAATGATAGTCCTCTTCAAGATCCACAGGATTCCTTTATTTGAATCCACTTTTAATCATTGATCTGCAAAAGCTATTGTATATAGCTGATAATTTACACATTTCTGCACGATTTGGATGCCATGCATGTCATCTATATGAGAGTTAAGATCTGACAAGGCCATTTCAGAAAATACTCAAATGTATAAAATTTTTAATATTTATACAAAATAATAATAATATGCATTAATATTTGATACATTCTTTTCTGGTATAATCTAGTTCCATGTAATTGTTTTTAAAATGACATCACTTTGGATTAATTTGAATCTCAGCATCCCAAAAAATGTCAGGATGTAGCCAAAAGAGTTTTGTCTATCACCTGAGTTCTTCATAATGAGAGATATATTTTTAATATTATAATAGATATTATAATGATATATCAGAGTGTGATCATTAAACACTAAAGAAAAAGCCAATGTAGTCAAGAGAGGAAAAATTCATCAATAAGGCAATTTGTGAATACTACTATTACATATGATAGGATGCCTGTTAGCCCAAGAGGACCCTGATTTTGTGGACACTTAGTTGAGGTGCTTTGAGGCAAGCGCTAGAACTAAGACGTTAAAAGACAATGAAACTAAAGGGGAAGAAAATGAGGTAATGGACATTTTTATGGTGAGGCAGTCAGAAAAATTTCAATAATGGCCCATCACCTGAAATTAGAAATCCTGTCAAATTATATTAAGGAAAATGTGAAAAGGGTTGGTTATAGCAGAATGAATAGATAGAATTTATTTCCATGAAATAAGAACCCAGTGAAGCAGTTATTAAATATCTACACTGACAAAGAGAGACTTGCTGGTATTGTGATTTTGAAAACCTTGGGAATGAACAACAGACTGTAGAAGGGGAATTGATACAGATGAAAACTATTCAAAGATTACATAAGGAAAAACATTGATACAAAATATGCTTAAGCAACTTCAATTAGGAAATATGTCTTTGAATGCTTTAGTGGAACTCATACAATGGTTGGAAATGATTGAGAAATTCAACAGGAAGATTTAGAAGTTACCAATACATGCTATTTAAAGGGATTAAAAGATAAATGCCAATATTGTGGATATATACACAAGAGAAAGAAAGAGATGTGTTTGGAAAGACATGTAGAAAAATAAGCACTGCCAAGCTGTATGCAGAGTAAAAAAAAAAAGACATTGAGAGTGTCAAACAGAAAAGACATTGAGGATGTCAAAAAGAAAAGACATTGAGGATGTCAAAAAGAAAAGACATTGAGAGTGTCAAACAGAAAAGACATTGAGAGTATAAAAAAAAAAAGACATTGAGAGTGTCAAACAGAAAAGACATTGAGGATGTCAAAAAGAAAAGACATTGAGTGTCAAAAAGAAAAGAGTGTCAAAAAGAAAAGAGTGTCAAAAAGAAAAGACATTGAGAGTGTCAAACAGAAGCATGAGATGAAAATGAGAGAAATATTTTTGTCAAAAGAAATAGAAAAAGACATTGAAAGTTAAAATAAATGTTGTAACCTAGGAAAAGGTTACTGAATAAGAATAAAATGACTACCACATATTCTACTGTTTTTATACAGATTGGGACATACCAATTGTAGTCCATAGGTATTGTTTAAACAATAACCAACATCAAATTAGATATGCAAAAAAGTCATAATAGATCTATAACAGAAAATAAGGGGGCTGTATACTAGTTCATGCAGATCAAATGAGATGCTGAGACGAAGACGTAGAAATGGATGAACAAATGTCAAAAGACATAAAGAACAATACTCATAATGAAAATAATGAGGATATGCTTACGTATATCAATGGATGCAGAAATAAAAATGAGTTGGACAAAAATCTAGATCACTAAAACAATGATGAAAGTTCTGACAAAGATCAATTGAAGAAAGAAAGTGTTGTAATGGAATGTCCCACACTCCCTATCGCCTATGTGGACTGACTATATCAGTGGCTATATATAGTGAGCACAGGATATTCCTGGGAGCTAGCCTCGGGAATTACTAGCCTGTTATCTGATTCACTGTCTTTCAGTAGTGTATTCTCTTTCTCTCTTTCTTTCATCTACTCATGGGCTGCTGTTCCTTCACTTGAGTACCACTTTTTTCTGTTTATAACCTCTTTAAGGATACAACAGAAAGAAAGAAGAGATAATAGTTGAGAAAGAAAGAAGAGATAGTTGGGAAAGAAAGAAAAAAAAGTAGAGATAATAGTTGAGAAAGAAAGAATGAATGAAAGGAAGAAAGAAGAGATGATAGTTGGGAAAGAAAGAAAGAAAGGATAAAGGAAGAAAGAAAACGAAAGAAAGAAGAGATGATAAAAGGGTATGAAGCAGATCAAGATCTCTAATAAACAGAAATATGATATGATCTATGGAAGGAGAGAGAGAAGTAGAGCAAGGAAATCCTAAAATGGAACAGAGTGTAAAAGAAGAAAAAAATCAAACAAGGGCATAAAACACTGCTGTTTCAGGATGATATAATGATATGTAAGTGTGTGGTCATTTGCATATAGACAAGAGACAGTCTATATAAACCAGAGTAATCATGAAAGATGAAGAATTTGTCTGTAGCAATTGCAAGTGACTAGTGAGTATCTCAAGATACTCAACAAAATTTAAAGAAGGGTCTGTAACGTTATTGGTCCTAACCTGGCATTTCGACTTCAGTCACTTTCCCACCTCTTCCGTCTGTCTTTTCTATAAATATTTTCATGGCAATTGTTGTAATGAAGCTCTCCTCCTTGGTACCTTGACCACATGAATTTAAGCATACTACTAGATTGAAAACTAAGACTCATCGGTTTACTGTTGAAATAGCTAGCTACTATTGGAAGGTCAGTAGTTCTCGTGTAAGTCTGAGTCATACTCAACAGATCTCAGCTAGTCTCTGTAGTCCGTTGACTTACAGATACTTATAGGCAGTTACTAACTATAGTGTAGTCACTCATGGAGGTGACAGGTTATTCCATTACATCAGTCCTATAGCCTTGGATAAAAACCAGCCTAGGAGAAGGATGACTCTGAATTTAAAAATGTCTGTAGTCCTGGCGAAGCATTTACCATGTAGTTAATGAAAGGAGTTTATAATGACTCTATGATCCTAATTGCAGTCAGTTGAAAAAAGAAATCTCTTTTCACCAAAATAAAGTACAATTATTTGTTTTTTCCAAATACTGCTGAAAGTACACACACAGATAAAGAACTGAGTAAACTTCCAAGACATTTATCAGGTTTCTCTAACATTTGGGTAATTTTTGCATCAACCTAGTATTTAAAAAGATTTTTTACATTTGGCATAAACCTTTCCTTTATAATTTTCCTTATTACACAGAATCATTTACTGCAGTCCTTTTGATTATTACAGAAGAATTCAAGGAAAGGAAATAGAGATTTATTTTCTCTACATTGGAATGCTAAGTAAACATTCCTAAAACTTCCCAGAAGAAAAAAAAAATCTTTTTGAATGATTGACAAGTTAAAGTGAGTCAGGATCACCACTGTGGCAATTTAACTCTGCCCTTAATGTTGAAACAAACATGGAGGGTAGATAGTGCTGACCTTCTATAGCAACCAAACAACCACAACACTCATGTAATTGCAGACAGCTTTTTGTTATTCAGTGGGTACCTGGGTCAAGTTTTGGGACCTTACCAATCTCACTTGTCTGCAGGCTGTTGTTCTTATTCCACAATGGTCTTTCCATTGAAATAGGGGTTAAGAGTTTATTACCTTCTGTGTTGAAAACAGAAATCAGCCAACAAACATTGTGAAAATTACCAGAGGCTTTTCTGCTTTTAAATGTTAATCTTTATATATACTGTCAGCTGAGGTCACTTTCTCTCACTCTCTCTCTCTCTGTGTGTATATATATATATATATATATATATATATATATATATATATATATATATATATATGATAAAAGAAGAACTGGTTCTCTGTATGTCATAGCTTATGGACACATAATATTGAACCCCATCCCCACCACGATCACCAAAATTAAGCATTGAGTTTGATCTGTACCTAGATGGGGGACTGCTTGGGAATACCAAGTGCCATAAGCTTGGATGCGCAGGTGGTTTGTGGTATTCATTTATGCACAAATACCCTTGGAGAGGTATGAACCCAGATCTTCTGGATTAATTAGTAAGACTTGTATCAACAATTATTATCATATTTGTAAGTGTATATATTTTTTTTAAATCGGTATCAACCCATGCAAGGCAGTAAACCCACTAAAACACAAGGAGTTACAGGGTGTGGAAGAATTAGGAGCAGAAACATTAATAACCAGCAGGAAGAGGAAAAGTAATCAGGAGGACAGTAGATAGTGATTGACATTGCATTTAAACTTCCGCAGATTAATGTTGACTGAAATGCATGGTGCTGGAAGGGAGTTCCACAAGCAAGAAAAGAAACTGATAGCATAGAACTTATGGTTACATCTAGCCAGCTCAACTGTAAATTGATGAGATCTTGCCACCAGTCTAGTATTGCTATGATGTTGCGATGTTCACCCAGCCAGCCTATTTGATGTTCAACCTCTGCATCTGACCATTGAATGAATTACTTCGTTCCAAGTCATGCCTTGTCCCACATTGTGTTTAATTTAGATCACAAGACTGGTAATGGTCCATTGTTGACAGGAATCGTTTAACTGGTCTGGTCCAGACAAAGTGAAGCCACAAGTCATAGGATAAATTGTAATAAAGAAAATGTTTTATATAATGTTTCTTGTACAGAGCTGGTGAATAGGATATCAGTTCTTCAGGTAGAAATATATGTTCTTCATGCAGGAATATATTTGTCATGAAAAGTTATTAGCTCCAATCATTAATTTTAATTAACATTCAAAATTTTCATCAATGAAGTTCCTCAACCCCTTCCACCTTCCCAATTGGACACTCACTAGTCACTCTTCCAATAGCCTCCTCTTGTGGAATTTTCACCGCTCCAGCAATTTACACCTTCCTCTCTTTTTTTTGACAAGTGATAAATAAAAAAAACAATTCTCCAATTTTACCTTCGTTTCCAGAACACCTTAAATTTTATCTCTCAGGGGACCAACTTTCTTGGCCAGCAGATAATTCCATAGCCTAGATTTTAAAAACAATAGTGTCTCCATTCCGGCTTTTCCACTGCCTCTCTCCATCCACCGTGGGTTTAAATTATCCAAATGGCTTTTTCATCTAGAGTCCCCAAAATAATAATAAAGCCATTTTACTCTCAACCAGCCCCACTTCTGACTTCAGAGGTCCACATATCTCTATTCTTCAATTGAAGAAGAAATAAAACAAACCCTCTGAATTTACTAAAATCTGGTGTCATCTCTGGGGATGCTTATTGATCTATCCTTTAACCTTTAAGGTGTCACATGTCTCTTGGTATAGCTATCGAGCTATCACTTAAACCCTGAAAGTCTCACATCTCTCTCAGCATAGCTATCAAGATATCCTTTAAACCCTTAAAATGTCACATTGTGCTTAAATTCATACAGTTTAGGTACCATAGTGAAGAGCTCATCCGAATAATTACCATGAAAGTATTTATAGAAAAGATATGGGGAGGCAACCTTACAGCTGTAGGAAAGTGATTGAAGACAAGCCACCAGATAAGGACCAATAATATTGCTGATTCTTCTTTGGATCTTATCAAGGAATTCAAGCAAGGTAAATAGCATAGACACTGGCCCATTTATGGCAGCAATATTGTAAGCATGGATGAATGCTAGACTTGTAGATATGTAAGATACTTTCTGGAGAGAAAAATTGTCTTGCATGACACAATGAATCAACTTTCTTAGCAGCTGACCTAGCAATGGGTTCAATAGAGTCTTTCCACTTCATGTCAGCTGAGAATGTAAGCCTCGGAAGGCACAAGGAGTCACTTTCCTGAAAGGTTAGCATCAGCCATGTTGGTGGAAGGCAACGAGGGGTATCTCAGATGATTAATGGAGAGGAGGTTAGTTTTGGAGGCATCTTTTGCCCCAGTTAACAATGGATTGGAGGTCGTTTTGAACATTGGCTGCCATGTTGTCTTTGTTGGACTGATCAGCCTTACTATCAATCTGCAATGTATATTGTGCCTGTGGCTGAGTGGTTAGAATATTAGCATTCTGGCCATGAGATCTAGGTTTGAAACTCACCACAGTTGATTTATCAAGGAGGTGGCATTCCATGTCATCTCTGGGTCCCAGTGCCATAGATGGTGTTAATGAAAAAGACAATTTCTTTTTCTTGTTTTTATTTGAAGATAGGGACAGACATGGCAGTTTGGATTCTAAGAGGCAGCAAGATGAATGAGGTCCCATGAATACATATTGCTCATTGGCTTAGCATCACTCCATGTGTGATCATAGTCTGTCTCTCAAATCTTTAAAATTCTTGTGGCCCCATGTTGAATTCATGCTATTTTGGACTTATATCTAAAGCCCAGACAAAAGAAATCAATCACTGTCAGAATACCATGCCCATGAGATATTCTGGCCTATCAGTGACCATTCTGAATCTGGCCTTCACATTCTGTAATACTTCTTGATGTTATCAGCCTGGAGAGACAATCGGAGCATACAGTTGAGAAATTATCGAAAACCATACCATAAGTTGACTCAAGCCTTCTGAGTGAGTGATTGGAGGCTGTCAATGTTTGTGCTAGCACAAAGTTACAAGTCATCATGAACAAGGGTTTGAGTATATTAGCCTTCTTAAAAAAACTGTTGATTGTGCCAGATTATGAGTTCTCTCCCAGAAACTGTAACTAAGGTCTGCTTAGCATTGTTACATTGTAAACCATAGGTTGGTTCTCTGAGAGTTGAACAAACACAAATGTGCCTAGCAGGCATCTTCAACAAGGAATGACTCACTGCCCTAGCAGATAAGTGTGATTGGAAACAAGTAGTTGGTCATTATATATATTATTCCAACTTTCATCAAACCTCTAATGATTACTTAGACATAGCCTCATTTGTTTCATGTGTTGACCTTCTGTGGCCACTGCGTATTTGCAGCTGAATTCTTCTGTCTATGTAAGATTGAGAAATCTTTTGCAACATTGTCTTCACCTTGAAGTAAGAGTGTTACTAAATTTGTATTTTTCAGTGGCAGATGAAGTGGCACAGGCTGGTTGCTATTTACAAATAAATCTTCATAGAACTCAAAATATTTCAGATGCAAAACATCACACGATGCTGCTGAAGCAGTCGTGATTGTTGAAAAGTTCTGCTGCAAACTGAGCCTACTTTCTGACATTAAGTGTTTGCTTAGCATGCAAACATTCACATCTTGTCTTGCATTTGCACTGATTTTATTGAAACCATTTTAACTAAACACATGATACACTTTCAAAAGGTTTCCAGAAATTAACAAAGCAAAAAAATAGGTAGTGTTTTATTCCATGAGTCAAAAATTAAAAACATTTTAGTCATTTTTAAAGTAATATCCAAAAAACAGATTTAGATAATCAATGATTCATAATCAAAATAATTTCTGTCTGAATTTCTCCAATGAAGAGTTATCATTATTTACATTCGGACTAATATCCTCTTTTTTGTTGTAATTATCACATTGTTTCACCCCTTATGAAATCTGGAATTCTTCTGACTGAACTTTATTTAATCTACAGAGATAGACTGTTCTTGTTCTGATGCCCATATCTAGAGAGGTTTTCTTCTTTTTTAGCTAGAACATAAGTAAACTCAGATACTTTTTTTTTTCAATGAATTGGAATTCTTTTAAAATCAGAAACAAATTCTATAAAATTAAAAAAACATTGTTGCAAAAATATTTTTAGAAAGATATTTAAAGCGATGTTTCATTTGATAGATTCATTTTCTACGGTTTATCAACCCTCTACAGGTTATTTAAAGTCAAAAAATATTTTTACATTGCAAGAATTTCTTTTTTTTTTTGAGATAATAATTATTTAGTGATACAAGTTTTACTAATTAACCCATAACTGGGACCCTAATAGGTGCTACCACCCCAGGTCAAGATGAACCTGAGAACAACAGCAATTAAGTGGTGGTTTCACACTCCTCAGACCTCTAATCTTCTGATCAGTGGCCTTGCTGACAGATGTAATTTATCATTATACCCAGGACTATACTGTTTTTTTAAAATCAGACTGATTCTTCTAGACATACTACAACCAAAGCTAATGAGCTCTGTCTACCTGGAATAGTTTGGCCAGGTCATCAGAACACAGAAACACTGCACCCACATCCTGGAGGGACACATTGATAGCAGGATTGATATATTTATTTTCTATGGCTTATCAACCTATTACAGTTTATAAAAAGTGAGAAAATATTTTTACATTGTAATAATTTTTTCTTTTTTTTTTTTGTTGAGATAATAATAGTTTAGTGAAAAAAGTCTTACTAATTAACTCATACCTGTGGGAGAAGAGGTGGATTCATACCTTTCCCAAGGGTATTTGTTCATAAGTGAATATAAAAAACCCAACTGGAATTGGAACTCAGCTTTCTGATTAATAATTACAAGCCATTAACCATTACACCATCTGCACATCCAACCTTACAAAACCTGGTATTCCTAAATGGCCATCCATCAAGGCAGTTTCATTTTACTGTAAAGAATCTATATTGCAATCAACCAATTCTATTTTCGTTTTTTGTATTACCATCAACTGATTGTTAAACATTAAGTACTTCTAAAAATCTATGAAAAGTATATCTACAAGTGTATGTGTATGTGCATATATATATATATATATATATATATATATATATATATATATATATATATATATATATGTATGTATATATATAAGCCTGAAGATTGCATTCAAGTATGAAACAACACTTGATGTTGAACTTAGTGTACACTCTTATTTATATATATATATATATATTAAAAAGAAGAGAGAAACTGCAAACGATTTTGGTTGTAATGTGGATTTAAAAAAAATATTATGTTTGATTTTTCTTAATTTTGCTACATGTGTTTCTGGTCTCGCGACTGTCATCAGGCAAAGAAAAGAAAGACATTTGGGTCACTAACACACAAAAAAGAGAATGTCTCATATTGAAAATATTTAACATCGAAAAACATTTTAAAAAATTAATTATTTTTAATAATATGTGTAAATCTCCACACTTTGTCTGATGAAGGTCGCGAGACTGGAAATGTGTGTAGCCAAGTTATGGAAAATAAAGCATAATATTTTTTTTTAAATCCACATTACAACCAAAAACGTTTGCGGTTTCTCTCTTCTTTTTAATATACACACTTTTCTCTCGTTGGAACTACTATAACCTCTTCCTTTTATTTATATATATATATATATGTATGTATATATATATATATATATATATATGTATATATATATAACAACCAACAATATAAAGAGGCATCAATAAGATCAAGAAATCTGATAAGATAATTATCCCATGAGGTAAGACTGGTAACCACTGTTACATTGCTGCAGAATTATAACACAAAGCCATCACGACAGAAGTATGTAAATTCTATAAAAAAAGTGAATTACAACTGGAAAATGGTATTAACCATGATGCCAAAGCTATAGCAACTGAACTTAAAATAGATGCTAGAATCCCTAAACTTTACAAACAGGTGATTAAAGACCACAAGGAGAATTTTCTAAATAACCCCCAATAACTAGTGCTCAGCCTATCCAAAAACAACATCGGTATTATCAGCAACATTATTCTGGAAATAGCATGTAAGTATACTAAAAAGGCTTTAGGAATCAACCAGTGGCGAAATACAGCCGAAGCTATTGAACGGTTCAGTAATATAGATAAGAAAGAAGAATGCACATTTTTACAGTTCAATATCTGCGACTTCTATCCATCCATCACAGAAGATCTACTGATGGTTGTTATTAATTGGCTGCCATATTTCTGACCAAGAAGTAAATATCATAAGAAAAGTGCAGAAACCAATTTTATAGTATGATGGAACTCTATGGACTAAGAAAGATAACCAAGACTTTTTGTATTTCCATGAGAGCACATGATTCTGTGGAAGCATGTGAACTTGTGATACTGTTATGATGGAGACTCAGATTTATCTCTGATATAAAAAACAATGGTATATACAGAGATGATGGGATAATTCTCCTTTATAAATTGAGACCAAAACAAGCAGACCGGACAAGAAAGGACTTAAACAAATTCTTTAAGGACCATAAACTAAATAGTATCACCAATACTAACACTAAAATGATCAATTTCCTGGACATTACATTTGATCTGAGTAAGGGCATGTACAAACCATACACTAAGGATTTATACAACCACAAGTACATCAACAGAAGATCCAACCACCATAAAAAGATACTTGACAATTTGCAAAAACTGGTATAATATAGGTTATCAACCAACTCCAGTAACAAAGAAATATTTGATGATAATAAAGCTAGTTATAACAAAGCGCTAGAATGCAGCAACCATAACGCAAATTTGGACTACGTAGTAAGAAATAACAACAAAGATAAAAATAAGCTCAAACAACGCTGACATAAAATAATATAGTGCAACCCACCATACCATAGTAATGTCAAAACCAATGTAGATAGAATTTTCCTCAATTTAATTCACAAACACTTTGGTCATTCTCCAACACTAAAAAAGATTTTCAACAAAAATAACATTAAGGTAAGCTATAGCTGTACAAAAAATATAAATAATTACATATCCCAACATAACAATAATGTATTACGCAAACTCCCAAACAAAACACTAAAAAATAATCCTACTAAAAGTAAATGCACCTGCCATAAAAATGTAACCTGCCAATTAAATGGTCAGTGCATGACTGAAGACATAATATACAGAGCTAGGATCAATTCAGACGATGATGTTAAATATTACTTTGGATCTGCCAAGAACAGCTGGAAATCCTGTTTTTACCACCACAAAATGACACTGAGCAATATCAGATACAAAAACTGCACAACACTTTCAAAGTTTGTTTGGCAATTAAAAACAACCATAAGAACTCATCCATTAGCTGGGAGATAATCATGAAGGCTAAGCCATACAATGGAAAGAGAGACAGATGGAACTTGTGTTTGTTGGAGAAGCTTATTATTAAAACACTTAAATGACCTTAACTTGCTGAACATGGGGTCCAAATTGATGTTTACATGTATCCATAAATCCAAGCACCTGCTCAGACACATTGACCCTGATTAAAAGAGATTGAAAAATAGATTTTACGAATATTAATATAATATGCAACAGCTTTTAATATTCTTAGAACCCATCATTAATAACATTTTTATATATCTATACACACATATAATCCCATATTACTGTACTCAATTAATTTAGAACATTTGTATATATAAGTTTAAGGCTTGGTTCCAAACACATTAGATATATAGTCCCAACCTATTATTTTTTTATATTCACACTCTTATATTATATTTCCACCCTCTGTTCTAGTTTGAGTTACTAGCATAGTTTATGTAAAAAAAGAGAGTTATCACCCTTGATATATTGTTTACTTTTGAATCCAACTTTAAATTTTAATAATTTTAAAAAAAGTTTATTTTTTTTAATTCTTCATCTTTCAAAGTTAAGAATTTGAATATAAATTATTAATAAAAAATTAATTAAAAAAAATTATTAATAATTAATTCTAATATTTTATGCAACAACAACTAAACAAACAAGTTTTAACAAAATTTCAAATCATCACCATGACAACGCAAAGGTATATAACAGTCAGATTATATTTGCACCTGAAGATTGCAAGAACTACATAAGACGCCGAGTTGTGCTATTGACGTTGGATATTATGTATATTCACTAATATATATATATATATATATATATATATATAATAAAAAAATATACATTTTTTGGGTACCAGTTTGTTTCATGCTAGCAGCAATCTTCAGTAACTGAAGCTGTACCAAACAGTGAGAAGAAAATGTGTATTTATTATTAAAGGAATAAATTTTAGCTCTGTTACTCTACATTGAGCAATTTTATCACCACTAGCACTCATTGTGAAATATTTTATACTTATATATATGTGTGTGTGTGTGTGTGTGCATGTGTGAATGCGTACACACACACACATACATACATACAGATGCATACATACTAGGATGCTAAATGTTCTTGGTTATCTAATATGTGATTTTAAAAAAATTTTATTTTTGGTCATTTGTTCAAATTTTGAGAGATGAATATATATATATGTGTGTGTGTGTTTGTGGGTAGTACTTTTTCAAGTATTACTAGCTGTATGCTTTTCAGTTTTATTATTCTCTACTATTTAGATAACAATCGACCCACAAAATTTCATCTTTATATCCTAATTAACCAGTCAGGTTCTTTCTTGCGACAGAGTTTACTTTTAAATATTTCTGGTATTGTTGAAAGGCAGAAAAAAACAAAAAAACAAAACCTGGAGCTTAGTCAATTGGCAAGCATTCAAAACGAGATTAGTGTCTTCTTTATCTCTTCCAATGAAATGAGCACCAGTCAAATGCAGAAAAACTGGTTCTGCTATGCAGCAAAAAAACAAAACAAAAAAACAATGCAGATATAATCAAACTAATGCCTCTTTTGATTTTGTGTTGGTATATAAAAAATATATAATGCCTAACATGAAAGTAAACATGATTAATGGATACACTAATATCAGTCTTTCTCACTCAGACAATTTAATAGCCAATGCACATTATAAAATAAAGTGTAAAATAAAATAAAATCCATAGCAAATAGACAAAAGCATATTATGGGAAGATATTTTACCTAATTTGAGAGGATTTATTTCTACAAATGAAACAAACTTTGAAAACTTGTTCAGACAAATAAAGATGCAATCATTTAAAATGCATCTAAACTGATGGTATGAAAATGTGTAAAGATGGTCAAATTCAAATGTTTATTGTTTTCATTCTTGTACTAGGAGGAACTTACTATTTTATAGATTTTATTGATGACAGAACAAAGACATGGCGGGTTGGTAAAGAGACAAGAGTTATTTAGAGCAAGAAATGACAGGAAATTGTAAAGAGTGAAAATGTCATGTCATGAAAAGATATGCTTCTAAAAGAAGAAGAATCAACTAGTCAGCTTTAATCTTTATATAAAAAATCAACCAATCGTATGTTCAAATGATATCAATTGACATCATTTTCAACCAATAATTGACTGTGTAAACTGTAAACGACATATTTACAAATGGTAAAAATTTTATTACAGAACTTTTCAAAACATTTGCTATTGATCTTAAAACAAAACAAAATAAAATATATCAAATTCCAAGTTCTTATCTGATTTGCCTTTTTTTTAAATAAGTTCAATATGAAAAAAATAATCACATTAACTATTAAAAAATGTTTAAATTTCACATGAGAGTTTTTCTTGTCCTCCACTTTAATAAGTGAAAAAAGTAAAGCACTCACAGCACCTACACATACATAAACACTAGAGGAAGGAAGAAAAATGCAAAAAACAAAAAAACATAAACAGCAAATGTGAGGAGATGCAATGTTTACTATTCAGTCTAAGCGGATATTATTTTCCTTGCACAGTTGTATAAACATTTTTCAACTGACATATTTGCAAATAATATAAATTTCCTGAGTATATAATAACATAGGGACAGGTTTAAATTTGGTTCTTGTTTTGAGAAAAAATTAAATATTAATTTTTTCTAGCGATTGCTAAAAAAAAAAAAAAATTTGAACAATTCAAGGGAAATAATTTAAAATTATTATTAATATTCAAAATTTAAGAAATAATTTTGTTGTTAAGTAAAATAATTTTAAACTAATACGTCATAAACTATTACTTAATAAGTAATAAACTATTATGTCATAATATTCAAAATTTAAGTAATAATTTTAATAATTGCATGATTTATGAAATGATTTCATTAAACATAATAATTTTAAACTATCATATTTCAAGTTTAAGAAATAATTTAATAATCAAACACAAAGAAATTAATTCATGAACTTAAAAATTAAAATAACTAGACATAATATGTATAAACTATTTAACCAAACATGCTTGTATATATATATATATATATATATATAAAAGAGAAAGACAGGGATCAAGATCAAGGCATCAGAAGATATCGATTAACATTATATTTGAATATTATGGCTGTCAGGGAAGCAAGTAAGAGGAAGGGAGTTCTAGTGTTGGGAAGCTGTTGGTGTGGAACAGGCAGTTACATTTAACTGTTTTGACAGTGAAAGGGTGGCACAAAGATGCCAATCTAGTAGCATGCTTAAATTCATACAGTGAAAATAGCTCATCAGAGCAGTTGCCTTGAAAATATTTGTAGAAAAGACAGAGGAAAGCCACGTCACATCTTTGCCAGGTCAGGACTTATTATATTTCATATCCATCTTTGGATTTTGCTGAGAACCTCGAGATGAACAGTGCCGTGACACAGAGAACCAACTTGCAGATTTTGTTTCTTTAAATGAATATTGTTTAAATTGGGATTAGATTGTTATGGTTTGTGATGGACATATGTGCTACACACACAAACACATATGTATGCGTGTATATATATATATGTATATATAGGTGGAGGGGGTGATCTCAGCATAAGGCACCTTTGGAAAGTGTCTGAAAATCATACCACAGGATGACCCAAGCCTTGTGAGTGAAAATGGGTAGATGGAACCCTTGGGGACCACCGACAGCTGTGCTAGCACGAAGTCACAAGTCATTGTGACTGAGGGTTTGAGTGTGATGGCCTTGTTCAGATTGTTGATCACACTAGATAACACTCTTTCCCAGAAACTGTCAATAAGGTCTGCTCAGCATAGTTGCAGTATAAACCACAGGTTGGTTCTGTGGGTGTTGAACAAACACAAATGTGCCTGAGCAAGCGTCTGCAATAAGGATTGGCTAGCTACCCTAATAGACGAGTATCCTTGAATATACAAGTGGCCAGCTATTATTATTATTATATATATATATATATATATACACACAAAAGGTGAACTAAATCATTAAGGTTGATTATTATATAAAGATAAACAAATATATTTAACACTAGCAGCATGGCCCGGCGTTGCCTGTGCTTGATTAAAAAATTGTACGACTCATACAGCAATCGCTATCACTTGACTTAAAATATTTTTGCCCTTCCTTGCCTTTAAAGGAGTGCTCTTTGCCGTGCTGATGTTGCTACATGCCTTACTTCTTGCCTATCTCACACTGCGAATTTTTTCTAAGCTCTATACTAAACATTAAATCTGTTATGAAAAAAGAACTAAACAAAATGAACACAAAATAATCAGCTTTAAAAAAGGACTCGTAACTGGAAAAACTGAATGAAAAAAGAATATTAACAACAAATATTTTTTCACACCCAACCCAGTTCTGCGGAATCAGAATCAATGTTGAGTTTAAGCAAGTGAATGAGCCAATTGGAGTAAAGTGCCATGCAGATTTAATTTTTTCCCACTTGTGACAAATGCAGCTATCGATTTTTTTGCATGCTAGCATGCTAGTTAACATTCATGTCAGTCAGCTGTTGGCTCTCATGCTGACCAATAGAATCTTCCTGCTTATTTGTGGCAGCCAGCTATAGGCTCTCACTCTGGCCAGTAGAAAATGTCTGTAAGCTACATGAAAACTGCCGTAGAAACATCAAAAAATCGATTATTTCTACTATTGATGGGAGTTGTGAAATACAACGTTGGTCTTAGCCTTTATACTAACTTGGAGCATGTGCATGTAAATTTTGGTGCAAATCCATCGAAAATTGCGGCCGTGCATTCAGTACACACACACACACACATCCTGCCTTTTATAGATAGAGATAAAAAAAAATCATCATATTTAAAAAATACTAGACCGATGCTCAACGTAAAATGTTATTCAATAGAACAGCATTGATCCTCAAGAAGGATGTTTTTGATGTTGCCTTGGAAATGAGACTGTATACTCAGATCTGGTGTTAATCATCACCTCCATGATAGCTGTCTTTATTGAGTTCTCAGTATTTTGGTGGTCACTGGCTAGTCAACAGCTTGACAGCACTTCCACACATTGTAGTCCAGATGATTCACAACTGGAGAGCACAGGTTAAGTCAGCTAACATGGACATGACAGTAAAAATTGTCAGTCAGCCACTCCTAGGTCACATGCACAGCCACTCACTCAATACAGGGCTTGACCACCATGTCCTGCACATCAATAATAGTGGAGGCATTGACCTTGAGACTGTGTGGGAAGATATGGAATGCTATGACATGGCCATTCTTGCTTACAGCATTAAGACCAATATCGACAATAATGTATAATTTTGTGGGATTTTATATATATATATATATATATATATATATATATATATACACACACACACATATATATATATATATAATGCTATCCATAGACAAACTGTTTCACTGTTTCACAGATCTTTAGTGTGGCTAGACGTCCGGTTGCTTCTAGCTAGGATCGAAACCAGACTGAATTGGCGTCAGTCAGAGATTCTACCACTAAGCCACTGACGCACAGCGGGGATAAAGGTGAATTTTAGCATATTTATTTTTAAACACACAGTGACCGACAGGACTAAATTCGCTTTTGCCGAAGAGTCTCGCTATATCAGTCATAATAGTCACTGTTTACAAACCCACACTTCCTCCCCAGAGAGCTCAACCAAAATTAATTTTTCAGGAGCCTATATATATATATATATATATATATATATATATATATATTAGGCTAAAAGTTTTGGACTACCTTCTAGATTTTGAGGAACCACTTAAAAATTGAAAGTTCTGTGCCTCTTTCAAAACTAATTCTCACTTTGGGCCAGAGGGACTTTTTCTTTTTGGTTTTATCATATATTCAATAACCTACACACACACACACACACACACACACACACACACACACATGATGATTGTGTCTTGCATGAAACAGCCTGTCGCCTCTGAGTGTTGACTTCAATGTTCACTTTTATATTTACATATGCTCTATCTCTGATATTGAGCCCTTTATCCCATAAATATAGCACACCTTAAAACTATATTCTTTATATATATACATATATATATATATATATATATATATATATATATATATAGGAGAGAGAAACATACACCTTGTGTTAGATATATATTAATTCCTCAGTATGTGTTACAGGACCTAATCTTGGCAAGCTATTAAAATTCTAATATTAAACAACAACAATTAAAGTTATTTCTTCTGTCTTGATGCAACACACATATTAAAAATAAGAAATAAAATAATAATAATAATTATATATATATACATATATATATAATTATATATAATATAATTATAATAATTATATATATATACATATATATATAATTATATATAATATAATTATAATAATATATAAATAATTATATATATATACATATACATATATATATATATATATATATATATAATTCTTTTATGAGTTGTTCATCCAATATATGGCCCAAGTACCACTCAAGGTAGAGGATTACTGAATGAGATTGTTGTATGAATGTAAGAGGGAGAGATAAAAAGTGTAGAATATGAGGATATGTAGGAAAGATAATGGTTTAACATAGAAATGAAGGTGGTTAAGATTGTAGGGACTGAGGAAACATCCTTTTGGGAGTCTGTTCCACAAAGTAGCAGTTCTTGTGACTAATGACCTCATTTTAATTGCAACTAAATACAACCCTAAAACCTCTAATAATCTAGTCCTGAAGACATTCTATAATTATACAAAAGAGAAAATAAGTCTGTTAAGAATCAGAGAACTGGTATTCAATTGAAATGGGATTGAGCATTGATTTAGACATCAGCATTCCAAAATTCTAACCTTTGAATTGTAAGCAGATTAACAGATCTTCTTACACATAAGGAATTCTATTTTGTTTTCAGCTTCAATGAATGTAGATATTTTTCTTTTGTTTAGCTTTCTAAATACAAAATAGTCCATTTCTTTTAAAAGAGATTTTAATTCATTTTTTTATCAAAAGATTTTGTTTGGGGTCAAGGAGAAATTGTCAATCACTTCAAGTAATGACGCATCAGAATATTCCACCTGTATGAATAAATTCCACAATACCTGAATTGAAACTGATTTTCTTCGTAGAGGAAATAATGTCAGAGAGATTCAATTCAACCCAAATATGATAAAATACTGAAGATACATTTTCTTTCATCTATACTCGACAAGTGTATATCTAATCAATTTGCTATAGATATATTAAATCATATCATTTTTGCCTAAATTATAACAAGTTGGAGGGCCTACAGCAAATACACTATCAGAGTTATATAATTGTTAAAAAAAAAGGGAAAAAGTTTATCTTCTTTGACACATAGAAATCTAAATAGAAAAGATATTTTAATTTCACATATTTCATACAGAATTTATAAATTAAATCTAGTATTCAAATGTGCATTATTTTAAATCAATGTCTTTATACAGAAATGAACCTTCTGTGATCATAATATTTGAAGCAGCGTTTATCCTAAATAGGTATGCATACAAGCCTGAGAGTCTTGTCAAAGACCATCTTTCTTTCAACATTGTGGATTGGCACTACAGAATCACAAATAAAGAACTGTACCAAATGAGAAACCAAATCACTTGAGAAGTACCATCAGGTGTAATGACTAAAATGGATAGCACATGTAACTCAAAGAGTAAATAATGATATAATCAAGATGCTGACATCCCACACTACTTCAAACAAAAGGTTAGGAAGGAAACAATTTCTCAAAAACTACTGAAAAAAATCAGATATTTGACATTTTAACTATAGCTGAAATGTGCCTTTACCAATTTGGCCACAGGGGCCATGTTGATAGACTGTTCATAAAGTATATCTTAGAATGTTTTAGTTTTCACTTATTGCCTCGGAACAGAGAGTCCAATTCCTGAAAGAAATGATGCAGAGAAATACTCATGGTACTGATAACACACCAAACACAGGAATACCGGAAGCAAAGCTAATTCTAAGTGGCTCTGGTAATAAAGACAACACTTATCTTTTCCTTGCAGGTCAGCCATATTAACCTAAGCACTTCATTTTGCAAGAAGATGGATCGTAAAAACTGAAACCAGAAATTCATGATTCCAGCCATTTGCTAATTATAGCATGTTGCTGGTACTTTGATAAAACTTTTTTTAAATTTAAAAAAAAAATTCAGGGATTTTGCCTGCTACTTCAGTGAATTCCAACATGATATCATTCACTTATCAAAAGATTGAAAGCAAAAGAATTCTTGGAATTATTTCAGATGAGCAATCTTGAGTAAGCTGGCACTTAAATTTTAACACTTTCACAAAGTTGGACCCTAGTCTGTCAGTATGTACCATTTAAATTAATGAGTCTGCTCAGAGTATGTATTTCAAAGACTTTCCAAAGAACAAAGAATGAAAGAATTATCTCCCGTTTATTTTAAACTATATTGCAGTCATTTTTATATTGACAGGAATGTTGCAAATATAAACATCCAAACATAGGTGTGTCTTTTTGTTGAGCAGGAGTGGGATTAATCTTGCAGAAAGCAAAGTGGGCCATGCCTGAAAAAGGATTTGCCATAATAATTTGAGGTGTCCTGCTATTTACCCATAGCTAGAGGGAGAAGAAGTGGATTTACACCTTTCCCAAGGGTATTAGCACGTAAGTGAATGTAATAGATTCAACTGGAATTTGAACTCGGCTCTCCAATTCCTCAATCCACGCCGTTATCCATTATCCTCCTATATATATATATATATATATATATATATATATATATATATATATATATATATATATGTATGTTTCATTGAACAATATAGGTATTTCATGTTTATTTATTTTTAAAGTGATCCTTTCCAATCAGCTTCTTGATGTTAAGATGAAATTCATCAAGGAATGTGCTGTAGTTTTTGTTATCCCTAGTACTTTCAATCTTTTCCAAGATCATCTTCAGAGCTATATTACAAAGACAAACCTATTGTAACAACAATAAAATCTGCATTCTGTTGTGATGTTGATTTTTAAAAACACACACAAACACACTCTGTTATAGTTATTTTAAATTTATCCACGGTCACTACGGAATTTTTTGCAAAACAAGTGTTTTGATATAATGGAGCTGACTGGAAATTGGTAAAAATGTAAAATGGCATCAAATATTATGTGTATTTCAACACATTGTCACATTCGCAATAAATTTTGTTGAGTGTTGGTTGTTTGATTTCGATATAGCAGACCTTGAGATTGTGCAATGAAACATGTTTGAATGAAGGTATGCTGTCTAAATATACATCTATATATATGTTGATCATTGGCTCCTATAAGAAGCTCATCCTTCTTTTGAAATCACAGTATGAAAGAATTATCTCCTCTCTTTATTTTAAACTATATTGCAGTCATGTGATTTTTATATTGACTGGAATGAATATTGTGAATACAACAAGAATATATTACAAGACTGCATTTTCATGTGGCATTCCCACAGTTTCATAAAATCCTGACAGTCTAGTAGTATTACAAAATACTTTTGGGTATATTATGGGTGAGGAGTATGATCCCCAAACTATACTTGATCCCAGAATCATCATTTGATGAAGATTTTGTTGATGGCTCAAGCTTTTTGCTATGGCATGTGTAGGAAATTATATCTTATTTCTCATGTCTTTATAAACTTTTTTGTCTCAATTTCAAACAAGCAAAGCAAATCTTATAATTTTTCCTTATTTTTAATTTACAAATGAAGAACCTATGATATTTTTTTACACAGCGTAAGTATTGTATATACATATGAGATATAGGTGATTGACACTTTCTGGGAATCTTTCATTGCCAGAAATGGAGTGCAAATTCATGAGATGCTCTAAGTGGTTGGCTGGTGTGTCTCCTGATGACCAACCCAGATGGGCAAGTAAAAAATGTCCAAAAAAAAAATCAAATGAGGAATGGAATCCAATGTTTATACTAATATATAAGAGAGAAAACAACTTGATATAAATATTTACTAGAAAACTGATGAAATGGTATGACATGGGATAGAAGTTTGGTTTGAAGAATATATATATATATATATGTGTGTGTGTGTGTGTGTGTGTATAAAAACTAACACACTAGTACACATGCAAAAATACATAAACAGGATATGTATATGAAACACATGCACACACAAATACATAGACAAGGTCTGTTAGAAAAAGCTACTTCTGAAAGCCCTAAAATATTAACTTTTGAATTTTGTAATTGGTGGTTGATTTTGGTGGGATACTTTTAAAATAAGAGACACTAACTTGGGGTTCTTGTCTGAAAAGAAAATTAATTTAAAATTTGGTAGTGGGTGTTTTTCAAATGTAGCCTATATATATATATATATATATATATATATATATATATATATATATATATATATATATATATATATATTGTATGTTTCAATGAGAATCTGATTAGGATAATTAATTGAGGCACTTGCAGAAGCAATGAAAAAATTGGCTGGGGTACAGTTGTAGCTGTAAAAGATGTCACGCAAAATTAAAGCAAACATATGAACATTAGGATGGCTCATGATCAGACATAATAGACTTTCATTGACTGTTATATCAAAACAGTATATGTTTATATATATATATATATATATATATATATATATATATATATAAAGAAATACACAACTTCAGTTGACCAGAGCAAGAAGATTATGTTGATTATCAATTATAAAAAATTTAAAACAGCTAAACTCATCGTCAACAATGACAATTCACAAGCAAGATCCAATCTACATCGGATCAACATTTTTTATGAATTTGCATTCCCCTGATAGAACTGTGTCATTGATGAAAACAAATTCATAAATAATAATTACATCAAACATACAACTATGTGGCTGTCAAAAAGACTTAATTTTTATCTCTCAGATCCTAGCTCCATTAGGATCCATTATATATATATATATATATATATGCATGCAGGTATATATTAGGTTGAGCCATAAGTAATTTCCATCTATGTAACCAAACAGTAACTCAACAGTCAGTAAGTTTAAAATCAGTTTAAAACTCAAAAATAAGTCACTGAAGTTACATCACATTTCAACTCTGCAAGATGTTTGTGAACAGTCTTAGTTGTTGAATATATATATATATATATATATATATATATATATATATATATATATATATATATATATTTATTTTTATGTCCACAAGTGAACATTAATTCCTTTCTTTTATTCAATAAATTCTTGTTATCTATATTTTGTAGTATGGTAAGGTTTCTGAAAAGGCAAAGATTAAATCATTCTCCCTTATCATTATATGATTTAGTTCTTGCAACCACCTCCCACAATATTTTTTGGCTGAACTCCTTTACTAACTTTTATCTGCCAATAATATTTTGAGAGAACTGTGTTGTCTCAGTATTTCTCATTATATATATATATATATATATATATATATATATATATTGGTGTGAAGATCATATTGAATTGTGAAAATGACATTCACCATGTTGTCTATATATATATATGTGTGTGTGTGTGTGTGTGTGTGTTCATCAGAAATATCTCCCATATATACCTCTCACATAATAGCAAGCCATAATGGTGTCTTCATCCAGCTAATGTCATAGTCTTACTATTATGTGGGAGGTATTTTTGATGCACCCCGTGTAACTATTTTTAGTACTGTTTTAGCACTTTTATTAATCTTTTCTGTTATTTTCCTCTGAATATATATATATAGATATATATATAATTTCACTCCAGTTTCAACTGAGATAAAAGATGCTTCCTTATATATATATATATATATATATATATATATATATATATATATATATATATTCAAAATTATAAACTGTTGAGGTGTTCACATATCTTGGATCACCAGTCTCTTCTGATGGAAAAATGGACAGAGAAATCCAATCCAGAATAACCAAAGCCAGCACAGCATTCGGTAAACTTAAACATAGGTTATGGAACACCAAAGACATGTCTCTCAGAGTAAAGATTGACATATACAGATCAGTTGTTCTCTCAACCCTTTTCTATGGTGCTGAAACTTGGGCCCTATACTGCAAGCACATAAATCAACTTGATGTCTTTCACATGCACTGTCTTTGTGCCATATGTGATATAAAATGGAATGACAGGGTCTAGAATAGTGCAATACTGAAGAAATGTAACAACATCACAGGCATTGAAACCATTCTAGCAAAGATACAACTTAGGTAGGCTGGTCATGTTATGAGAATGGATGAGCATAGGCTTCCAAAAAAAGTGCTGTATGAACAACTACCAAACTCCAAGCATTCAGTTGGACGTCCACTCTTATGTTACAAAGACAAATTGAAAGACAACTTGAAACATATCAACTTTGATCTGAAAACCTGGGAAGCCCAAGCATCAAACCGAAAGGAGTTGCATAAGACAGGTTTCATTAAGTTAAAGTGTTTTGAAGACAGTAGACTGAAGCACCATGATCAGCTTCATCAAGCTCTGAAGCAGAGACGCCATCAAAATCCTGCTTTAACAAATTTCATCTGTCAGTGTGGCTTTGTCGCCTGCAGCAAGGCTGGGCTAGTATCACACTTAAGAAAGCACAAAATAAATATGTCTTTCCGTTACCTGATTTTCTCCACAATAGCCCCTGCTGGCATGCATAAGTGTGAAAGGAAAGGCACCATCCACTGCTAACCCTCATTTATCATTCACGATAAGAGAAGTCACCATATATATATATATATATAGAGAGAGAGATAGAAAGAGAGAGATAGAGAGAGATAGATAGAGAGAGAGAGAGATACAATATACACAGGGATTAACTCAACATGGTGATATATATAATCTTCAGATAGAAAACAATATAACTGATCAATATTTATTCCTAAATAAAATAAAGCTTTATTCTTAAAATCTATGAACTGACCTAAGTAGCAATAGCAGAAAACCTTACAAAGGAGGTATGAAGTATTCTGAAAAAGTATTCATCAAAATACAAAATGTATCTGTAAAAATGTTCATCATTATATTTAATAAATAATAATATTTCATAAATAATTGAGTGATATTAATTAGTTATATGATAGGACATACAAGTTAGAACAAGGGGAGATAACTAGTAGCAGCATTAGAACTGGTTCTTTATAAAGATTTGTAAAAATACAAATTTAATCCTAATCTATTCAATATTCTGAAATGATCAAAATCTTCCAAAATTGAAAGGAAGAAAAAAAAAACATGAATTTATTTTATTTTTTTAATATATTTAATATAACTTTGTTTTATTTTAATCCCATCTCTTTAGATAAAAAATATTTAATGAAAATGTTTAAAAATAAAGGTACTGAATTTTTATCTGACACAGGCTTTGATTTTATTGACTGACAGTTATTAAAATATAATAATGATGATAACATTTAGGGTGAAGAATTTGACATGGAGGTTGTTAAGTAATGTTGAATATGGCATCAGTTGGTATGAATTATTTTCTTTCTCTCTCATTTCCTTTTTTTGTTTCGACTCTTGTGCTTTTCACTCTAAATCATTTTCAAGAACTATTCTTCTCACTCTTAAAGGTGTTTTTCTTCCATTAGGTCAAATGAAACAATTCAGGAATTCCAGAAGATGCAGCTAAAATATTACCCCTTCATAGAAACCAAATTCTTATAACATGATTATAGATAGCAATGACCTTATATAAATAACTAATTCTTTTTTACTTAGAAAATAACTATTCAAAAGCTGACTAAAAAAGATGAATACATGCTTGATATTCTAAAGAATCTCAGTCAATTTCATGAAGCTGTTTTTAGATTTTTTGGTCTAAAGCCAAGACAAAGAATCAGAGTAAAGAGAAACTTGATTTTTCTCATAGAAACAAATCTTAAAATATGCTTTTTTTATTTTTTTTTTATTGACATGACCAATTCCAAGCTGTAAAAAATTTCTTATGGGTGGTAAGGGAGTCACATTCTTCTACCTGAATAATCTAGAATTCAATTTTCTTTTTTTAATATTTATACTGTTTTCATCTGTTCATCAACAAAAAAGAAATCATACGCACTTGCATTAAGTCCTAGAAGAAATATGTTGAATTTGACATGAACACTAACTCTATATCTTCTCAACTGCATATCCTTAGAATGTGTGTGTGTGTGTGTATATATATATATATATATATATATATATATATATATATATAAAGAAATATAGTCTTAAAGTGTGCTATATTTATGGGATAAAGTGCTCAATATCAGAGATAGAGCATGTGTAAATGTAAAAGTGAACATAGAAGTCAACATTTAGAGGCGACAGTCTGTTTCATACTAGATGCAATCGTCAGGCAACTAGTGCTGTTATTTTTCTTGGCTATTTATATATAAGGGTCAGTGGTGCATTGTGGGTAGTCTATTTTGGCGGTTACTTTTACCGGAAGTCATTTATTTGTTTATTTATTTATTTATGTCAAATTATTTTGCTTGTTTTATTTAATTTTATTTTTATTTTTTATCTTATATGTTTATTTATTTATTTATTTATTTTTTATTTTCAGCGGTGTTTTTTATTAACGTAGTAAAAATTTGTTTATATAGCTTATTGTTGGTAGTCTATTATGGCGGTCATTTACCGGAAGTTGTTTATTTGCTTATTTATTTGGGTCAAATTGTTTTGCTTGTTTTTATTTATTTTCATTTTTATTTTTTTTCTTATATATTTGTTTATTTATTATTGATTAAAGCTATTTGTTGAATTTTGGGGTTGATTGTTGTGGTTTGTTCTGACTATTATTTTGGTGGGAACAGTTTTTAATTTATTTATTTGGATTGATTATCTTTATTTGTTTTTTCTAAACGGCTAGTTTATCGGTATCGGTTGTTAGTTTATTTATATATTTGGATGTATTTAGATCAATTTATTATACTTGTTGTTATTTATTTGTTACACTATATATTATAAATATATATAACTGTGGGTCATAAGTAATTTCCATTTTTGGAACTAATTGTAATATTATTGAGACCATCTCAACAGCCAATAAATTTTAAGAAATTAAAATGAGTTTAAAAACTCTCAAATTAGCTACTTAATTTTTGTTGTTTTTTGACTCCTCAAGCTATTCACAAATCTCAAAGGGTTTTATTAATAATTTGACATTATTTCTTATATTTTAGTCAATACTCATGTTTGTGTAGATGCCATTATTTTTAAACAGTGTGAATTACATATTAAAACTCTCACATGCATAACCTGGTAAATGTAATTCATACTGTTTAAAAAAAAACAAAAACAGGGTGTCTACTCAGACACATGTATCCAATAAAATATAGCATTTAATGTATGGATATTATGAAATTCCATGACAAAGTCGAAAAATTTTTTCATGTGACATGTTTTGTTCTTTAGGATTCATTGGACTAAGATGATGTTTATGTTGATGTGATTACACCTGCACATGAAGGAGAGGGGGATACAGAAATTTTAAATTTAAATGAAAAAAAAATTTTTTTAATTATTTTTTTTTAAAGTAAATATTTAGGTATATAGTCTATGCAATTTCATTTAGCTTATTTTTCTTTTTGTTTATTAGATAAATAAATTATCACTTTTGTTATTAAATATTCCACACTGTGATAACAGAAATTCTGCTAAGAAAGGTTAAATGTTGTAAGAACTTGGATGTGTACAGTTAATTATATGAAAAGTATGTTTATTCATTAGTTGGAAATACAATAAATAAAAAAATTGTATGTGAATACTTGTTTTTCCCCACTATATACATATATATATATATATATATTACGTGAATCATTCATACGAAAAGCAGATAATGAAGTTAATGATATGGCAAGAATCACTCTCGCAAATAATTTTTAATAATAAAATACATTAACCTCGAATCCGATAATGAATGGTATATTGTTTATAAATCCGGTTTTATCAGGTCTTTTTTTTTTTAAACCGGAATTTATAAACAAGGATCATACCATTCATTATCGGATTCGAGGTTAATGTATTTTATTATTAAAAATTGTTTGCGAGAGTGATTCTTGCCATATCATTAACTTCATTATCTGCTTTTCGTATGAGTGATTCGCGTATTATAAATTGAAACCGCACCACATACTTGATATATATATATATATATATATATATATATATATATATATATATATATATATATTTTGTTAGAAAATAGGAAGATGAACCACTCATGCTACCATGGTTTCAACCATTGAAGTTACTTCAGGTGGTAGATCTCTACTGGCTGAAGAAATGACAATGATTGAAACCATGGTAGTGTCAGTGGTTGATCTTTGTATTTCTGAACATGTTCGAGTTTTTGACTTATGTGTCAAACATTTTTTAATGCAACTGTTTACACGTTTAATTTAACTCTGACCAACAACCATTTAACCATTGTTATATATATTATATATATATATATATATATATATGAAAAAATTGATAAATGGAAAATTTTTGATTGAAAATAGATTTGAATTTTAATGAAGTATTTTCCATTTGTCAAACTATGTAAAACTTTGCTGGTATTTTCTGTATCCTATTTTAAACACACACACACACACACAGAGATATAAAAGAGGACATTAACCATCCTGGGTATGACGATAAACTACGTCCAGCAGCAAGGCCTCTGATCAGGAGGTTTTGAGGAGCATGGGACCACCTCTTAATTGCTGGTGTTGCCAGGTCCACCTGTTAGGGTCCCAGCTATGGGTAAATAGTTAACTCCCAAACTGGGGTCAAAACACTATGAAAGTGTAAAAATAGGTTTTAATACCAGAAATACTTTGTAAAAAAATTATTGCCAGCAATATATTTTTGAAGAAAAAATATTACCAGGTATACATTTTTGGGGAAAAAAAATATTACCAGCAATAAAAATCTTGTTGGCATCAAATAACCCATTGAGGTTGATATGTCACAAAACAAAACAAAACAAACAAAAGTGGACATTGAAGCCAATGGCCAGACATGATAGTCTACTTCATGCTAAATCCAATACTGTTGCCTCTGGGTGTTGACTTCAATGTCCACTTTTATATTTACATACACTTTATCCCTGATATTGAGCACTTTAACCCATAAATATATATACCTTAAATACATACATACATACATACATACATACATACAAACAAACAAACAAACAAACAAACAAACATACATACGTACGTACGTACGTACGTACAACACTGATTACTTTACCCTAAAGTACGTACGTACGTACGTACGTACGTACGTACATACATACATACATACATACATACATATTACTTCTTAATGAAATTCTTTTAATGAAATTTTTTTAAATATTCATGAAAAGTATCTAACTTTAACTACTCTTTCCCCCAGCAAGTGATTCTGAAAAATAAAAGTTGGGGTTGTACAACACTGATTACTTTACCCTAACTCCTTTCCAAAAAACTATAAATGCCCTATCAATGGGCTATTAATATGTAGGCATTTGAGATAATCGAGATTGTTTTTATCTAAGTATTTGCATCTCTGTTTTTAGCTTTTGAGGTAAAGAAGAGTATGTCATGAAAGTTTTGTGAAACGAGCTTTAGAAATGCCAGTGTGTGCGCGTTTCTGTCAGTTTGTCTACAAATCTCAACCAAATATAGCCACAGACTCTGGAAATGTGTTAGCATTGAATTCTTTCTTTCACTTTTATTTATTTTATTTTTGCAGGGAAGCTCTGGAGTTCTGCCACCAGCAGAAATGTGATTTCATTCTAAATTCCACTGAAGCAGATTTTTTAAATTTTACTCTTGTACATGTGTGTGTGTGTGTGTGTGTGTGTGTGTGTGTTTTATTTTACTTGTTGGTTTTTAATTTTTTTTAAAATCACAGTGAAGAGCAGCTGCCATTCATAAACACATATCCACACACAGTCATACTGAATCTTCAAATACACATATACACACAAAACATAAACACACTCACAAGCATATACATGCCCACTTATTAATATGCACTGTATACATTAGGCGCACACACACACACCGAAATCAGGAATGGAAGTGATGAGGTCTGCTGGCAGCCTTCCTGCAGAATGAATCCTAACTTCCATAAGTGCAGACCCTAAAAAGTTTGTAAAAAATTGACCAAATGTTAACAAACTTGGATGAGTCAGTCATTTATATTCCGGAGAACCAACCCACCACTGAAGTAATTTCACTTTTTAATTTTTCTTTTTCTTTCTAACCATATAAAGCATATAAATATAAATATATATAACACCTAAAATATATTTTTCAATATATATCTCTCATTGCAGAATCACTTTTTTTTTTCTTTTTAATCATTCAAATTTTCTATATTTAAAAAAAAAAAATTTATAGTTAAAGCAGTTTGCTGTTTTGTAATATATTTTACTTATACACTTATTCTTTGGCTTGCACTCCCCCCCACCAAGTTAATGAAATATATTTCATTTTTACTATATTTAAAAATAAAATAAATTATTGTTATGTTTTTAATCATTTCACCCCCGAACAGGGCAATAAAGCCAATAAGATGCAAGGTGTTACTGAGTTTTAGAGAATATGAAAAACATTAATAAGAAAACATTATCAAGGAGATAGAACAATAAAAGATTAGGAATTAAGAAGATAGATGATAACAATTAACATTGCATTTAAATTTTTGAAGATCAAAGTTGACTGGAAAGCAAAAAAACCAGAAGAGATTTCCACAGGCAAGAAGTGCGAGAACTTACGTCAGCATAGAACTTATGGTTACATCTAGCCATTTCAAATGTAAAATGATGAGACCTAGCTGCCAATCTAGTACTGCACTTAAATTCATAAAGTCAAAGAGGAAAGTTCATAAGAACAATTACGATGAAAATATTTATAGAAAAGGCACAGGGAAGCTACATTACAGTGGTGGGAAAGTGACTGAAGCCAAGATGCCAGGTCAGGACTAAGATCAGTGCAGATTCTTTTTTGGATTTTATTAAGAATCTCTAAATAGATAGCAGAAGCACTAAGCCAGACGTGTTAGCAATATTCAATTCATGAACAAATGATAGATTTATAAATGTGTAAGATAGATTCTGGCAAGAAAAAATTGTAACAATGAACCAACTAACAGTAAATTTAATTTCAAATGAAATTTTTTGTTAATTACTGCAATAATTTTCTTGTTTGTAAATCATTACAGTGACAGCCCAAGGTGTGAGCTATGTATTGGGAGATGTCAAAATCAAGCAGATAGTGTTCTAACATATAATGGAAAATGTGACACAGAAATCCAAAGGCAAATAGTGAAATATGTCTTTCAGAAACTAAGCAAAGTATTAAGAAATAGGAAAATATTATTAGAAACAACAAAAAATAAGTTATCTGAAGCTGAACTGTTATCTAATATCTCTTATATAACAGCAAATGTTGAAAAATTTCCTCATAGATTTAGAAGAGACTCGA
>OZ038488.1:95157231-95219731 GCA_964036315.1 Acanthosepion esculentum | reverse complement strand
ACCTGGCATCTTGACTTCAATCACTTTCTCACTGACATGGCATGGTTTCTCTCTGTCTTTTTGTTGTGGCCTTGTTAGGGCCAGAAATAAAGACACAAGAGAGGAATTGAGTTAACCAAATATATTAATAGAAACAGTAATACAAATATATACAAACAAGAGTGTTATAGCAAGAATGTTTGGTCTGCCTGTCAGAGCTGACTGCTGGAAACTTCCCTCTCCAAAAGGCAGTACCTGCACCTATTTATAGCTGGGAGAATCAATGCGTGTGTGGGTAAATTACCATAACACTTTTCTACAAATATTTTCATGGGAATTGTTCTGTTGGTCTTTTTCCCTTAATGTCTTGACTGCACGAATTTAAGCATGCTACTAGATTGGCAATTAGGTCTCACTGTTTTAATGTTGAATTATGTAGATGCAATCATCTCTTCTAATAGTTTCTTTCCTCTCACTTCTCACTTGTGGAACTCCTTTTGATTTCTTGCTCCCTTGCCATCTATAATTTTCTGTCTTCCTGAATCTAATTCTTTTATTGTCCGTTCTCCTCACTAAAGTCTTCTCATTCTCTTTCACTCCCTGTAATCCCCAAGTCCTAGTGGCATTATTCCCTTGCTTGGGAGGAAATAATTAAAATATATATATAAAACTTGGATTAAGGAAAGTAAAAAAAGTTACATAATATTTCTTGGAACAACTTTCACACAGGACAGAAAGATCCCTGATTTATCATGACATCTTCAGTGGCCAAAATGGTGAGACACTGCAACATGGAATTTCAAGTTTTTCTGACACTGGCTACAAGTCTGACACTTGTCTAAATTATTATGGATACTGACAATTTAACAAATGAAGAAGGTTTTGGCTAAAAATGCTATGCTGAAGACCAAAAACAAAATAAAACAAAAAATATTATTTTTTCTCATTGGCAATAAGACAGTTCATAATATAAATACAGTTTCAAATTGATCCCTGACTTTATGAAAAGTTATCTGTATTTTGTTTTTATTTACAAATGTCAAGTTTGAAAGTAAATTGAATTTACATCATTGACAACTGCACAGCACTAGGAAGAAGGACAACCTCAGTAACACCGAGTTATCAATTACATAAGCACAGTTTCATACTCAGGATTTGTAAATAAAAACAAAGTACAGTTAACTCTTTAAGAATTTAAGTATTTATATTATGAAGAGGACTCTCTTCTAAAATGATTAAAAAAAATCAATATTTTTTTAATTCTGACAAATGTTGCAGATATAGGAAAGTCTAATGAATGACAATCTATAAAAATTATTCCCAAAATGTTTTCCTTACTTTTTACAAGGAAACCATTTAAGTAGTGCTGAATACACTAATGAAAATATGATTTATTTCTCTTACCTGACTGTAGTTTTTTATTGTTAATAAACACATCACACACATACATCTTATGGTATGCTACATCTTGTCCCTGATGCACGTATGCATCGATTTCTTGGTTCAAAGGTAATATAAATAGTTATAGCATTGCACTAGTCTCACTTTCTACCTTAGAGAATTTAACAAAATGTTATTACTTTTCTTATTAACAATAACAATCTTAACAACATTAGATATTCAGATGACAGTGTTGATAGCAGACACAGAAAGAAAACTACAGTAGCTGCTGAAGGTCATAAAGGAAAGCAAGAAGAAAGGACTAAACATCAATTGTAAGAAGATAGAATGTCTGGTTGTCAGCAAATGTAATAACCCAACATGCGAATTACAAATTGGAGGTAACAAAATCAAACAAGTACTACAAATTAAATATCTAGGAACTGCTTTAATAGACAACGGAAAATGCAAAACCAAAATCTGAAGTCTGATTAGGATAGTGAAAGATGCCTTCCAAAAGCTAAGCAAAGTATTAAAAAATAGGAATTAATCATTAGAAACAAAGAAAAGAGTACCAAACCGCTATGAAATATTGCTACTCCTATATGGTAGTGAATGCTGGACAATCTCATCACCGATGGAGAAGAAACTAGGAGAGCAGAAATGTGGTTCTTCAGAAAGATGCTAAGAATACCATTGACTGAACACATGAGCAACAATGAAGTTTTAGAGAAAATGAAAACAAGAAAGACACATACATAACATCAAAAAGAGGTAGTTGAAATTTCTAGGATGCATAATGAGGAAAGAGGGTTTGGAAAATTTGACATTCACAAGACATATTGAGGGCAAGGGGAACAGAGGAAAGCAGCACATAACCTACCTAAAGAGATTGTATAAATGGTTGGCAGAACAGGGATTAAGAGATAGAGCAAAATGTCTTTTTTTATCATTTTAGAAGAGAGTGCTACTCATGATATAAATACTTAATTTCTGAAAGAATTATCTGTACTTTGTTTTTTGTTTTTTTACAAATCTCGAGTATGAAACTGTGCTTATGTAATTGATAACTCGGTGTTACTGAGGTTGTCCTTCTTCCCAATTTGTAGCAGTTGTCAATGATGTAAATTCAATTTACTTTCAAACTTGTAAATAAAAACAAAGTACAAATAACTCTTCATAGAATCAAAGATCAATTTGAGACTGTATTTATATTATGAAAAGAAACAACTTCTAAAATGAGGAAAATTAATATTTTTGATTCTGATAAATATTGTCGTAGAGGAAGGTCTAATGAATGATAATGTACAAAAATTATTTTAAAAAATATTCTCCCCTGTTTTTTTTTTTGTTTTTTTTATGAGTGACTGAGTTAATTTAGTTATTGCTGGGTATTCATTAGTATATAAAAAAAGTTTTTTACCTTTTAACTTTGAAGCATACTCCAGTGTAATGGTAAGAACGAGCTCAGCTCAGAACTCAGAACCAACCCATAATTAAAAGCCTTAATATTAAAATGGTATTTTATAAAACCCTTATTTTTATGAAAAAGTTTCTGAGTTTGGCACCAATATTCAGAAAATAGCTACGCTGTCAATAAATTTTGTCATGACAATTCTCTTCAGTGAGTTGCATGAATTGTTATCTAGTTCTTCCAGTGATAGTCACTGAGGCAATTAAAAAAACTTAACTCACTCCCTGCAACAAATGTTTATGTATACTTAAAAGTGTGTGATTATATTAAGGAATAAAAAAATCTGTCAAATTGTAGAAAAGAGTTCTCTGCTCTTTCTATTTTTTTTTGTTCTAGAGTCTCTCACTGATGTATTGCTTAAATGAATACATTGAGAAAAAGGAGATCCTTGACATATTGTCAATGACACAGCAGATTAATGCTTTTGGCACTTGGCCAACTCAGCTGAGTGCCTGGTTCTTTTAAGCTGTCAGATGGAACAGCTGCTTAGGAATAACCATGAACAAGGAGATGAGAAAAGAAAAGGGTTATGATACTATAGCTTATATATATATATATATATATATATATATATATATATATATGTATATGTATATATTTTGAACAATAAAAAATATTAAAAAATTAAAATCTTCAGACACACTGGGTTGTATATTAATATTCTTTCATTTTTATTATTATTTCAGTTAGATTCTTCAACTAGTTTCGGTGAACATGGCCATCATTAGGAGAAAAAAATTCTGCTTGCTGGTAGCAGTGAACTACAGAAATGAATGTCTTGATGGAGAAAATGAACTTTTGTCTGTAGTTTTCATTTGTTTTTTATTTTTTTAACATGAATATTGGTCAATCCTTGTGTTGGTTAAACAGTCTCTTTTGAGTCTGTCTATATTTCTGAGATGAGGTATTATGTACAGCATTTACATTAGTTGGACTATTGTCCTCATCTTTGTCGCCATATTTGTCACAACGTTTCGGCCGTTGTACGCTCCGGCCTTCTTCAGGTGGTTGGAATTTCGAACTGAACCCTTTATTTCGATCACTGGGGTAGACTGTTCTAGTTCCACGAGCCATGTTTGATGGATGTCAGTTATCAGTTATCTCCTGCTAATTTTCCCTCTGAAAGTTCTCCACTGCCTTAACCGGGTATTGAACTCACACTCTTTGGGTCCTGTCACTGGATCTAACCAACGCCTTTATCCACTGTGCCATGTGACAGACCCAAAGATATCAGTTTTACACAGAATTGATAGAATTACTTTTGATATTATACATATATAAGAAATGTATACGATCAAAATATTCTACATATGCTTGCTTGTTTGCTCCTCCACATCTTCATTGCTGAGGGTTAGAGACCATGAACAATTGCACCAAAGTTCTCCTGCCATTCACAACAACTGTGCAATCTGTCAGCGTTCTCCCTGTCCAATCTCTGATGTCATCATTTCAACATCACCTTAGTCTTTCTCCTTGATATCCTGCCATCAAGGTTGACAGTCACATCACCATTGAAATACTGATTCCTGTATGATCACCAAAAGTTAATCAATATCAAGCCTTGTCAGTACCAAGAAGGGTGACTGCTGAGGAATATCAATTGCTGTAAACTTGGATGTGCAGGTGGTGTAATGGATAATGGCTTGGAGTTGTTAATTGGAGAGCCAAGTTCCAATTCCTGTTGGGTTTTGTTATATACACGTACACACAAATAACTGTGTGAAATGTATGAATTCACCACTTCTCTCCTATATATGGGTTAATTAGTAAGACATGTATCATTAAACCATTATTATCTAAAAAAAAAGTACCTTTCAATACATGACTAACAAGGCAGATGTTTTCCCACAGGAGGTTGCCATTTCTTTCTGACCTAGACCAGTTACTATCCAAGGCTATAGAACCCGGTCTGTCCTGCTATTTACCCATAGCTGGGGGGAGAAGAAGAGGATTCATACCTTTCCCAAGGGTATTAGCATGTAAGTGAATGTAATGGATTTGACTGGAATTTGAACTTGGCTCTCTGATTCCTCAATCCGAGCCACTATCCATTACTCCACCATGCTTCCTCTGACAAAACACTAAGAAAGTATAAAATACATTTTTGTGTTGGAAGCACCAGCAATACATTTTTATATAAAAAAGAATTACCAGCAATACTTATTTGTAGTGAAATTAACAACAATACATCAATCAACATGAAAGAACTCTTTCATGACATTAATCTGTGTTTCATACAATTTCTTAAATCAAACTACCTATTTTTGTTTCACAGCTATAGTACATTGAACATACTTTTTGGTTAAGGACCATGGTACACTGTACATAATTTTTGCTTAGGGGCCCTGGTACTCTAAATACTTTTTGCTTAGAGTCCATGAAACTTGGTACATACTTTTTGCTTAGAGGCCATTGTTCACACTACATACTTTTTGATTAGGGGTCATCATACTCAGTACATACATTTTGGTTAGGGGCCATGATACACTGTACATACATTTTGATTAGGTGCTATGGAATACTCGACATACTTCTTGATTAGGGGTCATCATACTCTGTAAATACTTTTTGATTAGGGGCCATCATACTCAGTACATACGTTTTGCTTAGGGGCCATCATACTCAGTATATACTTTTTGCTTGGGGGTCATCATACTCAGTATATACTGTTTGGTTAGGAGTCATCATACTCAGTACATACGTTTTGCTTAGTGGTCATCATACTCAGTACATACGTTTTGCTTAGGGGTCATCATACTCTACATACTTTTTGTTTAGAGGCCATGATACACTGTACATACATTTTGATTAGGTGCTATGGAATACTCGACATACTTCTTGATTAGGGGTCATCATACTCTGTAAATACCTTTTGATTAGGGGTCATCATACTCAGTATATACGTTTTGCTTAGTGACCATCATACTCAGTATATACTTTTTGCTTAGGGGTCATCATACTCAGTACATACTTTTTGCTTAGAGGCCATGATATACTGTACATACATTTTGCTAAGGTGCCATGATACACTTTATATATGTTTGGCTTAGGGGTCATGGTACACCATATTTTTTTCTTTAGGGACATGTTGCACTATATTTTCAGATCTAGGCCGACAAAATACACAAAAAGATGATTTTATGATGATGTCCCTTATGTTATCGAGGCTGGGAAATGCTACAGCATACAATGTACTTTTTGTATAATAAATAGAGAGAGTAAACATCAATCTAATACTACAATGTCAATAAAAGGTACATGTGTATATTACAGCTTTCAATTATATATATGTCGTGTATTATATAGTTGTGTGCAGACTGTGCACAGTTATATGGCTATCAGCACAATGAATTTCCTTTGGCTTTTGAACCTAAATTTTAAATGCTTGATGCATTAGTTATCACTTGCTCCTGGAATAAATTTAAAAATTGTTATTAAGCACTTAACTGGATATATTTACAATCAGATATGAGTTAATTGTACATAACTTATGACTGTATATATATAAAAAAAAATGTCATATTTTTATGAAATTCACTGATTTTAACAAGGCAGTGATAAAGATATTTGCTACAGCAATTCTGCACTCATTGAATCCTTATACATAAATTATAAACTTCATTACTGTAAATCTCTCCCTAAATGAAACCACACCAAGGAAGATAACTCTGTATATTATTACAGAGGTGTGGTTCATTTGCAGTGTTTTCTTGATGATGATTATCAAATGCTGCTGGGACTCTGAAGAAAAAGCAGATGTCTTAGAATGGCATGAGGATATTTCTGTTTAGTATTAGTATTATAGATAAAGACAGCAATGCCCAACAAGAGTTGAAACATCTGTTGCATTGATGGTTTCATATAAAGAAATAAAACAATTTTACCAAAGAAACAAAGAATAAAATAACAGAATCCATACCCACCCACCAAAAAAAAATATCTTCAATTTTAATTAAAGAAAAATTCACTAAAGTTTTTCTTTTTTTACCTCTCAGTATAATACAGTGTTAAGTATAATTTCTAATTTTTACAATGATTAAATTTTATATTATACATATGACAATTCTAATCTGTCACTAAGGCTTGCTTTAAATCCTGATGACTGATAATCCCTTTCTTAACTTTCAAGGCAGAAAGCTTAATTGAAATGATGGATCTTGCTAAAAAATATTGTGTGTGCAAAAATTGCAAAATCCAATGCTTAATCATCAAATCGAATCCCATCAGGAAAATTTGTCTCTTTTTGTTTTTCTTTGTCTGGCATGAAAAATGTTTGCAAATGAATAATGAGTTTGACACTCAAATCAGAGAATTGTTCTTAACAAGAAGTCAAAAAATATGCTACTCTGAGAAAGATTCTGATGAGGTGGGTGGTAACACATTTGTTTGTGATGAGTAGAGCTCAAAGGAAGCTTCACAGCATTTGAAAAACAGGGCTAAATGTAAAAAGTCCTTGTTTTATGTTATAGAATTGGGGGTAAAACATAAGACTTGACTGTGTTTAATGATTATATAAATTAAATATGGAAAAAGAATTAAGAAAGTTAATTAATTTCAAGAAATTAGATGTGTTATGGGGGTTATTAAGGAATCAAACCCTTAATATTAACATGGAATAACTTTGTATGGCCAGTACCCATTAACTACACTCACTAAGTTAGGTGAAAATGATCACAGGTAATAAATTACTTATTCAGCTGAAATTAAATATTATCACTAAAAAGACTTGCGATTAAGGTGTGTGATTTTTTAGGTAGATTAATTACTAAAAAATGACTTTCTGAAAACTCAGACAAGTTAATTGTTGTATAGGAGTAAAGTGTCACTGCTGACACTGTAGCTTGAATATAGATCGCCAGTGAGCAAACAGGTGATTCCATTACTGAGTTAAGTAGATCACATGACCATAAAGGAAATACATAAGAAGGAAGAGACATAACATCTAAATGATCACCATTTCTACACTATCCTCTATTACTATATGGATCACCATTTCTACACTATCCTCTATTACTATACAGATCACTCTTTCTACACTATCCTCTATTACTATACGGATCACTATTTCTACACTATCCTCTATTACTATATGGATCACTCTTTCTACACTATCCTCTATTACTATACGGATCACTCTTTCTACACTATCCTCTATTACTATACGGATCACTATTTCTACACTATCCTCTATTACTATATGGATCACTCTTTCTACACTATCCTCTATTACTATACGGATCACTCTTTCTACACTATCCTCTATTACTATACGGATCACTATTTCTACACTATCCTCTATTACTATACGGATCACTCTTTCTACACTATCCTCTATTACTATATGGATCACTCTTTCTACACTATCCTCTATTACTATATGGATCACTCTTTCTACACTATCCTCTATTACTATATGGATCACTCTTTCTACACTATCCTCTATTACTATATGGATCGCTATTCTCTATACTATACACTATACCTTTTATCTCTACTGATCACTATACAGATTACTATTTAGTGGTTATTGAGCAAGTACTATTAGTGTAAGTGCTATTTGAAGGCGTCTCACACCAATATTGTTCAATGGTGTTACTATAGTTGTATCTGCGACTACAAAATCTCTATTACAAAAACTAATCAACAGGGCATATTTGATGGTAGTTTCATGGGAACAATAATATTCAGGAATTAAGATATTAAAAATAGGATGGACTGGAACAAAAGTCAGGAATCTGGTGAAAAGATGGATTGGGACAAGAACCTGGATTCTGGTGAAAAGATGGATTGAGACAAGAACCAGCAATATGGTTAAAAAATGGATTGGGACAACAACCTGGATTCTGGTGAAAAGATGGATTGAGACAAGAACCAAGAATCATTTTTTTTACCATGAGTTTCACTTTGTACAAGACCCAGGAGCCACTCGAGGTAGAAGGTGACACTAAGAGGCTGTTTATTTGGCTAGGAGGGGAAAATAATGATTAACCTTTGACTTAAACAGGTCAAGATTATAGGGGTCAAGGAAACATCTTCTTAGGAGTTGGTTCCACAGAGCAGTGGTTAACAGGGTGGATCCTAGTAATGAAGGTTGAACTGACAGAACCAAGAGAGAAATTGGAGGGTGGAAAATAATTTGTCACCCACGAAGACTTGGAGACACTTTTGGACTCTATCAAGACTGGAAAGTGAGGACAGGGCAGCCCCTGCCCAAATATGACAACAGTACCCCATTTTAGGCTTGATCTGGCTCTTGTAAAGGTAGAGGGTAGCACGAGAAATCAGGTACTTACTGGGGTGGTACAGGGAACTGATCATTTTCCCTGCATGTTTAGTGATGGATTATATGTACAAATCCCATTTGCGGACAGAGGTGAGTTTAAGGCCTAGTAGTCTCTCAAGGCACAGAGACACACTGAATGGGACATCCATTCATTGTGACTGGTGGTAGTTTGGGGTCTGATCTGACGAAATGATGGATTGGGACAAGAATCAGGAATCTGGTGAAAAGATGGATTGGGACAAGAATCAGGAATTTGGTGAAAAGATGGATTGGGACAAGAATCAGGAATCTGGTGAAGAGATGGATTGGGACAAGAATCAGAAATCTGATGAAGAGATGGATTGGTACAAGAATCAGGAATCTGGTGAAAAGATGGATTGGGACAAGAATCAGGAATCTGGTGAAAAGATGGATTGGGACAAGAATAAGGAATCTGGTGAAAAGATGGATTGGGACAAGAATCAGGAATCTGGTGAAAAGATGGATTGGGATAAGAATCAGGAATCTGGTGAAAAGATGGATTGGGACAAGAATAAGGAATTTGGTGAAAAGATGGATTGGGACAAGAATAAGGAATCTGGTGAAAAGATGGATTGGGACAAGAATAAGGAATCTGGTGAAAAGATGGATTGGGATAAGAATCAGGAATCGGGTGAAAAGATAGATTGGGACAAGAATCAGAAATCTGGTGAAGAGATGGATTGGGACAAGAATCAGGAATCTGGTGAAGAGATGGATTGGGACAAGAATCAGGAATCTGGTGAAAAGATGGATTGGGATAAGAATCAATAGTCTGGTTGAGAATTTGAGTCCTATTCAATTTTATTTTATCCACTTTATTTTAATGCATTGAAGTCCATTGCTTTGACTACAGATCTCATTAGAGTTTATTTCTATATCAATATGATTGGAAAAAGAAAGATGCCAAAAAGATACTCTTTAATCATTGTGTTATTAGAGAAGGCTATGGGTACATGGCCAAGTGGTTAGAATGTTCACTTTCTGACCATGAGACCCTGGGTTTGAATCTCAGTGTGGCGGAGGTGATCCCAGCATGTGACAGCTTTGTAAAGTGCCTGAAAACAAAACCATGTGTTGACCCAAGACTTGTGAGTGAAATTGTGTAGACAGAACCCTTTGGAGAGCTGTCAATGGTTGTCCTATCACAAAGTCACAAGTCATTATGATTGAGGGTTTGAGCATGCTGGCATGATCAGACTTTTGATCATGCTAGATAATGTGCTCTCTCTCAGAAACTGTAACTAAGCTCTGCTCAGCATAGTTAAAGTATAAAACAAATGTGCCTGAGCAGGCGTCTGCAATAGGGATTGGCTAGCTGCCCTATTTGACAGGCATCCTCAGATATGAGTGGCCAGCTATTATTATTATATTAGAGAAGGTCATAATGTGTATATTATGCAAAGCATTTCATTGATTTTTAGAAGATGCAATAAAATAATATATGAATTGATTATTATTGATATTTTTAAAGTCTGATTTTAGAATTATTTATAACAAAGGACTGAAGTGATATTAAGCAGCCAGCATGTTCTAATAATGTTGAGGTCTCTCAGGTACAAATAAATCTCTCAGGTACAAATACTTAATGAAGAAGCAACAACATCAGATAACTTATTTTTTACTGAAAACAGTACTTTGGAATGAATTTTATATATATTATTTTTTAATCACCCCCATAGATACTGATTGACATTGAATTTAAATTTTTGCAGGTTAAAGTTGGAGCTGAAAGGGAGTCCCCCAAGTGAGAAGTGTAAGAAAAGAGACTGTTTGCATAGAACTTATAGTTACATCTAGCCAACTCAATTGTCAATTGATGAGATCTCGATGCCAGTCGAGGACTGTGCTTAAATTCATAAAGTCTAGGTACCATAGCAAAAAGCTCATCCTAACAATTGCCATGAAAGTATTTATAGAAAAGACACAGACAGGCAACCTTATGGTGATGGGAAAGTGACTGAAGCCAAGCTGCCAGATCAGGACCAATAATATTGCTGATTCTTCTTTGGATTTTATCAAGGAGTTTGAGGTAAATAACAGGAGCACCAAACCATATGTGGCAGCAATATTCTAATATAGGTAAAATTTCTATTTTTGAATTAATACCATACTGAATTAAGATGCAAGAACTTTGGCTATTCTGTTGAGATAGCATTTAAATTATTCTTAGACTTGCTGTTAATATATGCAAACATCAATTTTGGGACTCTCACTGTTGAAGAATAGTTAGTAAGATATCCTAGCAAGCTGTTACTGTAGTGAACTTGATTCTCACTTTATGCCCTATACTTGTGGCCTTGTGCCAAACTAAGCCAAGCCAAATAAATATATATGTTTGATTCCTGGGTATAAATAAAATTTGTGTTGAAATTTTTGAAAAATGAGGAATTATCATCATATCCTTCTGTTCAGACTAATATGTTTATCTTAAGAACAGTTTGCATCTGTGGATTGAATAAAGAGTTCAGTTCAAAAATTAGGACTTGAAGAATGCCAGAAGGTACAACAGCTGAAAGGTTATGAGTATAACAACCAAGATGAGGATACTAGTTCAAATAGAAAGACATATATTTGTTATATATAATTACATGATATTTAGAATTTAACTTTAATAAGAACTAAAACACTTTATTCAATTTATGGGGATAGATTGTTCTCTTTCCACTGTCCATATCAAGGGAGATATCTTGGTTAATTAATCCCTAGATATGGACAGCTGAATGAGAATAATCTATTCCTGTAGATTGTATAAAAGGTTCTGTTCAAAATTTCCTGATGGTTAACCGAATCAAGACACTTGAAGAAGGCCAAATGACAGAAACATTGTAATTATGACAACAAAGACGAGGATATTAGTCCAACTGTAAATACAGTAAATAATAACTTTTCATCTCAGAAATTTATACAAAAAAACTAAAATATTAAAAATTACATGAAATTATTTTTCTTGCAGGCTGTAACAACTGTATACACAAACCACTGGTAGTAACTCTCTCTCTCTCGCTATATATATATATATATATATATATATATATATATATATATATATATATATTTATATTTATATTTATATTTATTTGTCTGTTAACAACTTCATGTAGAATTCTCAAATGTCGTACGCATATTTACTGGGCCCAGGGGAAGGTTCTGATATCAAAATTTTTGTTCCGAGTGGGGTGAGTCTACTTCTCCTTTCTGCTGTAAACATCTTTCTTGGTAACAGATATTTTATTTGTAACCATTCAACACTCTTTTATTATTAATGCCTGGACCAAAGAAACATTTCTATTCTTTGAAAAGGAAAGAGCACAGAATAATTTTTCCATAAAAATATATTTTCTTCTTTTCATATAGATTTTTTATGGTTGAAAATTTCTTTGTCATTTCATTGAACCATTTTAATTTTGAATTAATGCTATGCTCAATTAATTAACTGTAAACAGGAGCAGGAACATTGATCATTCTGGAATTTTGAAATTTTCATAGTGTTTCAATACTGGAAATTTTCATAGTGTTTCTATATTAGAAATTTTCATGGTATTTCAATACTGGAAATTTTCATAGTGTTTCTATATTAAAAATTTTCATGGTATTTCAATACTGGAAATTTTCATAGTGTTTCAATACTGGAAATTTTCATAGTGTTTCTATATTAGAAAATTTCATAGTGTTTCAACATCAGAAATTTTCATAGTGTTTCAACACTGGAAATTTTCATGTTTCAACATTGGAAAAATACCAGGAACAAATGAAATCTATTTTTTATATTTGTAGATAGAAATATTGAAGTAGCTAATTTTTAATTGATAACAAAGATTGTAAAATAGACTTTTTATTTATAATTTTCAGATTTAAAAGAAATTTATGCTTTCAACTACAATCACTATCAGTACTAAAGAATAATTTTACTGTCATTATAACCAACTGTAATACAAGTCTTGAACTCTGAGTGTACTTCAGCATATATATTTGTGTGTAAGCTGTTGGCGGGAGCAATAATGTTGCCTTAGAGAAGGAACAAAAACTTGTTGAACTATCACAAATGTTAACATTTATCTGAGAAGAATGGAATAGATTATCCACTCTCTCGGATGAGGTTTAGATAATTGAGAAGGAGCATCTTGGGGAATGAGGAAGTTGAAGCAGGGGTCATATAGGGGCTTGTCAGGATGGTATGAATTTCAACATTTTTTTTTTCCAAAGTAAAGTTTGGAATTGCCTGGGTATTTGGGTAGTGGTATAATGTGTATAATACTGTTGGAATGGATTGATCTAGTCAGTATATAAATGGAAATATTTTTCTCTGTAGCAATAGCTTTTAATAGACATGCAGACTGTGTAGTGGTTAATGACATAAAAAGTGGGATAAGCATACTGTGTTCAAATTCCAGCCAAGGTCGTTGTGTTCACTTTTGCACAAATACTCTTGGTTTGGTTTGTTTTACGGCATATCAACCACAATGGGTTATTTAATGCTGAAAATTTATATTTTCCTTCATAAATGTATTGCTGGTAATTTTTTTCACTTCAAAAATGTATTGCTGGTAGTAACTTTTTTAACAAAGTATTTCTGGTATTAAAACCTATTTTTATACTTTCATAGTGTTTTTGACCCCAGTTTGGGGTTAACTATTTACCCATAGCTGGGACCTTAACAGGTGCTACCACCCCAGGTCATGGGGGACCTGGGAACACCAGCAATTAAGAGGTGGTTTCACGTTCCTCAAAACCTCCTGATCAGAGGCCTTGCTGTTGGATATAGTTTATCGTCTTACCCAGGATGGCAAATACTCTTGGATAGGTATGAGTACCTCTTCTCCACCACAAACAAGGAGTTAATAGCAGAACTCTCTAGCTTTTCTTGGCAACCAGCCTATGAGAAGAACAACTCTGAATTCAAAATCAGTTGGGCATAGGGCTAGTAACTTCCCCCTGTAAAACCTACTTACAACTGAAATCGCAGCAGCAAATCCTAGAGTGTGGCTCTATATTCCACAGGGTTAACCTACCTTTTACTATAAAAGTGTATTTTCTCTTTTATCACAGATTGTACCCTTGATAGGCTGACAAGACTGAAGAATGAATCAAGTGAAATGTATTAACAACATCAGCGATACTGACAAGAGGTTTATCTTAATCAAATTTGGAATATTAATGACTTTTCTCAAAGTTATAGGAAATAGTTAAATTTATTCACCAACAGCATAAACATCATTATGACTACTAACAAATATCTTCTAAAACAATTGCAATTGAGAGTATATAAGACACCTTTATTTTCTCTCAAATACCACCTATTTTATATATATATATGTTTAGCAGACTAATTTTAACCTAAATGTAAAAGACTGCAAAAAACATATATATATATATATATATATATATATATATATATATATATATATATATATATATATATATATATATATATATAGCCAGATCATTGCTAAAAGTAAGTTAATATAAAATTCATGCAGAGAAGTGGTTTGCCTCATGTCTTAAACAGATGAGTATTTTTCTTCACTAGTGTTAAATCAAAGTATAAAGGAACAGGAACATTTCATTAGAAACAAAGAAAATACTAGTGAACTGTTACATAATATCAAACCTCCTATATGGCAGTGAATGCTGGACATAGATGAAGAAGAGACTTGAAGCAAGAGAAATGTGGTTCTACAGAAAGATGCTGAAGATACCATGGGCTGAATATGTGAGCAACAATGAAGTTTTAGAGAAAATGGAAACAAAAAGAAAACTTAACATCAGGAAGGGATATTTGAAATCTCTAGTGCACATAATGAGGAAAGAGGGATTGGAAAATTTGATACTCACAGAATAGATTAAAGGTGAGTGGGACAGGGGCAAACAATGCATAACCTACTTAGCAAACTTGAGTAAATGGATGGCAGAGCAAGATTTAGGAGAGATAACAAAAAGAGAAAATTTATTAAGAGCTACAAAGGACAGGAAATTGTGGAAAACCATGATTGCCTACATCCTGAAGAGACATGACACATAGAACAAGGAGTAGACTACCTGCCAGTATTTGCATGTAACTTAATTATAACATGGTAATATTCCATCCATCATTTATGCTGACTGCAATTGGAATCATTGAGTTATAGTGAACTGCTTGATCCTTTTCATTACCTGTACATGTACTTTGCTAGGGCTACATACAGTTTTTGAATTCACAGTTGTCCTTCTCCTAGACTGGCTTCCAACCAAGGCTGAAGAACCCAGCCTTCCCTACTATTTAACCCATAGCTGGAGAGAGAAGAGATAGATACATTTGTGTTAGTTAATGTAATAAAACTCAATTGCAATTCAGACTTGCTTCAATAATTTCTCATTCTGAGTTGCTATCCAGTGTTGCTGTAATATCATCAAATATGGAAAATCTTTTATTCCTTTTGCTACAAGAACTTGTCATTCTGATTTTAAAATCTCTGTCAACACCTAAACTAATAAAATCTTTGTGAGCCATTTTGATGAGATATGGAAAATTCTATTAATTCTAAGCTTTGAGGAGAAAGCAAGAAAATTAAAGTAAACATTTTTCAAGAACAAGATGGAAAATTTACACACACATACACAAGAATAAGCTGACTTTGTCAACAGAAAGTACATCATTATTCAAAATGACAATTCAAGTTTACCCTCAGTAAAATAAATTCCTCCTGCTCCTCCTCCTCCTCATCATCAATAGTATTAGTAGTCCCATGACCAGTTATGGTCATAGGGAGACTGTGCAACTGAGCACCTGATTAGTTCCCTCCACATACCTTGGTTAAAAGCTGAATCCATTCACATGTTATGTGTCTTGGCCATGTTCACCTGACTGATCCCATCTCTCATCAGTTGACACCACAGCCAATGTCCTCCAACTCAAAGACTTGTCTTGGTCACAGACGTGTGCTTTTGATTCCAATAATAATAATTCAAAATAAACTTAGAAGAAAATCAAATAATTAGGATGGGGCATTTTACCACTGCTTCTTCACTTGACTAACTTAACATCTCAAGATTTCCATTTAATTAGATTACTGCAGCACTTAGCAGCAAAGAGAGAGCACTTCAGTACAATCAAAATTCCTTTTGTTCACATATTTTTCAGTAGTAATGAAAGAATTAGTTTTACAATAAGCTTTTCGCATTGATAATGATGATGATTACATTTTGATAAATTTAACTTTGCTTATACAGGGTGCAGCAGAAATGCCTTCTACATAATAGTAAGACATTAGCTAGAGGAAGACACCATTGTCACTAATGTCATACCATTATTTTTGAGGAATTTCTGCTGCACGCTGTATTTGAATAGATTTTTCTTGTGCCTTCATTTGAGGCATATGAAACCTCCAAAAATGGTGCAAATAATATTTCATTTGGTCTTATGTCATTTATCTAGTGGGCTCATGTCAACCAGAATGTTGCCAACAACTAGTACTTGACCCTAACCTAACTCCATTACTGTAATATTAAATGTAATTTGATCTTGATAGTGATCATTTCTAAATAGTTTCACCTATATAATTTTAGTGTCAGCTTAAACAGACATCTTCTTTTATCCATATATCTAAAGTTTTCACCAGAAATCAAGAAAATATGAGCTTTAACCAAAATGGTCACAATATATGGGAAATTAAGTTGTCAGTGAAAACTGATACCAGGAGCATTTTGAAAGTTACTCTCAATTTTCAACATCAATACCAATTCCTGCAATACTTATTTTTTGGTTTTAAGCTGTTATTGGTATATACCATGTCAAATTATTTTAAAAAAAATGGTCAACATAAATCATACTCAGAAGAGAGAAAAAAACCTCAGTACTGAATTGGCTGCTTCTTGTTCTTATAGAAAGATAAACATATTTTGAAAACAAACTTGATTTATAAATAAATTAATGAGGCAATATAGATATAAATCTATCAGTAATAAAAAAAAACATGGCTTACTGATTTAGTTTTTCAGTACAAAACTAAGGTCAATCTGACATTATATTAAAAAATATTTCATCTATTACCAGGTTTCATCTTCTGAAAATACTTCTTTAACAACAAAACATACAAAAACAGCATCAAAAATAGTTTCAAGGCTACCAAAACAAACTTTCATGTTAATTTTTAAAGTTTTGTTATTTTTATATTGTAATACTTGATAAAATCCCATTTGAATTGTTTTCTTTTTAATAATGAACTGCAATTTAAATTATTTACTTTATGAATTTCATAAATGTATTAGACAATGTAAACAAAAGTGAGTGACAAACATTATGGTTTTCGTAAACTTTTGATCACAGCTGTATATAAAATTAAGTGAGTTATCAGTTAAATTTTTTGTAATGCCTGTTTGTAGGAGAGACTTTGTAAATCACAGATACAACAATAGTAACACCTTCGAACAATACTCGGTCAGATGCTGCTAATTCCAATATATATATTTTTCCTTTAACTGTCACATGGACTAATTATGAGGTCAACTATGCTTGCTCTCTGGTGATCTCTGCTCAAACCAAGTGTCGGCAGCGACACTTTATTCCTATATTACAAAATTACAACTACATTGTGAAGGTAAAGATCATAAAGTACCTGGAACTTTGTGAGGGGAATTTCTAAATGAAAAAAATCAGCAAAATATTTCACAATTATATCAAAGTAAAAAATATACATATGTGCATAGTCTCTGCTTATGTGTGTAGTACACGTGTAACAGCCTATAATTTATTTAAATTATTTACACACAGACTACTGTTCTCTGTTGTTGCTATCACGTATCAGCAATTATGTCCTCCAGCCTTCATCAGATGATTGTCAGTCCAGGTAATCTTCAGGGAATTTCAAACTGAACCCTTTATTCAATCTACAGGGATAGATTGTTCTCATTCTTCTGTTCATGTCCAGGGATATTTTTTTTTTTTTTTTTTTTAAGCGTATCACCCCAAGCAAGGCCGGTGGCCACTATCACACATAGGGTTACAGAAGGGTTGGAGGAAGAGCAGATAGGAGTGGTAAAGGAAGGGATGTGGAGAAAGAGAAGGACAGAGGGTCGATCAAGGCAGGGGGGTTACGGAAGATATAGAGCGAGAGCAGATAGGAATGAAAGATGTCAGGAAGTGGATAGATCAAGGCAATTGGAGATGACGATTGACGCTACACTTAAACCGTTGGAGATTGTATTTGTCAGGGAAACAGTAATAGGGAAGGGAGTTCCATTGGCGAGATGTGCGAGACATGAAGCTATTGGAGTAGAAAAGACGTCTACATCTAACAGTTTCAACGGTGAAGGAGTGGGAACGGGATGCCAGCCTCGTAGGACGTTTAAATTCATGAGGCCTAGGGACAAGCGAAAGCAACTCCTCGGAGCAATTACCGTGGAAGTACTTGTAGAAAAGGCAGAGCGATGCAACATCGCGTCTGTGAGAGAGCGACTGCAGACGAGATGACAGATCAGGGCCAATCACATTGCATATCCGTCTCTGGATCTTATCAAGATATCTTCTCTAGTTCTAATTTAGTACAGATCAATTAATGCTTGCTCTGTTTCAACTGAGTCCAAATACACATTACGTGGCCCAAGGATTGAACTCAGAATTACTGTCAACAAACTCATGAACCACCACTTTAATTCATCAGTGCCTATAACTTAATATTGTTCATAAGGACATCAAAGAATTAAAACTTGCATACAATTAAAAAATTATACTCTTCACAAAATAAAATCACTTTGGCAGATAAAGACATAAAGAAAAGTATTGAAAAGGAAGAAAAAAAAAGAGAAATGGTGTGACATGGATTATCTCTACTTATATGTATTCTGTATTTAAATAACTCCCGTAAGACATACTCCATTCTAAGTTGAATAAAGCTTCAGTTAAGTTACACCTGCGTTCATTTTCTCACTACAATTTATTAGACTCAGAATTCAACATGGAACATTGCACAAGACCACAAAGGTTTGATGTTGACCCTGACCATACCACAAATGGTAACATCATAACAGAATGCTCAATGGAACTAAATATATCAACAAAAAATCCTATGGCAATGGGATGTTGTTCTGATTAAAAGCTGAACAATAAACAAGAATCTGTTCACTGGATAAATTCATTTTCTATAGCTTATCAACCCATTACAGGTTATTTAAAGTCAGAAAATATTTTTTGATTATAAAAATTTTGTGGGAGGATAATAATGATTTAGATATACAAGTTTTACTAATTAACCCATATACGGGGAGAAGAGTTGGATTCATATCTTTCCCAAGTATATTTGTGTGTAAGTGAATATAATGAACCCAACTGGAATTGGAATTTGGCTCTCCAATTAACAATTCCAAGCCATTATCCAATAAATCACCTACACATCCAAAGTTACAGCACCTGGTATTCCCAAGTGGTCACCTATCTAGATACTGACCAGGCTCAATATTGCTTAATTTTGGTGATCATACAGGAACTGGTGTTTCAACCTTATATGGACTTACCTAAAGAATGCTACAGAATGAACTGCAGAAAATATTTTTAAAAATGTGTGGATGATAAAAATACAAAAGTATGGCTATCTATAACTGTAACTTGAGAGATACTGAATGCTTTGAATTAGTGCTATCTACTCAAAAGTTATTCTTTGACTGAGACAGGAACAACTGGAGAAGAGGCTTAATTTGTCCTCTATTAAATTTGCATTATTTTCATGAAAAGTAGCAAGGACACAAATCTCACATTATTTCCTGCGAGTTATTAGGCCTTATGTCAATGTTGGCTTAGTCCAACATATACTCAATAATAATGAAGTTAAAACTATAAATAAAATATTAAAATAACAATAAAACTTTTTGAAGTTGTGTTGTAGCTCATACCAGACACACCAAGTTTGTTGACAGGGTGCAATTTATTCCAGTCAAACACTTGTGGCTTAAAAATCAGCCTTCGACCAGATCGTTACTCATGAGTGAAGAACAAAAAAATTTCTAGCAGTAAACCAGATTTTATTCTTAGGTAGAAACTTACTGCTATAAGTGAATGGAGGCAGGACGAGGTGTAAGTGAGAGGGGGGGTGCACAGTTCAGCAGCTGTTGTCTACTTCCTTCTGCGAGGCCCACTTCATTCCTTCTGTTTTCCTTTGTGGCGGATGGTCAGTTTTACAGACAACAGTTTTCTTTGTTTTGTCATTTTTGTCTAAAAAGAATAATTAATTTTCCTTCCATCACTTTCTTGTTGTTTGAGCCACTTGCTCTTGTACTTTGCAGTTGATCCCAATTACTGATAGTCATCGGCTGAAAGTAAATGTTCTGTATCAAGTTGTGTCCCACTGTTTTTCAGTTTAACAAGACTCATATTGCTACAGTTGTAATTTTCTAAATAATGAATCATTATGTTCTATTTGGACCTGGATGCTCATCTTGGTTATTATACTCACAATGTTTTGACCCGTATAAGAACAATTCACCCTGTGGATTGAATAAAGAGTTTCATTTGAAAATACTAAGAAAACAACAGAATACAACACCTAAAGAAGGCTAAAGTGTACAATGGCTGAAACTATAACAACCAAGATGAACATTCTTGTTCAAACAGGAATGTATATAAAAATGGTCTCTTCTTTCAAGCAATGGTTTTTGTATAGCACTCTATTATTTCAAAACTATTCTCTGCCACCAGCTAGTTAAATAGTAGAACTTGTATCTGGAAAAATCATTGTTATCTCAAAAAAATTGGTAATGAAATTTTCACTTGCAAAAAAATTTAAAAAATATATACAATCTTACAATCCAAAATTATTAGGCCTTATGCCAATGTTATTATCTTGTTCTGCCACCCATTTATGCAAGTTTATTAGCAAGATTACCCTGCAAGTGTCAAATTCTCTGAGCTTTCTTTTCTTCTTATACGTCCTAGAAATTTCAGCTCTTTCAAAGTATAAGCTTCTTTTTTGCTTCTATTTTCCTAATATTTGCTTCTTTCCTGATTGGAATTATGGACAAAGACTAGATATGCAGGTAGAGTAATGAAAGGTTTCCTGGGAAGAGTAATTAGAGAGCAGAGTTTGAATTCCAGTTGAGTTCATTACGTTCCCATACAGACAATTCCCCTTGGGAAATGTAGGAATCCATCTCAATTCCCTCTAGCTATGGGTTAAATAACAGGACTGGGCTCTGTGGCTGCCAACCAGTCTAGGAGAAGGACAACTCTGAATTCAAAACGTTAACAATTGTCCATGAATATTTTCAAAAGGGAAAATAATTGAAGAAAAAAAAAAGGTTGGTAAGCCATAAAAAGACAGATCAGTTAATGAATTATTATTTCATAAGTTGTTCAGATAACTGACTTCATTCTTTGTGTCACATTTGTTGTTTTCATAACGTTTCAGCCAACCCAGGGGGCAGCTTTTCTCAAATGTACAATCTGTAAAGTTAACTTTCTCTTTCTTTCTTTTTTCTTCTTCTTCAGATTGTGCAACTGAAGAAGTCTGTAAGAACAGATTGGTTGAAACATTGCAATAAGAACAAAAGCTATACAATGACTGGGTTCAATAGTCAAAACAATTCTTGGCATGATAATAATTATTTTTAAAATTATAGACACCATCTTTATTATTTATTGTTTACCAAAATAAAAATAATTTTATTCAATTCCCACTATCATTTATGTATTCTTGAAAAAATTATATATATCATATAAATCTATATATAAATAATCATATATAAATCATATATTTTTAATGCCATGTCCCTTAAAGCATAGTAAATCATGGCTCTCCACAGGTTCCTTTTCTTATTATCTGTGAATTGCTATGAATTATTCAGAAAGATAGTAGTATGATTTACCATCACCTACTCAACAGTATAGGATTCAGAGTTTTCATTCTCCTAGAATGGTTGCCCCATTTATCTTGCTACATAACCCATAGCTATTGGGATAAGAGATGGACTTATGTTTTTCTCAAAGGCATTCATTTGAAAGTGAATGTAAGAGACTCAGGTGGAATTTGAACTTGACTTATGTTATATACTATACCTATGAACACTAATGGGTATGTCCCAATCCTCCTAAATACATTGGACACTATTGTAAGTGTGGGTAATATGCTGTCTAAGTAGTCCACCACTAGCAGTGGTTTACTTACTTCATGTCGCTGGTGAGTATTGTATTTTCTTGATGTTATAAAGATTACATTACATTCTCATTTCCAACCTCCATTTTAGTTATTCTTCATTCAGTAACCCTTTCTAAGTTACAACAATTTTCCCTCTCCATGTTGATAATGATTATATTCCTTGCACATCCTATCATATAACATTAAAGATACATATATAGTAGCATAGAAGTATTATATAGATTCTTCTTTTGGTAAATAATTCTATCATCAAAATCAGGCTAAGAAACAGGCAACATTCTTCAAATACAATACTCATTATTTTGCCATTTCTGGCAGCAATTTTTTGTCATATTTTATTGCAATATTTATAATTTTTAAAAATTAAAATGCTTAAAAGTACAGCTTCTTTTATTGTCAGAATGACATTAGAATGAACTTCAAATGCTTTGGTAATTATCCCCCAATCAACATCAACACATTGTGTGTATTTATTGATAAAAAAATTACTTAAATAGTTTTTCCACATTTCATGATAGTTTTGAATTCAGGTCAAGAATTCTTCTCCGTTACTGGCATCATGAAGACTACTTATCCAATATGATTTGGTGAAGAGATAAACGCAACCAAGTAACACCCCTTGCCCTAAAGATATCAGGACAGCCAGATGATCTGGTTAAAAAATTAGTGCTTATTAGAGTGCATTGGTTAGCCAACTGATCTCAGAGATACATTCCTATGTGTACAGAGTTTGGTCCATACTGGGTACATGACTGTTGTGGCCATGTGCAGGACAAAGATAAATTTAAGTGATAACCATTTCTTATAATGTTAAACTAAGTTGGGGCTTGAAAACAAAACTAAAAATCAAAAGTGAAGTTTGTGGTATGTATTATCAGTCAAGAATTTGTATGATCTTGGATAACTATTAAAGCAAAGTTCCCAGGAATATTTTCAAAAGGGAAAATAATTGAAGAAAAAAAATCAAATTTATTTTTAAACAGCTAACAGCAGCTAAAATTGTGTAATGTCTTGGAAACAAATTTTTCCAAAACATTGTAAATTTTTATGAGCACAATATACATAAATCATTGTGACTGAGGGGAGGAGCATACTTGCTATGTTCAATGACTGATCAGGGAGATCTGTTTATATCTCTGAGATGAGGTATTATGATTACTTACATTATTTACATTATTTGGCCTTCTTCAGATGATTGGAATTTTGAACCAAACCCTTTATTTCAAGGACACATGGCTCAGTGGATAAAGGTGTTGGTTAGATCCAGTGACTAGACCCAAAGAGTTGTGAGTTCAATACCAGGCTACAGCAGTGGTGAACCAAAAAACATGGAGAGTTGAATTAAAGGGAAATAACTGAGACATCCGGAAGAGACATGACACATGGAACTAGAACAATCTATCTTGATGGATGAAATAAAGGGTTCAGTTCAAAATTCCAATCACCTCAAGAAGGCTGGAGTGTACAACAGCTGAAATGTTGTGAATATAGCAATGAAGATGAAGATAACAGTCTGAATAATGTAAATAATGTAAGTGATCAGTCAAAATTGTATGCTTCACCCCTGAAACATTAATTAAAGTCTGCAAAGCAGAGTTCCAATAGAAACCACAGCTATGTGGGTGTTGGTAAAGTAGAAGTTTGTCTTAAATATTTATCAATTCACCAGATTCTCATCCAACTTTACTTATATATACATTTATATTTGAGTACACATTACATCATATCTAAACTTATATGCATCAACATTTACTCACTTTCATTTATTAGGCAATAAATTACATCACTTAGTGTCCCACATAGTTTACCTTTTCTTACACAGCCAGCTTTAAGAATATTTTAGAGTGTTCCCAAATTTAAAATTTAACAATATCTTTCCTACACTTTACTTCTGTGTATAAATACAAGTTACTAAATAAGATTTCCACATTCACCTTGATAAAGTCACTCAGGAGAGTGTGTTGGTAAAGAAATGTTTTTCTTTTGTCTTTTATTTATATACACTCATGTTTATCTACCGCAACTGGTGTTTATGTAAAAAGTCTCTAAATCAATATGCAAACAGCCAACGAACATAAATAATGCCTACTACACACACACTTACGAATATACATTATCATCCGAATCCCATATGGGTGATCATAGCTCTCCACATCTTCCTATATTTTATAGCTCTTAGTAAGGTTTCTTTTTTTACCTTTCCTCTGACTCTTTGTTCTGCCACCCATTTATGCAAGTTTATTAGCAAGATTACCCTGCAAGTGTCAAATTCTCCGAGCTTTCTTTTCTTATTATACGTCCTAGAAATTTCAGCTCTTTCAAAGTATAAGCTTCTTTTTTGCTTCTATTTTCCTAATATTTGCTTCTTTCCTGATGAGAATTATGGACAAAGACTAGATATGCAGGTAGAGTAATGAAAGGTTTCCTGGGAAGAGTAATTAGAGAGCAGAGTTTGAATTCCAGTTGAGTTCATTATGTTCCCAAACAGACAATTCCCCTTGGGAAATGTAGGAATCCATTTCAATTCCCTCTAGCTATGAGTTAAATAACAGGACTGGGCTCTGTGGTTGCCAACCAGTCTAGGAGAAGGACATCTCTGAATTCAAAACATTAACAATTGTCCATGGTTCTCAAGTCCCCAGCAATGAGAATGGGGGAAAAAAAGAAAACAAAAAAAGAAGCAAATAATTACTAATATTTAATTAGAAATATAGTCATATTTGTTATATAGTAGACAGGATTTGTGTTCATAGTCATATGGTTAAATTGTTACATTATAAAATAAATACTGAAATTATTCCAGGCTTTAAAAAAATATGCAGATTATAATTAAAAGCTTCTGAATACATAAAACGATTGATTCATTGATTGATTTGTTTTCTACATTTCTGGAAAATATTTTTAGATTATAAGAATTTTTTTCGAGAGAGAGATAATAATGGTTGAGTGATAAAAGTCTTACTAATTAACTCATAGCTGGAGAGTAGGGATGGATTCATGCCTTTCACAAGGGTATTTGCGCATAAGTGAATATAACAAACCCAATGGAAATTAGAACTCGGATCTCTGATTAACAATTCTGGACCATTATTCATTACACCACACACACATCCAAGCTTACAGCACCTGATAATGCCAAGCAGTCATCCATCTAGGTACTGACCAGGCTCAGCTTTGCTTAACCCTCGGTGATCAACATGATGTGGCCATAAGCCTGCATAGAACAGGAAATCCAAACACTTAAAGAGTTACAGTAAACTTTGATATGTATCATCTATAGACTGGACACATGATGTACACCTGTTGTGGAGTATCTACCCCGGCTCCAAATGTTAAATGTTACAGAGGCTAACAGTAACAATGTAAACAGGCCTCTGTTTTACAAGATCTGCTAAGCAAGAAATAAGCCTAACCTGCTTTAAGGAATATCCACAAGCAAGCAGGCACTTTAGATGCAATCATCTTGGATTTTCTTTAAGGGTAAGGGAGAAGGCAAATTCTCTTATTCTTCAGGGCTGGATTTGCGGCTCACAAAAAAAATTAGAATCAATGCAACTAGATTCCAGCAGCCCCAGTAACGGATGCTTTGTGCTTTAATCTAAATTAACAACAGATGAAATCCAAAGTTAGGGAAAGAAGAGATGGAAGATGGAACAACTGTGGAGAAAAGAGGTCATTTACAAGAAGATGCCATAAAGTTGGAATATTCAAACAATAATAAAACAATAATTTTAATAACAAACATTACATATGACTTGCCTACATTTATGATGGTAACATTTTTAAAATTAAAAAAAAAAAATGTAGTAAAATAAATTTAAGGTTCATACATAAAAAAAATTATTTACATTCTGACTATTTTCCTCATCTTTGTTGCTGTTATCACAACGTTCCAGCTGTTGTTCCCACCAGACTTCATCAGGTGTATGTTGTGAATTTGGAACTGAACCTTTTATTTAATCTATAGAGGTAGATTATTCTTGTTCCACTGCCCATGTCTAGGGATGTCTCGTCTTGTTTTTATTTACTACTGCTCACTTATTGCTTGCTTCATTTCCATCAGATAATGGCCTAGTGAATTAGTGTTGGTTTGTGAATTTAGTGACATAGTAATTATGAGTTCAATCTCTGGTCCAGGCAGTGTGTACTTGAACTCAATGGAAATGGGACAAAAATATTTTTTTTTCCTTTTTCATCTTAAAAATGTTTATTCACTGTGCTGAAATGTCAAAATTTTAAAACAAATTTTTAACAGTTCTAATAAAAAATTTTGAATCAATTTACTTTAAATTATTAATTAAAATTTGTATTAGGAATAGGAGAAGTTTATTATTCTTTGTTGTTTCTATAATTTTGTTGGAGAAAAGCAATTTAAATGAACATTATAAGGAACACTTTGTTAGGCCAGGAAGAAATTATAAGAAATAAAGTCATAATTTTAGATTGTGGATTGGAACAAAAGTTAGAGGGAAAATAAGTAATATTTTAATTTGTTTAATATATCTTTTTAAAAAAGTAAGCTAAATGTTGATAAGCTTTATTTAATTTAAAATAATATTTTAATAAACTTTAAAATTGTATTTATTACTATAAATTAAATATATTAAAGAAAAGAGCTTACTAAATTATTAATTTTAAATGAAATTATTACTTATTTTCGCTGTTACATGTTTTTTCTTACCCACCAACTAAAGTTATAGCTTTTCTTCCCATGACCTTTTTCTTCGCCCTACAACCTGTCAGATTCTGAACATGGAGATAAATAGAAAGGATAACCCGGACAATATTATTTTAAAAAAAAGAATAACTAAAAAACTGTATTTTTTCACTCTAATAATGATAATACTTTATAATAACTCAATGAATGATAATGAAAACATTAATAAAAGAAATGGTAAGAATAATAATAGTTATAATGAATCAAAGAACAAATCCAGAAGATTTTAAATAAAGTTTTATATGATACTATGATCTTTACAATTTGCCTTTAGAAGCCATCAGAGGATGAAATGTGTTGGTAAAGAATAGTTTTTCCTTTTATCATATATATATATATATATATATATATATATATATATATATATATATATATATTTTTTTTTTTTTTTTTGCTCTTAAAGTGACGAGTGATAACAAGTTAAGCTTACCGGCTTTGAACATCGCTCTGGAGGTTGGGGACTAGCATGACGGTTCTGTATAAATTTTAACATGGAGGTAGCAATACTCGAAAACTGTAGTTAGTAATACAGGTTCAGTAACAGCAATAACATAATGATAATATGGTTTGAGTCAGTTGGCAATTGACGATTTCAGACCTGATAGTTCTATTGTACACAAGTAAAAAAAATATTAGCTTTTTAAAAGTGTTTGATCAATATATACAGATTAACATCTTAATATAATCTCTGAGAAGTTCAATAAGTGGTTCAATTTTAGCGGGAGAATTGTCTGGTGAAAATCATAATCAAGAATCCTCCATTTACAATAACATTGCTCCTTTTTCTAATTATGATGATACAAATATTATAAATAATATTTAATAACAGAATTAATAATGTTGTTAAAGATTAGCAAGATAAGTTGTTATTTTAAATTTATTTTACTATTATTATTATTATTATTGAGTGTTCACACTAGTAAAATTTCATAAATTACACTGCAGACAAAGTGACAGCAAGTCTTATCATTTTTATTATTATTATTGTTGTTGTTATTTATTTATTTAGTAGCACAAATGATTTTGACAGCAATAGTATATTTTATTATTATAATAATACTAATGAAAATAAAGAATATTTTAAGGTTAGAAATAACTGTTAATAAAAATGAAATATATAAGAATAAAAATGAAAATGACTCTTAAAAAGACATGTACCATTACTTTTTTAACAATATATATATATATATATATATATATGTATATATATATATGTGTATATATATATATATATCTTCAAGGTAATGCTGAAAGTAAGATTCTTGATCCAATACATTTCCCAAAGAGGGTTCATACAATTGTGTATAATAAATCAACCGTAGCTGTTTTTTTCTCTCTCTCTTATATATATATATATATATATATATATATATATATATATATATATACATACATACATACATGCTTGACTTTTATATATTATATGAAAATAGATTTACACATGGGAATGGTGAAAAGTTTTTTTTTGGCTCATTACAGAACAGGGTGTAAGAGGAATAGTGAAAATACAAACATTGCTAAGAACTACAAAGGATAGGAAGTTGGGGAGAACCATGGTCATTTGGTCAGATTTTGGTAAGTGGGTGAGTTGAGAACCTTTAGGCAGCCTCTCATATATCTACAGTACACACACATGCAAATATATACATATATTCATGTGTGTGTATGTGTGTGTGTATATGTAAAAATTCTGATATAAATAAAAAATGTATCTGTAAAAAGACAATATGAATAAAGACAAAAGGAAAAATTATTCTTACTGATGTGTTTTGTCCTCTGATGGACTTTATCAAGGCAAATTTAAAGATGTCATTTTGCAACATGTATCTGTTTATAAATACATGTTGCAACATAAAATCTTTACAATTTGCCTTTAGAAGCCATCAGAGGATGAAATGTGTTGGTAAAGAATAGTTTTTCCTTTTATCATATATATATATATATATATATATATATATATATATTTTTTGCTCTTAAAATGACAAGTGATAACAAGTTAAGCTTACCGGCTTTGAACATCGCTCCGGAGGTTGGGGACTAGCATGACGATTCTGTACAAATTTTAACATGGTGGTAGCAACACTCGAAAACTGTAGTTAGTAATACAGGTTCAGTAACAGCAATAACAGTGGTACCAGTACCTTGTCTACACAACTAGTGTATACTTATACACTTTGGTATATCTATATATATAAATATAGATATATGTGTGTGTGTGTGTTTGTATGTATGTGTGTGTGAGAGATAAGTAAAAAGAAAAACAGGTAGCCACCAGTTTTTTTTTTTTTTTCCCTTTTACTTTTTTTTCCGACTTGTCTCCTGGAAAAAGAACCGAAAATTCAAGAAATTATGTTTGGTAAAAACAACAGCCACTATAGTAGTAGTTATAGTCGTGGTAGCAACAATAACTTTTTCCTGTGAATGGTGAGAGAAATTGAATGAAACCTCCAAAGACTACTGGTACCACTAGCATTCTTCTTCTGTTAACCACCAGTAAAGTTCTTGGGGAGTTTAAAGCTGGTGGTTGGATTTTTTTCTTCTTCTTTGTTATAAATCAGTTTGTCCTGGCCAGTGGTGTTGATTTCTACCCTCTCACTCACATTTAATCAGCAACTGTTGGTGACTGACGTCACAACTGCTGTCCAAGACTCTAACCCACGCAAATCTCACTGGTTAATGCTTTTTAGTCCAGAAGAAGAAACTCGAGAACTTTTTGTTTCTTTTAAATTCTGACTTTGCTGTCACAGACTCTGCTAACAAAGTGTATGTGTGTGTGAAGAGAGGGGTGGGGTGCTACAAATAAATTCTTCAAGAATATTCAGTGGAGATCTGATGGTTGTTTTTCTGTTAACATTATAGTGGTTGTTGTAGTGTGTATTTCTAGATGTTGTTTTTATTGGATTTTTTTTTTTTTTTACTGTTGTTGTTGGTGTTTTTGCTCAGAGAGAATAGCAGCACCCACACACCAAAAATATACCAACCGAGCTGTTGTTATTTACTAGCTAGAAGTAATAATGAAAAATTCCTTGGTAATCGCCCAACAGTGCGATATAACTCAAATGATCTGAGCTGATGTATTGGGATACGACTAGAATTGAGTTGTGCTATCATTGAATATTACTTGTCGTTTTGCTAAATACAGATATGAAAAAGTTCCTGAGGAAACTTGAAAACTGTGTTTGCTTTCTCAATGAGTGCAAGCAAAAGACTGACAAGATATTAAGGGTTTAAAAAAGGAGCAGTAACAGAGAAGAGGCAAAAAGAAAATAAAAGAGAGAAAAAAAAGGTAAAAGTAAAAAGTAGGGAAGGCAACAAGTTAGTTAGATAGATAGATAGATAGATAGATAAAACTGTTTCTCTGGGAATACCCACAGGTAAATGGCTGATAGGGAGATATTTATAAACAGCACTATTATTTTGAGCTTTTCTCTTTTTTAGGGGCCTGGTATGAACTTTCTTTCTATCTGCTGCTTGGATAATATTTCTATGATAAAGATAGAATCAGGGTGGGAGTCCATAGGGAGACATGAGTTCTACAACTACTACTGCTGCTATTTACCCTTATTTAAACCAAGCAGATAAAGAGATGGGAAAGAAGTGTTATAAGTAGGGAAGGCTTCAGCTTGGGCACTTGCAGATTTGGCTCAGTGGTAGAGCAATGAGATGAAAGAAACAAAAATCTGACTAGCATCATTACTAAATATAAACAAGTCAGCTAGCATTGATAATGGTGATGTCAGGTCTTTGGTATTTGTTTGTTCAGTCAAGGGATGAGACCGAGTATTAAAGTCAGAGACAACTTTTATTTTTAAAAAAAAGATACCTCAACTTGCAACATTTACTAACTATTGCCTGAATTTCTTGGATGAGGCGTTACCATTATTACACTGTTTATTGGATCATTGCAAAAGTTTGTGCCCAATTAGGAAATTAAACAATGAAAATCAGACACAAACTAGTGCAATGATCCAATAGATGTAAACTGTTATCAAATTCTGCCATTCTGCCCTCTGGGCTGCATCAGGTGTATATTGATATCCTAGTGAATTTAGTGACATAATAATTGTGAGTTCAATCCCTAGGCCAGACAGTGTGTAGTTAAGTTCAGTGGAAACAGGGCAAGCAATAATTGAGCAATACTAACAAATAAGAACCAGACAACATATCCCTAGACATGGGCAACAGAACAAGAATGGTCTAGCCCTATAGATTGAATATTGAAAGGGTTCAGTCTGGAATTCCCTGTAGGTTGCCCAGATCTACATACACCTGATGAAAACTGGAGGAAACAATTTAAAAAAAAAATTTTTTTTTAAGCTTTTCACCCCAAGCAAGGCTGGAAGCCTCTAGCAGCAAGGGGTTACAGAAGGTTTGGAGGAAGAGCAGATCGGAGTGGTAGAGGAAAGGATGTGGAGAAAGATAGTGGATCGATCAGGGCAAGGGGGTTACAGAAGATTTGGAGTGAGAGCAGATAGGAATGCCGAAATGTTGTGCAATAATAACAAATATGTACCAGACAAAATATTCCTATACATGGGCAACAGAGCAAGAATGGTCTACCCCCATAGATTGAATATTGAGAGGGTTCAGTCTGGAATTCCCTGTAGGTTGCCCAGATCTACATACACCTGATGAAAACTGAAGGGAACAATTGCCATAATGTGATAACAACAAAAAATGAGGATAATAGTCTGCATGTAAATAATTTACTAACTAGAATTTATTTCTATTGATTGCTTATTAATTTTCTTTTTTCTTTTTTTTACAGCTTATCAACCTTTCTGGGTTATTTAAAGCCAAAACATATTTTTTGATTATAAGAATAAACCTTTTTCTTTGTGAGTGAATATTGCATTAATAAATTTGGAGTTAACAATGATTTTTCTAGATACAAGTCCTACTATTTAACCCATAGCTGGGGAGAGAAGATAGTCATGTGTACCTCTCCAAAGGGCATTTGTGTGTAAGTGAATGTATTGAACTCAGCTAGAATTTGAACTCAGCCCTCCAATTTTTCATTTTAGGCTGCTATCCATTGCATCATCCACACATCCACTATTTCTATTAGAATAAGGTTGGTAATTACCAATGAAAATATCACATTTTTTATATTTGATCTAAAGAAAACTGAAACCACAGATGAAAAATTAATCCTTGATAATCCCAAAGAGTAAATATTTTGCACAAAGAATGTTTCAAAACAAAATAATCTTCCATATTTTCTCAGTTGAGTATTTGACTGAAATTCAAAAACATAATGTTTATAAAATATTTGGCAAAGTTTAACATATATACCTGCAAAAAAAATGGTGTCTCAAAAGGAGTTTTTTCTTACTTCCTCAACAATTTTTATTGTCTTAGAAATCTAATTTTAGAATTAAAAACAAAAACAATTCTCAAGAATTGACAATAAATGTATTAAATACTATTCTTGTAAATAAACAATCTACTAAATAGTATCCAGATGCTTGCAAACTATTTTAGTGAACTTATGTGGTGAGATCAGATGAAAGAACTGTTGAGAAAATACATTTTTTCAAAATGTATAGTTACAGTTACTCATAATTATGTGTTTAAATTTTCTTCTCTTGCTGACAGACATTTTTAAAAATTTATGAATAAACATCGTTTTCATGGTTATTTCTTTATAGTATAGTAAATAATAAATATTGCATTGTAGGTGGTTCATATATTTTTATAAACTCGTAAATATAAAATTATTCTTGCACATAGACAATCTAATAAAATAAATAATGTTTAATTCTTTTGTTGTCAATTCTTGAGGAAAAAAGAATGCATAAATCCAGTTTCATATTCTTGGGTTTTATTAAAATTTTTAAAATATCTTTTTAAACCAATGAAAATTACCGAAGGCATATAGCAGTGTAAAGAAAAAAAATCTGTCCTTTTGCAGGTACATACATTAAACTTTGCCAAATACTTTTTATTGATATTACATATATTCAGACTAATATCTTTATTGTTGTTGTTATTATTACAATGTATCAGCCATTTTTCTTACAAACATGAATATAAAACATGGGGTTCATTGTCACTAAGATATTTCCAGTATTAAAGAGTTTGTAATAATTATAGGCAGCTGGGGTTATTTATTTCCAGTCCGCTAAGAAAAATAATTCTTATTTGTATTCTTTACAGTTTAGTCTTTTGTGTGTAGTTGGAAACGTAATTTATAAGGCAGCCCTCTATAGTGTGTAAAACAATTATTTCTAAACAAGATCAAAGCTCTTTCTTATAAGTTTGAAATATCCAGATAGCACAAACATAAATCAAAAATTCCTGGGAAGATCACTTACTATTCCAGACAAGAATTTGGAGCTACAAGATATGGAGCTTAAAAGTTCATTCCGGTTGAATGAGATTCTTCATAACAATTCTGGAAAAATGATAAAATGTTGACTGGATGTCAAATTAAATTTCTAATGCATTGCTTGCTTTTATAACACTTCATATAAATCAACATTTTTTTAATGTGAAATCCTTTTCCTTTTTATGTCTGGATTGATTTTCTGTTTACTATTTTTAAGTAACATTACATAATGACTTATGGATATCCATTTCTCTTTTATAGCAGTGAATGCTGGACAATAACATAAAATATGAAGAAGAGACTTGAAGCAAAAGAACTCTGGTTCTCTAAAAAGATGCTTAGGATACCATGGTCTGAACATGTGAGCAACAATGAAGTTTTAGAGAAAATGAAAACAAAAAGGAAACTTATTCTTAACATTAGGAAGAGACAGTTGAAATTTCTGGGGAACATAATAAGGAAGGAGGGCTTGAGAAATCTGTTACTCACAGAATGGACTGAGGGAAAGAGGAAAACAATACAGAACATACCAGATGAGTTTGAGTAAAAGGGTGGCAGAACAGGGTTTAGAAATAACGAAATCTATTTAGAGCTGCAAGGGATATGAAACTCTGGGGAGTCTATGTCCTGAGGGGACACAGCACATAAATGGAGAGGATAAGCTTAACCCAGTATATACCCAATAGGATTATGACTTTTTGAGTTTTTGCAAAATAATTGATTTCCTGTTTGTTTAAAAATAACGAAGAAGGATTTAATTGAGAACTTCTAGAACTTGTTTTTTTTATTTATAAATTTGTGTTATGCTGTAAACTGTTAAATCCATTAAAAATAAGTACTATCTAATTACATCATCTGCAAGTTTGCAATTTTTGTTTATTTATAAAGTTGTATGTTATGCTATAGCTATAAACTGTCAAATGTGTTAAAAATACGTAAGTACTATTCAATTGCATCATTAGAAAATTGAAAAATAAAGCTTCTGAAATATTTTGATTTTTTACATTTTTGCATATATAGTAAAATCAAATTTTCGGTTTGGGGGTGACCTTTTTCAAGAACTAAAACAAATAAATGCTTTTCACTATTTTTGAACAAAAGTTCATCAATTGATAACACAGGAACATAGGGTTACAAAAAAATGTCACCCATCTTAGTATAGATTCTTTTATTTTAACAAAAATATTTTGTTGCACAAATATTTTAGTCTTAGTGACTGGAGCAGGATGATTTAGCTAATAGATTTGACTGAGTTCATGGAAAAAACCTGTTGCTAAGAAAGAAGCTTTTAAATTTCCTGACCTTGCTCTACTGAAAGTTATTTTGGTACTGTTTTCTTATCATAGCAAATTGGAAAGGGATAATACTGTGCAAATATCCCTAAATGTAATAATCAATTTGTGTTTTATAAAAGTTAATGATGGCATAAGAGGTTTCAGAAAAAAAGTGATGATTTTAGAAAAACAGTGATGAAGTGGTTAATAGCAAAATTAAACCTGTTTTTACTTACAATACATTATAATCGAAATATATCATTGTTGCAGCTACTTTACACAATGAGTTTTATGGAGCACTATTGACACAGTATCATTCTGAGTATGGATTTGACTGCGAAAATATATCGGAAATGATTTATCTCCCTTGGGATGTATTTAAAAATTATTTAATTGTTCAGACTGACAAAAAGACATGACCTTACTCTTATTTAGTATATTCTAGGTATCTTTTATATGTTAAGTCCCTTCAGGAAACATGAATGATCATGGCTCTCCACAATTTCTTGTATTTTGTTGCTCACTATTTATCATTCCTTTTTCTTCCTGCTTGTCATTTATTCACTTTTATATTGTGGCAAAATGGAATGAAACAATGTTTTCCAAACTTGCCTCTCTCATTATAATAATCAATTTGTGTATTGCAAAAAATTAATGACTGCAAATTTAGTAACAAGTGATTACAGAGTAAGTGATGGATTAGTCAATAAGACAAGTAGTTAATAGCAGAATTAGTTCTGAAATAAAAGATCAGAAAACAAAGTAGACCTGTTTTTATTTCCAATACTTTATAATCTGAAAATGTTGCTGACAACCACCGTCCAAGCTTCTGTACTCAAAGAATTTTGTATAGCACTAATCTTTTTATACTATTGTTCACCCATGACAAGGCCTAAGAGATACTCAAGGTAGAGGGTTACTGAATGAGGTTGTTGTAAGGTGGAAGTAAGAATTGCAGATTATGAGGATATGTAGGATAGATAATGGTTGACCCAAGACTTGAAGAGGTTAAGATTGTAACAATTGGGGAAGCATCCTCTCAGGAGTATGTTCCACAAGGTAACAGTTCTGGGGAAGGAACTATTTGAGCGCAACTTCCTTCTTTCTGATGGAGTACAAAAGAAATGAGGATGAGTTGACCATGTGTATGTGGCATGGCAGGTCCTAGTTGTGAAGGTCTGAACTGGTGGAATGCTCATCTAAATATCTTCCATGAAAATAGCGATAGAGTAGTAAGAGGCCAGTAATGTTTTATCTCTGGGGAAAGTGGTTGTAGAATGGAAAGTACTTCATCACCACAAAGTTGCATAAACACTTTTGAGCTTTTGCCAAGGTTGGACAGTGAGTACTGGGCAACTCCAGTCCAGATATGGCAGCAATATTCCATGTTTTGTTTGATCTGACTGTTGTAAAGGTAGAGCATAGCAGATGGAGCTAGGTACTAGTCATGCACTATAAGTCCTTAGTTTTCTGAAAATGGATTTGATTGTGAAAACATGTTGGAAACAATTCATTTATCTCCCTTGAAATGTAATTACAAATAATTCAGTTATTCAGACTAACAAAAAGTCATGATTTTACCATGACAGCATATTTTAGTTATTTCCTTTTAAATTTTGTTACACTATTTTAATCAAGATCTCTTTCTGATTCACAAATGCATTTCGCTAGACATGTCAGCTAGATGTGAACACAAAGATAGTAAAACCCAAAATAAAAAACATTGTCTTCTGCACAACTCCAATCACACAATTCGTTTCTCTACCAATAAGTTGGCCATAAGATAAAAGAAAAAATATTTATGCTTGTGCACAAATTAGATTGAAAATGTCAGAAAAATTAAAGAAGACAGCATGCATGATTGTCAATAGCATTAGGTTCTACGAAGGTTAGTATGCACATTCCATTCAAAGTGGGATGTGTTAATAAATATAGAGTTAATTACCTTGTAACTATTTATAAAGACCAACACATTTCAATAAAGTGTAGTGCCTGTGGATACCACAGTTAGTCACACCATGGGTTGCTACAGATTAAGTACACAGTACATTTTGTCTTGTCATTCACTGTTACTCACAGATGTCTATCATGGCATAACACAGAGAAAAACATCTATCTTATACTCCACTGCAATTAGATCTCTTTCTGATTCACTAGACATATCAGCCAGATGTGAGTGCCAAGAAAGCAAAACACAAAATAAAAAATTTGTCTTCTGCACAGTGGCTCTGAGCATCACATCCAGTCCACAAAACAAATCCCTACAAAAATCTAAAATGCAATAGCCAATCACAAACAATGCCACACCCCAAAAATGGATGAACTTGGGAGCCAGCATCTGTTAAACCATATATCTAAAAAAATGACACATCTCACCAACAACAGGCAGTTTGGCTCAATGCTTCAACCTTGTCACCCAATCACCGACCTATCCACACACTTCACCACTATCAATTTCAAGCCTGAAGATAGATGGATCAACCCCAGCAATGAGACCCCACTTGTGCTAACACATGGCTTCACTAATCCACTCCAGGCCTCTCTCCTGGCACCAACCATAACCTTGGTCAACCAACATGCTAACAACATTCAGCTTTACCAACATCACTCTTACACCTAATCACTTACCAATGGCAACTAAATAACCACCACTATGTGAAAAATCTGATAATTGATCAATACACACCACTGAAATTTTAATCCTTGTTTGTTCTTTCCTTTGCAAACATATACATGTTATAACAATGCCATGTCCCTTCAGGACATGAGTGATCATGGCTTTCTAGGATTTCTTATATTTTGTTGCTCTAAGTAAATACTGACCATGTACCATCCCTTTTTATTCCTGCCTTGTCATCCATTCATACAAACTTGTAAAATAGATTACTTGCAGTTAACAAGTTTGTGCGAATAAATTACAAAACAGAGAAGGATATTCCAAGGATCTTTTTCTTGTCATGTATCAAATCATTTCAGGATGTAGGTATTCATAGCTCTCCACAACTTCCTGTTTCTTGTAGCTCCAAATAATTTTTTACCCATTACCATCCCTTTTTGTTTTTGTGTAGGTTACTCACTGTTTCCTCCAAATTCTAGTGCATTCAATATGTCCTCCGAGTGTTAAATTCTCTAGGTTTTCTTTCCTTATTATATGCACAAGAAATGTGCAATGGATATGTGTTTTTTTAATCAGTTAAGATATTAGGTTGCCAAATATTTAAATGATTTTGATTTCAACTAAGAATAAAAACAAAAAATAAATCTTTTGACCAACCCAAGCTATATGATACTAAGCAGCACATATGTTTCACTGGTTTGAAATGCAAAAAATGCTATCCTGCACAATGGAAGTGTTTCTTTTTTTAACTGTTTATATACTAGACACCAAATCACCATTATAAAGTAACCAGAAAACAAGCAAGATCCAAAAAGGAAATCAAAGTTGAAAGAATGCTATTTTCATATTACAGCTCTGGAGAATTTCAAACTGTTATTATGTTTGGTGCCAACCAAACCTTCCATTGTGAAAATTTAAAAGTTAGAAATTTACATTTTTTACATTGTTCAGACTGTTGTCCTCAACCATATTGTCATATTGACAACATTTCGGCTGTTGTATGCTCCAGCCTTCTTCAGATAATACACATTGGAATTTTGAACCAAACCCTTTATTTCATCCACTGGGGTCCCCAAGGACATATGCCCAATGGATAAAAGTGTTGGTTTAAGTAATCCAGTGACTTGACCCAAAGAGTTGTGAGTTCAATACCTGGCTACAGCAGAGTTGAACAAAAATAAAATAACTGAAACTGAAATATCCAGAAAAGGCATGGTACATGGAACTAGAAAAATCTACTCATGTGGAATAAATAGTTTGATTTGAAATTCCAGTGAATATCAACTGGAGAAAGCCGGATCATACAATGGCCAAAATGTTGTAACTATGACAATAAAGATGAGGACAATAATCCAAACAATGTAAATAGTTACAATATTTAATCTCAGAAATAAAGACAGATGTCAAATATTTACATTATCAATGTGATAGGGTTTTCAACTTTTACAAGGTAGTATTATACATTACAAATACTGCTTAATATTTTAAAGTGTTCATTTCTAATAAAGTGAAAGACAAAAAACACATTTTACATGATAGGTCTGTTTTAAAATATTTACATTTTTCATATCTTTCACCAGTTTTCCATTTTTAGTTATTTTTTTCAAAAATAAATATTTCCAAAGACTTCACCAGACATATTGTCTCAGTTTCAAATCAATAACTTTCCAAAAACTAGTGACATTTCTTCATTAAGGCCAATGACAGTTCTTGATTGAGGCCAGCAATAACACTTGGTTAAAGCCAATGATAAGCTTTGATAAAAGCCAATTGTACTCTTTGATAAAACAACAAATTAATGAAATTAAAAATGAGTAATGTAAAATGAAAGTCCAGTCTCTACCTTTGAACAAGCAATTTAATAAAAATCAACTGCCAAGAAAATCTCATTTCTAAAACAATGGAATCTTAAATTGAAAAATACATTATAAAGGTGTGTTGAGGCAATGTTTCATTGCAAATTTCTGGTTTTACATATCATATTTGCACCACTAGTAATCTGACCTACTTCCGAGGATAACAGTCTCTTATTTCAATGGCAACACTACAAAAAGTCATGCTCAATGCAACATTTACCTGAACAGTTATGCCACATTGCACCAGCCAATCAAGTCACTCCACATGTGCACCAGCCAATCAAGTCACTCAATTAGGGACATGCTTGCTTAAACTCAATTTTGCAACCAATTTAAATGGACACTTTTTAAGATACTGAACAATCAAAACATTTTTCATCATTCATTGAGGTTGCAATTACACCAACTTTGTAGTTTTTTTTCCAAATTATCCAATTATAAATTATTCTGCAATGATGTAACTTCCCAATTGTAATGCTCAATTGATTTATTTACAAGGAAACTTTTACTTAACAAAACATAAATAATAATCAAGTATGTGCAGGTTATTTGTACAAACATTTAATAATTTCTCACCTTCAACTGGGTATTCCTCAGTTTCACTTTTTGCGTTGTTTTTCTGAAATGTGATCTAATTCGGCAGGAAATAACTGCTTATCTATCATCTGTCTGAGTTCTGGCAAAGTGAAGTATTTTTGTCTAGTAATGGCTGGAACATCATTATGCAGGGCGTTCTATGCAATATCCAAATTGTGTTTTAGACAGGTGATACCAAAGTATGGCAGCTAATGTTGCCTACTTAGCAAATGTAACTGAAACACCTGGAGATATATCTTGAGATACACCTCCTTGAGTGGAGCCTTTTACTGGCAGTATGATTCCTTTGGGCAAATTATCCTGTAAACCAAAGCTATGAAATTTTTTGAAAATTTTGATGTAGATTATTAGAATAAGATTGTTTGCAGGTCAATGTATCTTGCCCTCAGTTGATATATGCTGTAACTAAATGTGTGGTAAAGTATCATAGATCAAGATTATATATATATATATATATATATATATATATATATATATATATATACAGGTAGTAATCCATTGGTATATAATCCAAGTGAATCCTATTAACAAAATATTAAATATTAAAACTGATTCACACATAGAGATTAATGTTTTTATAATAAACAGAACAATATATTTCATACAATTATCAGCAACGATCGGAATATTCCACATTGAAAATTACAAAGAAAGGGATTGCAATTGTTAAGGAAAATAATGCCAATTTCGCTGACAGAATAGTGGTATATATGTGTGTGTGTGTGTATAAGACATGAAAACATTCAAAGTTTTAAGAGTGTGTCAATTTTAAAGACTCGTATCCATTCAAGGAACAACTGAATCTTTCAATAATATCTTGCAATGGTCATATAGATATTGTTGAATGTAATAGACAAAAAAATGACAGTTACAATTTCTAATCAACGTTTCTTTGTTTTGATCCAAATGCTTTGCATTAGAGGGAAATCTATGAATAAACATATTTCATATGGAGCAGTCATTCATGGGTTACAATCTAATGTAAAGCATTTGGTTTGAAACCAAGTAAAGTTTATTAAAAATATAACCATCATTCTTTCTCTGTTACAATCAATAGTATATATATTAAATAAAGACAAAGGGAAAAATTATCTTTATTCATATTGTCTTTATACAGATATATATATATATATATATATATATATATATATATATATATATATATATATAATGAAACAGTCATATTTGGCAAACTCCAAATATGATAAAGTTGGTAATTAAAAGTGCTCAATACAAGGTAGAACAAATGTAATCAGTTGAGCTACCACCCAACATAGTCTAGCATATATAGTCAAGCTACCACTGAAAACACATGGCCTGAAGATTATGTTTAAGCATGAACAGACTGTCATCACTTGATCTCAGTATCCACTCTGATCTCTCTCTCTCTCCATATATATATATATATATATATATATATATATATATATATAGTCAATGATGAAATTATTCGTACACCCATCAATTTGGAATATTTTTAACCATTTCTCAGAGTCTAATGCCAGTATGATGTGAGTTTTTTTATATGTTAATAAGCACAAAAAAAAAGGAATGTAAAACTCAAATTCAGAGCAATAGGTTAAATACAACAAATTTGACAGGTGAATTATGCAAAATAGGAAAAGACAAAATTATTTGTACAATTTATTATTTTATATCTGTACCTATATATTATTTGTATATTTCCTTTCTTATGTAAATAAGAGTGCCTTACTTTAAGTTTATTTGAAAGAGCTTTTATATAGGTTTTTCCCTGACGATTGCACTAGCATGAAACAGACTGTCGCCTCTAAGTGCTGACTTCCATGTCCACTTTTATATTTACACACGCTCTATCTCTGATATTGAGCACTTTACCCCATAAATATAGCACACTTTAAGACTATATTTCTGTATATATATATATATATATATATATATTGGAAATTGTATATAGTGCTAAATATTGCATGATATATAAATATAACATGGATGATTATTAATAAAAAAAATGTGATCTGTTAAAATGTGTTATGTTGTAGGCACTTCATATGGATGTCTATCAAGATTATTTTCTTATAAACCACAGGCTCATGAAATCTGTGAATTGAATACATGACATGAGTAAAGTTCAGATATGACAGTATATCACTGGCTTCAAACAATGAAGATGAATTGGCAAATTTGTCTTGAAAAAATGACAGTTATCTCTTCAGACATAAAATAGGAGAAAGATAAAATATTCATCTTAAGATAAGCATGCTGGAAAGGTGCATTTCTAGAAGACACTGTGAAGATATATCAAGTTGAAGAAAAATGTTTTTAATGAAGCACTTTTCATTATTACTATTATTTTATTAGGCATTTTCCTCTATCTTGTGACTGTTTTTTTAAGATTAATCTCAAGCTTTTATAGCTGAAGGGAATGAAGTGACATCCATCAAAGATTGGCTCTCACAGTGTAAGTTGCTGGTTCAATTCTCATTGTAAGCTGATTCTTGATTTTTGATTTTCACACTGCTTGTTTTATCATATTTTTTTATACAGTTGAGCTAGCTTGGACATTCATGAGCCTGTCAACATTAGCCATTATGGTCCTGGATCAAAGTCAGAAGGTCATTAAGGTGGCATCCAGTATCATTACATAGTTGGTCAATGTAGGTGGGTGCTGGATGACCAACCCGTCTTGCACCATGGCTAGATGTCTAGAGTAGATCACTCGCGAGTTCTTGCTTTGCTTGCCAGCAGTGTCCTGCATAGCACATTCTGCAGTCACATAAGACTGTAGAAATATCAGGGATGGGTCCTTAGAGCTGTGATTTATTTGGATGTTGTCTCCAAGAGCTGTTAAGTATAGCTCTCAGCATCCAAGCGTATGTTCCATCAAGCTTAGATTCAAGGGTTTTAGTTAGTGTCCAAACAGTGGCACCATTAGTCATAAAAAATATGAATCAATCCAGTGTTGTGATAAAAAAGTAAGCATAAAGAATAAAAAATATGAATAAAATAATAGTAATAATGCAAAAATGGATGTGCAGATAGTGTAACCATTATCAATGAAAGTGAAATCAGCATGCTGAGTTCAAATACTGGTCGAGACTGTTTTGTTCACTTTGTAACAATACTCTTGGAAAACTCATGAATCCATCTTTCTTGAGCATGGGTTAAATCACAGATCAGGAAGCAATCAGTCTCAAAGAAGGAAAACATTGAATTCAAAACCAGCCTGAAGAGGAATGAACTCTGCTAGGCTAACTTGCGGAAGATACAACTCTGCTGCTATGGCTACAATAAATGTGGAGCACTTAAAACTCTATTGGGTTATGGAACTTGTGATATTATGTAATGTGAGCATTAATGCAATTAGATATGATGCTGACACAGTTAAATAAATTCAAGTTGAGACTGTCAACAGTAAAAGAAAAAAGACTGTTTGTATGATATCAAAATTACACAAAAATATCTTGAAATAGTAAAGAGTAAATTTATTCAATAAAATCACCATTGGCTTCAACCAGGGCCTCCAGACGACTTCAGAATCTGCTGCATCTCTTCTGGGCAGTTACCTTGTTTAAATTGGTGAATGATGCCATAATCCTTGCCTTCAGTTCATCTTTGATGTTAGAAGGTGTTTTGTTGATCTCTCACTCAACTGCAACCCATATAAGGGAGTGGCAGACTGGTAAGTTACGTGGCCAGATGTAAGGGGTGATGCAGTCATAGAAATTGTTTGTCAGCCATGACTAGGTTCTCCTGCTTGTGTGGCATAGTGCAGAGTCCTGTTGCCAGACATAAGGTTTTCCAGATGCCATCCTCTTGACCCAGGGCAGCACTACTTCCTCAAGGTACTTGATGTAGGCTTCCATGTTGAATCTGAGGCCTTGTGGGAAGACGAATGGAGGCATAACATCACCATTACTAGTGATCACTCCAAACATCTTTGTAATCACCATTAGACTCATCCAACTCTTTTTAATCCATGCACTGTCCTCAGATTGACACCCAAACACTCTGAAAGGTTCGTACTGGAGCCTCTGGCATGAATGCCAAGCAGTACAGCATGCAGTTTCCAAATTTCTGGTGGAAGGAATTGCATCATGGTGCTCTTTTTCTCACAAATGGTGCCCAACTGACCCTCTTATACTGTGCAGTTGACAAAGTCAAAAACAATGCATATATGTGAAATTAAAAATTAAAAATATCGACAATTTGCCCATCACATCCTGTATGTCAGTCAATTACAAACAAGGTTACAAAATTGAACAGAATATTCAAAAAGGTACTTGTCCGTTTGTAAGATCCTACAAATTGGTGGCACTATAAAGCGGTTTGTATAAGTTGTACCAAAAAGGAAACTACATTTCAGGGTAGTTAGCATAAACAATTTTTCTTAAATGCTATATCCCTTCAGGACATAGTAAAGAAAAGGCAACAGTGATTGCCTGTCTGGAAGTTACCATGCATTCCATAAAGTTTTGAATTCTGAGTTGTCTTTCTCCTAGACTGGCTTCCATCCGTGGTAAGAGATCCCAGTTTATTCTGATATTTAATCCATAGCTGCAGGGAGAAGAGATTGACATATGCCTTTCCCAAGAGAATTTGCATTCCACTAGCAGATCTGTGGTCTTCTCTAGGGTACCTGCTTTAATACAGGGCTTAACCACCATGTTCAACACCTTAATTTACGCAGTAACATTGACCCTGAGACTCTGTGGGAAACAAGTGGGGTGACATGAGAATGCTCATTGCTCACAATATCCAAGGTTATTACAGATGACATGAACTTAATGCTCATCACCATGAGAAACTTTCTGGCATCCACACAGATTTATCTGTCATTTATCCTATTCCCATTCTGGTCCTGATTGAAGTTCTTCTCATTGGAGAACCAGACCATGTTGGGTTACTCAGAAGACCTGAGATACTTTTGCATTTTTTCTCAATTATTTGATACAGTGTGTGTATATATAATAAATGAATATTGCCTATCAGTTTTTAAAATTGGCTCTCTTCTAAGCTGAAAAATAAATAATTTCTTAAAAATGAAAAAAAATTAATTGAAGTGACATCTTCTTGAAGAGGAATATTTATATAGTTAGATCGAACTTAAAAAAAGAACTGCATAGATAATTAGATGTCAAAATATAAATGAATAAGCGTATACAATAAAAATATACAAACATTTCTTACCTCACTTTCACATTTCCGATGACATATAATGTGACAGTCTGTAAAAAGAGAAAAGTGAAATGGTTAAAAGTTTGTAAATGTTATGTTAAAGAGAAAACTATATCAAATGACATGATATATTTTATTTACTTTGTAAAACATAAATTATTTTAAAATTTTATTGAAGGATGTTTGTTTTTTAGAAAAACACCGAAATCAAACAGATGCAACAGTTTAGATATCTGGAAAGCATATTAAAAGAGGATGCAAAGTGCAACACAGAAATCCAAAGTTTGCATTAGGATAGCAAAAGATGCCTTCCAAAAGCTGAGCAAAATATTAAAAAACAGACATTGCAACCCAAATAAAAAACTGAATTACTAACAGAAGGTAGTGAAAAAGAGAGCATTAAACATCAATTGCAATAAAACAGAATGTATAGTTGTCAACAAAAGAGAGAGTCTAACATGGAAATTACAATTTGGAGTTATCAAAATCAAACAAGTAAAGAAATTTAAATATCTGTAAAATGTTTTATAAGAGGATGGAAAGTGTGACACTGAAATCCAAAGCTGTGTTGGAATAGCAAAAGAAGTCTTTCGAAAGCTAAGCAATGTATTAAGAAACGTAAAAATTTTGTAAGAAACAAAGAAAAGACTACTGAACTCTTGTGTAATATCAGTCCTTCTATATGATAGTTGAAATTTCTAGAGCACATAATGAAGAAAGAGATTGAAAGTAGGGAGCGAGAGGAAAGCAACTCACAAGCTACCTGGTGAGCTTGAGTGAATGGATGGCAGAACAAGGTTTGGGAGAGATGGCAAATAAATAAAAGTTATTAAGAGCTACAGAGGACAAGAAGTTGTGAAAAATTTAAAAAGAAAGCTTATCATTGGTCTTATAACTGAAAAATCTAAATTACCCAAATAATATAGATCTAAAACTTCTCAATTAAGACATGGACAGAAAATTTATAAATGGCTGGATTATTAAGAACTGGTAAAAATGTTGACTGAATTTCAAGACAATTTTATCATCTGCTTTAAGTGAATATTCAAATATTGAATATAGATCAAACTACTTGTAATAATTGGGTGAGGTTAAATGACACAAAAATCACTTCTTAGAGGCCAATAAAAGATATTTTCCATACATGAGAGGACAGGAAGGAAACCTTTCAATATATCATAATTTAGTATAAGAGGAAAGGAAATTCAACATAGAATAAGTTATGCCACAGGTAGTTTCACACAACACTGCAAATTGTTATGAAACCAAAACATCAACCTGAAATCTTGAGTCATGTTCTTAAATAGCCTTGTCAGATTGTAACTTTCATATGGATGTCATAACCAAACCTGTTCAGTAATATCTAAACTGTCAGCTGTATAGAACTGCTTTCTAAGATCAATCGTTAAAAATGGCTTTGAGTGAGTGAAGGCTGTGGATCTTGGTGAAGACTATTCTTTATTGAACATTGTAGAATGACACTACAGAATTACAAAGAACTGTACCAAATAATAGAAATCCTATCACTTGAGTATAACAAACATCAGCAAAATTGTATGTAATTTTTTGTATGACATAACTGAATATAAAATCTCTTTGAGAACCATGTGTATTTGGCATTCATTTCTTTCGGTCATCCTGACCCATTTTTCCATTGTGTTAGTACATCATGGATATAGTAATGCCTATCATGGGAACTGGAAACATTTTCTTATTCCAAGCAGCACTCAGCAAGATAATATGACAGTAAGTTAAAATTTATTGTTGTGTAGGTGTTATTTAAGGCTTTTTATAGGTTTTCTGAGTCAGATTTGTTATCTCCTCTTGAAAAGAGATCAGAGGCAACCAGTTATTAAACTCTCAAATGTTACTTGATGAAAGCTAGCAGGTGAACATCAGAACAGAGGTCCCTTTGAGACATTTTCCTAAGAGATGATACAATGTTTCTCTCATTAAACTAGAATAAGAATTCATATAAATTTATCTTAAAAATAGATATAAGTTAAAATTCTAACTAGAAAATGAAAAGCCTTACATGTCCACTAAAATATTCACTCGGACTGGGACAACAAGGACTGTTATAAAGTCTTTATTTTTCATTTTGTTATCAAATAGATTCGACTTAATTTCTTTCCCCTTCCCTTCATTTTTTTTTCTTTGAAAAGCCAGAGATGAAAGATAAGATAAAAAAAAACCTTGTTCTGCTGGGCATGAATTTAAAGATAACCATTATACACACCTTTAGGGAAAAGAAAACTATCTGGAATAATTTATGTATGATCAAAGGGCAATTTCATGAAGTACTTGATGACCTTTGACCTTAGAAAGCTTCTATGTTATGATGTCTTTCTATTGTTTGGCAGAAGAATTATATATAATTTATATATAAAATTTTATATAAAAATTCTATATTATAGAAAACGCTATGAATACAGATCACATATAGATCAAATATGGATTAGGATCCAACGAAATAATAGAAAGAAAAATAAAAAATGTTAATAAATTTAACATGTTTTGATTTTATGTAACCCTCATCAGAAAATGAAATAGGGCGGAGAAAAGAAAATTCAGGTATTTTGAGTTGCTTGTTTTTCATTGGTGAAGTAAACTTCACATGTATTTGTCTCGTTCGGTAACATTTGTGCATATAATTTATGTGTGTGTCTATCATAATTCAAGTTTGTCTATTTGAGATTTAGTTGATAATGTGTAAGCATTTGTTCATCTAGAAGGCATTTTTATTTCTATCTGCTGATGTCTGTGTTGGTGATTGGGGGAATTTTCTTTTTTTTTTCTCCATATTCATTTTTTGATGATGCTTAAATAAAAAAGAAAGAAATTTATAAATGTTTTCTATTTGTTCCTTATCTTAGCATAAAATTCTGTACAAAATTTCTAGATAAAAATTCTATATAGAATGCTATATAAAAATTCTGTCTATATTTCTGAGATGAAGTATTATAACTATTTACATTATTTACATTGTTCAGACTGTTATCCTCATCTTTACTGTCACATTCACAATGTTTTGGCCGTTGTATGCCCTGGCCTTCTTCAGGATCTGTCTATATTTCTGAGATGAGGTATTGTAATTCTTTATACTATTTACATTGTCCAGACCGTTGTCCTCATCTTTAATGTCACATTCACAATGTTTTGGCTGTTGAATGCTCCAGTCTTCTTCAGGTAATATTTGTTTGAATTTCAAACCAAACTCTTTATTTAGTCCATGGAAGGGGGGGGCAGATCATTCTAGTTCCACTTATCCATATGTTTCCATATCTCAGTTTTAGTTAATTTGCTTTGATAACTCACCAAGTTTTTGTTCTCGCCACTCATGCCAGGGACTGAATTCTCAACTCTTTGAGTCAAGTTACTTTTTGGATCAATCAAGCTCCTTGGGTACACTAGTGAGTGAATTTTGGGGATTTATAAACCTAATGTGTCAGTAACCATTTTTTACCAGAGCTGATATTACATTTTTTTTCTATAGATGATATAAGCGTACAACGGCCGAAACGTTGTGACAAATATGGCGACAAAGATGAGGACAATAGTCCGACTAATGTAAATTGTAAATCTGTTTAGCAACTAGAAATGCATGCATATCATCATGACTGGGTTTGGTCATAGGGTCATAGGGTACAACTGAACACCTGATCAGTTTACTCCATTCCTGGGTTGAAGTATTCATTTATACATAGCATGTCTTTGGTAAGTGGACCTGGCAGAGACCATCCTTCCTCTGGTCAAACCACACCCTGGCCACTGACCTCAATCTAGCAAGCCCTCTACCCAGTAATTCGAGAATGAGTTATTAAAAGTGAATTTGTTTCTAGTGAGTCTGTGTACGAGTGTGTGTGTGTGTGTGTGCAAATTAATACATACAGTGCATATACAGTATGCATACATAAAAATATTTGTGCATATATATGTACATGTGCAATTATGTATGTACTGTATATAATACATATATTTATATTAGTAACAATATTTTTATAAGTACTGTAAAATTCTAAAAAATTAGTAATTAATATATAATATTATCCATAACTACATGTACAAGAATGTCACTTTTGATGAAAGTTAAAAAATAACCATAAATACATAAAAATGCGTATATTGTCAAAAAATTCTTTTTTCCACAATACAGCTATTTGCGCTATGTTATAATACTTATTACCGAAACAACAATAATAATACTGAATAAGTCTATTTTAAACATTAAAATATATTTAATCATATCTCCCTAATAGCTGTCATGATCTGTGAATGATAAGAATTATATATCATTGTGGGTGGGCGGTCATCAGGATTTTAGAGATGCTTAGGTTGGGCATGGCCAAAAAAAGGTTAGGAATCACTGCACTAGATGCATAAATAGGGATAGAGCCCAGTTCACACCATTGTGCTAGATAGCAGTTGACTCTACAACTGCCATATCTATTCTCAAAACTTAAAAGGCACTTAAAAGGCACTTAAAGACAAGGGACGTAACTCAAACATAGAACAAACCAAGAAAATAAAACTTAACAAAAATGTCATTGTGAGTCAAAAGAATTCTCATGACTAATTCTTAACCTGCTTGACTATGGCATCTCTTTTTTGTCTTCCTCATTTGATAAGTTTATATTTGGCTTTATCTATAGCTTGCAGTTCTTTCCATATCAACACCGACTGTGTTTAATAGGAGTAGATAGGTTTGCCTATTATCCAGTTCACACTCCTTCCTGGTCTTTTGAACAGAAGTAGAAGTTCATACCTTGTTTCCTGTATAGGATTGGGTTTCCTGTCCCTTCTAAAATCTATTTATGCTTCTAATGTCTCCGTTTGAACGCTGAAATTTTATTCGCTAATTAAATCTTCTCTTCATATCTAGAATCAGCTGTCTGTCGATCCTGTTATTGTATCATTTCTTATGCTAATACAGCTCCAGACAGTAACCCTCTACCTTGAATGGCAACACTAGTAAAAGAATTTTTTAAAAAGTCCCCTAAAAGACAGAGAGTTCATTTTGCATAGAGATGCTGGCCAAGCATAGAAATGAATACAATATGGCAACCAGTAATACAGAAAGGTGGAGAAAAACAACATTAATAAATGCCTTTTACAATAATAGTTATTTATTTATTCTTTTTGAATGGCTGTTTTAAATCTTTTCTTTCCATTGTTCTTTCCCTAACCGTTTTTTAAAGACCGAACTATTACCAAAATCAGTGTATTACAGTAAAAAGAGCCATTAACATTGTGAATATTTTTAAGATAACTGATGTCATTTTTTTATATAATTAAAAATGTTAACAATTTCTTCAGACCTTGTCAGGTGTATATTCCATAAAAAAAAAAAAAAAAAACTGACTGAAAATAAGGAAATTTTAAAAATGTACTTAGAAAAAACTATGTAAACAGTATTGCCTGATTTAGTATTTATACATTGAAAAAATTGTAAATCTTAGAATGATTACCCATAGAGAACATGACTAAGAACTCCATCCCATGCAGCTGGTATGCAAAACTTTTGGGCCTCCTTGTTAATTAATGACTCTTGTTAATTTTACCTCTAAATCAAAAGTGATTAGATATGTGCTTTTCTCAGTACATTTCATGATCTCTGAGGACCAGAAAACAAGTTATTACAGTTTCCTTAATGCTGTATCAGTCAGTTATGTGCCATGTATGATACACGCTTAGGCAATCATGTATCTTTCGATCATTACTTTCTGCCACTTTCCAGCATCCCATGATTGATGTTCTTTTAACCTCTTCAGTCTTATATTCTGATGTTTTTTTTGAGTCATGATTTTTTGCTGCTATACACCCATTCAAGTTTTTATAAGACTCTTGTTTGTTTACAAATGTGATTATCTCCCTTTCATTGTGATAGTCATGAGGATCATGTGACAGCCGGTGAATGGCATCAGAAGAGAGACTGACAAGAGTAGTTGTCATGTAGACAGAGACAAAGGACATCCTTAGGCCACAGTAGGTCTTACAGGAAAATGCACATGAAATAACCCAGTCTGTAGAGAAACTGCCGTAACCCCAGTTTTTCTTTTAGGAAATATAAAAAGTAAGGTTCCCCTTTCTTACACACCATTTGTTGGGACACATGTTATAATTTCTTTGTGTCGGACACATGTTATAATTTCTTTGTGTCGGACACGTGTATATATGTATATATCTAATTTTGTATATGACATAGCATTATAAACCTCTCTGTGAACTAAGCATGTGTGTTATTCTTTTTCTATTCAGCTATTCCATTCTGTCTGTGAAATATCAGGATTGTTATATCATGGACATAGCAATGTCCATAACAAGAGAAATGTATTAGGGAAAATAAATATTTCTTTCCCACACTCTTGTTACATTCTGCATATTGTATCAAATGAAACCTCACTACCTAAGATTGCATTAAATCCTCACTTGTCTGGCTGTTAATTTTGGATTGCCTACCAAGACTTTCACAAACTTTCTTACATCTCTCTTGCACTTAAAACATTTCCAGTAATAGCAAATAACTTTTCAATGGTTTGAACACTGTTTCTAGAAATTACCATCTGCCTGGCTCTCTCTCTCTCTCTCATTGAGTCATCTTCTCTTTCAAAGTCACAACCTCCATCTTTATCTCAGCAGTAACTTTAGCCACGATTTTAGTGCAAAAAACAAGTTAATGTTCAAAAACAAACTTGTCAAGTCATCTTATACACATGTTAATAAGATAGAACAATTTCTACTTAGAAATTTTCATATTATCATCTCAGATCTTTCATTGGACCAATAGTTATGCTTGGCCTTTTTTCAGCATCAAGCTACTTAAAGTAGTGTATCTTTTGTTACACGGCACCTATAAAAATGCAACAGTGTATTTTCCTATTGTAGTGCCTTAATAAACATAGCATCAACAGCAGCCTTTAATAAACATTGTATCAGCAGCATCCCTTAATCAAAATAGTATCAGTAGCAGCCCTAAGGGTATAAAAACAAGCAAACTCTTAAGTAGCTCTTTCTTCCTGTTTTTCCTCCTTTCAAAGTGTGTGCCATTGACTGAATCAAAAAGGGGTGTGGACGCTTCACACACAAACTCAGCTACACTAAGTCAAACTCAAATACATTCATTAACAATTTTCATTGTATATGCAATTTAATTCTAGGAAAATAAACTCTTGGAATTTCCTTTTGTCATTTTTTAAAAATTAATGTTTTGTTTAATAAGTGTTATCTTGCATTGCAAATCAATTAGTCTCTGTTATTTTGTGTATATACCTTTTCACCATCAGTATTTCATGTAATGTAAAATATTCTCATAAGAATCTTTATATATTAATTATAGAAGTAGCCAACACACTAAACTATCCTCAAGGTCCACAGACACTACTGATAAAAGCAACCCGTGAAACAATCTTAGCTTCTTAATAAAATAGAGGTGTATAATCATTTTAGGTAGTTGGCCCAAATCTTTTGCACACCAGTATATACATGCAGCTAAACACATACAAAGATTTAAACCACACAGGTGGATACTATTTTATTATTACTAATATTTATACCTGTTTTAATCCATTTTTTATTATCATTTGTAAATAATCTATTTGCAATGAGTTAACTGGTTAGTGGGTAAATCGGCAACTCAGAATAGTATAGAGAGTATCCAATGTATAGTTGAAGGGAGGGGATTTGCATCATGGGGTTGATATATATGCATAGATAAACCTCTCCATTTGGGTAGGTTATCATATTTATGCACAGATGTAAGAAAATCCATTATGTGCATGTAGGTTTTAAAATGCAAAACAAGAAAAGCATTTAAATGATAAGAAATATGATTTTTTTTGTGGTGGGGGGGAGGGAGGCAGGCAGTGGCTGGTTACATTTGCATGACAGGACCACACAGACCTTCTGCTTACTAAATCTTGCTGAACTGAACACACCTATAATTATATAGGCTGTTATTGATGTGCTATCTTCACCCTAGTAGGGTTATCTTTTCTTCAGCTAAATAACACTTCTTTTTTAAGAGAAGTTACAAGTTATTCAGTCTTAACCAATGTAGCGAATCTCTTTCAAGTAGTTCAACCTATAACGAATTTCATTTGAATGATAGATAGATAGATAGATAGACAGATAGACAGATAGATAGATACATAGATAGATAGACAGATAGATAGATACATAGATAGATAGACAGATAGATAGATAGATAGATAGAAACATAGATAGATAGATAGATAGATAGATAGACAGATAGATAGATAGACATATAGATAGATAGACAGATAGCTAGATAGACATATAGATAGATAGATACATAGATAGATAGATAGATAGATAGATAGATAGATAGACAGATAGATAGATAGAAACATAGATAGATAGATAGACAGATAGCTAGATAGACAGATAGCTAGATAGACATATAGATAGATAGATACATAGATAGACAGATAGCTAGATAGACATATAGATAGATAGATACATAGATAGATAGACAGATAGATAGACCGATAGATAGATAGACAGATAGATAGATAGATAGACAGATAGATAGATAGATAGATAGATAGATATGAATAGAATGAGAACTCATATCAACTTGTTCAGTCTGATTTGCTCTTTGTTCTACATAGTCTTAGACAGGTACAAAAATAGATGAGTTGAATGAGATAGATAGAAATGGATGAAGTGAATGAGATAGATAGAAATAGATACAAACAGAATAAGAAATATCATCTTGTTCAGTCAGATTTTCCCTTTTTTCTGTATATATACATAGATACAGACTGAAATAGATAGATATGAATAGAATGAGGATTTGTTCAGTCAAATTTGCTCTAGCCTTAGATAGATACACAAAATCGATGAATTGAATGAGATAGATATGTAGATCTGAATAGAATGAGATAGATAAATAGATATGAACAGAATAAGAAATGCCAACGCATTCAGGCAGATTTTCCCTTTTTTTTCTGTATACTAATAGATAGATATGAATAGAATAAGATAGATATGAAATAAATAAAAAATGTCACCTTGTTTGGCCAGTATACCTTTGTTCTGTATACCTGAGATAGATACAGACTGGGATAGTGAGATACATAGATATATAGATATGAATAGAATGAGATAGAAAGATCAGAATACAATAAGAAATGTCAACTTGTTCAGTCAGATTTTCCCTTTTTTTCTGTATACCCTGAGATAGATACATAGATAGAAACAGAGTGAGATAGATATGGATAGATAGATAGATAGATATGAACAGATTGTGATAGATAGATAGATAGATAGATAGATGTGAATAAACTTAAATAGATAAACTTCATTCCAATTCGGAATACAGTTAAACCAACTCTAATCCAGGACCATTGCAATCTGAAGTGTTTTGGATTAGTGAAAATTCGAAATCACGGAAGGATTAATTCTGAGAACAACTGCTAACCAGGCACTTAACCTATACAAAGCTTAAACAACTTTATCAGCACTTTATCTCATTCCAAACTTCTGTCTTGATGTGTTGTTTTTCTCACATAGTTCTGTTTCTTTGAATCACTGTCAGCATTTTTTTTTATTCTGTTTATTTATATCATACACTGTAGAAGAATCAATGATATAATATTCACACATGCTTTTTTCACCAGTACACTATTGCCTCGATTTTTTTCAAGAGTTCAACCTACTTTTATTTCATAAAAGTATGATTTTTTCACTAAACATCATGAGATACATTTCCTTCAACCATAACTGGGGTTAAATAAGTGCAAATAATATTAATAAATGCAGGAAAATAGGCTTACCTATGCAGACAATAATGTGCAAACAGGTGAAAAGATTTACTACAGCCAAAACAATGTGTAAAAAAAACAATGCAAAGAAACAGTAAAAAAAATACATAACAGTGAAACAGTAAAAATTAAATCCATTTTGAAGAAACAGGTTTGTGTTAGATTCAGAAATTTACAATAAAACCAAAATAAAAAAATCAATCTGATTTACCACAAGGTAAATTTTATTTTTTATATTAAGAGAAGGAAAACTATGATGTTAAACCTCCACTACCTTGTGGTCATACACAATCATGGGAAGGGCTTTGGGAGTAAACCATGAGGACAAATCTGGAGCCAGAGTTCTTAAGACAGTCTAATGTTATGTTCAACTTGATTCTGGCAACTCCTGTGACAATACTGGTGCCAAATTGTTTTGGACTATCTTTCCCTTGGACATCAGTGGCATGAAGAGGGGATATATGCTTCATGGGCAACAGCCTATTTCTCATAAAATCTTGCACAGGTCTGTGCCCTGAAGAGTGTCGCCTCACCATGATAGCAAAGACACAGGAAGCAACTGTCTACTGATGGGAGGGTTCCAAAGGTCCTTCTGTTCAAGAAACTGGACACTGGCAAGAGGGCACAAGGGCAACCTTATTCTCTGTAAAAGGGGCATATAGGCGATAGACATTGACATTGAGAGGTGGGAAGACGTCACTAATGATTGCTCATGCTGGAGACATGATTTACACTGAGGGCTGGAGTGAGGAACAAAGAAATGGATGCTTGCTGCCAGGGAGAAGCATGGAAAGGAAAAAAAACAACACAGTGACATCGGAGAAAGTGGCTTCATAGCATATCAAGACTGTCACTCCTGTGTGGGCCTGTACAGCCATAACAGTTGTTCTGCAGCTATCAGCAGCTCAGACATAACTCTTTGGGCACACATCCATGGTCTCTTGAGAGTGATGGATGGCATATATATATATATATATATATATATATGAAGAAATATAGTCTTAAAGTGTGCTATATTTATGGGATAAAGTGCTCAATATCAGAGATAGAGCGTGTGTAAATATAAAAGTGAATATAGACGTCAACACTTAGAGGCGACAGTCTGTTTCATGAAACAGACTGTCGCCTCTAAGTGTTGATGTCTATATTCACTTTTAAATATATATATATATATATGTATATATACATATATATATATACATACATACACACACACACACACACACACACACACACACACACACTACAGTTCAAAAGTTTGAGGCCAACCCTGGTAATTCGTTGCAAAAGTTTCTCAAAGTATAGGTTTGATAATTGATTCCATTCTTTTTTAATGACTCTAAGAGCTCTTTTTCATTTATTGGATGGAAAGGTTTCACTTTTCTGTCAAGTTCATCCCATGCTAATTCTGGGGGTGGCTTCAAACTTTTGAACTGTAGTGTGTATATATATATATATATATATATATATATATATATATATATATATATATAAATTTTTTATATATTATCACATTTATCATTTCTGCTCCTTAAAACTGTAAAGCCAATTCAGTGATTGACTTGAATAATAAAAATCATATATCACTTATTTTTTGATAATCCTTCTTTTCATTCCCAAAGTAGTTGTTTATATGTAATGATCCACTATTTTTTATTATTTATTTTATGGTGATACTTTCTGATCATTGTTATTATATTATTTTACCAAATGTCAATCATTTAAAAATTTTTTAGATTGATGTTTGTTTAAACTCGATTCTTCATTTCAATGCATTATTGACCTCTTCAACTCTAGGATTATCTTTCCTGCATAGCCCTATGAGCTCCACTTCTTGTCCTTACTTATGCTCATACAACACCAAACAGTAACCCACCACCTTGAATGGTTCACAAGTCTTGAATATTAGTATTAAAAAATACCAATAATAATAATGGTTCAATGCTATAACAACTGAGCTGTCACATGATAGAACTTTCTCTGACACTGACATTACTTTCTTTTCAAAAAGGAAATTTGGTTTCTGAACTGAATAACAAAGCAAAGATTGGAACAGTTTAAACACATCATGCCTGACCTTTAACAATTTGTAGGTAAAAAAAGAGAGAAAGAACACACAAGGAGCAGAGGGGCTCTTACATTCCTCAAGAAATACAAGAGCTGAACTTTTACAAATTACTTAATTAAGCACAGATCCATGGACTCTTTTTCGATGGACAAAATAATGTTATTATTAAATGACAATGAATAAAGCTCATTGTCATATTTTGACCAAATTAACTGAATACATCTACTGTAATAGCCAGATGAATGGGCAGGTAGTGTAATGGTTACTTGCATGGAAATTTGAACTGACAGGCCAAGTTCAAATTCCAGACTAGCCTACAGCATACACTTTTTCACAAATGTCCTTAGAAAAGGTGTGAATCCATCTCTTCAGCTGCCATCTATGGGTTAAATAGTAGGGTAGTAGGGTAGACTGATTTAAGATAAGGAAAACTATGAATTTCAAACAGTCGAGAAATCAGCAAGAAACCACTCTACTATCTTTTCCAAGATAATAAAGAAAATATCTACAAAAAGCTCTGATCACTTATATTGTGAAGGGACATGTTTTTTACCCTGTAGAGTCCCTTTTGTAGGATGGGTTCATAAACATTGCTTTTGTGGTTTCCATAGTTAGTGATTTCCAGAGTAAGTTGTTTTTTATGGAGTTGCAAGCTTCATACTCAGCTGGTTTTGAGTTGATTTTTCCCTGGACTAGTTGCCAACCAAACCAAGATAGCCCAGTCTTTCCTGCTATTAACCTGTAGTAAGGTGTGGGGGGGATGGATACATACCTTTACAAGGATAGTTGTGCAAAAGCAAATGCAACCTACATGGTACGAATATGAATGCGACACACCAGTCCCACTTTCTATTCTCATAACAGCTATACTCTATGCACATACACATCCTGAAGACGCATGGCGTTTAACACACATACACGTCCTGAAGAGGCATGGCGTTTAACACACATACACGTCCTGAAGAGGCATGGCGTTTAACACACATACACGTCCTGAAGAGGCATGGCGTTTAACACACATACACGTCCTGAAGAGGCATGGCGTTTAACACACATACACGTCCTGAAGAGGCATGGCGTTTAACACACATACACATCCTGAAGAGGCATGGCGTTTAACACACATACACATCCTGAAGAGGCATGGCGTTTAACACACATACACGTCCTGAAGAGGCATGGCGTTTAACACACATACACATCCTGAAGAGGCATGGCGTTTAACACACATACACATCCTGAAGAGGCATGGCGTTTAACACACATACACGTCCTGAAGAGGCATGGCGTTTAACACACATACACATCCTGAAGAGGCATGGCGTTTAACACACATACACATCCTGAAGAGGCATGGCGTTTAACACACATACACGTCCTGAAGAGGCATGGCGTTTAACACACATACACATCCTGAAGAGGCATGGCGTTTAACACACATACACGTCCTGAAGAGGCATGGCGTTTAACACACATACACGTCCTGAAGAGGCATGGCGTTTAACACACATACACATCCTGAAGAGGCATGGCGTTTAACACACATACACGTCCTGAAGAGGCATGGCGTTTAACACACAATCACATCCTGAAGAGGCATGGCGTTTAACACACAATCACATCCTGAAGAGGCATGGCGTTTAACACACAATCACATCCTGAAGAGGCATGGCGTTTAACACACATACACATCCTGAAGAGGCATGGCGTTTAACACACATACACAAAAGAAATATAGCCAGATCATTGCTAACAGTAAGAGTTAACATAACATTCATGCAGAGAAGGGGTTTGCCTCATGGATGAAACAGTTGCATATTTTTCTTCCCTAGTGTTAAAGCAAAGTATTAAGAAAGAAGAAAATTTCATTAGAAACAGAGGAAAGCGTACTGAACTGTTACACAGCATCAGTTCTGCGATATGACAGTAAATTCCTCACAAATGAAGAGGAGCTTCGAAGCAAAAGAAAAAGGGTTCTATGGGAACAAACATGTGAGTAACAACAAAGATTTAGAGAAAATAGAAACAAAATGGAGGCTTATACTTAACATCAGAAAGAGATAGTTGAGATTTCTGGGGCACATAATGAGGAAAGAGAGCTTGGAAAATTTGATACTCATAGGACAGATTGAAGGAAAGAAAAGCAGAGGAAACCAATGCATAACCTACCTAGAGAGCATGAGAAAAATGGTTTCAGATCAAGGTTTAGGAGAGATAACAAAAAGATAAAATTTATTAAGTGCTACAGGGGACAGTAATTGTGAAGAGCCATGACACCAACATCCTGAAGGGACATGACACATAGAAGTTCAAGTCGTGGTAAAGGCCATGATTTCAAACAATGTATAGTGATTATTAGTGATAGAGTGAATTAAATAAAAAGTATGTAAAGTAATATTGGTATGTGGGGAGTGTTTTCTCAAAGAGAAATTAAGAATAGAGTTATAAATAATTCTGTTCATTTACCAACAACATATTTTATTGCCTTAGCAAACTATATAGAAAGAACACACAAGGAGTGAATGAAGGTTTCTGTTACATTTAGTGGCATTTTGTGTTGTCTTAATGACGGGCAATTTCATTTTCTTATCTCGAGGGACAGTAGTTGTAGCATCTTTTCTAGGAAGAAGTAAAAGGAAGAGGAAGCTGATCAAGATGTCACATGTCAACTGGTTGGCCCAAATCTCATTTCCACATGATGGCTTACCTCACTAAGGAATCTAAATACATTGAGGCATTTTGATCGTTACAATTCTTGCAGCTGTCTCAGTGCCTTAAAGCTTTTTTGGTCTTACATCAAAACTTAAACAAAAGTAATCCATCACTGTCAGAATTACATGCCCACAGGGTTCAAATGACTCCCACTCAGTTCATGTCAGAGTTCTGATCAGCAGTTTGCTATTCTAGGCAAACCTACACTATAACAATTTGTTTCAAATGATTTAGGCTCAAGTCCAGTGGCTTTCAGTGTTCTTTTGAGTTGGTCTTTGTAGCTTTGAAGAGGGCAGTCTTTTCCCTGAAGTCTCATTTGAAAGTACTTGAAAAATACTCCACGGGTTGACCCAAGTGTTGTGAGTAAAACTGGGTAAACAGAACTGTTCAAAAGCCAACAATGGTTGTGCTAGCACAAATTCACATGTCAACATGACTGAGAAAAGTCATTTGTTAGTTTGGTAAAATTTTAGGTATGTCTGTAGGTAGACAAGTAAGCCTAGGTCATTGTATATTGTGTACTGTGTTGTGTATAATGTGACATGTGATTTGCTGGGGATTGGAAATTCCCTCAGATGGGAAACCAGACAAATCTTATCCCTAAGACATAATGTGGCTAAAAGAGAGAAAAAAAGAGACTTTTCTGAACTTTTTTTTAATATACTGCTTTTTGACAATACCATCTGACAGTCAGTAGCAGAAATTCTTTAGCAGACAAATGGGGTAAACCATAAAATGATTTTCAAGGCAGGTAGGCTCTCATCATTTGGGAGATTGTTTTAACACAATCTTCCTTTCTGCATTTCTCACTATTTGGCCTTATGTTATATGCAGCTAAGCTTAAAAAATATCAATATTTATACATAAAAGAATAGATTCACAAAAGGAGACATTTTTGGAATATTTCAACTCCATTGTCATTGGCCATTATGCTTGTTTAAACTGCTGATAATGCCAGATGATGTGCTCTCTCCCAGAAACTGTAACTAAGATTGGTTCAGTATAGTTACAGTATAGACTACAAGTTGGCTCTGTGGTTGTAGAACAAACACAAATGTACCTGAACAGGCATCTGCAACATAGATTAGCTAGGATCCCTAATTTTTAATATGTGAGAATATTACAATTTAAATTGTGTTCAGCAGAGTACTTCATAAAAAGAAGTTTGCTAATCATGGTTTTAGATCATGCAACAAGTTAAATGTAAATTAACAAGCAGTTACTTGCATAAATTTCTTTGGTTACAAATTGTTTTGATACTTGTAGCACACCTATGGATGACAATGGGTATGTCCCCATTCACATAAATACAGTAGTAAATACTGTATGTTGGTCTGCAGTTAGAGATTCATTGTGGAATTCACTTGACTCATTTCTAGCAGTTGACTACCTCTTCTATGTGCTGCTGGCAAATCTTATATGTGTTGTTCTTGTACTAAGTCTTATCATTCATGACCAACCTTCATTTGATTATTCTATTCAGTAACCTTCCCTAGGTTACAACAATACTTCATACAGATGTCTGAATTTGACCCAATAAAATATCATCTCCTTGCTATTGTAAACACACAAGTATCATGTCGTAAAAGGTTAAATCCACAACTAAAAATAAGATGAAAAGATGGGGTTGAGATAAGACAATATTTAAAGTTAAATGAATTTTTAAAGAAAAACAAATATCTTGACAACAAACTCATCAGTAACAAATTTGACACAGAACAAATTCATGACAAGCTCAAGATAGGGTAGTAACATAAAACTCAGATAGAAAGCAAACAAATTAAATGAATTCTCACAAAGCTAAACAAGCCAAACCAAATAACTTATAATGAATGTTTCTGAAAAAGCTTTGAATAAAAAAAGAAACCATAAAACTGACCAAAGTATGTGTTATAGCATAGCTATGGATGATAATGTGTATGTCTCCATTCCCATACAGTAGTGAATACTGTATGTTGGTCTACTGTTGGAGATTCACTGTGGAATTCACTTGACTCACTTCTAGCAATTGACTACTTCTATGCACCATTGGTGAATCTTATATAATTGTTGTTCTTGTCCTAAGTATTATCATTCATGAGCAACCTTCATTTGTTTATTCTATTCAGTAACCTTTCCTTGGTTATAACAGTATGAAAAGTAAAAATAATTTAAAAATAAAATTATGATATTCATTTCAAATACAAGAAGAAATATGACAAAATATTTATAGGTTATCTACACTGAGTGGAAAAAGTAGACAGAAGATATCAGTTTGTATTTTTATCTTAATATCTAGAGTTTATATCTTCACTCACACAATTTTTTTTGTAAGCAACTTAAGATTTTTATGCTTGAGTCTAATAAGTAGAGGGTTTATGGCCATATCATATAGAAAACAACAGTTCTCATACAATCACTGAAGTTAAGCAATGTTGAGCCTGGTCAGTACCTAGATGGGTGACTGCTTGGGAATACCAGATGCTGTAAGCATGGATGTTTGGGTGGTGTAATTCATAATGGCTCAGAGTTGGAGAGTCGAGTTCTAATTTCCAGTTTGGTTTGTTATATTCACTTACATGCAAATAACCTTAGAAAATTTATGAATTTACCTCCTCTCCCCCCCAGCTATGGGTTAATAAGTAGGACTTGTATCACTAAATCATTAGTATATCCCTCCCCACCAAAAAAAACTTCTTACACTATAAAAATATTTTCTGGCTTTAAATAACCTGCAAAGGTTGATAAACTGTAAAAATCAAATCAATAATAAATAGAAAAGAAAGACATTTCAGTGTGACTGAATAAGTAGAATTTTTGACAAGGGTATAAAGTTTAGTTTAAATTTACTTCATGTTTTCTCTTTTTTTTTTTTTTGAGTTGCTTAAGCCACACTGGTGTCAGTGCTGTAGTTGTGTAAGTTTTAGTCAAATTTGAAAACAGTTGCTTAAAGATGAGTTGCTTGATATTTTTAGTAATTTGTGGTGTTGAGCCAAACTAACTCTAAGACAGCTTATTCTATGTTCAATTTCCCTATATTTAGCAAAATAAACCTTTCCAATACTAAGAGCGGTGTCATTAGTGATAGCTTTATAACTAAAATGATAAGGGTTTCAGGTCTTTCAACATCAGACTCAATTCCCCCATTGACC
>OZ038488.1:95057231-95152231 GCA_964036315.1 Acanthosepion esculentum | reverse complement strand
CAGCACTTGTGCAGGAAGTTCCAATACAAACATTTCACAGTGTTTGGGTGTCAATCTGAGGACAGTGCAGAGGATTCAGAAAGAGTTGGATGAGTCTAATGGTGATTATGAAGGTATGCCAACCTGGAAAGCTCACTCTGATCATTCTGATAAGAAAAGAACACCCAAATTTGTTGGTGATGGCCTCTGACTCAACACAGAGGACCACATCATGTACCTTGAGGAGGTAGTGCTACCCTGGATCAAGAAGGAGACTGCTGGAAGACCCTATGTCTGGCAACAGATCTCTGCACCATGCCACACAAGCAAAACCCAGTTATGACTGTCAGACAATTTCTGCAGCCACATCACTACCCCTAACATCTGGCCACTTAATTACCCAGACTGCACCCCCCTTGATTATGTGTGGGGTGCAGTTGAGCAAGAGACCAACAAAACTCCTTGTAACACCAAAGATAAACTGAAAGCAAAGATTATGGCAGGAGACTGTTCAGAAGAGTTGCAGGAGATTCCAAAGTCGTATGGAAGTCGTGGTCTAAGCCAGAGGCAATATAATTGAATATAATTTACTCTTTAGTATTTCAAGATATTTTTGTGTAATTTTGGTAAATTTAACTGATAATGAGATGTCAATGTTATTTTAATTTTTGTGTAATTTAGATGACAACTTATCCATTGAACCATATATATATATATATATATATATATATATATATATATATATATATATATATACACACACACACACCGTGTGTAACAGCAAAATTGTCCATCCCACGAAATGTTTACTATCTAAAAAACCACTAAAATAATTGAGTTTCTTTTTTCCAAGTTTTCAGATAAGTCATTTAAACATCTTGACACCATTTATCATAAGAATCACTCAAAAACCCTTTGAATTATTCAGCTAGACAGAAAACAGGTTAAAATCATTTTGTGTCACCACCACCACTGTCTTCCAAACTGAGCAATGATGAGAGGAAAAAGATCATTCAGGCCTTTAGTAATGGTACCAACATTCACACTCTGGCTTCCATCTTCAAATCCATTCAAGAACCATCCAGAGAACAGTGAATGAGTTTAAAAAGAGGCGACAGTATAGAGGAAAACTGGATCAGGAGGAATAGGGATCATCATTTCAATTTAAAGTTAAAGAGATCAATTAGAAAAGATCAAACTCAATCCATAAGACATTTGGCATGTGAGAGAGGAGTTTCAGCTATAATAGTTCAAGGAGTAGTGAAAAAAGACTTGAAAATGAAATTGTATGGAAAATGTGTGAGGCACTGTGTTATTTCAGGACAGAAAGTTAGAGAGGGCAAATATGATCTTGAATAACCTGAAAATGATCTGGAAATAATATATATATATATATATATATATATATATATATATATATATATGTATGTATGTGTATATATATATATATATATATATATATATATATATATATATATGTATATATGTATGTATGTATGTATATACATATATATTTTAACTTTATTTCAAACCATCATAAGCTTCTGATCCTTAGCTATGATTAATTAATGACCATGTCTTTTTTGTTTGATTTCATCACGATTCTTCTGTTAAGCTTGGAGAGTAATTAAACATTCTTATTGCTCAATGTAGAGTCCAATAGTTTTACAAACAAATTTCTAAGATACAACAGTTCAAAGATTAAACTCACAATTGGACAATTTTGCTGTTACACCCTATATATATATATATATATATATATTTCATTGAATACGACAGCAAGGTGCTTTCATTTTTTAGTTTTTTATACAATTTCTCATGCAATCTAATAATTTTTTCTTTTCATTTGATAAATTATATAAAAACTGTACAAATGTTCTTTGGCTATACATTTAGCCATTTTCAAGGATGAAATATTTTAACTTCTAAATAAGAAATAGTTTGTTGCATGTGTTTTATAAAATGTCTTCATTTTTCAAAACACAGTCAAGATATTGTGTCCATGTTCATAGTTAATATTATTAAGTGTTGTTTTTTTGTTTTTATTAATAAGGCTTCCATTATTTTTAGCCTTTTTTGCATGTAGATGATGCTATTATATTAGTTTTGTCAACAAGTATGTTACAAATAGTGTCCAGTAGATCTCCATGAATATTTAAATGAGATCTAATTGAGCTATGGTCAGAAAGGTGTAGAGTGAGTCTGCATGTCAAACATGTTGTAGTGTGGCCTATATAATTATTTACGAATTATGATTGATCAGGAATACAGTTTCTTAATAGGCATTTAAATTTGTAAATAATATTTGCCCTATTTAATTTTGTTCTAAGAGGTGAATTATTATTTTTAACTATAAGGTTAGAGGTTTTAAATTTTTTGTAATAAATAATTAATCTAAATTTTTGGCTATTGTCAACTGGTGTTATGCATTTTTTATAATGTGCTTAATTCTGCTTTCATCTTGTTTATAATTTTTGTTCATTTGATTTTTATAAAAAATATTAATGCTATTATTTATGTTTCTATTCTCATCATTGCTATTAGCTACCTTAGACAGAAAACATCTAATGAGGAAATCCAACAATTGATTAGGAAATCCGTTATTAATCAGTGTTTGTTTTACACTGTTTAATTTGTTAAAGAAAAGCATGTGAGAGGATGAATTCTTGTGCACTCTCATGAGGAAATTTTTAATAACAGCTATTTTATATCTAAGAGGGCATTCACTGGAGAAATTAAGATAGCAAGAGTCTTTAATAGTTGTTTTTTTTGTAAACAGAAGTTTTAAAAGTGTTATTACTAAAATCGACAAGAACATCTAAGAAAGGAAGTTTATCTTTTTCACTAAGGTAAAATTTAGGATGGAATTTTGTTGAAATGTAGCTTTCAGATTTTCTATTTCTTTCTTGCTTTCAGCTAAAATAAATATATCGTCTATATAACAAACATATATTTTAGGTTTAATAACTTTAGTAAAACCCGTGTTTTCAACATAGGACATATAATAATTGGAGAAGCACGGCCCGAGAGTGTTTCCCATACTTACTTCATCAGTTTGTGTAAATAGTACCATTCTGGCTATAAAAAGGAACTCTAGTGGTGCAAGCTAGCAATAGTTTTCTTAAAATATTAGGTTGGATTGATGGAGGTGGAATTAAATTATTTTTATACACCAAATTCATGATAATATCAATAGTTTCAGAAACAGGAACGTTAGTAAATAAATTCTCTACGTCAAGTGATGCAAGAATGCCTTGGTTTGTTTTTACTTTTGTGCTTTTAAGTATTTGGAGGAATTTATGGGTAGATTTAATGCTATAGTTAGTAGGGAGATATGAGGTAATAATATCATTGATAAATTTTGATAGTTGGTATATGTATGTTGGAATCTGAGAAATAATAGGTCATAATGGGTATCCCTGTTTGTGTATTCTAACATTACTGTATAAGTAGCCATGTTGATAATCTCCAATAATTTTGTTTATTTTTAGGGATCCTGCAACAACATTGTTTATTAACATATTCCTTTAGAGATTCAGTGGTGTTCTTATTCAATTTAATAAATTTGAATGATCATCAATGAGATGAAGTTTTTTGTGATAATCCAATTTATCCAAAATTACGTAAATATTGGATTTATCAGCTTTTCTGATATTAGGGTGTTTTTTTTTAATTCTTTAGCAGGAATTTTGAGTTTTGTTGGAATGTTCTTGTTTCTATTACATGGAATATAATCTTTTAAACCTTCTACCTTGAGAAGATCTTTGAGGTTTGGATGAAGTATTATTAATTTGTCCTTTTCCAGTTGACATAATTATTGATGTGAGATTTCAATTTCAGTCTTCTTTTTGTGAAGGTTGAATTTAGGTTGGAGATAGCAATTTGATCCTAGATTTGGTAATTCCTTTTGATCATCCGTTAATATATGAGTGGATAGATCTATGTATTTATCATGGTTGTTGGGAAGTAGAATATTTCCTTGGTATAAATTGCACAGCTTTTTTGTAATTATTTGTCTATGGTCAAGTTCATCATTATTAATACTTACGTTGTTGACAAAACTAATATAATAGCATCATCTACATGCAAAAAAAGGCTAAAAATAATGGAAGCCTTATTAATAAAAACAAAAAATCAACACTTAATAATATTAACTATGAACATGGACACAATATCTTGACTGTGTTTTGAAAAATGAAGACATTTTATAAAACACATGCAACAAACTATTTCTTATTTAACAGTTAAAATATTTAATCCTTGAAAATGGCTGAATGTATAACTGAAAGCACTCAGATTAAAAGAACATTCAAACAGTTTTTATATAATTTATCATCTGAAAAGAAAAAATTATTAGGTTGCATGAGAAATTGTATAAAAAACTAAATGAAAGCACCTTGTCTGTTGTATTTAATGAAATGTGCATGAAAGAAGGATTGCTACCTAAATACACAAATATATATATATATATATCTCAATTCCATAACTATAAACTTTTTATAATTATATATCACCTCCTTCGATGTAATCCCTATACTCTTATGTACCTCTCCACTAATATATTTATGATCCTTAATTTTTTTTTTTTTCATATATATATTACAGGTAATAATTTCATTTAAATCGTTTTACATCCATACTTATTCTACACACTCTACGATCCAGGAATATTCCAAAAAGTTGATTATAAAAGGTTATATTAGCATCCCTTATTTTTCTTAGAGGAGATCACCACTCCTAAATTTTAATCCACAAAACACATTCATTGATTACAAAATAAATAGTGATAACCCCAACATAAATAAATGCAATTCAACTTTAGAAATCTTATAGAAAAACCAAAAAATAACATTCCCAATTACTACTAAAGCTAACTCTACAATTTTTACCTACTCAAATGTAATATGATCCCCTATCTCTATCTTCCCTCCCCTACCTCTCACACTTAGGACGCTTGTGAGATGATGTGCCTAAACTCTTGAGCGATGTTTATCAGCAAAAAAATTTCCACAGACCAATCAACATTAAACACCCGGTCCATCCATCACCAAACTGCTATCAACAACCACTATTGTTTCACTCAGATGCTTATATATATATTTTTTGTATGTATATTTTTCTTCTCAAACAAATGGAAAAAAGGAAGTGATGTTTCACATCCAGCTTGCCTACAAGCAGAATTGTTCCTAACCATTTTCGACCCTCACCCGTCGATGTGCAGTTGAAATGCACTGAAACCAAGTTGCATCTTTGTAGTGAGTAAAATGGTTTTGTCTATATAAAATTATAATAAATAAATAATATATATATATATATATATATATATATATATATAGGGTAAAATATAATTTTTAAGGTATGCTATGTTATGAGTTAAAGGTCTCAATATCAAGGATAGAGTGTATTTAAATATAAAAGAGGACATTGCAGTAAATACCCAGAGTCGACAGTCTGTCTCATGCTTAAATGCAATCAACTAGGCCTGATGATTGCATTTAAGCATGAGACAGACTGTTGCCTCTGTGTACTGATTTCAATGTCCACTTTATATATATATATGTGTGTGTGTGTGTGTGTGCCTATGTATATGTAACAAAAGAGACAGTAAGGGCACAGTTTATGCAGATATGTAGGGAAGATAACAGTTAACTCTAGACTTGAACAGGTTAAGATTGTAGAGATCAAGGAAAACATCCTTTTTGGAGTCGGTTACACAGAGCATAGCTTCGTAAGAAGTAGCTGCTTGTGTGGAACTTACTTCTCACCAACTGAATACAGAGGGAATGAGAGTTGTTTGCTATAATGTGTGTATCATGGCGGGTCCTAGCTGTGAACGTTAGTCTACCCTACTACTTCTACCACCCCATAGATAGGTGGAGAAGTGATGGATTTATACCTTTCCCAAAAAACATGACTGCAAAGTGAATATAAACAGCTTCAAGTAGAATTTGAACTCAGCTCACTGATTCTATTTTTTTTCTACCAATAATCATTACACTAACCACACTTTATTTGACATGAACCAAATGTACTGTTCTGTGGAATGAAGATTCAGCAATATATAGATCAGAAAGCTTTCTCCTTAATTTGACAATTTAGCAATACTTCTGCTCTTTGAGATATTGCAACAAATTGACATGACCATCCAACTGTATGGCAGTCATCCAGTTAATCAATATCTTTTGTACTTTTGGCCCAAATAGTTAATCTAAGAAAAAGACATATGTTTTTGGACAGTAGTCAGTTCAAATGGAAAATAATTGTATATAAAGATGGGTCAGTTGCCAACACAGGGTACATCTGCCATCTATTACTGGGCCAATGAGACAAAAGTGCATTGGTATTTCATGAATAAAACAATCTCTCTATTTGCTATGTCTTTTCAGGATGTGCACAATTATTACTTTCCACAACTAATTCCTGTTCCTTGTCCTTGCATTTTTTCATTGTGGCATTTGTTCTGCCACCCATTTAATCAATCTTATCAAATACTTGTTGCTTTTCGCTGATTCTTTTGCTTTCAATGTGTCTTGAGCATGTTAAGTTCTCCAAGCCCACTTTCCTGATTCTTATTCTGTGTTGCATATTCCTTCAGCACATTGGTAATCATGGCTCTCCACAATTTCCTGTCTACTGGATCTCTTAGATTTTGCCTTTTTGTTATCTATCCTAAAATCTGTTCTGCCATCAATTTACACACGCTTCCTAAGTTGGTTATGCATTGCTTTTCTCTGTCCCTCTTGCATTCAATATATCCCTTGAGCATCAAATTTTCTGAGCCTTCAATGCTCATTATGTGCCCTAGAAATTTCAATCATTGCTTTCTGATATTGAGTATAAGTGTTGTTTTTGTTTCCATTTTCTTTAAAATTTTGTTGTTGTATACATATTATGTCCATGGTATTCTCATCATCCTTCTGTAGAACATGATTTCTGTTGCTTTATCTCTTCTTTATCTGTGAAGAGATTGCACAGCATTTACTGCCATGTAGGAGGACTGATATTACATAACAATTCAGTATTCTTTTCTTTTGTTTCTATTGCTTCAATTCACTGCTATGTAGGAGGAGTGATATTATGTAACAGTTCAGTAGTCTTTTCTTTAGTTCTAAAGAAATTTTTCTATTTCTTAATATTTTGCTTAGCTTTTGGAAGGCATCTTTTACTATCCAAATACGCATATGGATATCAGTGCTGCACTTTCCGGCCTCTGTTAAAACATTTCTCAGATATTAAATTGTTATAATTGTTTGATTTTGTTCTCTCCAATTTCTAATTTGCATGTTGGGCTGTTCCTTGTACTAGTAGACATGCAGTCTCTCTTCTTGCAGTTGATGTTTAGTCCTTTCTTCTTGCTTTCCTTCTGTAGGAGTTCTTGTAGTCTACTTCCTATATTTGTTATGAACACTGTATACCTTATGTTATTAAGATTGTGGCCACCAATAATGAATCTTTGTAGGACTCCAATTCTCTTAGAATGGCCTCACTGTATAAGTTGAATAAGTTCAATGTGAATACACATCCATGTCTTCTACCCCTTTCTATTTTTGTATATTTACAGAATTCATTTTCTATCCATATGCAGGCAGTTTGCTGACAGTATAGGTTGTAGATTATTCTAGTATTCTTCCCAAATATGTCAATATCTCAGAATAATACCAGTAACACCTTGCATCTTAGTGGCTTTTATCTCCTTGTTTGGAATGAAATAAAAAGAATAATCGTAGACAAAGAATGACAAGATGGAAAACTGAGGGGTGACATGTTTCATTTTGAGAAAGGAACATCTTCAGACAAATATTGGTTTTATTCATGGAATCAGTCTTATGTATTAAAAGGGTAAAAAAAAAAGCTAGAGAGAGAAATACAACTAATTCTTGTTACAGTTAAATGATCTGTTGGTTACAATCTAATGGTTATTACTGTTAGAACCTCCCAAAGTCTTGCACAAATTTATAGACAAATCCTGTAGATGCAGGCTGGGATATCTTCCTAACCAATAAAAATAGACAATTCTCAATTTCATACTCATATTTTTGTTCTTTCTTGTTTTGAAGACAGAACACTATAACAACTTGACTGTATCCCTTTTTGTGTGTGAAGAACACAATTCTTACTTTGTGAACTCTCTGCTTTATTACTGTTGCTTTGCTTTTGACTTACAAATATTGTTTGTCTCATAATATTTTTTGCACTGTTCTTTTTTTCTCTCCACTTACTGTTTGTTGAGAATTTTGTCAGTTAAACTTAACCATGACCATCCGCAACAGCAAAAATACAAAGAGGCTTAACATTTAAATTTATATTATGATACTCAATGTTTTTACAAGTTAAACTTCACCTGTTTTATTCCAGTATTATCACTTTCTATTTTTGCTAATGTTTTTCCTTATCAGATATTGTATTAATTGTAATTTTGTGAAGGAAAGAGATATATGATTCTGGACATAAATCAACTGAAAAAATTTCAAAATTAGTGCATTTTCAATATGTTTGTCTGTTAATCAGAACAACATTCCTTTAAGTCTTTCTTTTTAATCACTTCATCCCAAGGAAGGTAATAAAGCCACTAAGATGCAAGAGGGTTACTGAGTGTGAGAGAATATGAGAAAAAGAAAACATTATTAAAGAGAGAGACAAAAAGAACAGGAATGAAGAAGACAGAAGATAACTGATATTACATTTAAATTTTTGAAAATTAAAGTTAGCTGGGAAACTGGAAGAGATTTCCACAAGTGAGAAGTACGACATAAGAAAATGTTAGCAGAAAACTTATGGGTTACATATAGTAATTTTAAGTATAAAATGAGGAAACCTTGCTACCAATCTAGAAATCTTAAATTCATAATGTCTAGGTACCAAAGAGGAAAGCTATTCAGAACATTTACCATAAAAATATTTATAGAAAAGGCATACAGGGAAGCTATATTATGGAGATGAGAAAGTGATTGAAGCCAAGATGTCAGGTCAGGACTAATAACATTGCAGATTCTTCTTTGTATTTCATCAAGAATCTCTAAATATATAACAGAAACACCAGATGAGATATGGAAGCAATATTGCAATTTTGGTCACATTTATTAAAATGAATGACTAATTTATTGAGTTTTGTTTTGTAAAAGATCACTATTATGTTCATATTATTATACATATATAAAGACTATAAAATAAATTTGTACTTGTTTTTTATACATTTTATGTTATGCTTTTATATTTTATTCTATATTAAATATATCATATTTTTATATTTTATACCATCAAAAATGATGGAATATTTGAGCATTTTTTTCATAACATATTTATAAAAAAAATTGTTTTGCATTTTCTTTTTCATATTCACTACCTCTTTAATATTAAATTAAAATAAAATTAACCCACAGCCTTCTAGTGTCAGTTAAAACAGACAGTTTTTTACCATATGTCTAAACAATAAACTATAATTTCGTAAAGTGAAAATTTCACTGAAATATATTAGAAAATCTTCAAATTCTCATCTCAAATCAAGAAAATATGAACATTAAGCAAAATGCTCACAATATATGGGGAAAAAAATGAACGTCTCAGTTTCAACTGATGCAAGGAGGATATGGGTTATGTAAAGCTAACAATGGCTCAGTTGTTCCCTTGCTGTAAATGAAGAAACTGTTAATAAATGAAAAGAATTGTTAAACATAGCTTTTATCTACAGAGGTAATTGCAATTTAAGAGTTTCCTTGAACACAATATTTCTATGAATAAATATTATGTTGAGTCATAAGTATTTTCTGTTTTTGGAAACCAATTGTAATCATCCTATCTGCTAATCATATATGGCAGTTAAGAATGAATCTGGAATGCACTAACATATGACAATGGTCAATACAAAGGCAATGGATTAACCAGGACAAATCTCCCCAGTTGACTCCAAAAGTGGAGTTCCATAAAAGGAAGGTAATGTTGTTCATGCGATTGGATCAACAGGGTATTATTATACTGCAGAACACTAAATGCACAGTTAAACATCCACTAGTTGCAATGTGTCCATAAAAATTTGGATGAAAAATGACCTGCACTCATCAATAGTGAAAATGTTGTCTCTTCCTAACCGTTTTGCATCAAAATCTATCAAATTTTATTCTAAATATCTCAAAGAGTTGTCTGTTAAGTGGCAACAAGTCATTGCAAATAATGGTGAATATATAACTGAATTAAATGTAATTGTTCGTTATTTTTTGAAGAATAAGGGCTGATAAAAACGGAAATTATTTATGACTCAACATAATACGGTGTAACATTTCTACTACATCAGCATAAGTGCCTGTTGCGGACCCGATAGCAGTGCAGATCTGGCTTACGAAAATAAGGCCTTGTGCCAGACGCTGCACACACCACTACCGAATCCACAATCAAAGTAAGAATAAAGAAAATATAAAGACGTACTCTTTCCACCGTACAAAGTGAAAAGAAGTAGACAGGCAAAACAACAAAAGGTTAAGAACAAACATACATTTTTATTAAGAGTTTAACAAGTAGTGTCTTCCGTGAAGACCTTCAGTAAATGTACTGGAAATGTAGTTGAAGAAGAGGCCAAGCAGATTGGTAAGTTGTCTTCTGTGAAGACCTTCAGTAAATGTACTGGGAAATGTAGTTGAAGAAGAGGCCAAGTAGATTAGTAAATTGTCTTCTGTGAAGACCTTCGGTAAATGTACTGGAAATGTTGTAGTGAATGAGATTAGATCACGCGCCAAAATTCAAATCAAAGATGACTATGGCGGGAACGAGTTCTTCGAGAAGAAATGTTCAGAAAGTCAGTTGTAATGCATAGTAACATACGGCAAGGAAAAAATACTCACTGCGAGAGTTTATGATTGTGAGTGTATGTAGTTCTTTTTAAAGTAACAGGTTCTGAGAGTATGAGTTCGAAGAATGTGAAAAATGCTCGTTCATCAGGTTGGAAGTTTTTTTGAAGGTTCCTGGAAGTTGAGCTGGCTCTATAAAGATGTTAGCCTCGGGAGAAGAAATCTGTCATCGCAAAGTAACGACCGTGTCGTATGCGTTAAGATACCGAGACGAGCCATGAGGTCTAGGCAAGGTTTTTGCCGAATAAAATTCTCTGCCAGTATCTATGGGTTCACCGGCGAGAGGAAAGTGAGCCGACCCGTGCCGATGGTCGGGCGACCACGGGGCGACTAATTTTGAAACGCCAAATTTGCCGTGACGTCAGCGCAAAAGCGCGCGAAAAATAAATTCTTCCTCATCTTCGGCTAAGACGACGGTTTACTACTATGACTGACCGAACGTGAGAGGAAGGGGTGAAAATGAAGGTGGGGGTAGCGTGAATCCCACATGCCCACCTCACAGAGAAAAACTATTCACCCATCTCTATATTGTAGACTTTTCAGGTGATGTAGAAAAACTTCATATACAAACATACACAATACATAAGAGTAAGCATATATAAACAGATACCACTTAAGACTTGTGAAAATTTTATTTACAATCTATTCTCCTTAATATAGAAATTGTTCAGTCTCAAATTTCAAAGTACTCAAAGCATAAACTAAAAATTTAAAGGATTTCTCAGAAGTAATATTTGTATTTTAAAGCGCATTAAATCCATTTGAGCATTTTGAAGGTAAATATTAATTTGATAGACTTTATTTTACTGCTTCAAATTGTAAACATTTTCATGATATAACAAAATGAAACAAAATTTTCAGTTAAAAGCTCAAATATTAGTTTTCCAAGTTCAAGTATATTTATGTTCATATCCCCTTGAACAACAAAATAAATTGAGCATTTTACATCTGGGACTTGTTTCATTTTCAATCTGCTAGCACATTAAATCAGTTTATTAAAAAAAAAATATCATCTTTGATACAAAGTGGAAACAATTATAAAGATTTTGAAACTACTGCATAAAGTAAAGCAACATGGTTATTATTCAAAATAGAAAAATGTGTAAACAAGCAGAAGTTAAAAGCAGAAAATAACATAATAAAATACAGCATCGAAAAAAAATTTTGATTTACTCACCCACACATGAACTGCCTTGATTCCATATTATTTTTTTACACACAAGACATTGGTGAGGCTGAACTACCCGATGTGGCAGGAAATTATGAACCACACAAGTCTCTTCTGCATCTTGAGGCTAAAAGGAAAAGAAAACAAAGATGAGTATTAAAAATGATTTGATTTCAGTTTTATAGTCACAAATGAAGTTTACCCAGAATTTCCCAGGTTAAGCAAGCTTCAGAAAATATCATTAATCTCTTTGAATTAATTTTATCTTGTCTGGGCCACATGTTATATAGCAATACCTAAAATATTGCATAGAATACAGCATAACAACTGTGTAAACAAAAAAGACCTGTCATTTCTAACACAAATTAAAAATTAATGTAAAAACATTAAAACAAGTGAAAGTTTACTGTTTATTTGAAACACATTTTAACAGTAAATTAATCCACTTTCGGCCTATAAAATTCATAATGCAATAATGAATAAATGCATATTTGAAATCTCAAAAGAAATGAAATCGAGTTTTCATTATTTTACCTCCTCACTAAGATATTGAAAACACCATTATTTTTAATGTCAAAATTCAAAAACATATAAAATTTTCTGATATTGACACTATAGACACGGATGATGAATAAAAAAAAATGAAGGCCCAAGAAATTAAAATTTCATATACAGTTCTAAATTTGGATAAGCATCTGCATTTAGTTTAAAAACCATTTATTTGTTGTTTTTTTTACGAAGACACTTATGAAGTGAAAAATTAATTTTTCATATTGTCATCTAATTGTAGAAATTTGAACATCGTATGCTTTCCCATAATTTTGTTTAAATGAAATGTAGTATATTTTCTTAACCTAAATAAAAAAAATTTCAAGTTTTGATATCTCTATATAGTTATTTAATAAATAAAAACATGAAACGAACAGTTTCATCTAAGGGAAGTAACTTCATTTTAATTATTCACAATTATCTCCCCTTGATTTGACAAGCCGCTAAAACTAAGACGAGATACCAGTATAACTTACGTGATTTGCACAACGGAACTTAGAAATTTGTGAACTTTTCTGATTCTGAATATTTTTAAAAATTGTGAAATATATAAAGAACAAGATTCACTCCAATTTTGTGAAGTAAGTCTTGGATATATTTTTATTTTTTTAAATATTTTAGGTCTGGTTAAAATCTAATAAAAATATTTTGATGACTCCAGTTGAGACAAGTGTTGAATTATCAGCAAGATGTCTGTACTTTCATAAAGACTGAAAATCAGTTTTATGTCATGTGGGCGACGAGATTGGAACTCACAATGAACTTCAGAGATCACCCATTTCTTATTCTCCCTGAATCAAACCTGTAAAAAGGACATTGATAGAATCATCCATATTTTCTACTCACCCCCGTGATAAAATACACTCTTCCATCAAAATCAGTTTTAACCAATCAACACCTCACATTGCAAATCTCAACTTTTTATTGGTCGAGACAACATCAAAATGTGTAACACTTGTCGAAAACCTATTTTCGCGCCAAGTCCCTGGAGTCTACTTTGGATTCCCAAAACAAATAAAAAGGACCATTTCGACCCAAATCACCAATCAGTCACTTAGCTTCAGAGAGATGCCACACGAATCCACGCGTGTCACTATTTTGACTTAAGAAACTTTTCGCGCATCAACTGCTGACTAAAAACACCAACATTATTCTCTCAAAATTCACTTACAACTTTCTAAGAAAAGTGTTCTTATACACTACTAAAATAGAAATTGTATTTAACAAAAGATAAATACAGAACAATCCAAGGTAAACAACTCTAGAAAATTAAGACATTTATACTCTACTTTATTCACGCACACAAACTACACAAATTTCTATATAAGTAATATTTTCCATTTTACTCTATTTGACCAGTTCTTTAAAACATGAACAATTTTGAACTGTAAATCAATAAGATACCCAATTTATACATGGTCAATTCTTGCATTATCAAACAAGTTTTCTAATTGTATATTGTACATAAATATCTGTTGTTTTTTTTATTAAAACTTTAATTACCGTTGTTTCTTATTCAATTGCCTTGTGATTGATTCATTTTGAATGCTTATATTCTATATTGTTGTGGATTAATATGGTGAACATGCCTGTAAACTAACCATCTTAATATTAAAACCTTCTGATAACAAATTCAAACTCATAGCAATCCCAACAACATAAATGTCATTCTAATTATTACCTCTTTTTTTAAACTGATTTTCACTGAACTTACCTTCTTATGCACCCAGTCAAGATTATATCTTGTTTAAACTCCTATATAACAGTGAATGCTTAACAGTTTAATCTTGAATGAAGAAAAGATTTGAAGTGATTGAAATGTTGATTTAGGAAGGAATGTTTTGGAATATCATGGACTGATCATGTAACAAGTGAGGAAGTTTTAGGGAGAATAGGATCTACAATCAAAAAGAGATAGTTGAACTTTTGGGAACATATAATGAGAAAAGAAGGCTAAGAGAGTTTAAGTCTCACAAGGCACCTTGAAGGCAAGTGATGTAGAGGAAAGTAGGTGGCAACATCTGAGCAAAACAAAATGAAACCCATCAGTATGGCTGATGCTAACCTCCAGGAGAGAAACTCATTACACCTTCTTGGTCTTATGTTTTCTACTGACAGTGATTATTTTGAATCAACTGCTAGGTCTGCTGATAAGAAGGTTAGTTCACTGTATCATACCAGACAATTTTTCTTGTCGAAATCAATGCACACTTATAAATCTACCATTCATCGGAGCACTGAATATTGTTGACATATCTTGTCTGGTGCTCTGGCTATATATCTTGAGATTCTCAACAAAATCCAAGGAAGAGTCTGTTATATTAGCAGTCCTAACCGAGCATCTTGACTTCAGTCATTTTCCCACCATTGTGGTGCGGTTTCTTACTGTCTTTTCAACAAATATTTTCCTTATCTGTCTACATTTCTGAGGTATTATGTACACTATTTACATTATTCGGACTATTGTCCTCATCTTTGTTGCCATGTTTATCACAACATTTCGGTCGTTGTACGCTCAAGGACACATGACACTGTTGATAAAGGTGTTAGATCCAGTAACAAGACCCAAAGAGTGTGAGTTCAATACCTGGTTAAGGCAGTGGAGAACTTTGAGAGGGGAATTAACAGGAGATAACTGACACCCATTAGACATGGCATGTGGAACTAGAAAAGTCTACCCCAGTGAGCAAAATAAAGGGTTTAGTTCGACATTCCAACCACCTGAAGAAGGCCAGAGCGTACAACGGCCGAAACGTTGTGATAAACATGGTGACAAAGATGAGGACAATAGTCCGAATAATGTAAATATTTTCATGGTAGGTGTTCTAGTGTGCTCTCCTCCTTGATACCTTGACTGCATGAATTTAAGCATATTACAAGATTGGCCATTAGGTCTCATCATTTTATTTTTCTCTTGGACAGACTGTTTGACAAATCTGAAGGTTTCCATTTGCCTTACTATTTGCTTATAGTTGGGAACAAGCAGCAGAGGGTAATCCCCGACCTGACCTATTAGAAGAGATGTATTTTATGCCTTTCCTCAAGGGCATTAGTAAGAAGTGCACCAACCAGAATTTGAATTCACTTCTCTAATTCTATTTTCCATACTGACAACCATAACACTACCAAGCAGCTCCATCACAATTCTATCATAGGCACTATTATTCTACAAATACCAAGACTCAAGAGCCATTAAAGGTAGAGGTTACTGAATGAGCTTTTTGTAAGGAGGAAGTAAGATGTGCTGATGATGAGGATATGTAGGATAGATAATGATTCACCCAAGACTTGAAGAGATTAAGATCCTAGTTATTGAGGAAGCATCTTTTTGGGAGTCTGTTCCATAAAGTAACAGTTCTAAGGAAGAACTTCCTCCTGACTAATGGAATATGAACGGAATGAAAATGAGTCGATCCTATGTACAGGTTTGCATTGATGAAACTAAGGAATGTAATATGAAGATGGTATTTCTGTTTATATTTCTGAGATGAGGTATTGTAACTATTTACATTGTTTGGACTATTGTCCTCGTCTTTACTGTTACATTCATGATGTTTCGGCCATTGTATGCTCCTGCTTTCTTCAGGTGATAGTTGTTGAAATTTTGAACCCAACTCTTTATTTTTGTCCATGAGGGTAGATATTTCTAATTCCACGTGCCATGCTTTTGGCGATTTCAGTTTTAGTGAATGGTCTTTGGGGGTACATATGGCCAAAAGTAGATAAAAGCATTGGTTGATTGATCCCAAAAGTGATGACACAGAGAGCAGTGAGTTCAATACCTGACCTTAGCAGAGAGAATAAAAATTTAGCATGAAAGTGAATGCAATAAACTAGACCAGAATTTGAACACAGCATACTGATTTCACTTTCTGGACTGATATGTTACATTACCCAAATATCCATACTAATCTTTCCATGACAAACAAAAATTACAAAAGTATGTTAAAAAAAAAATAAAAAAAATAAAAGGATTAATGAACTATTCAGCCTTGCTTTATCAGTAAAATTCTTTGTAGCTGAGTTGGTTAAAGCACATCAGATCTAATGACAGTTCCCTCTGTCAAGGGGTATGCAGATTCATATCCTTCCAGGGAGCATATATTTTTCTTTAATAAGATCTCTCAAATATTCAGGCTGATAGACATAAATAAATATAGTTTTTAATAAATAAATGGAGCATCTACTCAAATATGAGTTTCACTAAAAATAACATTTAAGATGATAAAATTTGTCAGATTAATATATAAAAATTCCATTATTTTAGAAACTGCTTTGTTTACATTTGGATATGAAACTCAGCAGATATGAACATTTTGAGAGTCTATGATAAGAATTTTGTTTAAAGGCACTATTCAACATTGCTTGATTAGCAAAGATATTCAGTTTTTCGTAGCTGAGTCAGGTAATATATATATATATATATATATATATATATATATATATATATATGTATGTATATATGTGAGATTTCTCGAATATTCAGGCTGGTGGATAAAAATAAATTAACAGACCATCGACTCAAACATTATTTTTAGTGGATACCCTATTTAAGTAATAAAATCCATTCCTAAAATTGCTTTGTTTACATTAGGATATGAAACTGAACAGATATGTATATTTCAAGAAACAGGAAAAAATCTCTGTTTAAAAGCATTGTTCTTCAGATTTTGTTTGGCCATCAGGTTCTTTGTAGCCAAGAGTTTAAAGTATGTCAACTTTAATGATAGTTTCTCCTAGGGGAATGTAGGTTTGAATCCTGCTGGAGAGCACATATTTTTCTAATGAGATTTTTTGAATATTAAGGCTGGTAGGTGAAAATAAATAAATACATATACTGTTTAATAAATAAATAGGGCATCTACTTAAATATGGATATCCACTAAAAATAACGAAGTAATATATATTATATATTATATATATTTTCTATATATATTATTTTATATGCGCAGTACTTATTGCCTCCCACCACCTCCCACCACCAAACATAATCAAACACAAAGAAGCATAAATAGATCCAATTTTTTAAAAATAAACCAGTTTGTCTGATGATCTCAAATGTGTGAAACCCAGGGTCACAAACTCACATCCCTACAACTGAATATATATATATATAATTTCGGTTGAGCTTTTTGGTTTGAGGTGTGAGTTTGTAAACAGTGACTATTTAAGTTAATATTGCACGACTCTTCAGCAGAATTGAGTCACTGTCAGTCACTGTGTGTTTATCTAAATCTAAAAATAAACACGCTAAAATTCACCTTCATCCCTGCCGTGAGCCGACGCCTTAGTGGTAGAAGTTCCGACTGACGCCAATTCAGTCGGGTTTTGATCCTAGCTAGAGGCAACCGGACATCTAGCCACACTGATGAGCTGTGAAACAGCAAAACAGTCTGTCTGTGGATGACAAAAATATATATATATATATATATATATATATATATATACTGCGTATAACAGCAGAATTGTCCAAATCATGTTACAGCATAATTGTCCATCCCACAAAATATTTAATAACTAAAAAACCATTAACCTAATTGAGTTTCTTTTTCCCAGGTTTTCAAATAAGACATTTATCTTGATACCACTTGTCATAAGAATCAGTGAAAACCCTTTGAATTATTCAGCTAGAAAGTGAATAGATGAAAATTATTCTCCACTGCCTTCTCAACTAAGCAATAGTGAGAAGAAAAAAATCATTCAGGCCTGGTACTAGCATTCATACTCTGGCTTCGATCTTAAAATCCATCCAAGAACCATCAAGGGAATGGGGAATAAGTTTAAAAAAGAAGGAACAGTAGAAAGGAAAACTGGATCAGGAGGACACAACAAGAAGAGAGATCATCATTTCAACTTAGAGCTAAAGAGATTAATTAGAAAAGATCCAACTCAATCCTTAAGACGTTTGGCACATAAGAGAAGAGTTTCAGCTATGACAGTCCAAAGAGCAGTGAAAAAAAGACTTGAAAATGAAATCGTATGTGAAACGTGTGAAGCACCATGTTACACCAGGACAGAAAGTTAGAAGGTTAGAGAGGGTGAAGATCATCTTGAATAAGTTGGAAATGATCCTGGAATAATATATATATATATATATATATATATATATATATGAACTTTATTTCAATCCTTTATGAGTTTCTGATCCCTAGCTGTGATTAATTAATGATGAACATGTCATTTTCGTTTATGATCGATATCATCACAATTCTTCTGTTCTGCCTGGAGAGTAATTATACATTCTTATTTCTCAATGTAGAGTCCAATAGTGTTGTAAAAACCTCAGAGTAAGATATCTTTAATCATTTCTAAGATACAACAGTTTAAAGCTTAATCTAATAATTGGACAATTTTGCTGTTACACCCCATATACCATTAATTTAATTAATTGTGTGTATATATATATATATATATATATATATATATATATACACACACACATAATGGACTCTACCATCAATTTTGACATAAGAGGCTATACCAACACAGTTCTTATAAATGAACAACTAGACTACTCATACATATGATTTGATTATAGTGATCAAGGTTTGTGCAAAACCAGCCACAATTTTCTGAAGAAATGAATTTAGAGAACTGTTGTACATAGTGCATCACAAGGTCCTCAAATGACCCTCCTTAGGTTTTGAATTCAGAGTTGTCTTTCTCATAAACTAGTTGTCAAACAAGGCTAAAGAACCCAGTCTGCTCTATACTTTAACCAGTATCTAGGGAGAGAGAAAGAGATGGACTAATACCTTTCCCAAGGGTATTTGCACATAAGTGAATGTAATGAATTTGAATGGAATTTGAACTTGGCTCTCTAACATGTCATTCCAAGCCACTATCCATATATATATATATATATATATATATATATATATATATATATATATATATATGTATGTATAGGTGATGCACTGAGGATGTGCTGAAAAGTTCTCAGCTTAACCTCGTATATGACCAAATGACTAAACATCAGACCACTTGAATTATCATCATATTAGTCTTTTACCACTTTTTGGCAAAGTATTAGAAGCTCTAATTCATTAAGCATCTTACTTCACATGACCTTCTTTCACATAAACAATATGGATTCTGTTTGTCCAGGTATATTGCTGATGTATAAACACTCATCACTGAATTTTCCTATCAAGCTTTAGTTAAGAGCGACAATGCTTGGGCTGTATCCCTAGATATCTCAAAGGCTTTCAACAGAGTTTGGCATGCTGGTCTTATCCACAAGCTCAAGGGCTACAGTGTCTCTGGATGAACATTTGGCCTAATCCTATCATTCCTAACAAAGCATGTAATGAAGTTTGTGTTGAATGGACACCCTTCTAGTTCATTTCATATTAATCCAGGTATGCTCTATCTTTGGACTTACACTGATCCTGCTCTTCATCAATGACTTTCCCAATGTCATCAGTTCCCAGCTAGCTAGCTATGCAGATGACACAATTATTTACTCCTATCTTAGTAGCAAGTCTGTCAGTTTCAATAAAGTAAAACTGGCAACTTCTCAAAAAAAAGAACCTCCAATCAGTGGATAATTGGGGCAAAGAATAGCTTATAAATTTTATTGCCCTCAAAACAAAACTGCTTTCATATAATCACCACAGAGAACTTTTTCTGCCTGCCATCTGCGTGGGTGATGCTGAACTCCAAGAAGGCAACACTCTGCACCTTCTTAGACTCACATGAAATGGAGTGATTATATTTAATTAATTGATCTACTGCCAGGAAAGCTGGCTCACTGTTTTGTGTCAGGCAATTCTTCTTGTCAGAATCCATTTTGCTCATTTATAAATCTACCATTCATCCACACACTGAATACTGCTGCCATATCTGGTCTGATGCTCCAACTATATATCTTAAAATTCTTCATAAAATTCAATGTGTTTTAATGTAATTGATCCTAACCTGGTATCTCAATTTCAGTCACTTTCCCTCTATCGTGATGTAACATTCTATCTATTTTTCATACAAATATTTTCATGGCATTTGCACTGATGAGCTGTTTTTCTTAGTGCCTTGACTATATGAATTTAAGTATGCTACTAGATTGGCAGCTAGGTCTCACCATTTTACTGTTGGATTAGCTAGATACAACTGTCAGCTTCTTTTCTCACATTTCTTGCTTGTATAACTCCTGGGTTCTTACTTCTTTACCACCTAGAGTGGTAAGCAAACAAGAGTAAAATATTAAAAAAGAAGCATTTCTTGGTTGATTTGAGAACTTTTCAGCACATACCCTCATATGCTTTACTGCTCTTGGAAACACTCAGCACCTTCTTAGACTCACATGAAGTGGATTAATTGCTAAAACTACTGCCAGGAAAGTTGGCTCACTGTTTTGTGTCAGGCAATTCTTGTCAGAATCCATTTTGCACATTTATAAATCTAATATTCATCTGCGCTCTGAATACTGCTGCCATATCTGGTCTGGTGCTCCAACTATATATCTTAAAATTCTTCATAAAATTCAATGTGTTTTTAATGTAATTGATCCTAACCTGGTATCTCAACTTCAGTCACTTTCCCACTATCGTGATGTAACATTCTATCTATTTTTCATACAAATATTTTCATGGCATTTGCACTGATGAGCTGTTTTCCTTAGTGCCTTGACTGTATGAATTTAAGTATGCTACTAGATTGGCAGCTAGGTCTCACCATTTTACTGTTGGATTAGCTAGATACAACTGTCAGTTCTAGTCTAATCGCTTCTTTTCTCACATTTCTTGCTTGTGTAACTCCTGAGTTCTTGCTTCCTTACCATCTACAGCGGTAAGGAAGCAAGGGTAAAATGATAAAAAAAGGAACATTTCTTGCTTGTGTAACTCCTGAGTTCTTGCTTCCTTACCACCTACAGCGGTAAGGAAGCAAGGGTAAAATGATAAAAAAAGGAACATTTCTTGCTTGTGTAACTCCTGAGTTCTTGCTTCCTTACCATCTACAGCGGTAAGGAAGCAAGGGTAAAATGATAAAAAAAGGAACATTTCTTGCTTGTGTAACTCCTGAGTTCTTGCTTCCTTACCACCTACAGCGGTAAGGAAGCAAGGGTAAAATGATAAAAAAAGGAACATTTCTTGCTTGTGTAACTCCTGAGTTCTTGCTTCCTTACCACCTACAGCGGTAAGGAAGCAAGGGTAAAATGATAAAAAAAGGAACATTTCTTGCTTGTGTAACTCCTGAGTTCTTGCTTCCTTACCATCTACAGCGGTAAGGAAGCAAGGGTAAAATGATAAAAAAAGGAACATTTCTTGCTTGTGTAACTCCTGAGTTCTTGCTTCCTTACCATCTACAGCGGTAAGGAAGCAAGGGTAAAATGATAAAAAAAGGAACATTTCTTGCTTGTGTAACTCCTGAGTTCTTGCTTCCTTACCACCTACAGCGGTAAGGAAGCAAGGGTAAAATGATAAAAAAAGGAACATTTCTTGCTTGTGTAACTCCTGAGTTCTTGCTTCCTTACCATCTACAGCGGTAAGGAAGCAAGGGTAAAATGATAAAAAAAGGAACATTTCTTGCTTGTGTAACTCCTGAGTTCTTGCTTCCTTACCACCTACAGCGGTAAGGAAGCAAGGGTAAAATGATAAAAAAAGGAACATTTCTTGCTTGTGTAACTCCTGAGTTCTTGCTTCCTTACCACCTACAGCGGTAAGGAAGCAAGGGTAAAATGATAAAAAAAGGAACATTTCTTGCTTGTGTAACTCCTGAGTTCTTGCTTCCTTACCACCTACAGCGGTAAGGAAGCAAGGGTAAAATGATAAAAAAAGGAACATTTCTTGCTTGTGTAACTCCTGAGTTCTTGCTTCCTTACCATCTACAGCGGTAAGGAAGCAAGGGTAAAATGATAAAAAAAGGAACATTTCTTGCTTGTGTAACTCCTGAGTTCTTGCTTCCTTACCACCTACAGCGGTAAGGAAGCAAGGGTAAAATGATAAAAAAAGGAACATTTCTTGCTTGTGTAACTCCTGAGTTCTTGCTTCCTTACCACCTACAGCGGTAAGGAAGCAAGGGTAAAATGATAAAAAAAGGAACATTTCTTGCTTGTGTAACTCCTGAGTTCTTGCTTCCTTACCATCTACAGCGGTAAGGAAGCAAGGGTAAAATGATAAAAAAAGGAACATTTCTTGCTTGTGTAACTCCTGAGTTCTTGCTTCCTTACCACCTACAGCGGTAAGGAAGCAAGGGTAAAATGATAAAAAAAGGAACATTTCTTGCTTGTGTAACTCCTGAGTTCTTGCTTCCTTACCATCTACAGCGGTAAGGAAGCAAGGGTAAAATGATAAAAAAAGGAACATTTCTTGCTTGTGTAACTCCTGAGTTCTTGCTTCCTTACCACCTACAGCGGTAAGGAAGCAAGGGTAAAATGATAAAAAAAGGAACATTTCTTGCTTGTGTAACTCCTGAGTTCTTGCTTCCTTACCATCTACAGCGGTAAGGAAGCAAGGGTAAAATGATAAAAAAAGGAACATTTCTTGCTTGTGTAACTCCTGAGTTCTTGCTTCCTTACCATCTACAGCGGTAAGGAAGCAAGGGTAAAATGATAAAAAAAGGAACATTTCTTGCTTGTGTAACTCCTGAGTTCTTGCTTCCTTACCACCTACAGCGGTAAGGAAGCAAGGGTAAAATGATAAAAAAAGGAACATTTCTTGCTTGTGTAACTCCTGAGTTCTTGCTTCCTTACCATCTACAGCGGTAAGGAAGCAAGGGTAAAATGATAAAAAAAGGAACATTTCTTGCTTGTGTAACTCCTGAGTTCTTGCTTCCTTACCACCTACAGCGGTAAGGAAGCAAGGGTAAAATGATAAAAAAAGGAACATTTCTTGCTTGTGTAACTCCTGAGTTCTTGCTTCCTTACCATCTACAGCGGTAAGGAAGCAAGGGTAAAATGATAAAAAAAGGAACATTTCTTGCTTGTGTAACTCCTGAGTTCTTGCTTCCTTACCATCTACAGCGGTAAGGAAGCAAGGGTAAAATGATAAAAAAAGGAACATTTCTTGCTTGTGTAACTCCTGAGTTCTTGCTTCCTTACCATCTACAGCGGTAAGGAAGCAAGGGTAAAATGATAAAAAAAGGAACATTTCTTGCTTGTGTAACTCCTGAGTTCTTGCTTCCTTACCACCTACAGCGGTAAGGAAGCAAGGGTAAAATGATAAAAAAAGGAACATTTCTTGCTTGTGTAACTCCTGAGTTCTTGCTTCCTTACCATCTACAGCGGTAAGGAAGCAAGGGTAAAATGATAAAAAAAGGGACATTTCTTGCTTGTGTAACTCCTGAGTTCTTGCTTCCTTACCACCTACAGCGGTAAGGAAGCAAGGGTAAAATGATAAAAAAAGGAACATTTCTTGCTTGTGTAACTCCTGAGTTCTTGCTTCCTTACCATCTACAGCGGTAAGGAAGCAAGGGTAAAATGATAAAAAAAGGAACATTTCTTGCTTGTGTAACTCCTGAGTTCTTGCTTCCTTACCACCTACAGCGGTAAGGAAGCAAGGGTAAAATGATAAAAAAAGGAACATTTCTTGCTTGTGTAACTCCTGAGTTCTTGCTTCCTTACCATCTACAGCGGTAAGGAAGCAAGGGTAAAATGATAAAAAAAGGAACATTTCTTGCTTGTGTAACTCCTGAGTTCTTGCTTCCTTACCACCTACAGCGGTAAGGAAGCAAGGGTAAAATGATAAAAAAAGGAACATTTCTTGCTTGTGTAACTCCTGAGTTCTTGCTTCCTTACCATCTACAGCGGTAAGGAAGCAAGGGTAAAATGATAAAAAAAGGAACATTTCTTGCTTGTGTAACTCCTGAGTTCTTGCTTCCTTACCACCTACAGCGGTAAGGAAGCAAGGGTAAAATGATAAAAAAAGGAACATTTCTTGCTTGTGTAACTCCTGAGTTCTTGCTTCCTTACCATCTACAGCGGTAAGGAAGCAAGGGTAAAATGATAAAAAAAGGAACATTTCTTGCTTGTGTAACTCCTGAGTTCTTGCTTCCTTACCACCTACAGCGGTAAGGAAGCAAGGGTAAAATGATAAAAAAAGGAACATTTCTTGCTTGTGTAACTCCTGAGTTCTTGCTTCCTTACCACCTACAGCGGTAAGGAAGCAAGGGTAAAATGATAAAAAAAGGAACATTTCTTGCTTGTGTAACTCCTGAGTTCTTGCTTCCTTACCATCTACAGCGGTAAGGAAGCAAGGGTAAAATGATAAAAAAAGGAACATTTCTTGCTTGTGTAACTCCTGAGTTCTTGCTTCCTTACCACCTACAGCGGTAAGGAAGCAAGGGTAAAATGATAAAAAAAGGAACATTTCTTGCTTGTGTAACTCCTGAGTTCTTGCTTCCTTACCATCTACAGCGGTAAGGAAGCAAGGGTAAAATGATAAAAAAAGGAACATTTCTTGCTTGTGTAACTCCTGAGTTCTTGCTTCCTTACCACCTACAGCGGTAAGGAAGCAAGGGTAAAATGATAAAAAAAGGAACATTTCTTGCTTGTGTAACTCCTGAGTTCTTGCTTCCTTACCATCTACAGCGGTAAGGAAGCAAGGGTAAAATGATAAAAAAAGGAACATTTCTTGCTTTTGTAACTCCTGAGTTCTTGCTTCCTTACCACCTACAGCGGTAAGGAAGCAAGGGTAAAATGATAAAAAAAGGAACATTTCTTGCTTGTGTAACTCCTGAGTTCTTGCTTCCTTACCATCTACAGCGGTAAGGAAGCAAGCGTAAAATGATAAAAAAAGGAACATTTCTTGCTTGTGTAACTCCTGAGTTCTTGCTTCCTTACCGCTGTAGATGGTAAGGAAGCAAGGGTAAATGATAAAAAAAGGAACATTTCTTGCTTGTGTAACTCCTGAGTTCTTGCTTCCTTACCATCTACAGCGGTAAGGAAGCAAGGGTAAAATGATAAAAAAAGGAACATTTCTTGCTTGTGTAACTCCTGAGTTCTTGCTTCCTTACCATCTACAGCGGTAAGGAAGCAAGGGTAAAATGATAAAAAAAGGAACATTTCTTGCTTGTGTAACTCCTGAGTTCTTGCTTCCTTACCACCTACAGCGGTAAGGAAGCAAGGGTAAAATGATAAAAAAAGGAACATTTCTTGCTTGTGTAACTCCTGAGTTCTTGCTTCCTTACCATCTACAGCGGTAAGGAAGCAAGGGTAAAATGATAAAAAAAGGAACATTTCTTGCTTGTGTAACTCCTGAGTTCTTGCTTCCTTACCATCTACAGCGGTAAGGAAGCAAGGGTAAAATGATAAAAAAAGGAACATTTCTTGCTTGTGTAACTCCTGAGTTCTTGCTTCCTTACCGCTGTAGATGGTAAGGAAGCAAGGGTAAAATGATAAAAAAAGGAACATTTCTTGCTTGTGTAACTCCTGAGTTCTTGCTTCCTTACCACCTACAGCGGTAAGGAAGCAAGGGTAAAATGATAAAAAAAGGAACATTTCTTGCTTGTGTAACTCCTGAGTTCTTGCTTCCTTACCATCTACAGCGGTAAGGAAGCAAGGGTAAAATGATAAAAAAAGGAACATTTCTTGCTTGTGTAACTCCTGAGTTCTTGCTTCCTTACCGCTGTAGATGGTAAGGAAGCAAGGGTAAAATGATAAAAAAAGGAACATTTCTTGCTTGTGTAACTCCTGAGTTCTTGCTTCCTTACCATCTACAGCGGTAAGGAAGCAAGGGTAAAATGATAAAAAAAGGAACATTTCTTGCTTGTGTAACTCCTGAGTTCTTGCTTCCTTACCACCTACAGCGGTAAGGAAGCAAGGGTAAAATGATAAAAAAAGGAACATTTCTTGCTTGTGTAACTCCTGAGTTCTTGCTTCCTTACCATCTACAGCGGTAAGGAAGCAAGGGTAAAATGATAAAAAAAGGAACATTTCTTGCTTGTGTAACTCCTGAGTTCTTGCTTCCTTACCGCTGTAGATGGTAAGGAAGCAAGGGTAAAATGATAAAAAAAGGAACATTTCTTGCTTGTGTAACTCCTGAGTTCTTGCTTCCTTACCATCTACAGCGGTAAGGAAGCAAGGGTAAAATGATAAAAAAAGGAACATTTCTTGCTTGTGTAACTCCTGAGTTCTTGCTTCCTTACCACCTACAGCGGTAAGGAAGCAAGGGTAAAATGATAAAAAAAGGAACATTTCTTGCTTGTGTAACTCCTGAGTTCTTGCTTCCTTACCATCTACAGCGGTAAGGAAGCAAGGGTAAAATGATAAAAAAAAAGAAAAGAAGAAGCATTTCTTGGTTGAGTTGAGAACTTTTCAGCACATACCCTCATATGCTTTACTGCTTTTGGAAACAATCTAAATCTGATGAATTCGCATCTTTCTGTTCTGTGCAATTATCAAATATCTTGACAAAACTATGTCTTACCACCGGCATGCAATGATGCATGAAGGAGAACAGAGTGGGTGGATGTGTGTTTGGCTAAATGGCTACTATAAGAATCTGAACACTGGGCCAGCAATAACTGGGAAGAAAATAAAAAAAATATTACACCCATTATTAACCTTGACTATTTCCATTTCCTTTTTCTAACATTTTTCTTTCTTTTTGTCTATTTTTTTATTCATTTATCCTTATTTCTTCTTCTTCTTCTGTTTTCTTTTCTTTTTTATCTTTCTTTATTTGTGTTCCTGTTTATTTTTCCTTTTCTTTTCTTTTCTTTTTCTCATCTTGTCATTAATTTCTTTTCTAGTTTTTATTTCATTTTTTAGATTCTCTTGTTCTCATTTTTCTTTTCCACTTTATTTCTTCTTTGTTTCTTTTTACCTTTCTTTCTTTTTTCTTTCTTTTTTGTATCTTTTCCTTTTTTTCTTAATTGTTTCCTACATAGTTTCTTTTGTTTTTTTCTTTTTCTTTCTTTTATATTTCTTTCAGTCTAAAAATATTTCTGGCTTGAAATAATTTGTAAACAGCTGATAAGCCATAGAAAATGAATAAAAAAAAACTAAAAAGAAAATGTTTCTTTCACTTGTCTCTTTTATAATCTTTCTTATTTCATTCCATTTTATTTTGTTTCTTCTATCTTTTCTCTCAACCGATTCCGTTCTTTCTTTCTGTAAAATTCCCTTTATTCATTTTCTATTAAATGACATGATAGTTATGTTTGAAAATAGACTTACAGAACTATATTCTCTTAATCTGAAACATGTCATTAAGATATTAACAAATCCTTCTGATCATCAAATGTATCTTTTCACCTTTAGCAAAATACAAGTCCTGTAAAATTCAAGTGCTGAACAAAATCCCAAAGTATCTAAATTAATTAGAAGAAATTTTTATTCTGTACACCTGAAAAGATACAGCTGGTAAGAAGGAAAATATTCACAGCTTCACTTACCTGAGCAGGTAATTGGTTTTCTGCTACACCTGATTATTCTCTATTGGCAATCCCATGATATCTATTTCCAAATGAGTAGCAATAAACTCATGACCAAATCGTTCCCTAATTAATTTAGAGTTTTATTCAAGCTGATTGTTTTCTTTCTTTGATCATGGTCTCTGTTCTCTAAACTGAGTCAGGAGAAAAAACAATTTAAAGAAATGAAAAAGCCAAAACAAAGGAAAAGGGAAAGAGATGAGAAGATGAAATTGCACAGGGAATTGAACAAACAATACCAGCACAAAGTAGTAGTTGTATAAGGATAAAAAAAAAAGAATAAGAAAATCCCAAACTTTATGGTCTGGACCAACCAACCAACCAAACAACCTCCCCATTCAGGAAAACTGGATTTGTTATGAAGAAAAAAAGGAAAACCTGACAGATTATGAACATAGCTGTGCCAACAGACCAAAGGATGACGATGGGAAAAAAAAAAAAAAAATGAAAAATTAGGAAAATATCAGGACATCTATATAGAACTAAGAAAACAGGAATATACTGGTTAGAGTAGTGTTGATAATAGTTGGAGCACTTGGAGCTATGTCAAAAACATTAAAATTGAGACTGGGTGAATTAAAAATTAAAAAAAATATATCTAGACCCCTCCAAGCAAGATGATAATGCCACTAAGACGCAGGGGATTACAAGGTGTGAAAGAGAATGAGAAGACTTTAGAGAGGAGAAGTGAGGGTTCAGGAAAACGGAAGATGGTGATTGACTTTGAATTAAAATCTTTGAAGATTGTAGGTGGCAGGGAAACAAGAAATTGGAAGGGAGTTCCACCGGTGAGAAGTGCAAGAAAAGAAACTGCTAGAATAGAAATGGTGGTTGCATCTAGCTAGTCCAACAGTAAAAGACTAAGTCCCAGTTGCCAATCTAGAAGCATGCTTAAATTCATATAGTCAAGACACTAGGGAAAAAAAAAGAAGCTCACCAGAGTAGAGTTGCCATGAAAATATTGATAGAAACGATAGAGGGAAGTCACATGATGTCAGTGAGAAAGTGAATGAAGTCAAGATGCCAGGTCAGGATCCTTCTTTGAATTTTGTCACGAAACTCAAGATATACAGCAGGAGCACCAAACCAGATATGGCAGCAATATTAAATGCATGGATGAATGATAGATTTATAAATGTGCAAGATGAATTCCTCATTTTTGTTTCTATTATCACAATGTTTCAGTCATTGTTCATCAGGTTTTTATCAATCTGAGTAATCTTCAGGGAATTTTGAACGGAATTGTTTATTTAACCCAAAAGTATAGATTTTGAACTGAACTCTTTATTTAACCCATGACTGTAGATTTTGAACTGAACTTTTTATTTAACCCATGACTAGATTTTGAACTGAACTTTTTATTTAACCCATGACTGTAGATTTTGAACTGAACTTTTTATTTAACCCATGACTGTAGATTTTGAATTGAACTTTTTATTTAACCCATGACTGTAGATTTTGAACTGGACTCTTTATTAAACGCATATGTGTAGATTGTTCCTATTCTGTTGTCCATGCCTAGGAATATAATGTCTTGTCTTTTGTTTAGTGGTGCTCTTAACCAGACACAGGACAATGGCTTTGTGGATTAAAACATTAGTTTATTCATTTTCCTGACATAGTAATTGTAAGTTCTATTCTAGGCCTGGAAGTACTGACTTAGGCTTGGTGGAAACAGGGTAAGCAATAACTGAGCAGAACTAAATAAGAAAATTAGACATCCCTAGATATGTACAGTGGAACAAGAAAATTCTATCTCCATTACCTGGATTGACAAGCAACTGAAGAAAGCTGGTGGGTGTAACAGATGAAACATTGGGATAATAACAAGGATGAGGACAATACTCCAAATGTAAACAAAATTTTAAAAGTTTTTTTTAAAAGAAATATTGTAAGAGAGAAATTTCTAAAATTTACATTAATTTTCAAATATTTCCATACTGTATAAAAACAACTTTTGTTACATTTTTTTTAATAACATGTAAATAATGTTGAGCTTGCAGCCATATCACATTGAAACCCTGATTCTTGTCCAATCACTCAAGTTAAGTAATGTTGAGCCTGGTCAGTACCTAGATGGGTGACCATTTGGGAATACCAGGTGTTGTAAACCCATACCAACCTACACTGGGCCAGCACATTAGGGCCATGACCAAGGCGATCCTTAACGCCAGTATAGGGATCGCCTTGGTCATGACCCATTCCTCTCCACAGACAACAAAGGAAATGATTTGGGGAAGGCCTATGTTCAACAAAGGTCTTTCACAAGCTGATTAAGGAAATACTTTTGAACCTCAAAAAGACAATTGATAAAACTACTCTCAATTTCTTGAATACTGAGGAGGAGGCGTTTTAAAAGTGATGTTTAAATCACATTTTAAAAAATTTATAAACATTATATCTGATGATATATAAGAAGTTCCTATTTACTTTTAACATTACAGAACTATTGAGTAAGTTTCAGTACAAATAGTGGTTGACTATATCATCTGAGTAAACATAAGACCCCGAGGTACTTACGCTTAGTATAGAAGACTAGGGAGATATTTTCTGAGTCATTTTTTAAAAAAAAGTCTTTTCATTTGCAATCAAATATTCTGCAAGTATTTTAATAAATACTAACTTCAAATTCACATCTTAACTGATACAGCTCTCTCTCACTTCATATATAACTATATATCAGGCGGCATTTAAGTAAGCTCCCGTGGGGGGCACTTGATTGGGCCTTCATCACAATAGGTAGGGAGTAGATGTGATAGGCTACTGTAAACTACAGAAGAACTCATAATTGATCACTGCATTTAAGTATTACATTAATATTTAAGCTTACCTTTTAAAAGTTCAATGATAATTCTTTTGCCACCACTTAATTTAAAGACAATTTGATGCATGTAGGTCCTTACTATTTACACAAACAATTATTTTTATTTCATGGGTGACTTTCGCTGGACTTTGAAATTAATTTCAATTAGTGCCAAATTTATTTCCGAGTTATAAAAATTGTCATCATGCAAAAAAATTTGTCGCAAAAATCATGGAAAAATTGCCAAAAACAATCAGAGTAATGAAAAATTTGGAATTCAAAATTTCAGAGTTGTGGGTCCAGGTCCGACCTAGAATGTTCTTAATTTGCTCATGGAGTTTCCCTGATTCCAAAATGTTATGATATGTTGGGCTATGGCCACTAGGAGTAAATGTAACACAGTGACACACTGACATTAGCATTCATTATATAAAAGAAGATGAGCTATTGAGAATTGTGTCCCTGTAATTGAAAGAGTGTGACACTGACACACTGACATTGGCATTTATTATATAAAAGAAGATGATCTATTGAGAATTGTGTCCCTGTAATTGAAAGAGTGTGACACTGACACACTGACATTGGCATTTATTATACAGATGACTGGCCACTTGCTTCCTACCTGTGGTTTATGCTTTTGTTTATGCTGAGCAGACCTCAGTTACAGCTTCTGGGAGGGAGTGCATAATCTGGTGTGTTCAAAAGTTTGAACAAGGCTAGTATGCTCAAACCCTCGGTCACAATGACTTGTCACTTCATGCTAACACAACCATTGACCAACAATTCAGTCTATCCAATTCCACTAGCAAGGCTTGAGTCAAGTCATGGTGGGGTTTTCAGGAACTTTCCAAAGGTGGTGAATGCTGGGATTACATCCCCAGGACAATAACATCAAAAAGTTTCCTTCCTACCATATCGACCATGGTGAAATCCAAAACTGGGTCTCCTAGTCAGAAAGTGAATATTCTAAGCACTCAAGCAAATGCCCACTTATATATATATATATATATATATATATATATATATATATGTGTATATGTATATATATATATATATATATATATATATATATATATATATATATATATATGTGTGTATATATATATATATATATATGTGTGTGTATATGTGTGTATATATATATATATATATATGTGTGTGTATATGTATGTATATATATATATATATATATATATATATATATATATATATATATGTATATGTATATATATATATATGACCATAGGAAAACAGTATTAATTGCCGACGCGTTTCGTACAATGTGGACTTTTTCAAAGTAAAAAAAAAACGAAATGAATTTAATTACACAAGGAAATTAATAAAAACAAAAAAACAGAGTGTTCTTCGCAACTGGAATGTAGGGAATGCTATTTTCATATTGTTAACTGAAAATAATGTCAATTAATGTCACATGTGGAGAATATTATCATTAATCTGAGTTGATGGATTCAACCATTTTCTTTTGATTTTAATATGTTTTTGTGTACATTTGTTTGTGAGAGTAGTAATTTTGTTAGAAAAGGTGAAATAGCGAAAAACCCTGGGCATAGATAAATATTTGGGTATTGTTCTATGGCGGCACTCTCTAGAATTTTCCTTTAACTCTGAGAAATTTTCATATATATATATATATATATATATATATATATATATATAGGCACTATATCTTCATTCAAACATCTGAAGACAAAATTAATGTAACTGAGATCGTTGTGATGGTGATTTTTGTGAACACTCTGTTATAATTATTTTAAAATTAACCATTGTAGCTATGATGTTTTTTGTAAACAAGTGTCCACAATGTAAGGGAGCTAACCAGAGATGGTAAAAATGCAACATGATATTACATATTAGTCAAATTCATTTTAAAACATTGTTACTACACACATAATAAATTTTGTTCAGTATTGGTTGGATGCTTTTTGATACAGTTACATTAAGTTTGTCTTCACAATTCCCCACTGAGGACACTCTTGGAGGAGCTCAAAAGCACTTCAGTTAACAAGAACTATGGCACCTTCCTTGATGAATTTCAACTTAACATCAAGAAGATAATTAGAGAACTAGAAAGGATTAATATAAAAATAAATAAACATAATATATCTATATTATTCAATGAAACATGCTTATATATATATATATATATTATATTTTTATTATAAGATAATATGATAAAAACATGTTGAAATTGCTACACAAGAGCTGTCATGTTTCAATACTTTGATTGTACTTCTTCAGGTAATGTTAAGTAACTGGTGATTAAAGAATTTTTTGAGGAAATTTAAAACCAAAGTGTTACCTCTTTTCTAAAAGTTAAGCGGGGGTATGTCTTGATTAACCAATTAAATGTCAGATCTACACTAAATAGAAAAGTAAGCTCAGAGGGTGGAAGTAAGTGACTTATTTTTTCATGTCATGATAAACCGGAACATAGACAGGCCATCATTGATGATTGCAGAAAATATGTAAGCAGTACATAATTTTTTTTTAAAATTAAAAAACGTTTCTCCTGACTTTTCAAGTTACACAGAAATTATTCAATTGACTTTATTAACAGATATATCTTATTTAAAATAGATTGCATAAAAAGAAATGTTAATTTTTTATGTCAGACTTAATTTTAAGTTTAGGTAATTATCAACATGAGACAATTAATAGTGAGTAATACCAAAATACTCTACAGCACCTAATGTGAGGAATAAATAATGTGAGAAATAAGAATAAGTAATAATATTAAATAAATAATAATATTAAATAATCATAATAATAATAGAAAATAATAATAATAATAATAATAATGATAATAAATAAATAAATAATAATAATAGAAAATAATAATAATAGAATAATAAATAATAATAAATAAATAATAAGAATAAATAATGTGAGGAATAAGACCCAAAATACCAGAAGCTATTATTGTACAAAATAAATAACAAACATTAAATAAAATATCATTCACCGCAGGAGACAATATCTTGAAGTTCATGTGATATATTTAATGTGCACACATATTATATCAATATTAAAAATATAAAAAATAAATAAATTGCATTCTTTTTGTGTAGCCTTGTTCCCAATAGCTGTTACACATGACATCACACTAGCCCATTTCAAACATCCAGCTTCCCAAAGAATACCAGGATGTAGAAAAAGGAAAACAAACTACCACACGGACACCACACTGACTCTTGATAATGACTGCAATAGTCAAAAGTACTTAAACAAAGGTAACAAAAAATGAACTTCAAACAGTTTATCCACAACTTCAAACACTCAACACCTTGTCTGAAAATTAGAAAAATATAATATAAAATTTAACAGACAGACCTTGTCAGTTATTTTTAATCAAACTTTTATTTATTTATTTATATATATATATATATATATATATATATACTCAGATGTGTATTGCATGCTTTTCCATTTGATGGTAATTCATGTTGATCATTGACCTGTACTGTATTATTGAATCAAGATAGAAAGATTATGGATTAAGAGGTCGATACATTCCACATTAAATACCAGATGTGTGGGTGGATGCATGCAGACATAAACATACAATGGACTAGTTAGTGGGATGAGAGCACATAGGACTACCTTTGTGATAAGTAACAATGATTCTTTATCTACCTTGGAAAGATTCTCCAAGAAATATCCTTGCTGCTAAGACCTTTGCTTGTTTGGGATTTTTTTATATGTGTCTTTTTTCTTCTCTCTCTTTCTCTTTTCTTTCGCTACAAAAAATTTATATTGATTGTAAAGCTAAGACCTGCCCGCCCCCAAGGCAGCAAGCAGCACAAGGGATAGGTCATGATAAATAAGGGGAGATTACTCTTGTCCAGCAGCAACATCTTATGTACACATGTTTGTAAGTCTGTAAGTTAGTGCATGAGGGAGAGATAGTGAACAGATGGTATTTCACTTCCTCTACCAACCTTTCTCTCTCTCTCTCTCTTTCTTTAAAAAAAAAACAAAAGAAAAGGGTTTTAGAAACAAGAAACATTGAAATGTTAGAAGATGCTTTCTAATGTATTATAAGTGAATTTTAGTGTTAACTAAGTGGACTAACAATAGAATTTTGGAATACAAATACCTAGGTTTTTATAACAAACTTATAAGCACAGAGATGAATGGATTTTTGCATATAGAAGAAAAATAGATTTTCATTTTATATTTAATTAATAAAAATCCATCATCGAACTGACTTGTTAAATAAATATTATCCTAAGTAATTATGAATACCATGACTATTTTGTCTCTCTGTAATGCATGCATTAATTCCTGACCACTGAATATATTCTTAATTTTCAATACGGATTGACCTGTTAAGTTCCTCTAAGCAAACTTTAGATAAAAGTTGCAAAATTCAGTATTGAAATCATCAAAGTCTACCTGCAAATGCTAATAATTATTATGATTTTAATTCATTCTCATATTTATTAGCAAACTTTCAAGTTTTACCAAACTCACTAAGAGTAGGCTATTACAAATTTTTCTGTAAGAGGGTCAAAGCAAAATGTACTATTTGGGTAAACCTCTGAAGTAGAACTTTGAAAAAGAAGTTCATATTACTAATTAATTTTATGAGATTTAAATTTTTATGAACAATATTATGAAAAATATTTATTTTATTGGGAACATATTTCAGCTAGAAAAAATGGTCTATACTATTTTTTCTAGTTGAAATATATTCCCAATAAAATAAATATTTCTGTCTAAATTTCTGGGATGAGGAGTTATCATTAATTAAACTATTACCATTTAGACTAGTGATCTCATCTTTGTTGTTGTCACAATGTTTCACGAACTGTGCCCACCAGCCTTCATCAGGTGTATATCGATGTGAGTAAATATTCTACAGAGAATCCTGAAGTGAACCCTTTATTCAACCAATAAAGATAAATTGTTATCATTTCTCAATATGGGAGGGCAGTGGAACAAGAATAAATATTTCTATCTTTTGTTACACTCTGTTGCTTGTCTATTTTCTGAACCAATTCAACACTTTTAGTTTTTGCTCAACACTCCACCTTCTCAACTTCAAACAATGACCCCTAATCTTGTATGTGTGACATGGTCAGATGAGTTACAATTATAGTTGATTCAGGTTGCTGGTAGGATTCAGGATTGACACAGAGCTTTTGAGGGCATGAACCACAGTTGTTAACAAGGCAATGTGCAGGCTGGTGGCAGTTGCATAATGGTGCTGGGTATGTTCATGAGGTAACATAACAATTGCCCACTATGTTGCACTGCTTCATGTCCATTTGTACCCATTCATAGACATACTATATTCCAATAACAATTTACTGGGTGCCAAATTGGTTTGAGTAGCATTCTGGAGATTTCTGGTAAATGTTGTGACCAAAACATACAACTGACATGAATCAGTTCAAGCATTTATCGGGCATTTGTGGAAAGGTCTGTTTACACACAAGATTCTGCACTTCTAAATATCAAGGATCTGTGGACAACTATTGAGACCGCTTGGCTCAACATCTTCCCAGAGATCTTCTGAACACTTAGGGAATCAATGCCACATGAAATTATTGCACTTTGCCAAGCTAGAAAAGTCCTACACAATGGTAGGTAGCTATCTAATTACTTTTGATTAAAAAAGATAAATATTTTTGATACACTTCAATACATTATTCTGTATCAGTTTTGAAAGTGTCATATATAATCGTGTATCATGTGACTTTTGAAGACCTAATTTTGAAGCTAAGGGTCACATCATACAAGAGATATAAAATTAGCGTATGTACTGCTAGCCCTGGCTACACCGTTGACCAAACAATATATCCATTTACTGTAGTAAAAAAGTTGAGCTGTATTTAAGATAAACATAATTTTGATAAAACTGATATTTTACTTAACTGTATCCAATAATAAAAATAATGATGAGGCACAGTGGCGTAAAGGATAGTGGCTCGAATTGGGGAATCAAAGAGCTGAGTTTGAATTCCAGTAGAATTCATTATATTCACTTACATGCTAATACCCTTTGGGAAGGTATGAATCCTCTTCTCCCTCTAGCTATAGGTAAATAGCAGGACAGACCAGGTTCTATAGCCTTGGATGGCAACTGGTCTACCACAGAAAGAAATGGCAACCTACTGCAGGAAAAAATCTGACTCGTCAGTCATGTATCGAAAGATACATGATCACCTAAGCGTGTATCATGCATGGCACATAACTGACTGATCCAATAATAATGTATGTAATATTCACATATTAGTATCATATTATAAAATACAAAGTTAGCGAATATGCATCTTTTCCATTGTTTATGTTTATAAGATGTTTAGCTGTTTCTCGTTTTGGTTGTTTATGCATGCAATTACACAAGGAGTATAGCATTACTAACAATACTTTTACCATTTTCTTTTACTTTTTTAACTTATTTAACTAAAAGATGGGATAAAGAGATAGAGTTAGTCTATTGTAATTTGGTCTTTCAAAAAAGGAACTCCCATGATATATGAGATACATGATAAAATACATTTTTATAGGTGAAAAGTAGGGAACGCACATTACACAAGTACCTATGGTTAACTCTTTTCCTTATTCAGATATCAAATCCAGTTCTTGGCAATGAAATTGCAGTCTTAACTCTTTGCTTTCTCTATTGTTATTTATTATTGATTGCTGTTTCGCATACATGTGCATATGCACACTCTTTTGAAGCTCTCAGATATAGAAACAAATAACGGCAATGTGCAAAGTATAACAGCTGAATTGATTGTGACAAAATTGATTAACTTCCAAGACTAAATTAGAATTGATGTAATTAAGATTTGCATATAAATGTGGCAAGTCCTTGAATTCTAAAAGGGCAAGTACATATAATCTGGCTATGGGCACGTCGATGTGGTGTAATGGTTAGTAAGTATCGCTAGAACAATTATGACTGACTAGTGAGTTTGATCCTCACTGGGTGCTTGATACTTTCGACCTTGTGCCACATCTAAGTTATGCTTAGAAAATCAACATATAATCTGACTTGATTAATTTACATTATACTGATGGAAATTAATGCATTAATAGCATGTAAGGAATTCAAAAAGAAGAAACACAGTTATGTTTTTAACACAATAAACTTATGAAAACTTATATGTTTGCAGCACAATATACATCCCAAAATATAAAATATTTTTTTTCTTAACCAGACCAAGAGCTTACAGTACACTTTTATAGAAAGGTATGTTGATAAGTCCTAATGATGAAAAAAGCATTTGTTCTACTCAACACAAACCCAACTTCAGGTAACTCTTGCAACCTGTAATTCCAGAAACACCTCCCATATTAAAGCCTCTTAGTATGAGTCATGAGATTGTATCTATTATGCTAGGCCTATCATATAACTTACGGCACCTGGCATTTCCCAGTGGTTACCCATCTGAGTATTGACCAGGCTCAGTCTTGTTTAACTATAGATATTGAACGAGAACTGGTGTTTCAATATGAAACAGCAAAACATTTGTTCTATGCATAAATATTTATTTTTCAATATAGTCAACAGTGCATTCAATCTAACACTTCTCTGTTAATCACTCTGATTAAAGATTATACAGTGAAAGTTACAGATCAAAATTTAGCTACTAACTGCATCAAGGTTATGAAATTATTGATCCAACCATATTATTAGTTGTGTGAGTGTTTTAATGTTTGTCCACTAATGTAATATAGCAAAATGCCCATGAGACTATTTACAAAGCCCTGAGTGGGAAAGAGATCTGACCTTTGTGATGATAAAATCCAACAAAGTTAATACACTACGAGAGTAAACAATGATACCCTCAAATGATGCAAGTAAATGGCAGTTAAAAAAAATATATGTGGATCTCTGCACAAACTTATCAATTGTTTGTGTTTATGTATGGAACTGACAGAAGTCAGATAATAGGGAACAAATAGAAAGCAAACTTTAAAATAAAAACAAGCAGAAAAGTAAAAAAAAAACCCAAAAGATTTCATTCAAACAACTTTTGTGAATGGATGAAGGCAGTTAAATCTACTGGGACAGTGTTTATGATAAATCAATGCAGACCTCTTGGAAACCATTTCCAGCTGGTTGTAGAATAAAGGCTTTCTATGCATTTTCTCATAACTGATTATATTTGGAATATCCACCCTCATGATTGCATCCTCTTTACTCACATACAAGGAGAGAGGGGAGGTAAACACGTATTATTATCATAGTTGGGATTTAATGTTACACAACAGAAGAGGAAGAGAAAGGATAATTTTTGCAGCTTTGCTATTTATTGAAAGTAATAAAAATATTCATTTTATTTATTTATTTTTTTGCAAAGCTAATCTAAATTTCTGCAACGTCACGATGATTATTTTTCTCTTTTTGATTATGATGTTGCTTATAAAACTGTATCTGTCCAAGTTGCTAAAACTTCAGTACACCAATTCCTAAGAGTAGATTAGATGATGCATCCATCAGTGATAAAATGACTGATATGAAATATCTGAACAAAGTATATAGGATGGAATACACAGTATGCAGGATGGTATACAAAGTATATAGGATGGAATACAAAGTATATAGGAGGGAATACACAGTATGTAGGATGGTATACAAAGTATATAGAATGGAATACAAAGTATATAAGAGAGTATACAAAGTATATAGGAGGGAATACATAGTATATACGATGGAATACAAAGTATATAGGAGGGTATACAAAGTATATAAGAGAGTATACAAAGTATATAGGAGGGAATACATAGTATATAGGATGGAATACAAAGTATATAAGAGAGTATACAAAGTATATAAGAGAGTATACAAAGTATATAGGAGGGAATACATAGTATATAGGATGGAATACAAAGTATATAGGAGGGAATACATAGTATATAGGAGGAAATACATAGTATATAGGATGGAATACAAAGTATATAGGAGGGTATACAAAGTATATAGGAGGGAATACATAGTATATAGGATGGAATACAAAGTATAAAGGATGTTATATAAACTATATAAAAGGGAATACAACATATATAAGAGTGTATATAAAGTATATAAAATGGAATAAAAAGTATATATGAAGAAATACAATGTATATAAAATAGAACACAAAGCATATAGGAGGCAATACAAAGTCTATAAGATAATAACCTCCAGGGAATTTTAAACTGAGCTCTTTATTTAACTGATATTTTTTTCATGTTTTTCTGTCCATGTCTAGGGATGTCTTCTCTAGTTCTTATTTAGTACTGTACTGTTCACCTATTGCCCAGCCCAGGGATTGAACTTGCTTTAATTCACTAAGCTATTGTCATGGTACAATATAGCATATAATACAATCTAAAAATACTAAGCTGTTCTTGATCCATAATGATAGGAATTTACATTGTCATATGTAGCTTATTAGTATTTGCACATTCACTGTTTCAACCTCCTTTGCAGAATCAAGAAAATTCAAATTAAAGATTGATTGGCTTCCTTGGATAAGATAAAAATCTAGTGACAATTAAAACTTTGTCCATCATAAAAAATAAATAAATTACTTTTTAAATTTGTTTTGCTACCAGATTTAATTTTTTGTTAATTCTTCTACAAAATCAATTGGATTCAACAAAAATCATACCAAATAAATACTTGCAAAACTTTTATTGATTCAATTTAAATGATCTTGTGTTATTTCTTGATAAATTCTGCAAAAATCATTTCCTAGACTTAATTACAAAAGTATGTTTTATTGCTTTTTTTTTAATGTATGGTTTTTATGATTCATTTATGATTTTACACTTGTAAAATTGAGTACAGAGCACACAAAGACTATAAATATGTTTCACTGAATAATCTAGAAATATGTTTTTTAAAATCACCATCACAATGGAATGCAGATTTTATCACTGTTACAATAATTTTGGCTTTGTAATTCATCTCTGAAGATGATCTTGCAAAAGATCGAAAGTACTCAGGTTAACAAAATCTACAGTATCTTCCTTGATGAATTTTAAGAAACTGATTAAACAAAAGGAAAAGGATCAGTATAAAATAAAAAGACACAATATGTCTTTATTATTCAATGAAACATGTTTGGATCAAGATATACTGCCTCTCTCTCTCTCTCTATATATATATATATATATATATATATATATATATATATATGATGGACTCTCCCGTCGAACTCAACGTATGAGGGTCAGACAGATCAGGTCCCAGAAACTGAAAGCCCGACACCCGCACAGGATTTGATTATAGTGGTGAAGGCTTTGTGCAGGGCCATCCACACTTTTTGGAGGGACGAATACAGGGACCTGGTGCAACGGATGCCACAAGGTCCCCAAACGACCCTCCGCAAGTTTTGAATTCAGAGTTGTCCTTCTCCTAGACCAGTTGCCATCCAAGGCTATAGAACCCAGTCTGTCCTGCTATTTACCCATAGTTGGAGGGAGAAGAAGAGGATTCACACCTTTCCCAAGGGTATTAGCACGTAAGTGAATGTAATGGATTCGAATGGAATTCAAACTCGGCTCTCCGATTTCTCAATCCAAGCCGTTATCCATTACTCCACCATGCCTCCTTGATAATCATCTTCTGTATCTATATATATATATATATATATATATATATATATATGGATACAGAAGATGATTATCTCCGTTTTTACAGAACAAATTGATTGTGAAGAAGGCAATATGCTGGCTGGTGACAGTTCCATAATGGTGTTGGGTATATTTTTCATGAGGTACCATGACAATTGCCCACCTTCATGTCCATTTGTACCCATTCATAGACATACTATATTCCAATAACAATGCATTATTTCAGCAAATAATACAACAAGTTACTGGGTGCCAAATTGGTTTGAGTAGTATTCTGGAGATTTCTGGTAAATGTTGTGACCGGAACATACAACTGACATGAATCAGTTCAAGCATTTATTGGGCATTTGTGGAAAGATCTGTTTACACACAAGATTCTGCACTTCTAAATATCAAGGATCTGTGGACAACTATTGAGACCGCTTGGCTCAACATCTTCTCAGAGATCTTCTGAACACTTAGGGAATGTATGCCACATGAAATTATTGCACTTTGCCAAGCTAGAAAAGTCCTACACAATGGTAGGCAGCTATCCCATTACTTTTGATTAAAAAAGATAAATATAGCATATAATGGGCCATTGTCATATGACCCATTGGTAAAGATAGGTCAGATGCAACAGAGATAGACAGCAGCAACTTGGACAAACAAATGCCATGTGACATAAATAAGGAATTTGAATGATATCACCCAGGATGGCTGTGTCCCCACTAGAAGCATTACAAGTAAGAGATCTTTATTTTTGTCCTTTCACATACTGCTTGCTTTTTTCATATGTGCTATAATTTCTCTATGTGATACAAACCATGATATATATATATATATCTATTAATGACTCATTTGGAGTGTCTTTGCTTGACTTTCTGCTTAGAATTGAGTCTCTGTTGAGTGATATGCATATAACTCCCTGCATCATTTCTGCTATCATCTCCATGCTAGATTACCACAAAGCACGTGAACATCCCTGCAATAGTCCTTTAGAAATTTGCTCCTGAACTGGCTCCTGTTCTCTCTAAACTCTACAATAAATGCCTGGCTTCATACTTTCCAGCTTGTTGGAATCCTCTTTTATAGTTCTAGTCTTAGTGGTTTTATTGCTTTGCTTGAGGGATAAAATGATTAAGATATATATATATATATATGTCTGTGTTCGTATGACATACTGTATTATGTATTTGTATATTTTAGTGTTGCATATAAAATGTGTTTCTGGCACAATTCATTTTTTTACATTAATTTCTTTGGGTTATTCTAGGATTTCTTTCCATTGTGACAAAATGTTTTCTTCTCATGGATATACTAAAGCTGAATGTGGTCCTTGGAGAGTGGAGAAAATGATGATCTCTTTCTAAGTAACCGCATTATTCATATTCATATATACACACACACACACACATTATATATATATATATATATATATATATATATATATATATATATGGTGGACTCGCCTGTCATATTCAATGTATGAGGGTCAAGCTGCTCAGTTCCTAGAAACTGACAGCCCAGACACCAGCACATATGATTTTATTATAGTGGTGAAGGCTTTGTGCAGAACCAACCACACTTTTTGAAGGGCCGAATACAGAGACCTGGTGCAGTACGTGCCACAAGGTCCCCAAACAACCCTCTACAGGTTTTGAATTCAGTGTTGTCCTTCTCCTAGAACAGTTGCCATCCAAGGCTATAGAACCCAATTTGTCCTGCTATTTACCCATTGCTAGTGGGAGAAGAAGAGGATTAGTACCTTTCCCAAGGATATTAGCATGTAAGTGAATGTAAGGGATTCGACTGGAATTCAAATTCGTTTTATCCAATTCCTCAATCCGAGTTGCTATCAACTACTCCACCGTGTTTCATATATATATATATATATATATATATATATATATATATATATACATATACACACACACACACACACAAGTACATAATAAGAAGAATGCATCAGTATGTTTGATAGATATTAGCTGGATTTTTATTTTTTGCTGCATACACACACATGCACACAAACCCATACAACACAAAGAGATTGCCAATTTAGAAACATAGTCTGATCTAAATTTAAAATAAAAGTTAATTTAAAAATAAATATCTGTTTGGCTGAAACAACCCACATGACCTGTCTACTCATACATCACAGTGAAGGTTGGGAAATTCAATTATTTCAACTACTTAGTCACCATCTGATTTGTGGATATTTATATAGACAATATTCAAAATGTCCAAGGAGAGATGGGACAATGATGACTATTGCTTTGGGTTCACTTGTACAACCCAAAATGATTAAAAAGAAAGACCTCAATGCATTTTATGCTCACTGGCATTTTCAAACATAAACTTGAAGCCTTCTAAGCTTGACTTACACTTTAAAAGAGTACACAGTGTTACAGACAATGAAACACTCAAGGTGAAGAAGATACATTTTGATCATCAAGGAACTCCCCCAAACTTTTGATTTACATCAATTGGAATGTCTCTGCTTGAAGCATCCTATAAAGTTTTAAAGAACACATACAATCACCAAGAATTAGTGAAGCCTTGTGTTCTGGAAGTTATCAAGGTCATTCTGGGGAAAGATATGGGAAAGATGGTGGCAAAGGTTCCAATGACTAATGATATCATCAAGGACAGAATTGTTGTATAAGCCATGATATTTTGTAGCAAACATTCAATTTTATCAATGGAGTTCCCATGAAAATATTGTTACAACTGTATGAATCCACAGGCGTTGCTCACTGTAGCCAACTACTGTCATCCAATGCATCAAGTATAAAAGTATCCTTGCAATCGTCCTAAAGATATGTGTTCCTGTTCTCTCCCAAACTCTACAATAAATGTCCTGCTGCTTTTTGCTTTCCAGCTTGTTGGAAATCCTCTTCTGTACTTTCTGTCTTAAGAACTCTAGTGAAGCTTCTGATCCCTCGAGTTATCACTCTATTTGTTTTTTACCACATTTTGGCAAAGTACTAGAGGCTCTAATGAAGTTTAAATTGGTTAAGCATCACATTTCACACAGACTTCTTTCTGGTAAACAATATGGCCATCATTTCTCTAGGTCTATCGCTGGTGTGTTAACAGTTATTACTGAATTTGTCTATCAAGCTTTGGATAAGAACGGCGAGATTCATGCTGTAATATCTAATCTTGAAGGTTTTGGCATACTGATCTTCTTCATAAGCTCAAGGCTTATGGATAAATATTTGACTTAATTGAATTATTCTTAACAAATTGTGCAATGAAGTTTGTGTTTAATGGACATGCCACTAGATTATTTCATATTAATGCTTCAGTTCCCCAGGGCTCTATTATTAGATATATATTGTTTCTTATCTTCATCAACGACCTTCCTGATGTCATCAGTTCCCAATTAGGTATTTATGCTGATGACACAAATATTTACACCTGTCTTAATAGTAAGTCTAATAGGACCAACAAAGTAAAACTGGCAGCTTCTCTCAAAAATGACACCCGATCAGTTGTTAACAGGGGCAAAAGAATGGTTTGTAAATTTTAACACCTCCAAAAACTGCTATCATTTAATCACCATTTTCCCCTTCTACCAGCATGGCTGATGCTAACCCCCAGAAGACTAACTCATTGAAACTTCACTGTTTCATATTTTCCACTGACAGGTAGTGGAGTGATTATATTGAATCAATTGCTAGACCTGCTGCTAGTTGGTTCACTGTATCATGCCAGACAATCTTTTTCATCAGAATCTATCTTGCACATTTATAAATCTACCATTTGTCTGTGCATTGAATATTGCTGCAGTATCTGGTCTGGTACTATATATCTCAAGATAACTCAACAAAATTCAAAGGGTCTGTAATATTATTAGTCCTGATCTGGCATTTCAACTTCAGTCACTCTCCCACCACTCTGATGTTGCTTCTCTTTATCTTTTCTATAAATATTTTCATGGCTGTTCTTCTAGTGAGCTTTCCTTCTTAGTACCCTGACTGCATGAATTTAAGTGCACTACTTGATTGGCAATTAGGTCTCATTATTTTTGTTTTATCCTTAAAGAAGGTTACAGACCGACAAAGATGGTACTTGAGAGAAAGGAACAGCAACACAAGCATAGATGAAAGAAAGGGAAGTTTATTTTAAAAGAGAATATACTGCTGAAAGACAGGGAATCGGTTAGCAGGCTAGTAATTCCTGAAGCAAGTCCACAAGTATATCCTGTGCTCACTATATATAGCTACTGATAGTCCGTCTATATAGGCAATAGGGAGTGTGGGACATTCCATTACAACAATTTTTTTCCCCTGACAATATTCAAAAATTTAAATGCAATGTCAATTGCCATCTTCTATCTTCCTGAATCTTGTTCTTTTATTGTGCTTTCTCCTCACTAGGTTACACATTCACTTTCACTCCCAGTAACCCCTTGTTTCTTCGTGGCATTATCATTTTACTTGGGGGTAAAATGATTAAAAAAAATCATTTTGTCAACCACTGAAGACTACCATGAAAGTACAGGATGTATTTGATCTCATAAAAGAATTTCTTGAAAATGAATGTCATTGGCTCCATGTGTACAGATGTTGCTCATGTTATGCTTGGAAATTGGTCTGGATTTGCAGCTCTGCTGAAAAAGGACATTCCTGAGATCCATATCACATATTTCTTGCTTCATTGGCATGCATTAGAAGTGAAAACCCTACCAAATGATTTTCAAGACAATTTGCTGGCTTGAGTAAAGATTGTTAATTCAATCACAGGACGTTCCCTGAACTATTGGTTATTTCAAGCCTGAATTTCATTTCAAGATGACTGACCCATGGACATGTTTTGCAATGTATATTTGATCTTCTTGCTGAGTTTAAGACTTTTTTAGAGGTGCAAAATCTTGATCTCTCTTCAGCGTTCAAATCATCCAAATTTCTACAAATTTTTTCTTGATTAAAAGAACTGAATATTTCCCTACAAATAAGTAATTCTATTGTATGTTTGACTATGTTTAGTTTATTTACACAGTCAGGTAATATAATTTTGTGGGGATATATTTTAATAGAGTGTCATCAACATATCAGTAAAATGTTGTTTAGGCAAAATATTCTGGAACAAACCAGATTCAAGAAATTCTAAGAAAATACAAGCTAAATGCCATTAATTTTTATTTAAAAATGCTACTTTAATTAAAAGATAAAGCAATTTACTAAGATGAAAGTGTAGAGAAAGTGTTTAATCACTAGTTTATCCACAGTAAATTTAAGTCCAAGTTCTTACAACATTTCACCTTTCTTGGCAGATCTTCTATTATCACAATGTGGTACATTTTAATAATAAAAGTAATAAAATCAAAAAGCAAAAGAAACTAAACAAAATTAATTAGAAGGAAGGTGTACCCAAAACATATAAAAAAATTTAAAGTTTAAAATTTCATTGTCCCCTCATCTCTCTGCACATGTGTAGTGACATCAATGTAAACATTACTTGAGTCCAATGAAGTCGTAAAGGACAAAAAGCATCATACAAAATACCTTTATCATGAATTTTTCTAACATTGCTCTGGTATATAAACATTTATATACATTGACAGACAAGAGAGAAGAAAGCAGTGCATAATTTAATATGCTGGTGTAAGTGGTTGACAGAACAGGGATTAGATAAAAAGAAGATAGAGCAAAAAGACAAACATTACTAGGGGCTACAAATGATAGGAAATTGTGGAGAGCTATGATTGCCCACATCCTCAAGTGACATGGCACACAGAAGAAAAAGAATATTTTGAATGATACTCTAATTATCTGACATTTTTGTTAAATAAAAAGTATGCACAAACAAATGGAAAGTGTAATTGAAAGAACAAATATTAAGAATTAGAGAGTGAACAAAAATATTTAATACTGCATTATATCTACAAGACATTGAGGCAATGAGATTCATTACTGCTTCCAATGAACTTTTTCTCAACATTCTACTATAATCCTTCTCATCTGTTAGCTTATTACTTTGGGTGTTAGTTTTGATCCTGTTCTCAATGCAGCTCGTCCTGGGTACAATGATAAACTACATTCGAGTCCTGGGTAAGACAATAAACTACATGCAACAGCAAGGCCTCTGATCAGGAGGTTTTGAGGAGTGTGGAACCACCTCTTAATTGCTGGTGTTCCCAGGTCCACTCTGACCCGGTGTGGTAGCACCTGTTAGGGTCCCAGCTATGGGTAAATAGTTAACCCCCAAATTGGGGTCAAAACACTATGAAAATGTAAAAATAGGTTTTAATAGCAGAATACTTTGTAAAAATTATTACCAACAATACAATTTTTAAAAAAAATATTACCAGCAATATATTTTTTGAAAAAAAAAAAAATACCAGCAGTAAAAATTTTGTCGGCATTAAATAACCCATTGAGGTTGATATGCCGTAAAACCAAACCAATCTCAATGCAGCTGACCACAGGTTTGCAATTGATCTATCCCCTGAACTAGATTATACAGCTCAATGTAGGAGGAACTAACTTGTAATACTCAATACCTCCAGAACCAAGCAAATAACATTACACCATCATTGAGCAGGCCCTGAGTTTACTCCATTTATGATGAACAATTGTGCTCTCAATGAAGCTCCTTGCCTACTGGAAAAGAAACTAACCCCAGACCTCATGGAACTTATTTTACACTACTTACATTGTTTGGACTGTTGTTCTCATCTTTGTTGCCATATTCACAACATATTGGTTGTTGTACGCTCCGGCATTCTTCAGGTGATTGAAATTTCAAACTGAACCCTTTATTTCATCCACCAGGGTAGAGTGTTCTAGTTCCACATGCCATGCCGCTTCCAGATGCATTAGTTATCTCCCTTTAACTCAACTCTCAAAGTTTTTGTACACCACTGTAGTAGTCATGTATTGAACTCACAACTCTTTGGGTCAAGTCAAGGACATATGGCCCACTGGACAATAGCCTTGGTTGGATCCAGTGACTTGATCCAAAAAGTTGTGAGTTCAAATAGCTGTATTGCAGTGATGAATACAAACTTGAAGAGTTGAGTTAAAAGGAAATAACTGAAACATATGGAAGAGCTATTGTATGTGAAACTAGAACAACCTACCCCAGTTGACAAAATAAAGGGTTCAGTTCGAAATTCCAATCACCTGAAGAAGGTTGGAGTGTACAATGGCTGAAACATCGTGAATATAGTTACAACGATGAGGACAACAATCTGAACAATGTAAATAGTGTAAATAATTACAATACCTCATCTCAAAAATATAGACAGATACTCATGGAACTTGTATATGCAATCCATTTTTAAAGATACTGGAAAAATGGTCAGTTCCTTGTACGACATCACTACATGCTATCTTTACACGATCTAGATCAGACCAAAAATGGAGCATTGCTACAGCTGCCCAATCATTACTTGCCAGTCTTGACAGAAAAGCATTTACATGGCTAGTAGTAATTATTTGCCATTGCACAACCTCTTTCTCACAGACAAAATGTTGCTACCATCTCACTACTCTATGTTTTTATGGCAGATATTCAGACAAACTACTTTCCTTAGTTCCACCAGTTCAGACATTCACAGCTAGAAACTGCCATGCTATGTAAACATAGCCAACTCATTCTCTTTATATTTCATTGGTAAGGAAGAAGTTCCACTCACAGCTCCTCCTTCAGATCTGTTACTTCATGGTTGCTTCCTTGATTATTACAATCTTAACCTTTTCAAGCTGAGAGTCAACCATTATCTATCCTACATATCCTCACAATAGGCACCTCTTACTCTTTCCTTGTACACCCTTATAACAACCTCATTTAGTAACCCTCTACCATGAGTGGCTATTGGGCCTTGTATTGGGTGAAAAATAATATTAAATAAAGCTCTAGCAACCACAGCATGTTTGTATTGTTGTCTTCAATGTAGGCCCTGATTTAGTAGTGTGTGAGTGGCGAGGTACATGCATACACATACCAATATGGACTGGAACAATTATTCTGTTTGAGAAAAAATCCACCAAAGACATCTTTATTGTAACCAGCCTTTTTATAATATATTCAGTAAATTTATTCCAATTTCCTTATCCAGACATTCTTCTTGATTCTAATCTCTACTGAAATGACTGAAAAACACTTGCCCCTCCCCATTTCATAGGCAGAAACACACAAATCCATGAGGGAATTTCTTCCTAGCCAATAAAATAGGTTGGTTTTTGGTTTCATTTGACTCAGTCCCGATCTGTCTTGTCATGAAGTCAGAATGTTATGTTCACTTGTCTGAACTTGCTTTTGTGTGTCAACCTCAATTCTTAGTTTGTGAACTTTTTGCTATATTACTGTTGCTTTGCCTTATTACTGTTAATTTGTCTTGCATATATTGTTTGCTTGCTTTATATTATTTTTTGCCCTGTTCCTTTCTTTTCTTTTTATTGCATATTGAAAACTTTGTTAATTCTGTTTGTTGGACAATTCTGTTACTTATTTTGCATGCTGGGATTTTTTTTACTAGCTAATAAAATAGGCAGGTTCTCAGTTTCATCTGACTTGGTTCCAGTTTGTCTTGCTGTGAAGTCATTGCTACATTCGCTGGTCCAAGCAAAGCAAAGCAAATAGCAAAGCAAATAGCAAAGCAAAGCATTTCATTACCAAACATTATTAAAAACTTATTAAAAAAACAACCACCACCACATCTATTTTAAGTTCAAGTCAAGATTTTAACTACTAATTATCAAGGTTAGAAATCCTTACTACAATATTGGTCACTTCTTATTAAATAAATGAAGAGACATTGATGAGTTCTTTCCCTACAGAGAAACCTTGTCCTTCTGTAGCCTCTCACAACACTGCTAACAAGTTATTGGAATACATTCTTCTCCTCACCAACTATGAGTGTGTGTGCATTTATGCATGAATATTTGTGTGTATACATCTACACAGACACATGCATATATGACTAATAAAAGAGAATTTAGCAAACAGCTGAAATACAATCAGACATCAGACAGCTGAAGTCTAATTTGAAATAAGCCTATGTAAATGTCTGCCAGCAATGGACCATCAAAGCCAGAACATTAAGCAGGAGACAATTCTAAATGTGATTTGGACGGAATGAAAGATCTTTGAATTATCTACTTGTTCTATCCAATCAGAATTATTCCTTTGTTCCAACCAATCAAAATTATTCCTTTGTCCCAACCAATCAGAGTTATTTGCTTATTTCACCCAATCAGACCTAATTGTAGTAAGGAATTATTATTATTACTTCAATTTCCTATATATTCCTTTTGTAACACAACACTTCAATCTGTCAGTAATCAACTATAAGGCTTAAAGTTTCACAGTTTGTATAACCCTGAACACATGAAACAGCACAGATATAATAATTTTTATGAAATTTAGAAAAAATGCTTTTAATTCCTTGTCTTAATATCCATTTATAAAAAATTCAAGACAACTGATTTTCCCTTTCTTTACTGGGGTGAGTGATTTTTTTCACTCTCCAATTTTCCCTGATTCACCCATCCTGGGTATGACGATAAACTACATCTACATCCTGGGTAAGACAATAAACTATGTCCAACAGCAAGGCTTCTGATCAGGAGGTTTTGAGGAGCAAGGAACCACCTCTTAATTGCTGGTATTCCCAGGTCCACCCTGACCTGGGGTGGTAGCACCTGTTAGAGTCCCAGCTATGGGCAAATAGTTAACACCCAAAATTGTGTAAAAATAGGTTTTAATATCAGAAATACTTTGTAATAAAAAAAAGTTATTACCAACAATAATTTTTGAAGGAAAAATTATCAGCAATACGTAAAAAAAATACACAATTCCTGGACAGCCTGAAAAGCTGGCAGACATATCAAATTTTAAATAAAACCTCACGCTAAACACTTTCCTTCCATATCCATTTCTTGTAAAAATTATAGTTAATAAATGAATTATAAGTATTTTAAAATGCAGAGTTATTTTTCAATCACCATGTGTGTGTGTGTGTGTGTGTGTGTGTGTGTGTGTGTGTGTGTGTATGTATATATATATATATATATATATATGTAAGCAAATATGTGGATGTAGATCCGACGGTATGATGAAAATGTGGAAAAGACAAAGCAAAATCCGAATATGTGAGTTTACTGTTTTTTTATTTTTTTTATTTATTTATTTTTTTTTTTTTTCTGTCGACGTCAGATGTTTCGGTCAAATAGAACCTTCTTCAGGACATGGTTAATGGAGACATATTTATATTAAATTTAAATAAATATATATATATATATATATACATTATTTAAAGATATTTTTTTATATTTAACATTCTTTTTATAGAAACAAGTATATATAAGTATATATATATATATATATATATATATATATATATATATATATATGAATAAATTGTGGGAGGTACAGAACTGACAAATAGCTAGAAAGACATAGAATTTATTACTAATGGGCATAATGTGAGAAGAAGTAAAAAATAAGAAAAGGGACATTCACTCAAAAGACCAATATTATATATATATAAAACTATGTGTTTATCTATGATGATGTTTTCATCATTTTAACATCTCACCTGTAATTAATGAATTTCTTATCACACAGCTGCCAACACTTGTACATAAAATTGTTCTTGCTGCACTTATTTTGAGATTTAGTCATGGAGGCCTGAAGGTAAAACATTTTCTCAAGAACTCCTTGTGGCTAAAAATGATTTAATCTTGACAAGAGTATAAGTTGCAATGTTATTCAATTCATAGTCATGATTAAATTGTCTGTAGATATTTTTTTTTGCTACTTTTTATTCATTTTTTTCCTTTACTTTTAGTTTTTTTTTTTTTTTGGAGACTATTCTGATACGACAATGAGAAATCAGATTTCTTTTCTTTAACCTTGTAAATAATCGGAGCATCACAAATGATCTGCCAACAGCGAGAGTTGTTCATCATGAATATTGCAGGTATTTGCAGATCAAAACAAAAATCTGTTCTTGTGTATTTTTGAACATGTTTGCTCTGTTCATGTTTTAAAATCTACTTTTTACTATTTCAAAGACTGTATATCAAAGTCCTCTGAAAGCACATGCTACAATATCATGTTTTCCAAAACGGTTATAATAAGAATCTGGAACCATTATTTGAAATCAGAATTTTCTTTCCTTGAGGAGGATTTATCATTATTTAATTCTCACAGAGTGCCCCATACAAAATTTGACATGTCAAAAAATCAACCAATCAACTTTATAAACATTAGTTGAAACTATGATAATAAGAAAATTTGAACTTTGCAAGTAATCTTGCTGCAAAATACTTACTAGGTATAAGGCTCTTCTCAGTTTTTATATTGTCCACAGTTTTTATTCACTGTGTTGTGTAGTGAAATAGACCTCTCTATTTCTGGTTGAATCTGCATTGGGGTAGTGAAAGATGACTTCCGAACGCTAAGCAAACTATTAAGTAACATGAAAATTAGAAATAAAGTATAGAGTACAGAATTGTTATGTCCTCTCTTATGGCAGTGAATGCTGGACAATTTCCTCACAGATGAAAGGAGACTTCAAGTAACAGAAATGTGGTTCTACAGAAGGATAAAGGGAATAACATGAACTGAACATATGAGTAATGAGAACGTTTTAAGGAAAATGGAAACAGAAAGGACACATACTTAGAATCAGAAGAAAGTTGCATAATGAGGAAGGAGGGCTTGGAGAATTTGACACTCAGTGGACATTGATGGACAGAAGGAAACAGCAAATAATCTATCTTACAAACTTGTGTGGAGGGATAGTGAAAATACAAAACTTACTCAGAGCTACAAAGAGTAGGAAGTTGTGGAGAGCCATGAATGAAGAAGTGAAATGAATTAGTTTCTACCCAGTATTTTTTGAGCTATGGCATCCTGAAATTGACATGTGTGAATAAAGGCTTGTAAGACAATTATCCCACTGCACGTCTTGCTTTTTAACTAAAATTGTTTTCTTGTAAAATATGGAATTATAAAATCTTGTTAGCTTTGTCCTGAAAAAAAAATTCAAGCTAATTTAAATTTTTTATAATTATACACAGACTTACAAGATGAACTAATTTAATATGATCATCTTTTTATCATCTTGGTCAGACTCAATCTAATTCTATACTAGAATGCCAGGTAAGATGAGGTTTATGAATGCATCTCCAAAAAACCTAGATGATCAGAGACTGACAGCTGATCTTTCCTCTGATCCAGCTCTAACAGCTCAATGGGGAAAAAACTTGCTTCTAACATTTAATACATCCAAATTCAAGCTAGTTACATTTCATCACCAAGCAGACACTGAATTTTTCTCCATTTATGATGTAAAGTTATGCTTTTAATGAGGTTCCTTGCTTAGAATGTCTATAGGGATTCAAGTTAACACCAGATCTTGTGTGGAACTCATGCAAACAATTCATTGCTAAAGATGCTGGGAAAATGATCAGTTCCTTGTAGCATTCCACAAAGTACCTGACTTATGCTTTATCTTTACAAAAATGGAATACTGCCCCCAAATGTGGGTTGAAGCTTCCCAATCTTAACTTTCCAGCCTTGATAGAGTTCAAAAGAACTTATGTGATTTTCTGATTTATTTTCAATCCTACAACCCTTTTCCCACAAATGCAACACTGCAAACCTATCAATATTTCCATGGCAAATGTTCAAGTTAACTACATTTCTTAGTTCCACCAGTTCAGACCTTCATAGCTATGACTTTTCATGTTGTGTACACAGGGCTGACTCATCCTCATGCCCTTCAAATTCCATTGGTAAGGATGAAGTTCTACTCAGACAGCTTCTTCCTCAGAACAGTTACTTTGTAGAACAGATACCTGAGAGGATGTTTCCTTGATCACTACAATCTTAACCTCTTCAAGTCTAGGGAACATTTATCTATCCTACATATCCTCATAATCTTCATTTATTTCCTCTCCTTACATGCATACAACTTTATTCGGTAACCCTCTACTTTGAGTGTTGGCTGAACCTTGTATTGGGAGAACATTTAATTAAAATTTAAAAAAAATGTTTATTATGTAACTTACTGGTTCAGTATGCTGTTGTCAAATATTTTCTGGATGTCTCAGTTATTACTCTTTAACTCAACTCTCCAAGTTGTTGTCACCAGTGCTGTAGCCTGGTATTGAACTCACAACTCTTTGGATCTAGTCACTGGATCTAACCATTGCCTTTATCCACTGGGTCATGTGTCCTTGAAGACATCTGTGTATGAATTTCTGGGACTTATAAAACTAATGTCTCAGCAACTGTTTTTTTTCATTATTATTATTATTGCATATTTTTTTATCAGAGCCTATATTGCAATTTTGTGTTGTTATTAATTGCTTTTCTCTAGTACAATTTATTACTTGTTCTCATATTGTATTCATTTCTACGCTTGGTTGGCTCAGGAAATTTTTGTGGCCTAGCAAATCACCTGAAGAAGGTCAGAGCATACAATGGCCGAAATGTTGTGAATATGGCAATGAAGATGAGGATAACAGTCCAAATAATGTAAATAATCATAATACCTCATCTCAGAGATATAGACAAACAACACTGAACAATTACAGAATAATAGACCGCTCTTAAAATAAATCACATAAAATAGCTGTATGGTTGTTAGCAAAAGGGAGAGCCCACCATGCAAGTTAGAAATGAGAGATATCAAAATCAAGCAAGTACAAAAATTTAAATATCTAGAAAGTGCTTAAAAAGAGGACAGAAAATGTGACACCAAAATACAGGGGTACATTGGGATAGTGAAAGTTACCTTCTAAAAGCTAAGTAAAGTATTAAGAAACAAGAAAATTTAATTAGAAAACAACAGACTGAATAAGTTTTAGAGAAGATGGAAACAAAAAAGACACTTATACTTAGCATCAGAAAGAAACAGTTGGAATTTCTAGAATACATAATGAGGAAAGAGGGTTTAGAAAATTTTACACTCACAAGACATTTTGAAACTAAGAGGAACAGAGAAAAGCAGTACATAACGTACATCATTAGTGTGTGTAAATAGTTGATATTAGGAATTATAGCAAAAAGACAAACTTTACTAAGAGCTGCAAAGGACAGAAAATTGTGGGGAACATTGATCGCCCATGTCTTGAAGAGATGCAGTACATAAAAGAAGTTATTTTTAATTTGTGGATGTGTGGGTCTAGAATGAAAAGTGGAATTAGCAAGCTGAGTTCCCAACCTCATCTGTTGTGTTAATTTTTGCATTGTGCTTGGGAAAAGCTATTATATCTCTTCTATCGATCCAAATGTATGAGTTAAACAATAGGGTAAACTAGGTTCAAACCATCTTGAAGAAAGACAAACAACTCAGAATTAAAAAAAAAAAAAAACTATGAAGAAGGAAATAAAAATAAATCACTTCACTACCTTTCCCAAGAAGTTATGAAAATTCATAGATAATAAAAGAAAAGGAATCTTTGGAGAGTCATGATCATCTACATCCTCAAGGTATATAGCAAGGAGAAATTGTTTAATTCAACCAGCAAATGGTAAACTGACTTTTGACATTGAGCAATGAAAGGGTTAAAGGCAATGTTTGGATATAGTGTCTTGTTAGCTAAAGTACTGAAGCCAGGGTTTGTTTATATTTAATTCCTTGGAAACAGCCACTAATCCACTTTGAGAAAAAGAGTATACATTTTGTTTACTTTTTTGACCACAGCTCATATAACCAGTGCTTGAAGCCACAGCAATCACCAAATGGGTGGAGCATATTCTTTTTAAGTTGGCTTTTTATTTGAATTGCCTGCAGAGCAAAGCAGGTTTTTGTGGAAACATCTGTGTTCCAAATGATAATGAAGTAGCTTCACAGTGAACTATTTTTCTTAAATGCTAAAAGAGAACAATCTTATAGGGTTCAAATAACAATTAATGGCAATCTTTTTGATTGTTGGATAGAGGATATTTATATTGTGAAAACTTACTTTTTAGTAAACAAAGAATACGTAAGCATTGGAATATTAGCTCTTTTAAAATTTTACAATTCATTACTTCTGCATTTATACATCTCACTTTCTTTTCCTATATATATATATATATATATATATATATATATATATATATATATATATATATATATGATAAAGTGGAAAAAGTTTACTTGTCACATGTTTTGTCCTTCAGTACTTCAGCGGACTGAATTTGTTATGTTGGTACAACTACATATGTACACAAATGAGGGGTGTGGGGAATAACTTTCTATTCTCATCATCACAACAAAATAAAATTTGTCATAATAATCAGATTCTACTTAAGAGCACTAAGAATATGCAGCCCAGATTATTTACATGGAAAGGAGAAATACATTGAAAACATTTTAAAACTTTTCTAGTACCCTAATTCTCTCCTGAAAAACCCAATGAAAAAAAAAAATTATCCTACCAACTCTACTACATCTACAATCAAATTATAAATTAATATGTTATAAAATCACTACAAAAATAGCCATTTTGTTTCAACACTTCTGGTGTCTTATCAAGTGATGGTGTTGAATGTAGAATCTATATAGATTCTACAAAATGGTTATTTTTGTAGTGATTTTATAACATATTTATGTTATAATTTTCAATAAATATATATATATATATATATATATATATATATATATATATATATATATATATATATATATATAGTCAACAGATATGACTCTTTACTTGAAGAGAGAACAAGTCAATCTTTGAGAGAAATGTAGTATAACCAATAGATTGTTTTTATTATCAACACAGATAGTCACCAAAATCACAAGAGAATTGAAATACATTGGTATACAAAATTGGTCTTTTGAAAATTTCTTATTGTTAATATCATTAAGGATATCAAGACAATGTATTTTTCTTGCTTGTTCCTAGACTGTCTGAAGTATTCTTTATTATGATGTTGAAATCGGCCAGTAAAGAGTTTGGAGATATATACAACCACATTCACAAAAATGTCATTGTTTATTCTGAGGTGACTAGAGGTCCACACAAAGATGAAAGAGTGGTTGATCTTCAAACTCCTATAAACTGATAATGTACACACCAAGTCAGTCATGTGTAGTATAACATTCAGTTTGGCTAAAGCTATAATACTCTTTGGTCTTGAAGTCAGCATGAAGGCAACAATATGCCATTAGTCTATATCAGCCATCCTCATTGATCAAATAAAATCCAGAGGATTACTTACCTAGAATGAGATGAAACATTTTAAACCTATCACTATTTCTAAGCCAAATGTTTAGATGAGCTACATTCCTTAGTTTCACCAGTTCAGACCTTTACAGCTTAGACCTACCATGCCATTTACATAGTCAAATTGTCCTCATTCCCTTCATATTTCTTTGGTAAAAAGGAAGTTCCATTCAGGCAGTCTCTTCCTGAGAACTGCTACTTTGTGGAACAAACTCCCAAGAAGATGTATCAATCTTAATCTCTTCAAGTTGAGGGTCAACCGTTTTCTATCCTACATAGCCTCATAATCTGCACTTACTCCCTTCATTTACATCCATATAGCAACCTCAAGCTGCAACCATTTCGCTTGAGTGGCTCTTGGACTGGACAAAGCAAATGAACATTTTTGCAGACTGCAGAGATAGGTTTGTGAGAAAGGGATTGTGGAAAATATTTTGTTGCCTACAAGGACACAGAGACACTTTTGAACTCATCGAGAGTGAAAAATGAAGGATGGGCATCTCTCATTAATATATAACAGGAGTACTTTGTATTTCCAGACGAAATATACAGCTTAATTAATTTGTTTAAAAACTCTGTGAAATACTGAATAAAATTGTATTTTAAAATCTCATTGCAAAAATTAACCCTAGAACACTAACCATCAATTAAAGTTACACCACTATGAACTATGGGTATATCATACCTGATTTTGAAAATATCAAAAAAAATATTAAATATAAATCTTTATTTGAAATATTTTACATGCAGACACTTTAAACTTTGTACTTTGAGTTAACATTAATATGAACTGAAAAACATTATTTAGGTAAGAAAATCAGGTACTGAAAATTGTAATTAAAAATAGGAAAATTTGCACTGGGTACTAACCCATGGTTAGTGTTCTAGAGTTAAGCAGGTATCCATATGAACCAATCTAAAAGAACTCTGAATTCAAAACCATGGAAAAGGCAATGGGAAATGGCTTCACTGACTTTAACAAGAACAAGCATGGCAATATGCAATTTACAGATTTTAAAGTAAAAGAAACTGTGGAGAGTCATGATTGTCTATGTTACAAAAGGCATTAAAAAATCAGCATGAAAAATCTGGCCTTAAACTACCTGAAATATTCAACAATAGAGAACCCATTTCCTTGTGTCAATCATTGAGATACAACCCTCTTTGGATTTGCCTTGGTTATGACAGGGGTTATTTTCTCTCAATGCAATAGAAAGTGTCAGTGAGGGAGAAATCTGCTCTCTGACCTTTGCATTCATTCACATCTCAATTATACTTAAATGAAATAGGAAAAACTCCTGTTATCTATACCATTCAGTTTTTTTTATCTGCTTGCCTGAAGTAAAAGGGAGGTGTGATGAAAAGATTTTGTCCTGAAAGGGAAACCCTTCCATTTAAAAAATTCTGATGTTTGGTCAGACATTATTATTATGTAAAAGTTTAAATGAGTTGGATCTTCCTAGATGAAAAACTGAATCCAGTTCTTTTACATAGTGAGCAGGGATATTCATTTGTCTCCTAGTGAGAACTTGATTGCATAAGGACTCTTTAATTGGCTACTTTTGATTGATGATATTCACTTCCATATGTGAAGAACAATAAAACTTTGAAGAGTGAAATGCTGATCAAGAAAGAAAGAAAGAAAAGTGAGGGTAAAATGAATAACATCAGTTGTGGTCAAGCTAAAGAGGCTTATGGATAGGTGACCATTTGAAAATGGACACCAAAATACCACTAGGAAATGGCTCATTAAAACACATACACCTTTACAGCTAGAACCTGCCATATTACATACACAGGGTTGACTCATTCTCATTCCCTTTATATTCCATTGGTAAAGAGGAAGTTCCACTCAGAAACACAGAACAGTTTCCTTTCTTGCACTTCTTCCTTGTAGAACTCTCTTCTGGCTCCATGCGTTCCAGCCAACTTTGATCTTAAAAAATTTAAATGCACTGTCATTATCTAATATCTTCCTGATTATTCTCACTCCTTAATAATGTTTCTGTTTACTAATTCTTATACACCAAGTAATCCCTTGTGTCTTAGTAGCTTTACTGCCTTGCTTGGTGTAAATTTGATTTTAAAAAAAGACTTTTTCTTCCCCAAAACCATTTATTTTCTACAATGATGTTCATCCAGTACAAGGCCCAAATTCCATTCAAAATAGGGGTTCAGAGAGTAAGTGGTAGAATTTATGGGATTATGTGGGAAAGATAATGGTTAACATTAGACTTAATATATGAGAGTCTTAATTAAAATAAATTAAAAATCTTTTTTCTAACTTTCATGTTACTTACTTGATGTTGATTTATTCTAATTTCCAAAATTTGTATAAATGGCAAAATGCTAAATTTATAAGAATATTAATTCAATGAAAATGGAATTTTTTAATCTCCATTTTAATTCAATTTATCAGATATTTTAAAAAATACGTTTTTCGTTGGTACAGACATAGAAAAGACACATACTCTCTCATGCTCACTCATCATGCAACTTCACATTTTCATAAATGCACACTCATTCATTTTCACATTTTCATAAATGCACACTCATTCATTTTCACATTTTCATAAATGCACACTCATCATACCTCTTCACATTTTCATAAATGCACACTCATCATACCTCTTCACATTTTCATAAATGCACACTCATCATACCTCTTCACATTTTCATAAATGCACACTCATCATACCTCTTCACATTTTCATAAATGCACACTCATCATACCTCTTCACATTTTCATAAATGCACACTCATCATACCTCTTCACATTTTCATAAATGCACACTCATCATACCTCTTCACATTTTCATAAATGCACACTCATCATACCTCTTCACATTTTCATAAATGCACACTCATCATACCTCTTCACATTTTCATAAATGCACACTCATCATACCTCTTCACATTTTCATAAATGCACACTCATCATACCTCTTCACATTTTCATAAATGCACACTCATCATACCTCTTCACATTTTCATAAATGCACACTCATCATACCTCTTCACATTTTCATAAATGCACACTCATATAGTATATCTTACACATGCACATTCTCTCTCATGCACTCATCATACACTTTCACATTTTTAGAAAGACTTTTTGTATGTATCTAACTCGTCAAAGAGAATTTGTTTTAAGCATTAATCATTGGTGTAAAGATTTTTGTGTTTAATGTGGAAGTTACTTCTTTAAGTATGCTTCTTGTAGTTATAGAATGAAAACCGTTTTACTTTTGGAAAATCTGTTGATGAAATAATACCACATAATAAATAAAGATAGAAAAAGAAAAACTGATTTGAAATTAGTTAAGATCTAGTTTTTATAACAATAAAATTCAAGTAAAAACCAATCATTTGTATTGAATTACATTTTGTTTTGCAAAAGATCAATTTTTGGATGATGGTCATTCATCACCAAAACATGTCAAATAGAAGTTTTCTAAATTGTCTTATATCTTTAACATATTTCATAATATATATTGAGCTATCAGTTTGTAAAAAATGTTTAATTAATCTTAGCAAACAAGTGAGGAAATAAAAGCATGCTAACTCATGCCAATAATATAACAACAGATTAAGTCATTAACACAACCATTTGAATTTCCCTATAAATAAAATGTCTCAAAGTAAAAACAAACTATAAATACAATTAATAGACAAATAATAAGCTAAAGTAAATCTTCTATAAAGAGCTGAAATTCTAGGATGAAGAATAATGAAGTTGAATTTCATCAAAAATGATATTAAACCATAACAAAATGTAAACATATGGTGTTAATTTTTCCTCTCTTGCTTTGCACAAGAAAAGTAAATATCTCTGAGAATAAATTAACCTGATCCTAGAAATCAAATTTACTATCAACTCTGAGAGATAATATATTTCTTACCTTATATGAACTTATATATTTCAGTCCAGTATAAGACTTCTGTTTGTAGCAGTTCTTGCCTACATTCTGTGTGAATTGGTATGACGCTGCACCAGTGTGTACTCACATGAAGGTGCAATGCAGATTGTTGACAACAACACCTTGAACTCTGTTAATAGCAGCTACACTGATCTTTATCACATCTACTGCTCCTGGCCTCCCCTGTTGTCCACTTGACGGTTAGAATAGCTCTACTAAACTGGGCAGTCCAATGAGATTTATAATAAAATATTAAAGATTTTAAGTGATTTTCCTTCTAATTTTTTAAAGCCATTTTTTTTCTTCTTTTAATTGTTAATTTTTCAGTGTCAGACTTCAACAGCTGAACATTTTTTATAAAATTTTGTTTGCTTTTCATAAAAGGCAATGTCAAACTAACCAGCATGATATGGCTGAGTCTCCTTCTCTCGCTCCCTCTCTGACATCCTTAAACTCACCTGTGGGGCATAGGGTTACAGCTTCACCATACTAGTTCCTTGATAAAATCCAAAGAAGAATCAGAAATATTATCAGTCCTGACCTGGTGGCTCAGCTTCAGCCATTTTTCCATCTCTGTAAAGTTGCCTCCCTGTGTCTTTTCTATAGATATGTTCAGTGTAATTGTTCAGATGAGCTCTTCACTATGGTACTTAGATTCTTTGAATTTAAGCACAGTGCTAGACTGGCATCATGATCTCACCAATTTACATGTAGCCATAAGTTCTATGCTAACAGTTTCTTTTCTCGCATTTCTTGCTTGTGGATCCTCCCTTCCAGCTCCTTGCTTTCCTGTCAACTTTAATCTGCAAACATTTAAATGCAATGTCAATCGCTATCTGCTGTCCTACTGATTACTCTTTTCTCTTCCCACTCATTAATAATGTATCTGTTCTGTTCCTAATTCTTCCATACCTAGTAACCACTTTTGTCTTAGTGGCTTTACCATCTTGCTTGGTGTGAAACCAATTTAAAATTAAAAAAATACTAAGAGTTGCTGCTGTGGTTTGTGCAGCAATTAGGATCTTACAGGGTGATGTTGTTCACTCCATACCCAACCACATTTGAATTTAGAGTTATCCTTCTCCAAGAGTGGTTGCCAATCAAGGCTAGAGAGCAACTTCTGCCTTGCTATTTAACAAATAGCTGGGAGGAGAAGAGATGGATTCATATCTTTCTCAGTGATATTTCTGCAAACAAGGATTAATTAAACTCAGATGGAACTTGAACTTGGCTTTCTGATTCCTCTTTTTGAGCTGTTATCCATTAGGCTACCAACATATCAATGGCTAAGTATATATTATATATTTTTTGAAGAATTTTGAAAAGAAATCTTTTAGGTGTTACAATAGCAACAATCATCATTACCTTTTTGTAATGACGAAGTTACTTTATTTTTTCTATATTTCCAAGTGCTGCACTCCCCCCTACCCTCATGATTATCTACATCAGACTGGCCCCTGGACTAGCAGTTCTTAATTTTTTTCAAAAGTCACATGCCTTCAAGAAAAAGTATCCAAATTATTAATAAAACTAGTGAATGTTGTTGCTTTTTCTAAATTAACTTTGAAGTATATTTTTATGTTTCTAGCTTTTGGATTATTTTTTAAAGTTATATGCTGTTGTAGCCTTAAAGAGGTTACAAACAGACAAAAGTGGTACTCGAGTGAAGGAACAGCAACATGTGTGTAGATGAAAGAAGAGAGATTTATTGTAAAAAAGAATACACTATTGAAAGACAGGGAATCAGGTGGCAGGCTTGTAATTCCTGAAGTAAGGTTATCTTCCCGTGAGGCAAGATGTGGCACAAAGGCAATTTTTAATGTGGAGGCTTGGGCAAAAATTCCTCGTAGACCCTGTATACACGGGGTCAGGTAGGTGTCTACCACCCCAGATGAGACTTTGCCCTTTGGCATAGTGTTGTCTGGGTTCCTATCTGCTTGAAGGCAGAGGGTTTGACCAGCACAGCTGAAGACGAATCTCCAACTAATTGCCGAAGCAAGCCCACAGGTATATCCTGTGCTCACTATATATAGCTACTGATATAGTCAGTCCACATAGGTGATAGGGAGTGTGGGACATTCCATTACAACATATGGTAATTAGCATACTGTTATAGTGAAAGACACCTGGTCTAGAGAATAGACTCTCCCACCTATTATAAGTAGGAGTCAGTAGGTAGTCGAGGGAAGAGTAAGTTATCAGCGACCACAACTCGATTACTCTGCGTAACACTTATTTACAAGTTCCTAATGTTTCTGTACGTTTACCCCATTTAGGACGCATTTAGTCCGACTACAAGTTCTATTGTGGAAATAACTCCACAACACATACGTAATGGTAATATTAGTTGTTTCCTCATAAGGAAACATTTAGCATTTTATTGACAAAGCAACCAGTACTACTTTCAGTTAAAATTTATAAAATCTTTCTCTTAAAACAATTTTTCAGAAAAATGAGTTTCTCATGTCCATTATCACTCTTTTCAGTATAGATGTGGGTTTCCTTCCTAAGTTTTTGTTTGAAGTAGTGTGAAATGTCAACATTTTTGATCATGTCATTATTTTCTTTTTGCTTCTGTTGTTGGTCATCAACTGATCTGGTTTCTATTATTTAATACAGTTCTTCGTTTGGGATTCTGTAGCACCAGTCCATGATGTTGAAAGAATTGTGGTTTTCACGAAGACCAATAAGCTTAATTTACTCAAAGCCATTTCTAACCATAGAATAATTTATTATTGCTGACTTAGGACATAGAAACAGAAAAAAGTAGTCTACAACAACAACAAGATTTAAAAAAAATGTTTGTTTTAAGTCATATTTTTTTTGCACCACCCCAATTTTCTTATTTGTCAGTGATGGTGGGGAATATTAAGAACCACTGCTTAAGATGACTATAAAATGAAACGCATGTCCATCATATGGTGGAAAATATAGTATGCAAGTTGCTATCCAAATATTTGGGAAGTTTGTCTAGTAAACAATAAAAATTCATTCTTAAATCTTATTTCCACTTTTTCTAAGCTGTCCTTTTAGGAACCCGTATGAAACCTGAATTTTCAGATAGCACTTGGTATATGGGGTGCCTCTGAGAGTTAAAGTAAACAAGTTAATCTAACAAACCACTGCCAGAGGAGAAAGTTCAGTCCTTAATAATTTCATTCATTTGGGTGCTTTGTTGTGAGTCATTATTTCTGTGTTTCCTAGGGTTTTTGTTTCCTTGATGCGTTCTTTTCATGGCTTATCAACCTTTTACAGGTTATTTAAAACAATAAAATACTTTTTGGCGATAATAATGATTTACTGATAAAAATCCTACTAAATAACCTATATCTGGGGAGGAGGAGAAGAGGTTGATTCATACCTTTCCCAAGGGTATTTGTGTGTAAGTGAATATAACAAACCTGACCAGAATTGGAACTTAGCTCTCAGATTAACAATTCTGAGCTGTTATCTGTTTCACCAGCCACACATCCAAGCTTACAGCATCTGATATTCCGAAGCAGTCTAATTATTGACCAAGCTCAATGTTGCCTATCTTCAGTGATTGTATGAGAACAGGTGTTTCAACATGATATGACCGTAAGCCAGTGTTTCATAAGTGCTCTCTAATTATAGCCTTATGCCAGAACTAATCTATGATGAGGAAATAACTATTTTGTTTCTGTCCTGAGTTAAACCAAATTTAGTAAAAAAAAAAATGTGTGCAAACATTTTTTAAAAAATAGTGGCAACAGTCTATATCTCTGAGATGAGGTATTATGATTATTTACATTATTCTCCTGAGCTGACCAAACATAGAAATGAATAAAATATGGGAACCAGTAATAAAGGGTGTTAGAGAAAATCAGTGAATAACAACCCAAAAATTGCAATATAAGCTCTGGTAAAGAATATGCAATAATAATAACAGAAAAATTGCAATATGAACACTGGTAAAAAAAGGTTGCTGAGACATTAGGTTTATAAGTCCCAGAAATTCATACACATATGTCGTCAAGGACACATGGCCCAGTGGATAAAGGCAATGGTTAGATCCAGTGACTAGATCCAAAGAGTTGTGAGTTCAATACCAAAAAACTTGGTGAGCTGAGTTAAAGGGAAATAACTGAGACATCTGGAAGAGGTATGGCACATGGAACTAGAACAATCCACCCCAGTGGATGAAATAAAGGGTTCGGTTTGAAATTCCAATCACATGAAGAAGGTTGGAAACGTTGTGCATATGACAATGAAGATGAGTATAACAGTGTAAATAATGTAAGTAAATAGTGGCAACTTTGATGCTACAAAATAAATCAAGTTTTATTGGGAATGATTAGGTTTTCACATAATTATAGATTTATAAATGTTTTATTTCTTAGTCTCACGTTGTACACTGTCCCAGTTCAGCAACATTTACAACAAAAATAACAACCACAGAGAAAGTTCATCAGAATAATTACCATGAAAATATAGAAAAGTATCAAAAGTTTACTTCAGAATAATCAATGTTGAACAACATTAGAGATATACTCAAAATATACAAATCAAGAATGAAAAATCATTGAAACTTGGTTGTTAGTCCCTTTGATGTGTAGCTTCAGCTTCCATATGAATGAAAAAGAAAACTTACTGGATCATATTTCCATATTGCATTTTCTATTTAAACATAAGAAAACTATTTGTATTTTTTAAACAAGTTGCGACAAGTGATGAAAAGTGGATATTTTACAACAATGGAGAATCTCTGTAATGTCTGTCAACATCTCCTTCTACTTCACCCCAGCAAAGAAACTCCTCACAACAGAACACCTTTCTGTTATCAATGAGCAGCCTGGGACTCATTATAAGATTTCCTTCGTGATGTCCCCTGGGATGTGGTCTTTAAGCTTCCCATTCAAGAATGAGCTTCTGAGGTCTCCTCCTAGGTAAAAGCTGGAATTGAGGCTTTCATCCCCACTAGGAAATATAAGGTGAAATTGTGCTCATCCCCTTGGTTCTCTGCTGCTTGCTCAGCTGCCATTGCCAATAGGAATCACTTCTACCTATATCATAGTGACATGTCAGATCACAACAGACGTCTCTTTGTCTCAGCCCATAATGAGTGAAAGCATGTCCTCAATGAAGCAAAGTCACTATTTGCTGATAGAATAAAACAACATATTCCATCTCGCAATTTCACTTCCAAGGATTATTGGTGTCTCTGCAAGAGCGTACTTAACAACAGCAAACCTTCAATACCTCCTTTGTTCAAACAATCTGAGGTCCTGACCTCCTCAGCTGATAAGGCTGAGTGCTTTGCTCAGAAATTTTCTTCCAACTCAATGCTTGACTTATCAGGTATACTCACACCTGATTTCCCCTTTGAACCATGGCGAGTTGCACATAACCCCATCATTCGTATTGGACATCATCTCAAAATGAGATTCCCATAAGGCTAGTGGTGGTAACAGGATACCAACCATTGTCCTGAAGAAATGTGCTCCTGAACTAGTCCCTGCCTTCTCCAAATTGTATAACTACTGCCTCAATGAATCTTGCTTTTCAGCCTGTTGGAAGTCCTCATCTATTGTACCTGTCTTTAAGAACTTTGGAGACCCTTCTGACCCATCTAACTACTGTCCTATCAGTCTCCTACCACTCTTCAGCAAAATCTTTGAAGCTTTAATCAATGTCAAAGTGGTTAATCACCTTATATCCCATGATCTGCTCTCTGATAAGCAATATGGTTTCCACTTTGCCTGTTCTACAGCTGATGTGCTCACAGCCATAACTGAAATTGTTTACCAAGCACTCCACAATAACGGATAAGCTCATGCCATGGTTCTAGATATCTCTAAAATGTTTGATAGAGTCTGGCATGCTGGCTTCCTTTGTAAGAGTAAGGGATACAGAATTTCAGGTCGATTATTTGACTTAATATGATCATTCCTGTCAAACAGTGTAATGAAGGTTGTCCTTAATGGATTCTACTCCAGTTCCTTTCCCACAAATGCAGGTGTTCCCCAAGGCTCTATCCAGGGCACTAATCTGCTCCCCATCTTCATTAACAATCTCCCCAATGTCATCAGTTCCCAAGTAGGCATCTATGCTGATGACACTACTATTTACTCCTGCCTCAATAGCAAGTCTGTTATTGCTGACAAAACTAACCTGGCTGTTAGTCTCGAAAAGGACCTCCGATCGGTTGTAGACTGGGGCAGGAATTGGCTGGTTAACTTTAATGCCTCTAAAACAAAACTGCTCTCTATTACTAACCACAGGGAACCATCCCTGCCACCCATTAGAATGTCTGATGCTCAACTCCATGAGAGAACCTCTTTGAGACTGCTTGGTCTCACAGTGTTCGCTGACCTGAGATGGAACAATTACATTGAATCAATTGCTTCATCCTCCACCTCAAGAAAAGTTAGTTACCTGTGTCATGCCAAAAAGTTTTTCTCACCTGAGTCCATCCTTCAAATCTATAAATCAACCATTCGCCCTTGCAAGGAATACTGTCTGGTGCCCCTGCTGTTCACCTTAAGATCCAGACATGTATATGCAATGTAGTTGGTCTTGATCTGGCATCTCGTCTACAGTCACTCTCTCACAGACATGCCATCACATCCCTCTGTCTTTTCTACAAATACTTTCACGGTAACTGCTCTGACGAGCTACTTTTGCTAGTTCCCAGACTGCACGAATTTAAGCATGCTACTAAGCTGGCATCACGGTCCCAGCCTTTCACTGTTGAAATGGTTAAATGTGGCTGTCTCTTCTACTCCAATAGCTTCATGTCTCGCACTTCCCGTCTATGGAATTCCCTTCCTATTACTTGTTTCCCTGATAGCTATAATCTACAACTATCCAAATGTAATGTAAATCGATATGCCCTGACCCTTTCCCTGCCCTTCTCATCAGCCTTTCCTCCATCATGCCTCTTTACTCTCGCTCCCACTCTGTAACCCCTTGTGTACTACTGGCATTCCGCCTTCCTTGGAGTGAAATGCATAAAAAAAAAACAAGTAAAATGGACTATTTGTCCTTAATCAAAAGAATTAATGTTGTGTATATAGAGGATTTGAGTCCTCTATTATTAACTCCTTTCAAATAACTGATTTGAACAAATACAGTTATATATATATATATATATATATATATATATATATATATATATATATATATAGCTGGGATTGGTTTCTTCTTTTCTCATTTCCTTTAATCCCCTTGCAACCCACCTACACAACCCACTATATGCTAAAGGAGTTGTGACACTTGGTCTGAAGATTGCACTGAAGTATGAAACTGGCAGTCACCTTGCAGTGTTGATCCCTATATCTATATGTATCTAAATAATTTTTATTTCTTGGCTTTGCTAGAAAAAAATAAATTTAAAAAAAATAAAAATTCCATCAAATATAATGTAAAATCAGACTGTCATGGCATCAGTGCCTACTTTAATCAGTACTATTTTACTATATCCTTTAAGCCCTTTTGATCACAGAGGGAACGCAACTAAAAGAAATCCATTTGGCCTACATGCCAAACCAACTGTAAAAATGAAATGAATTAGGCAAAAACATTTCATTGCCAATAACAAAACTTTTTTTTATTCTGAGCTTTTCCTCTCAGATATTGATAATTTCTTGAGGACATTTATATTGATTATTTCTCTTTTTATTATTATTAATGTTTGGTATGCCTGTCTGCTAGGATGGCTAGCAAATCACTATTGCAGATGCCCGCTCAAGCACATTTGTGTTTCTTCAACATGTACAGAGCCAACTTGTGGTTTACACTGTAACTATATAATGCAAATCTTAGTTAAAATTTCTGGGAGAAAACACATAATTCGGCATGATCAGTTGGTGAACAATGGCCAGTATGCTCAAATCCACAATTTTGATGCTAGCACGATCACTGGAAGCTTCTGAATAGTTTTGTCTAGCCAATTTCAATCACAACACTTGGGTCAACCTATGTTTTGGCTTTCAGACAATTCCAAAATGTGCCACACACAAGATTTCTTTCAACAGGGTACAATTAATATTATTATTATAATTACCAAGGACTTATGTCTTTTTTACTGATATTTTACTGTTTTGAAATATATTTTACATTAATAAAGTTTTGAATACATGAGTTTTCCTGGCTGGGCTGACTATAGAAAAATGAAAACACAGTTGGTGATTCTGCAGATGGTGAGATCCTTATATATATATATATATATATATATATATATATATATACATACACACACACACATACATACACACACATAAGTTTCATTAAATACAACTGACAAAGTACTATGGTAAAGTTTTTTTTTATTTATTTGTTCTTGTTTTATAATTTTCTTTTTTTTGGGACATGAATCATGTAGAAATTATGTGCAAATGTTTTGTATGTCCAAGTGCCTTCAGCTATACTTTTAGCCATTATCAAGGATGATTTTATTTTTACTTTTAACTGAATGTATGGATTGTTTTATGTATGTAGCTAGAGTTATAGGAATGTTATATTTTCCAAACATGGTCAGCACATTGTGGCCATGTTCATAGTTGTTATTATTGAGTGTTGGTTTTTTGTTTTTTTTATTAATAATGCTTCCATTATTTTTAGCCATTTTTTTACAAGTGGATAAAGTTATTATATTTATATTATCAAGGAGTATGTTCCGGATAGAGTTTGGTAGGCATCCATTTGTATTTAAATTAGTCTGTAATTAGGTCTTATTTAAATACGCATGGAGGCCTACCAAACTCTATCTGGAACATACTCCTTGATAATACAAATATAATAGCCTCATCCACACGTAAAAAAAGGCTAAAAATATTTTGTCTTATATATGTATATGTGTGTGTGTGTGTGTGTGGGCTGTCTAAGTTCAGTCAGTATCAATGGGTTAATATTTATACAGTTCATAATTTATTGTAACAAGGAAGAACAAATCCAAATAACCCAACTCAGAAGAAATTAAATTCAGAAAGAATCCAGCATTGAATAAATTATACAAAGACTTGACAAAAGTTGTCACCTTTATTTTAAAACAAGTTTTATTCAGTGATAAAAAAAAATTCAAGACTGTTTTATTGTAGAAATTATAACTCAATAGATTTGTCATAAGCAAATTTTAAAGATTTAAAAAAAAATTCTTTTTGACATTGAATTTATCAGATCTGCTATTTTCTCTTGTGGAATATCTGACAGGTTTTATTCAAAACATAAATTAAATCTTCCTTTGTAAAAGCTTTTCTGGACATTTCCATCATTCAAGTTCCCAGATGTCTCAGACTTATTCAATAGGTTTAATAGAAAGAAACTGGCTTGGTTATGACAATCACTTAATACTATTTTAGACAGGCCATTCCCAAGACTTTTTTTGTATAGTATGACATCTTCCATGAAAAAAGAAGCATTTTATCCAAACAAAACCATTAGTAAAAATTGGGAGAAATTCTTTTCACAAAATAAATAGATCCACTTCTGAACTGATCTCACTCACACATTTGAGAAGGTTTAAATAATTAAAAAGAAAAGATGGTTCAGAAATCTTGCACACTGTTTGAAAACTGAAAAATAAAAGCATGATAAATCTCGAAGACTCTGTCCTTCATTCCAGTTGCTCATGGCATTCACTTGTGAATGTTGAATTGGATTTCTTCTGGATGATCTGCCATATTTAACTTCTGTGATGAACCCATTTTTGAGCAGATTTGGTCACTCTCTGCTACATCTTTCAGGGATTTTTGTAGTTTCAGTTTGTTTCTGTTTCCCTATTACTGATAGTTCAGGTTTACCTGGATGAAATGCAGAGATTTTCTTTTTTTAATTAGTGAAGTGAATGGCTGCACATTCATTGCTATAAATGAAATTCACTTAAAACACATATCACTACTTAAAAATAAATTTCCCAATTTTGATGCTTTGTATTACAGGATAATTCCACCTTTGTTCTGAACAACTGCCCATATTATTCCAAAATTTAACACTTCCTATGTTTTAGGAGTATGAGGTATTGTGAAATGATTATAGTCCTTTCTCTTGCATTTTTATAGCAATATTGTAATTATCAATGAGTATGTGTTAATTGAGTCCAAAAGTTTCCAGTAAAAAATAATATTTCAATTGGGTATTCAATCTAGTTTTTCAAAAAGAGCAGAGAACTTTAGCATGCACCAAATCTTTATTAAATATCAATTTTGAGTAAATTAAGTATCTATTTATACTGCTGCAGATTTTATTTAGCATTTAATAATTTCTTTTCCCTAATACAAGAGAATTACTGGACATTTCATAATGGGGTGTCATTTGCACTCACCACCTGAATCAACAGGTCATTTTCATTTATACTATGAGATAATGGTGCAGTACAGTTGTTTTATACAACACTAAATTTATGTTCTCAGTTGCTTGATGTTAAGATAAAATTCATCAAGGAAGGTGGCATAGTTTTTTCATATCCAAGTAGGGATAAATTACAAAGACAAACTTATTGTAACTGTCATCATTATGATGGTGATTTTTAAAAAACATGCTTAAACATGAAATTATGAAACTCAGAGTTGACTCAGTAGTGGACTTTACTATATCTGATTCAATAATTATTGCTCTTGTCAAATATTGACTATTTTTTTGGCAAAAATGCTGTTCACCTTGATATACATTAAAATAGGTTTTATATATATTAATGAGTAGAATATATATATATATATATATATATATATATATATATATATATATATATATATATATATATATATATATATATATATATATATAATTCTAGTTATAAGGCACAGTGGAGCAATGGATATCAGTTTGGATTAAGGAATCGGAGAGCCAAGTTCAAATTCCAGTCGGATACATTACTATCACTTATGTGCTAATACCCTTAGGAAAGGTATGAATCCTCTTCTTCTCCCTCCAGCTATGGGTAAATAGCAAGACAGACTGGGTTCTATAGCCTTGGATGACGACTGGTCAAGGAGAAGGGCAACTCTGAATTCCAAATCTGCGGAGGGTTGTTTGGGGACCTTGTGGCACATAGTGCACCAGGTATCTGTATTTGGCCCTTTAAAAAGTGTAGATGGTTCTGCACAAAACGTTCCCCACTATAATCAAATCATATGTGTGCTGTTATTGGGCTGTGGGTTGCTAGAAACTGACCTGCTTCGTCCTCATATGTCAAATTCGATGGGAGAGTCGACTATGTATATATATATATTTACATTACAAAGAGTCACTCATATCTTGAATTAATCAGCAATTTGAATGCAATTATTGATGAAATCACTTCGCTAATTGACAAATATAAACATTGACTGATAATCCTCCGAATGATGAGATCCTCATAAATAAATACAATGGATGTGGTGTATTTTTATTTTTTATTTCTGCTAGTATACTTTCAATGCATCTCGCAATCATCGTCAGGCTTTATTATATCCATCGGAATCAAAACTGGGAGACAATTTTTGTGTTAATCCAACCAAAAGATGTTTTTAAGTATGAGCTATTTGTTAACTGTTATATGATGTTGGGGCGTGCAAATAGCAACACTAAATTTTAAATATTTAAAGTGAGAATTTTTTATATATTTTGTAATTTGGTAAATCACGTATTTTCTTGTATAAGTGTTTTTCAGTTAATATGATATGAACTAAGTATATAGTTCAAGTAACAGGGTGATGTGTCTTACTTTATAGTTTTTTTTTCCTCAGGAATTCGTTGCTGCTGTTTCAATTGTTTTTTACTGCTGGATCATTTGTTTTTTATGAATATAATAAAATAGGCAGCATATATTTTCATTACAAAGAGTCAATCATACCTTGAATTAATCAGCAATTTGAATGCGATTATATGAAGAGTAAGAACTTTGATTAGCTGGAAAGTAACAATTTAAAGCGATATCCATCATATATTATGTTAATTCACATTCAAAAACTGAAAGAAACACTAATCCTATTTGACTAATTTAAAGCTCAACAAATTTTCAGTGAAACAAATATCAATAATAAGAGACTGAGAAAAGAATGAAGCAGTTGTGAGCCTTGAAGTCACACTATTTTAAAAAATCTACAATTTATATAATGTACTTTATTCAATTCAGCCATCATAGTTATGGCTAGTTAAAGAAGCAATATCTTCATGAGAATTACAATGTTATCTACCCTATTTGTAATAAACTCCAGGTCAGATACAAACTGAATAGCACTCTCACTTCACAATTTAATAACGAATTCTGATGAGGCAGGTGTGTTGGGGCAATGTAACAAAAATACACTGTAATACAATTGTAAAAACAATCAATAAATAAGTTATAGAATGAAAAAGAAGATGAGTGCAACACAATTGCAATGCATATATTAACCCTTCAGTCACAGGATCAATACAAGGCAGTTGTATTGCATGACAGGAGATAATGAATTGATCCACTGGCAAATGCTTGAAAGTGAAAGTAGGCATTTGAAAAATGAATATGAATAAGAAAATAATTTCAGGTTGCTTTATACAAGGTTAAATAGAATCAAACTTTACAGACTTCATTTGAAAGCTGAATATAAATAAAAATACATTATCAGCTTATACTTAAGTTTCTATCTGTCTACAATACAAGAAGATGATAAAAACTCGCAACCAAAAGTGGATTTAATATAATTCTGATATTGAGCTATTAGGTTAAATTTTGGGAAGCTGATAAAGCCAAAAACTATTCAGCACCATCTTGTTAGTAAAATGTTATATTTCTGTATAGATTCACATTTTGAAACAGTAGTAGTTAGAAACAAAAAAAACAGTGATGTCTTCCTGGTTTCTTTTTTAGCTGGTATAATTTTAACATAGTGAGAATTTAAAATTGTTCTTAATTTTCATGACATTAATCAAGACGTTATTTTTCATCTAAGATGAAAATGTTGAAAAATCAATTCTGTACATTGCTATCGTGCTCAATACAACAAAACTAATTTATTTCTGTTTCTAAAATATAATTGCTTTCCTGCATTCCCAAATTACTATTAATTTTATTTTTATCAATGAGCAAGTAGTTTTGTTTAGCAATTCATTCTTTTCATATTCCATTAGTAAGGAGGAAGTTCCACCCGGACAGCTTCTTCCCAAGAACTACTGCTTTGCGGAACAGACTCCCAACAGGATGTTTTCCTAACCACTACAATCTTAACCTCTTCAAGTCTTACGTAAACTATTATCTTTCTTATATAACTTCATAAACAGCACTTCTTGCCTTCTCACCCGACATCATACAGTAATGCTCTACCTTGAGTGGCTATTGGGCATTATATTTGGTGATTTAATAGATAACAAACATTTTGTGTGAATCAATTTTACTCCTAATCGAGTCAGTTTGTTATGTGCCATGCGTAATACTCGCTTAGCCAATCATGTATCTTTTGATACATGACTAACAAGGCAGATTTTTTCCCGCAGTAGGTTGCCATTTCTTTCCATGGTAGACCAGTTGCCATCCATGGCTATAGAAGCTGGTCTGTCCTGCTATTTACCCATAGCTGGAGGGAGAAGAAGAGGATTCATACCTTTCCCAAGGGTATTAACATGTAAGTGAATGTAATGGATTTCACTGGAATTCGAACTCGGCTCTCCGATTCCTCAAACTGAGCCACTATCCTTTACTCCACCTTGCATCCCCCTACATCTAGTACTAATCTAGTAATGTGCTTAAATTTGTAAAATCTAGGTAACAAAGAGGAAAGCTCATCAGAACAATTACCATGAAAATATTTATAGAAAAGTCAGAGGGAAGCTACATTACAGCAGTGGGAAAGTGACTGAAGCTGAGATGCTAGATCAGGACAATTAATATTGCATATTTTTCTTTTTAATGTAAAGCCATTATATCTATGATCATTTAAGAGGGAGTAAATATGAGGGTTTCTCACAATATATCCACCATTGGTCCACATGGAAGCAGCCTATTCATGAGAAATATATTAACATTATAATTGTTAAGTTCTGCACAAACAAAAACTATAGCATATAATGTTTGGCTGTTTTATAAAATAAGCCATTTTAGAGTGTACATCGAAGTAATTGGCAGAATATTACAATGTATATTTCCACTTTGGCTTTTGGTTCTGAATGAAAATTTCTTGAATTCTACTTGAATAAATATAATTCATTAACAAATGACCAAACAAATGATTGTCATAAATTGATGATATATCTGGACACATGTATTTTAGCTCATTTTTTTTCTAGGTTTTTTATGAAAAAGACTGATCAACCAACAAATTGTTAATCCCATTTTAAAAACCAACAAAAAAAATGCAAAAAGGAGTCTGAATAAACTATATAGTTAAGCTAATTTGTTTGCTATATTTGTTAAGTAATTAAGATTTCCAAATCTAATTATCTGGAAATGGCATAATTGTAAAGAATCAAGGATGAAAGAAAGATGATCAGATTAGAGAATATGACATTGACTCACAGCAGATGGTCCTAGAAGAAAATGTGCCACCCAGACTGTTAATTTGATAGAGTTGAAAAGGAAGAGGCTCTGGGAACAGCTGACAAAAATGTTAATGATTTAAGATTGCTATCAAAGCAGACATATTTGTATTAGCAATCTGTACACCCAACTCTTTCAATGTAAGACAAAAGAATAACAGTGAATATATCTCTTCTCCAAACACATATCTTGATTTCAAGGAAACCATCATCAGGTTATAATGAATACACACACACAAAAAAAGAAATGCAGTGTATAACCATTTAGATAGAACCAGAAGCACATCTCACAAATGAAAATATATCCATTATGAGAAGCTAAAAGCTGGTAGCCAAAGGGTCACCACTCCACAATCAAAATTTCCTTTTATATGCAATAGGCTTTTAGGATGTGAGTGATCATGGCTCTTTGGAACTTCCCATCCTTTTATCAAACCCATTCAGAAATATTTAAACTGCCAGCTGTATACAACTGCTTACTAAGATCAATGGTAAAACAGGTTTTGAGCAAGTAAAGCTTGAGGGATTTGGTAAAGATCATTCTTCTTTGAACATTGTGGACTGGCATTACAGAAACCACATCATTTGAGGACCACCACCAGCAGCAACAACTAAAATGGATAGTGCATGTAACTCAAAGAGAAAATAACAACATATTCAAGATGTTATTAAAATAAACTGCATGTCAGGATAAAATGAAAATAGCAAAAACATGAATAACGGAAAAATGCTCAAAAAATTAATTACAGTATTTATACTATTCAAATATGAAAGACTACGTAAAAAGACTGATGTACTTTGTCTTGCCTTGCAAGTAAAATATTTCAGGGTTCAGGTCCAGATAAATATCAGAATTTTGAATGTTGATTTTTTTGGCAAGTAGACCATGTTCACCTGAAAGATCTAATACAATTCTCCTCACCTTTCCATTTCTGATAAACAGCACTGAAATTCTAACAAAAATGATTATGTCAGATATCTGAACGTATTAACTACCTGTAGTTAAGAATGTTATGTGACTGGTCTTGTGCATTCATAAGTTAAGCTTAGTAAATATCAAGAAGCCTGTTAAGAAAATCAGTCTTTAAAATCCAGGGTTTTATCTTAATTCAAAAGGAGGAGGCATGGTGGAGTAATGGATAGCTGCTGTAATGTAGCTTCACTCTGCCTTTTCTATAAATATTTTCATGGTAATTGTTCTGATGAACTTTCCTCTTTGGTACTGAATTGTAAATATGGGGACTAGTTAGTATTTTCATAGAGACAGTGAGGTATTATGGTGGTTGTAGTAAGAAAGGTACGTATGAATGTGTTGTTTTGGTGTAAGGAATATTGTTCGCACGATTGGGTCAGTGTTTGCGGCTAGCTAAGTTATAGTTAAGACAGAAGAAGACAATCCTTTCCCCAATCCCCCCTTTGGCCTTGTGCTACATTTCTGTAATTTATACAGAATAAATATCACCTCTTTGGTACCTAGATTTTACAAATTTGAGCACAGTATTAGATTAGTACTAGATGTAGGAGGGGGCATGGTGGAGTAATGGATAGTGGCTTGGATTGAGGAATCAGAGAGGCGAGTTCGAATTCCAGTCAAATCCATTACATTCACTTACAGGCTAATACCCTTGGGAAAGGTATGAATCCTATTCTTCTCCCTCCGGCTATGGGTAAATAGCAGGACAGACCAGCCTCTATAGCCATGGATGGCAACTGGTCTACCACAAAAAGAAATGGCAACCTACTGAAGGGAAAATTTCTGCCTCATCAGTCATGTATCGAAAGGTACATGATTGCCTAAGCGAGTATCATGCATGGCACATAACTGACTGACTGATCTTAATTCAAATCCCAATGATTGATGCTCAAGACAAACTTGTAACTCAGTCAATGGCGTGAACATTTTTAATAGTTTGAAGCAATTCAGCTGTAAAGTAATAGAAAAGAAAGTTTAGTATTCTTAAGACATTCCACAAGTTCTGACATTTTTCTGAATAAAAAAAATATTAATTTTTATTGATTTATAAGTAGGGTCTTTTTATAATAGTGAAACAGTGTCAAGTTGATCCCTGACTAACTGATTTATCAGCACTTAGTTTTTTAGTTATGAACATCATGCTTTTAAAATTTGTTTACGTAATTGATAACTGTATATTTTATTTATATTTATGTTAATTTTTCCTCTTTAATTAAAAAATTTAAATTAAATTAGTTTGAATTAAATTTAAACTAATTTAAAAATGTATACATCTTTTTGGTCTTTAGTGGCAAAAAATCTTTTGTGAAAAAACAAAAAAAATATCAATTTCACCAAACAATTCTTTGTTTAAATTTAAAAAAAAAATACAACATAAAATGTACATATACACTTATTCTTTATTTAAAAGAAGCCTTTTCATAAAATGACAAAAAATATCTGCTTGCATATGCATATATCAATGGCATAAGCACAGTTTCAAACTTGACATTTGTCAACAAACAACTAAGTTCTAATAACTCTGTAAAAGTCAGGGATTGATTTTACTATCTCAATGTTATCAACAGACACCCCCTTTACTTCTAAAATAATAAAATAATCAATATTATTTTATTCTGACAAGTACCGCAGCATAAGAAAGGTCTATAGAAGGCTTACCTACAAAAATTATTTCACAAAATATTTTCCCTATCTTTTACAAGTGGACAAATCTATTTAAGTAGTGCCAAGGGTTTGGTTGCACCTGATATATGCATCCATGAGTAAAAAAACAGTAGACAAATAGATATATAAACCACCACTCCATGGATGAGTTGGGCAGTCTCTCACACATTGCAGACAAATGTAAGGCCCACATATTGAGAGTAACTGATGGAGTATTGGTGTGAAATAAAATGTAAATTTAAATACAAAAGTCATGTGTTGTTCATTAGTCCACAAAAGGTTATCATTTTGTCAACAGACCTACTTCATTGTACACCTGAGGGAAATTAAGAAAGTATTTGTAGAGATAAAAATAGCAAGGATATAAAGATGTTCAAATAACTTGGAAAAATATATATATATATATATATATATATATATATATATATATATGATGAAAAATATGGAAAAGACAAAACAAAATCCGAATATGCAAGTTTACTGTTTTAATGTTGTTTTACTGTCAACGTCAGACGTTTCGGTCTAGTAGACCATCTTCAGGACATGGTTATTAGAAACATACTTAGGATTAGACGATATTTAATCCTAAGTATGTTTCTAATAGCCATGTCCTGAAGATGGTCTACTAGACCGAAACGTCTGACGTTGACAGTAAAACAACATTAAAACAGTAAACTTGCATATTCGGATTTTGTTTTGTCTTTTCCATATTTTTCAGTATACAGTCGGATCTACATCCACATATTTGCTGATATATATATATATATATATATATATATATATATATATATATATATATATATATATATAATATTGATTTTTTTGTATGCTTACAAGTGTTTTCTTTTTTGGACTTAATGAATATAAAAAAATGTCTTGGTTTTAAGTGTTTTCAGCTAAAGTCTTAGCCATTTTCAAAGAATATTTTTTTAAAACTACTATAAGAAATGTTGTCGAAGTGTTATTAGATCCAGAAAAGAAGACTCTTGTGTGCATAGATGCAAAGCATAACAAAATTAATTATGCTTGAACTGGAAAGCTTCCAGCATCTGGTATTCCAAAGGGTTATCCATCTAGGTACTAACCAGGGTTGATGTTGCTTAACTTCAGTAATCATATGGTGTTTCAATAGGATACAGCTGTATGATAATTAAATATGGGTACATGCTAAAAATAACGTTTGAACAATAAAAATGTTGGATTAAATAGGTATGTATGTATGTCGGTTCTTTTGTACTGTTTGAAGTGCAGAATAATTTACTTATATCCATTTTCTCTGGCTGCATTAAAGATTAAATAATATTATCTGAGTTGAACGAGGCTCTTGAATATTGTCTTTTCTTAACTGCATCATAAAATAAGTTGAACTACCTTTGAGTCAAAAACAATGAGACAGAAACTAAGAGGAAAAAAAAACAGGGATGAAAGTAGAAAACTAATGAGGAATATATAGAATGGTTAAGTCACTGACTGAGACATGCAGGGGACATTATGCAATTCTATGATATTTATCTTTGTTGAAGAATAGCAGCCCAGTGAAATGATTTCTGCAGAAGATATTTCTTCTGAGTTTTTTTGTTGTTAAGATCTGAATGATGAATTCAAACACTCAGTTATCTAAATGACATGTTATGCAATGCTTGATTTTATCTCTACTGATGACTTGTTCCAATCAAAAAACTAAGCCGTTTGGAAATTTTCTATGCATAGAAGTTACGTCCAAGCAAAAAATGAAGTGTTTCTTCATCTCGTCTCTGAATGGCAATACTTGGAGTTGGTTGGAGAGCAATATTGGCATAAGTTCATTAAAAAAACATCAAGACATTATGTGCATTATTATTATTATTATTATTATTTTCTACTTCTTCTTCTTCTTTTTCTTCTTCTTCTTTTTGAGTTGTCTCTCAATGGGCGAGTCAGCAAAACCCCTATCATGATGGCCATAGATTTAAAAAGACACTTTTTAAATTGCTGCTATCTTAACAAATAAATGAAAATTATTCAAGCTTTAAATTTGAACTTTGTCATAAAACATATTCCTTTTTTATGCTACTGTTCACTAATAAAAGGCTCAAGAGTTATTGCACAGGAAGTTTATGGGCATAAGAATTGTGGATTATGAGGATATGTAGGATAGATAATGTTTGTTCATAAACTTGAAGAAGTTAAGTTTTGTAGTGGTTTGGGAAGCATCCACTCAGGAGTCTGTTCCACAAAGCAGCAGCTCTTGGGAAGAAGCTGTCCAAATAATACTTCTTTCTTATCATGAAGAGAATGAGGATAGTTTGCCCATGTGTATATAACATGGCAAGTCTTGGCAGTAAAGGTCTGAACTGGTGGAATTAGGGAATGTAGCCCATCAGAATGTTTTCCATGAAAATAGTGATAGGTTTGTGATGTGGGAAAAGGGTAGTAAGATAGAAAAAAATTAATTGCATTTTTTTTGTTATATTTTATTTAAAGGCTATACTTTTTGTAGTAAAAAAAAAAAACAATACAACATGAAAATCTGAAATAGAGAGGTGGAAACAGGACTAGATTTGGACCTAAGGGCTTCTGTAGCTGAATTAACAAATGCCTTGTGCTTGAAAAATTATTTCCTGGGATTTATAAATGTCAAAAGTTATTTCTTCTGAAGTTATGCTGCTTACATTAATACGAGGTCTGATCAAAAAGTATCAGGACTGTTGCTATGGTAATGTAGCTGAAGTACACAGAGTGAAGCCATTTGGCACAGATTGACCTTGAAATCTGTTGCACTTGCACACTAAATTATTACCTTCTCACTCACTCTCACTTTCGTTGTTTATTGCCGTGCTTGTAGAGAAAGTGTGTTGATTGGCTCAAGGAAGACAAAAACGTTTTGAAAATGGTCATAACAGATGATGAATTTTCAAAGAATATTTTTTGTTAAACTTCTATAATAAATGTTGAGTAAATGTTATTAAGTCCAGAAAAGGAGTCTTGAATGCATAGAAGTAAAGTATAACAAAATTACCTTGTCTTGTTCAATAAAATGTATATAAACTCTTTGTCATAAAAAGTGACTGTCTCAAGTTCATAATGCTTGAGTTGTGATGGTCAAATGTACTTGAACAAAATATGACAAATTTTAAACAGTTTTTCCATGAATTTTCCAACAACTTATATACAAACAAGAAAGATTAAACAGACAAATCTTGTCAATTAAATTCAATGCAACATTTTTTATGAACTCTTGCTGTATACAATTGTAGATACAAGGGATACACCAAAACTAATGAATCTTATTTATTTCAATGGAAACTAAGATAGGTATATAGAAAACACAATAACACTGGACAGAGTTAGTTTTCAGTTACAAAAGACTATGTTTACACATAGTCACTACCATTGATTATACATTTTTATTTGTGATTAACAATTGTGAACATTATCTGTCTATATTTCTGAGATGAGGTATTATGTACACTATTTACATTACTTGGACTATTCTCCTCATCTTTGTCGCCATATTTATTACAATGTTTCAGCCATTGTACGCTCCGGCCTTCTTCAGGTGGTTGGAAAGGATTCAGTTTGACATTCCAACCACCTGAAGAAGGCCAGAGTGTACTATGGCCAAAACGTTGTAATAAATATGGCGATAAAGATGAGGACAATAGTCCGAGTAATGTAAATAATTGCGAACATGTCATGCTTATTAAAATTTGTACCTGCAGAAGCAACATCCAGAAACAATGAAAACATAATTTTCAGAACAATGTTATCTATGGACTCCAGGTTTTACTGATCCAAAACAGAAGGCAACAAATCTGGACTAGCCAAATTCTGCAATGTGATCCATGGTCTTCAAACTAGTGCTAAGCCAACCATTATCATATTGCAAGCAAATAGTAATGGTAATATTAGCTGTTTCCTTATAAGGAAACATTTGGCATTCATTGACAGGACAACATTTGGTAGAAATTCATAAAACTTTTCTTTTAAAACAAATTTTCAAGAATATAGTTTTCTCAAGACCAGAAGCTCTTACCGCTCTTTCCAGTATTGATAGGGGTTTCCTTCCTAAATTTTTGCTTGAACATCTTGATAATATTATTTTCTGTTCAAGTTACATTTGCTATCCATTTTAGTTGTTGCTGCTGCTGCAAGTCCTCAAGTGATGTGGCTTCTGCTATTTGGTACACTTCTTTGTTTTTGATTGTGTAGCAACAGTTCACAAGGTTCAAAGAAGGACAGTATTTGCCAAAACCCACGGGCTTCACTCACTCAAAGTCATTTTTAATCATTTATCTGAGGAAGCAGTTGTACACGGCAGGTAGTTTAGATACTTCTGAATGGATCTGGCGCCATGCATGACATCTAAAGTTGTCTTTTAATTAGAACTGATTCAGGAAATTTAGGCATTCAGTTTACTTTTGTGATGTAAAAGTCCCAGTTTGTCTGATTTCCAGGAAATCCAGGAAGATCATGCCACTTCTTCCAAAAGACTGTTGATGGTTGTCTGTTGAAATCTTTCATTGATGGGGAATTTGCATGTCACACCTACATAGACTGTTGTTTTGATTCTGGCTTGTAGTGGTGACACCACATCTGATCATGAGTGATGATGCCATCCAGGAAATTGTTACCTTCAGCCTCCTAGTAGCCCTAATAGATTTGCATTTACTGGTCATAGAACATAACTTGAAATAAGAACAAAGCCAAGTTAGATTAAACAAGCTGCAAAAATAGTAATTGTGAAATTATAACATTTTTGGGACAGCAAGAAATAATTTAATATTCTCCTCAAAAAATCCTCTCTATATTTTAGATATAAAAATCTTGTAATTGATCTAGATTAATAAATCTTTTTTTCAAATTAATTTTTGTTTTCAGCTTAGTAAATTCTGCTAATGTATTTAAATTGGTTGTCTTCATGTAATAATAGGAACTTCAAGTAAACTTATAAAACCAATTACAGAAATGTTAATACAAACAACCTACAGTAACTTTAATGCAAGCTACCTGCAGAAATTTTAATGCAAGCTACCTGTAGAAACTTTAATCCATGCTACCTACAGAAACTTTAGTGCAAGCCAAATGCAAAAGATTTAGTGCACTATCAACAAATACAAGTTTAGGTTTAAAGGCATGAAATCAATGAGAATTTCTTTTTTCTTTAACAATGATGTTCACCATATACAAGGCCCGAGAGCCACTCTTGGTAGTGGGTTATATAGTAAGAAACACAGATTATGCAATGATGTGGGGAAGATAATGGCTAACTGTAGATTTGAACAAGTTAAGAATGTAGTGATCAAGGAAGTATTTTCTTGATTGTCATAAGGCATTAATCTGTTGAAACAGATATGTATGAGGAGAAGGTACACAAGGGCGTACAGTAAAATTTTCAGCCTCATTTATTCCCCAAAATCTTACCAAATGGTCAAACAAATTTTTTAATCTTTCCTTCACCCCATATATATATATATATATATATATATATATATATATATTATAATAAAAAGAAAGAACAGTAAGATATATAAGTTGGTGTTCATATTGATATTTTTACAAAACAGTGCACAATGTAAATTTACAGAGCATAAATATTATAAATTAACTGATTTAAAATATGATTTCTTCACTACACAGGAATTACTATGTTTCAAAAACTGAAGCTAAATACTTCAAATTATATAATTAAATTAAAAGCATTATTTCTGTTTCATGTTGGATTATTGAATATCATGGATGAATCCATATTGAATAGCCTCTGTCTACTACTTGTGTGAGTTGAGTGGGTTTTTTTTTTATCTGTGTCATTCCAGTTGCTAATGCTGTTTCATCATTGTTTTTACACATCAAACAGGAACCTTAAAAAAATCCTATCAAACTGGCTTTCATAATGAGTTTTCAAGATTTTGATGAAGGAAGAAAATTACTTGGGTTACTTTGGTGACGTGATGTAAACAGTGTCAATGAAAGATATAGATCCTTCATCCTGATGCTAGGTTCTAGAATAAAATGCAACATGAGACATCTACTGTCTGGGGAAGATGATTTGTAAGACCTGAGCTGACAAGTACAGAAACTAGAAAAAGTTGGTTATTTTTCTTCTGAAGTAATGAATAACTATGTGATGTATTATGTCATATTGCTAATGAGAGACAGTCTGCAGTTCGTGATAGACAAAAAACAACAAAAAATATGAATAGATTATTGATGATGATATTTAACACTTGGACAATAAAAAATGTAAATTTTGTGAAAATAGTTAAAAAAAGATAAATAAAATTAAGTTTAATATTCCAAACTTCATTTACACTGCCCTAATAAATCAAAAATTAAACAATTCTATGGGAAATAAAATCAAATCAATAAATATAATAATAATAATAATAATAATGAAGAAAAATTTTTTTTCCCATGATGCTAAGTGTAAAGGAACTGGAAATATCATGATGATTATTCCACTTGGTTTCATCAAATGCTGTTAGGTGGGACAGTTGAAGTTTATAAAAAGATAAACATTTTCTGCCTAACTCTTTTTCTTCCCCTTACGCCAAGATGGTGCAATTACATTCCCACTGGGAAATGTCTAGTTTCCCAAGTCCATTGACAACCCAACTCTTTTTATTTTCCAATGCATGCCATTAAGATATATCTTCCCAAACCTTCACCTTTGAAGCAAATCAACCTTTTCTTTGGTCATTCAAACTAGCACACAGTCATTGTGACCGAGAGTTTGAGTATACTGGCATCGTTCAAACTGCTGATCATGACAGATTATTAGTTCTCTCCCAGAAATGAAAATGTGTCTGTATGAATTAGGAATATATATATATATATATATATATATATATATATATATATATATATATATATAATACCAATTTGCAATTGGTCGGGATAATTCCAAGGAGTACATTAATCCAATGAAAGCTCAATGTAAGTTACTGTGCAATATATAAATCAAGAAATGACCTTAAAAATCCATAACAGTTATAATTTATTTCATGAATATTGTTATATTCATCTCTTTGGTCTGAAGAGATGAATATAAGATGGAAGTGTGATTATACCAATGTTTCTTGAATGGGTCTTTGGTACAACTTATATAGATTTTCTTCTGGCTACTGTCATTGCTAAATTCAACCTAGTAGCCCATCCATTCTGTACAGCACATCCCATTTAAAGGACAATTTTTTAATTCTACATTTACATAAACTGCTTTTTTCATTATTTCCTGAATCATTTATGTTTAAGATCTTAGCATTATGCTTTTTACCAAATTATTTAAATATTAAACTATGATATTGCCACCCCAAATAACACCTTTGGGATTGTGTTCTTCAATGCAAAGGCTATGCTGTCTTTTCCCTAAATGTGAGTCCTTGAATTACACCTTAATAGTTCAATTTTTGCTTCATCTGTCCATAAAACTTTTTCCCAAAATGATTCAGATTCATTCTTATGCTCACAAATTTTAACCAGGCATCTCTATCTTTCTTTCTGCATTTCTCTCTGAGTAGTCATTGGATTTGCTTGAATTTTGTACTGAATTCTTTTCATTGATCTCTTAGAAATCTTGCATGGTGCACCAGATCTCAATTTCTTCTCGACAGTTTTCACCTTTTTATACTTAGCAGTGACAGAACTAATAGTATATTCAGGATATCTGCTACTTTCCTATAGCTTTTGCCTTCCTTCCAATACTTGATGATCAATTCTTTTTGTAAATTTGATAATTCCTTGCCTTTCCCCATGATGATAATTATTGTGTTTGAGATAACTTTATATGAGAAATTAATTGTGGAATGTTCTAGATTGTTCAGGTAAGAAGATAATTGGAAGAATCTAGCAAAATCTTACAAAGAATTATGTAAATAAAGGTAATTTAAGCCTTTTGATATTAAAAAGTACAAATACTTTTTTTGCCTCAAAATTTTATAAATAACACATAATTTCATTTATAACAAAGTTTTCTAATTGTTTTTTGCATATTGCCGCATTATGCAATGGTGTAGATATATTGTATGGATTTTAAGTTTTTTCATAAATTATAATTATGTTAATTAAAAATTTCATGGTGTACAAATATTTACCCCCCCCATGCAATGTATATTGCTTTATAGATGTTTAATTAAATGTAGAAGATATATATATATATATATATATATATATATATATATATATATATATATATATATATATATATATATTAGGGTATTACACGCACACACAAATATATATATATATATATATATTTACACACACAGATACATAGTGGTTTGAACATGTTTTATTAAATGTAACAGACAGGTAATGTATGTTCTATCTTTTGGTGGTTTTCTTTTGATTTTGAATGCATCACTAAGTTGCTTGATGCCAGGTGAAAACTTGTAAATGAACTTCTGAAATTGTTTTATGTTCAAAGATTATTTTTGACCATGCCACCATTGTCTGTTTTCAAGGAAAGATAAAAAATGAAGAGTAAACCAATTTGGTATGGACGTTGTTAACAGTCAGAAGTTTGAAATGAACATAGATTCACATACTATATTTGGTAGAACAGATTTTAGCACCATCTCACATGACTATATTGACTAAAACACTGACGTTTAAAGTGATGGGGGTCGCTAAGTCAGATTTTGAGTTTTAAAGATTCTTGATTGAATATTTTTTAATATCTAACCGTTTTCTTTTTTTTCTTGTCTGTTATCCTACATTTTCATTTAATTTTAAATATATCTACTATCAAAATGTTTTTATTTTAAATGTACATTTTTTGCTGTTCACTGGCACTTATTTTCTGGAATGAAGCTATTGACATTTTCTGCATACAAAATTAACATAAAAGTTTTAGAAGCTAATGTTTAAAAAAAATGGAAAAAGGAATTTTTATGATTTAGTTTGAAAATTAATAGCAGTAATGATTTTCCTTTTCCATATATAACCCTCTACCTCAAGTGGCTCTTGGGCATTATACAGTGTGAATATCAGTATTTACATTAGTCGGACTATTGTCCTCATCTTTGTCGCCATATTTGTCACAACGTTTCGGCCGTTGTACGCTCTGGCCTTCTTCAGGTGGTTGGAATTTCGAACCGAACCCTTTATTTCGATCACTGGGGTAGACTGTTCTGGGGTACAGTGGATAAAGGCATTGGTTAGATCCAGTGACAGACCCAAAGAGTGTGAGTTCAATACCCGGTTCAGGCAGTGGAGAACTTTCAGAGGGAAAATTACCAGGAGATAACTGATAACTGACATCCATCAAACATGGCTCGTGGAACTAGAACAGTCTACCCCAGTGATCGAAATAAAGGGTTCGGTTCGAAATTCCAACCACCTGAAGAAGGCCGGAGCGTACTACGGCCGAAACGTTGTGACAAATATGGCGACAAAGATGAGGACAATAGTCCGACTAATGTAAATACTGTACATAATACCTCATCTCAGAAATATAGACAGACAGTGTGAATATCATTGTAAAAAAAATATATATTCAAATCAGCTCTCAGTAGCACAGTCATATATTTAAACCAAGAAGATAAATTTAAAATTCTGTTTTGTTTTTGATTCCAGCAAAATGTGTGTTAGAGGGAGAGCTGACACCACCTCCAGTACCTCCCACCCGCTACACTGATGTGGATGCTGTGTAAGTCCCACTGGTGCCAATGATCAGTGTCTAAATGCAAGTAAAAAAAAAAAAAACTGGATTTTGAATGCTGATTTTCAAAGCAAGCATACTCTCACAACTTCCATGATTAATATCACACAGTATTGTTGTCTTCTCCCTAGGTATGTCTGCTAGACGTCAAAGTAAATATCTCATTATATGTTTACTAATATCACTTCACCAAAGGCACAAATATTACTAAATATAATTGCTTACAAGGAAATCTTTTGTGTTCCTAAAATGGCTAACAGGTTGGAGCAATAAGTGCATTAAACAGTCAGTTGATTGAGAACATTTATAACCTTAAAATTCAACTATTTAAAAACTCAAAGCTAAATGGAAACACATGAGAGAGAGTGAGAGACAAAAAGGAGATCAAAGTCCTGAGTGAGGAAGAAAATATAACAAAAGAGAAGTTAAGAATAAAAGCAAATGCTTCAGTTGTTCTTAAATCTTACATGTCTGGAAGCAATAATGGAAATGCATTAGTCAACTTGATTTTAAATCTGTCAAAATATGAGGCAAAGAGAAATTATAATGGCTCTGCCTAAAGTGTAATACTGTCAAAAACAATATAGAAGGTTTATGACTGTTAACTAATGTTGATGGTAACTTCTACTTAAGGCCAAGAATGAAAAAATGTTTGTAATTTTTTTTTTCCGAACAAACAAAATTGTATCGGTCATTTAGAACCAAGTATATTTTTGTAATTTTCTTGCTGCAGTAACTGATGAACAAAGTTGTTTTTATGATAAAGAACTCTGCCATGAAACTTAAAATGGACAATGTGTATCCTGATATGGCGTCAAAATCTATTTCTGTATTTTTCTCTCCATTTAATTAAACCAAGAGAATTTCAATTTAAATTGATTCATTCATTCATTTTCTATGACTTATCAACCCTTTGCAGGTTATTTAAAGCTAGAAGGTATTTTTAGATTGTAAGAATTTGTTTGTTTTTTTAGGTAATAATATTTTAGTGATACAAGTCTTATTAATTAACCAACAGCTGGGGGGGAGAGGTAGATTTATTACCTTTCTCAAGGATATTTGTGTGAATATAATTAACCCAACAGGAGTTAGAAATCAGCTCTTCGATTAACAATTCCGAGCCATTATCCATTACACCACCTACACATCCAAGCTTACAGCACCTGGTATTCCCAAGCAGTCACCCATCTAGGTACTGACCAGGCTCAATATTGCTTAACTATGATGGTTGTATGGGAATCGATGTTTCAACATGATTTATCTACAAAACTTTAAATTAAAATTACACCCAGGTACATCTTTCAAAACAAAAGAATGGTTATTAGGCCTATCAAAGCATAGGTAATCATGGCTCACCTGAGATATCTTTTCTTTATTATCTGTGAATCATCAGAGTTTCTTGAGAGAGAAAGTGGAGTGGTTTCCCACTGCCGTCTCCAGGGTTTTGAATTCAGACTTGTCCTTCTCCTAGACTGGCTGCCATCCAAGGCTAAAGTGTTATTTAATCCATGTATGGAGTCGAGAGAAGAAATAAATTAATGCCTTTTTTTTCAAAAGTATCAGTGCAAAGTGAATACAACAGATGTGGCTGGAATTCAAACTCAGTTTGCCAATTCTACTTTCTATGTTGATAACCATTAGGCTATGTACACATCGCTGTCAAAGACTAGTGATGTAGAAAATAATGAACATTTTGACTGATATGTTCTTCCACCTTCCTCAATTATATATTGCATCTAGTGGTTTTTAGACATGACTCTGCACATGCTTCAGACCAGTCTGGGCTGGAGCTGTCCATTCTTAACTTGCCTGTCTTGATAAAGTTCAAAAGTGTCTACACGGCCTTGTGTATGATGATTTTCCACATCACTACAAAATATCACAAGCCTTTTGCTATTCTATCCCTATTTCCAAAACAAGTGTTTTGTATTCTTTGGTTCCACCAGCCCTGACCTTTGCACCCATCATGCCATGTACACAATTATCCTCATTTCATTAATAAAGAGTAAGTTCTACTTGGACAGCTTTTTTAGAAGAACTGCTACTTTGTGGAACAGGTTCCTGGCAGGACATTTTCCCAATCACAACAATCTTGACCTCTTCAAGTCTAGGGTTAATCTGTTATTTTTCCTATATAACCTCATGAACTGCAATTCTTGCCTCCTTTTTTCTTCTTTTTTCTTTTAATCATTTCACCTCAAGCAAGGAAATAAAGCCACTAAGACACAAGGAGGGGTGAGAGTATGAGAGAATATGAGAAAAATATTATTAAGGAGAGAGAACAAAAGTACAACTGTGTATTTATACTCTTACACTCAAAGAACACTACACAGTATTCCTCTACCTTGAGTGGCTCTTGGATCTTGTATTGGGTGAAAATTAGTATAAAAATAAAAGAAAGTGTTTTCCTCTTTGTTATGCTCCAAGCAATGAAGTGGACTCATCCACACGTGTATAAATGCTAGAACGGAACTTGGGACTAGGGGAGACTGCAAGAGATATATTTAGCAGTTTTCTAAGAAAATACAGTAGTAATCTGCAGGCAGACTTATTCTAAAAGTGACTGAACTCAGCTAAGTAATAGTAACATTACAACAGTCTTTTATCACAACATTTTGGCTGCTATGTTCTTCCACCTTCATCAGATGTTGGTTGCATTTGGCAAGCCTTAAGAGTTATCATGCCTTTTTGTTATTGTAATTTGCAACCACATTATAAGTATTACCAGTTCTAAATGTCAAAGCCTTTGTAAATTGCCTCTATTGATGAAGTAGTGAATTGCACAAATACATAGGATGAAACTCAAGAGATTGCCAGATTGATGTGAGGGAAGACAAAGTACATGACACTTGAAATGTTAGAAGAGACTCATCCAGATTATTAAAATAAAGGAATGAAGAGTCTACATCTCAGAATTCCTGATATTGGGTTGATACAAAAGTTCCCAATTCTATCTTTTGCATTATATTAGGGAAATCTTAAAAGTGTATTTGATCTCTACTCAGCTTTTTATTGTGGATACAGACAACTGTAATATATACTTAAGAAAAACACAAACAGCAAAGAAAGCAGATTTCATACAAACTTTGAACTGTGTTTAAACAAATGTCTTTATCATTTACTGTTGTGGTAGGATCCACCTAATTTGCATAGTGGAGTACCGACCATATAAATATGGTTGGTACCGGGAAGAGAGGGGAACGAATCAAGAGATTCAACCAGAGACTCTGCCCGACTGCGACTCAGTCAACACATTCTCCAGGAACGGTCTTCCCAGGAATATACAAAAGACTATATGTAAATATTGTGTACACTTTCTTGTTTCAATACATTTTGTTCTAAGTACATTTTGTGTTGCATTATTATTCCATGCATTAGTCAAGTTTCAACATTTACTTAAAACAAAAAGAAGTTATTTTGGACAAAGATAATCATTTGTAATTAAATATGGTTTCATTACAAGAATCCAAAATGAAGAAAACTGTAAGTAATTCCAAGAGAGCCATGAATGTCTCAGCTTAATGGAACTTACTCAGGTAAAGTTCTTCTTTGTATTTGGTAGGATTCAAAGGGAATCCTTTATTATTAATTGTCAGAACTTGGACAAACAGGTACTGCACCAAAGATAGATAAGCATTTGGCTTATTTGAATAATGAATTAAACAAGAAAGAATCTTTGTATGATTAACAGGTGATTTTCATGAATGACAATGTTCATTCTTTTGTTGCAAAAGTAATATAACAAATAGCCATAGAGCTGGGATTGAAAATTCTTCTATATAGAGCCTGCTGACTATCACTTTCTAATTAATATATGAGGGTCGGCTGACCAAGATATAAATGTAAATAGACACACCAGTTGGTAGACTAAATGACATGTACCAGGTTAAAACAAACTCAAAATAAGGAAACTTTCTCAAAGAATTCACAGAATCAATGCTGATATTGTGCTGCATAATTTATCTGAAAAATGGCATAAAATCATAGAAATTCAGAAAGAATATTTTGAAATATGAATCATGAATTTATTGAATATAAGAATATGTCATAAAATGTTGGAAAGTTCTGCATCAGATTAATATTTACCAACCTAACCCATGAGCTTTGGCTGTGTGCATAATGCAGCGGTTATCTGCACAGAAAGTAAGATTGGTGTGCAGAGTTCAAATTGCAGCCAAGGGTGTTGCATTTACTTTCACACAAACACACTTGGAAATGTATGAATCCATCTCATCTCCTCAAAAATAAGGGTTAAATAGCAGCTCAGGCTGGGCTCTGTATCTTCAGTTGGCAATTAGACTTGTAGAAGGACAACTCTGAATTCAAGACTCATTAGGAATGGGGCTGTCAACTTCATCCTATAAAAACCTATAATACCGAGTGTGGTGAGGCTATGATCCTATACTCAACAGCTTGGATGAATAACCACATTCTGAGATCAGTTATAATTAAAAATTTTAGATCTTCAGAAATTTTTTACTAAAATTATTGTCAGTTATGTCTTTTAGATCCATAGCTAATATTTTGTATTGCTATTGAAGTGAGACAACAAATAAAATATATAAGAAGAATCAGCAATATTATTGGTCCTGATCTGGCAGCTTGGCTTCAGTCATTTTCCCACCACTATAAAGCTGCCTCACTGTGCCTTTTCTATAAATACTTTCATGGTAATTGTTTGGATGAGTTTTTTGCTATGGTACCTAGACTTTTTAAAAAGATTTAAGTGCAGTATTAGACTGGCATCGAGATCTCATCAATTTACAGTTGAACTGGCAAGATGTAACCATAAATTCTATCCCACACTTTTCACTTGTAGAACTCCCTTCTGGCTCCATGCTTTCCAGTCAACTTTAATCTACAAAATTTAAATGCAATGTCAATCACTATCTACAGACCTCCTGACTGCTTTTTCCTCTTTAGGCTCATTATTAATGTCTCTGTTTCTAATTCTTCCACATCCTGTAACCCTTGTGTCTTAGTGGCTTTACTGTCTTGCATGGGGTGACACTAATTATATATATATATATATATTTATAAAATTCAGTATTTAATACTTAAGCACCAAATTTTCAAATTTTTAACTGAAAATTGTTTGATTATGTCTTGGCATTAAGAAAAATATGGAAAAATAAATGTTTATCAGTCGTCAGAAATTAATACATGCATAATTATAATTTTATAATTATAATTATATGCATAATTATAATTTTATAATTATAATTATATGCATAATTATAATTTTATAATTATAATTATATGCATAATTATAATTTTATAATTATAATTATATGCATAATTATAATTTTATAATTATAATTATATGCATAATTATAATTTTATAATTATAATTATATGCATAATTATAATTTTATAATTATAATTATCATTAATTACGCCAGATGAGCTAAAGATCAGTCTTATTAAGAATTTGGAAATTTGTTATAATTTATTCGATAGGATAAAGAAATATTCTTCAATTTAAAAGGTGAATCATATATTTAGGACCATAAAAAATTTTTTTTAGACGTACACCTTACTTTTCCAAATTATATATTTACACTATTTACACTGTTCAGGCTGTTGTCCTCAATTTTATTATCATATTCACATTTTGGCATGCTCCGGTCTTCTCTTCTTCAGGTGATATATGTTGGAATTTTGAACCAAACCCTTTATTTTGTCCACCGGGGTTGACTGTTCTTGTTCCATGTGCCAAGGCTGGATATCTCAGTTTTAGTTATTCTCCTTGAGTAACTCAGCTCTGCTGTGGCTTGGTATTAAACTCACAACTCTTTGGGTCAAGTCATTGGATTACTTCAACCAATGCTTTTTATCTGCTTATTTGTGTGCACAACGGTCAAAACGTTGTGAATATGACAATAAAAATGTGGACAACAGTCCAAGCAAGGTAAACAGTGTAAATCGTTACAATACCTCATGTCAGAAATATAAACAGATACCAAATTATATACTTAAAACTTTTGTAACATTCATCATATTAGGTAGGAGCTACAGCTTTCTGTGATTCACTTATCATGTGTCATTTAAGATATGTAGATGCAGTGTAAATAAGAACAAAAACATTATCATTTCTAAATGAGAAAAAATAAACTATATTTTTCATAATTTTAGTGTTAGTATTATCAGTTACATTTTATATTTTTTTCATTTAATTCTTTTTTTTATTCAGTTACAGTTGCTGCTGGTGGCAACTTGGCAGCCTGCAGCTTGTATGACCTCTTATGGCAATCCATAACTACAATTTAGACGGTGCTGTCAACGGTATGCTAGACATGTGTTGGTAGGCACACTCCTATCTTGGTGCCCAGTTCAACATACTGTCTTCAGTGGCTGGTGGCAGCAATCTGCAGATGCCTTCTGGGACTGAAAATGTAATTTATCTGTGTTGGAAAAGTTCTTCAACATCTGAAGTCACTTTTCAGAAATATGCCACACTGTTTATTTCCCTCGGCAGTAATCAGCTGGTGGTACTGTTATTGTTCGCTCACCTCAAAAGCAGTAAAAATGATGTCATATGTGGAGGTGAGATGTATTGTGCTTAATGGTAACTAAAAAACATTTTAGCCACAATATACTTATATATTTTGCATGAGGTGACATATGGCTGGTCACAGATGCCATCGAATCCTATCACCAACATCATTTTTAATAATCTGTCAACTTTTGAATGCAATCTGATACAGTCACGAAAAAAAGGACATTACTTTAAGAAAAAATGTTGAGGGAGTAAGTTTTTTTTTTTTTATCAGAGCAACAATCAGTTCAGAAGTAAACTATAATCTTATAAATTTGAAAATAATGACATAAAAAGATTCAGCAATATTATTGGTCATGATCTGGCAGCTCAGCTTCAGTC
>OZ038488.1:94952231-95052231 GCA_964036315.1 Acanthosepion esculentum | reverse complement strand
AAGTGACGATGAAGTCAAAAGTGTTGTGAGCGACTGGCTGAGACATCAGTCCAAAGATTTTTACGCTGAGGGAATACGGAAGCTTGTGCACAGATAGGAAAAGTGTGTGACAGTGCTGGGAGACTACGTTGAAAAATAAAAAAAAAGTAAGCTTCTATCTGTATTAGAAGTCCTTATACCAAAAAATTCACCTTATTTATTGAATGACCTTCATATTTACACACAGACATATAGTACCACATGAATCTCTTTTTATATTTATTTATATGATGAACAGACCTTGGGCTATATAATAAATCTGATGGCATCAAATAAATTATTGTAAATATTTTTAATGAAAATAAATAAAAGCTGAAATTCACATGGTGTGCCTAATATATATATATATATATATATATATATAAATTGTTTCTTTTGAGCAATGTCAATTTGTTCTGTCTTGGTTATTTTTTGGTGGAGTCACAATTACATATTTTTCACAATATTTTGATTTGTTGTATATATAAATTATTATAAATATTACTAAAACAATAGTTACCATAAGCTGTTATAAACACACAGGAGTTAAAAATATGGATTAAATCTGATGAAATGATTAACTAAGCAGAAAAACTAAAACACATCATGGGAATTTAGACTTATAACTATTTTAGAAATATTTCCAGTTACTCATTTGATGGCATGAAATTTCATTATGCAACATAAGTGTTGTTCCTCACATTGTAAATAAATGTATATAACAGGATAATTTCTGATATATTTTTCTTGATTTCAGACTAAGTTTGCCATGGGTCATAAGAAAGTTATAACCTCAGAACAAGAACAAGATATTGTAAAATTATTGAATGATGGGAACACAACATTGGAAGTTGCAAAAAAAGCTGAACAGAGAAAAAATTTAAAAAGAAATTGAAAACATTAGCAAGAAAAATCAGCTTTATGAATACCAGAAATAGAAAATTGAGAAAAAATACAAGCATAAAAAAGTGAACTGACCAGAAAGAAAATATTTGAAAAAGTGTGTCTCAAAAGTAAACAGAGAGAAAAATGATATGGAATATTAAGAAAATTGGCTAAAGACATCAAAACATCCAAATTACTAACGTTAAGATAACAAAGAGAAACAGCTAAGTTGGATAAAGTAGTAGATGAAAACTTAATTTGTTAGTATTGTAGCATCCTGCTATCACTTTCTTATAAATGTTGAATTTTGTACATTTTTGTGCAAAAAAGTGGATCAGAGAGCCTTCTCATCTTAATAAATATTTCCAGGAAATATCAGCTTCTAATTGGTCAATGCCAACCAATCAGATCGTCTGCACGTGAAGAATAATTCTTCCCACACAGTGATCTTGATCCTATCACGTGATTACATTATCTATAAATAGCAGACACAAGTTCACTCATTCTCTTTTACTCTTCCAACTTCCTGCAAAGGATTCTCATCTCGACCATGGGCGGTCAGACGTTAAAAGCATATTCCCGCATGCATGTACGTACAAACTTTTCCAACCTACATTACAAACATACAGAACATTTCGAAACATGCAACAAGAACTTTTCTCTTTAAAATATTCTTCTAAAACTACAGTTTATTCAGCATTTCTCAGCTTTATAATTAATTCAACTTTTGTGAGTTGAGATAAAAATATTCCCAGTCTAAGAGACATAACTCCAACAAATTACCTTCTATGCATGTACATCAACGCACAAATAAATTCAAATGTTATGTTTTAAAACCATTTTGTTCCTCTTTGTATTTCCTGCTTTGTGGTATTTTGTGTTTAATATAAATTGTGTTGTCATGTTATTCACGCAGCTGTAAACAGACACCTACAATTGTCCATTCACTCACTTTAGAAACAAAATTGGAGTCTACAATATTTTAAATAATACAAAGGTTTGAGAGTTTTGCTTTTTAACCATTATTTATTGAGTATGGCTGCCTTTATTTACAGATGATTTTATCAGCTTCTTCAATGAATGCAGCTATGTATGTACAGTCATTTATGGATAGGTCATAATATCAAACAATTATTTTGATGGAAATGAAGCCTGACATTTACAAATGAAAACAACTTCAACAGTAGATGAATTTTACATGTTTATTTTTTTTCATATTCTCTTCTTCATGTCTCTAGACAAACAAGATTTATTTCTCTTAGATACTTTAGATTCTGTAATTACTCCATACTTGATGTTAATTTTTGGCTTGTATTTCTTTCATCTTGATTTCTGTTACGAAAAAGACAATCTCAAAGTTGGAATAAAAAGCGATAAAAATTGAGATGAAAAAATACAAGTCAAAAATTAATAATTGACAATGATTCATCTAAGAAATTTCAATAGTACCATGAGTGTGAAATGTAAACCATACATAATATAAATATATTTATATATAGAGATAAAATTAGATGACTGCTAATGATTGGCCTTTGTAGACTAAACATTAAGACACTGCCATTGAAAAGCAGGCTTCCAAGAAGTGTGACATCAAATCTTGTCAAATACTTCTTCACTATTTCTCACCTGTGTTGCTTAATTAACAATGATCTGGGAGTTGTAATAAAAGTAACAAAAGTTTTTAAAAAATGAACCAAAAAATCAATAAATAAAAATCTGAATTATTTTTTTTAATCATTTCACCCCAAGCAAATCAATAAAGCCACTAAGATATAAGGGGTTACTGTGTGTTAGAGAATATGAGAAAAAAAAAACAATGCTATAAAGCGAGAGATCCCTAAAAATACAAGAATTAAGAATACAGAAGATAATGATTGACATTTTATTTATTGAATTTTTGAAGATCAAAGTTGAATGAGAAGAAAGAAGCTGGAAGAGAGTTTCACAAACATAGAAGAATCTCTTAGCATAGAACGTACGGTTACATCTAGCCATTTCAACTGTAAAATGATGAAACATTGTCACCAATCTAGTACTATTCTTAAATTCATAAAGTCTAGGTACCATAGAGGAAAGTTAATCAGAACAATTACCATGAAAATATTTATAGAAAAGGCAAAGGGAACTAACATTATGCTGATTGGAAATTGACTGAAGCCATAATACTTTTTATAAAAATTCCTTCAAGATGTAGTCATTGCTTTCCACAGATTCCTTTTCTTTATTATTAATGAGTTGTCGTGAGTCCTTGAGAAAGACAGTGGAGTAGTTTCTCATTGCTTTCTCTATTGTTTTGAATTCAAAGTTGTCCTTCTGAGTCTGGTTGCCACTAAAAAAGAGTAAGTGACCAGTCTAACTTATTTAACCTATAGCTAAAGGAAGAAATAGATTCATGCCTTTTCCAAGACATGTGGATGTGTAACAATTCTGAGCCATTATCAATTATACCTCTTGCAAATCTAAGCTTACACCACCTGACATTCCCAAGGGGTCACCCATCTAGGTACTAACCATGCTCAATATTGCTTAACTTTAGTGATCATACAGGAACCTGTGTTTTAACATGATGGGGCTGTAAGCCTCAGAATCAGGAAAAGACAGATGAAATTCCTTGGACACATAATGAGGAAGTGGGGTTGGGAAAACTTAAAACAAGGTATATCAGGGGCAAGAGAAATAGAAGGCAAAAGTCACCTACCTGACAAGATTATGTGAATGGATGGCTGAACAGTGGGTGGGAGTATTGGCAAAGAGCAAAACAGTGCAAAAGGCCATAAAGGGTAGGAAGTTGTGGAGATACCTGAAGGGACACAGCACACAGAAGAATAACAATGTTTCATCTAAGAAATTTGAATTTTATTATTCTGTATTTCACATGGCATGTAAATTTACAAAATAACTGCTCAAATTTGTTAACATTCATATCACATTCACAAGTTCCATAACCCACTAGGGCCATAGGGGCACTATATGTACTGCAATCATAGTATCAGGGGAGTGTTTAGTGCCTATCCCTCTTCAGGCTTGTTTTAAATTAAAAATTTCCCTTCTCCTAGACTGTTTGCCACCTCAAAACAAGTTAGCTCTTTCTGTCTTGCCATTAAGCTGGAAGAGAAGGGAAAAAAGAGATGGATTCATATCTTTCTAAAGCATATTTGTATGAAAATTAATTTTTTTTCTACCATAATGTTCACTCTGTACAAAGCCCAGGAGCCACTCAAGGTAGAGAGGTAAAGAGTAAGAGGTAAGAGGCACAGTTTATGAGTATATGTAGGCAAATTAGCAGTTAACCTTACATTTGAACATGTTCAGATTATAATGACTGGGGAGGCATCCTCTTGATAGTTGGTTCCAGAAAGTAGTGGCTCGTGGGAAGAAGCCGTTTGAGTGGAAATTACATCTCACCAATGGAAAACGAAGGGAATTAGAGTGATTCACTACAATGTGCATGGCATTGTGAATCTTTTGGACTGAAATCAAACTTTAGTCATCAATTTCTCATCCTGAGTCATTAACCAATACACAATTTACATATCCTAACATTCAGGTTTTTTTTAACAAAATATTGCACCCCCTATGCATGACAGTCACCCTGTACTTCAAATTTGGGCTTTTCCATAAACTAAAATCACCATTGAAATTAGAATATTAGACTGTGGATTAAGGAGAATGTAATTAGGCAGCTGATGGTTATCCCGAAAGAAGACACTGCAGTGTTTTGAAAAGTAGAAAGGAAGTTAGAATAAGGATATAAGTCCAAAAATCTCTGTTTTTTTTAACAATCAATAAATTGTTTAATTGTTTAAAAATGGAGTACTTTGAAGTGGACTAAAGTACCATTGCACTTGATCATTTTTTTTTCATTTTTATTATATGATTATGGTAATTTTAACCATTTCTTTATAAGGAAACATTTGGCATTCATTGACTGAGCAGCCAGTGCCACTGTCAGAAATTAATAAAATAATTCTCTTAAACAATTTTTCAGGAAAATAGGTTTCTCAAGTCCAGTAACTATTATTGCTCTTTCCAGTACTGATGAGGACTTCCTTTCTAACTTTTAGTTTGAAGTAGTATGGAACATTAACATCTTGATTATGCTATTTTCTTTTTGAGTACATCCATTTTAGTTGTTGCTGATCAAGTTTTTAGGATAATGTTTTGGTTTTATAATAACTTGCAGTATTGGGCAAAACAATCCCTTGAACATTTTATTCTATGTTCAATTTCCTTAACACCTATACTAAATTAGTTACATCTGATTGATACACCAAGGTATCTAAAGTGTTTAGTATTTACTAATTCCACATCCTGAAATGTTATGATGGATTCAGAGTATATGTTGTTATTGCTTTCATTACAATTCCAGGTCATAGTTTTTGTTGTGTCCTATTTCTTAGAACACTTAGAATAATTTCTGAACATAAATCTGATGTCCAATTAAACTAAATTTTTCAGTCATTTCTGTTTTATTTTTGTAATTTTTTTGTGTTCTTTAGGAAAGTTATCTTTACATTATTCCGACTATTGTCTTCATCTTTGTCGCCATATTTATTACATTTCGACTGTTGTATACTCCGACCTTCCTCAGGTGGTTGGAATGTCGAACTGAACCCTTTATTTCGCTCACTGGGGTAGACTGTTCTAGTTCTATGTGCCATGTTTAATGGATGTCAGTTATCAGTTATCTCCTGTTAATTTCCCTCTGAAAGTTCTCCACTGCCTTAACCGGGTATTGAACTCACACTCTTTGGGTCCTGTCACGGGATCTAATGGCCGAAACATTGTAATAAATATGGCGACAAAGATGAGGACAATAGTCCGAATAATGTAAATAATGTACATAATACCTCATCTGAGAAATATAGACAGATATTGAAGTTATCTTTAATTAACTATAAATCAACAGACTAAAATATGCCAAATGTTTCTGTTATTTAAAAGCAAGCCACTTCTCACTTTCACAAAGAATTGGTAAGGAATGTTAAAAGCCAAATTAATGAAAATAAGGAAACTAAAACATTTCTGTTGAAGTGTAAAGGTCATCTGATTATTTTCCTGAATTCATAATGGATATTTTTGTATCATTTGTATTTTATAAACAAGGATATACTAAAGATTTGTCTTGCTTTTCATAGTATGACATTAAATCCATGGGTCATGGAGGCTGATTTAAGTTATATATGCAAATTACAAATCAAGGGATACTAAAATCAAACAAGTACAGAAATTTAAATATCTAGGAAGTGTTCTAACAGTGGACGGAAAGTGTGACACTGAGATCTGAAGATACATAATTACTAGAAATTCATTTTGTAACAAAAGAAAGTGTTAAAAAGGAGAGATTTTAGATCTTATCAAACATTTTAAATACAGTAAATCCTCAGGATAAAAATGTCCAATATACAAAATTTGTATATATGAAAAAACTGCCATAATGTTTGTTATATTAAAAATTAATTAATAAAGTCATTAATGGAACAAAAGTACTAACCTATAATCTTGATTTTTTTTATATAAATTGATTTAAGTATTATTAATATTTTTTGCTTTATATCTAAGCAACATGGATGGCACAAATATCAGTACAGAAAATAGAATTGATAAGCTAAATTCACATTCCAACCAAATCTGTTGCATTCACTTCACACTAAAGCTTTTCTAGGGAAAATTCATCTCTTCTGCTTCCAACTATCAGTAAACTAATAGGGAGAATCAAGTGCAGTAGCCTTGACGGCACAAACAAGTTTTGGAGAAGGAAATCTCTATATTTAAAACCATGGAGAAAGCAACAGAAATACACTCTGTCAAGGAAATTCAGAAATAAATAAAAAGAAGCTGTGAAGAATCATGATCACTTGAAGAGAGAGAACATTGAAAAAAAAACAACATAACACAGAAGCATCATGGTGCAGTTTAAAGTCTAAAGGAATAAACCTCAGCAAACAGCATCTACACACGCACATATTCTCACTATCTTTAGTACCATTCCATTTATAGTTATTTTAATGTCATGTTCCCTCAAGAAGTAGCCAAAGAAGATGTTGATTGTCGTTGCATTTAAATTTTTGAAGATTGTCAGTAGCAGGGAAGCAAGAAATCAGAAAAGAGTTCCACAGGTGAGAATTGCAAGGAAAGAAACTATTTAATATAATAATAAAACTTATGGTTTTACATCTAGCTATTTTAAAAGTAAAATGTTGAGACCTTACCAACTTACAATATAAATTTCATATGTTTGAGGTATCAAGGAGGAGGGCTTATTAGAACAAGTGCCATAAATATTTATAGAAAAGACAGAGGAAACCTACATCATAGTAAAAATATCCTCTGAACATTAAAGCAAACAGCATGAAATCAGAATTAAGAAGCAACAGAAAGCAAGATTGAAGCATTGAGGTTGGTAATCGATGAGACCCTATGAGTATAAAAATATGATTATCTGAGTAAAATAAATGAATTAAAAAAAAGCATGTGATCATACATGCAGGCAATTGAATATATAAATTTGTGTACTTGTAAAATATCATATTCCATTCTATCAGCACACATCATAGTTCCTTATAGGTCTTTGGGAAAAGACCTTAAAATAGTTTTCTCCTAAATTTTTAATGTAATAAATAATTTCAAATTCAAATTTCCTGACAAATTGAAGATTGAATTTTACACATTTGCAAGATTTAATTATTTTAGAACTGTTTTTGTGTTTTGTGCCAAATTTGCTTGATTGCATTCTTAAATAAATAAATAAATAATAAAGAAAGAAAGAAAGAAGAAAATACTGAAGTTCAGTTCATGAAAATAAAGCTAAAATAGTAAAAAAAAAAAAATTTTCAAACTGATTACTTGTATTTTTAATTATAACAATTCAATTATCAGTGAAAATTATTTAATAAAAAGTTAAAATCTTATACACTGATTTACTCAGGCTACTATCCTCATCTTGCTTCTTACAGTTACATTTTGACTGTTGTACTTTCTGACTTTCTTCAAGTGTCTACTAAAGACTAAAATCTAACTGAACCCTTTATTTAATCAGCTCGGAGAGACTATTCTCATTCCACTGTTCTGACTACAGGATATCTCATACTAGTGAATTATTCTAATTCAGTCATTTTCTTACCATCATGACATAGCTTCCATGTGCCTTTTCTATAATTATTTTCATGGTAATTGTTCTAATGAACTTTTTTCTATGGTACCTATATTTTATGAATTTAACCATTATCACTGTACATAACTTCATTTGTTTTACAAAAATTTTATCCTGCCACTGAAGGCGACTCTGATCTCTGAACAATAGTGTGTTTGAATTTCATAGTTGTTTTGTCATATCCTGCTATGGTAACAGTAAACAACTTTCAGTGAGATTAACAATAATGATACTGCAATTGACAGGCCTTGGAAAAGAATGCAGTGGAAAGAAAAGTAATAATTAAGAAGAGTGCTAAGGGTTAAATGTACTACTAGAGTGGTCTAGTTCAATTTTACTGCTGAAATAACTAGATGTAATCGTATGTTAACATTTCTTCTCTTGTACCTTTCATTTATGGGACTCTCTTCCAAAATTTTCCTTCTCAGTCAACTTTGATCTTTAAAAGTTTAAATGCAATGTCCATCGTTATCTTCTGTCTCCTTAATTCCTATTCTTTTATTGTTCTCTCTCCTTAATAATGTTTTTTTTTTTCTCATATTCACTCACACCCAGTTACTCCTTGCATCTTGGTTCGGGTGAAATGATTAAAAAAAATAGATTAATCCTTGAGATATCAGTTGTCTTTTATACTGACCCAGAATGTATGATTTCTTTGAATTCACAACTGCCAATTAACCAACACTGTTATCTTCTAGGCTATGTGTCTTGGCAGACATTTTGGGGACAGTGAAAACTTGGAACATTAAGCAAAATGTTACTTGCCTGCGTCTTCAAATGAAATAGTAAATGACTTTGCACTGTCTCAAGTGTAATTAGGTGGTGGAATTGTTTTGTCTTTGGTTTTATTCTCTTTTTTAAGGTTTAGGCTTACATATGGTGCTCATTTTCATCTTAGGACTATTGAGATGTTTTTATATATGATACTCATTTTTATCTTAGGACTATTGAGATGTTTTTATATATGATACTCATTTTTATCTTAGGACTATTGAGATGTTTTTATATATGATACTCATTTCCATCTTAGGACTATTGAGATGTTTTTATATATGATACTCATTTCCATCTTAGGACTACTGAGATGTTTTTATATATGATACTCATTTCTATCTTAGGACTATTGAGATGTTTTTACATCTGGTGTTCATTTCTATCTTAGGACTATTGAGATGTTTTTACATCTGGTGTTCATTTTTATCTTAGGACTATTGAGATGTTTTTACATCTGGTGTTCATTTCTATCTGAGGAATACTGAGATGTTTTTATATATGATACTCATTTTTATCTTAGGACTGTGGATTATCATTTATCTCCCTTGAACTATTTCTATAAAAAGAACTTGTTATTTGACAAGCGGGGCAAACTGAAAGTGTCAATGGTGTTGCACACCCCTTCTGTAAAAAACTTAACACTGAAAGAGAAAAGAAAAAACAATGAAGCTACACAGACAATTTTCACATGCCTTAAAAGTTGTGTAAACTTATGAAGGGGACAAAGGATTTTAATGATGATGAATTCCTGAAGATAACTGAAAAAATGTGATTCATGCAAAGTATGCATGAGATATGTGTGCCATTACATCCACTTGTAGCTTTGCACATGGCTTATAAATTTAACTAAGTTGTGTGTATGGACTTAAAGGAGCATATACATAATAAAACATGGATTTTGCATATGATTGAGTCTATCACAAGATATTCTGCAGCCTGTTCAGTGTTTTCTAAACAACAAGATGAAATTGTGCTAACCATATTTTGGTACACGTAGAAAATTCTTAAGTGATAACAGAGGGGAATTTTCAAATGAAAGATACAAGAAAATGAATGAGAAACTAAATATATAAACTGCAATGACAGCAGGTGAATCAAAATTTAGCAACAGGATTGTGGAATGGCATAATCAGATATTGACAGAAACATTTTACAAGACTATTGCAGATGTGAAATGTGAACAAAAAATTGCACTTGCATGGGCAGTAAGTGCCAAGAACACATTACAAACTAATGGTGGTTTTAGTTCAAACCAATTAGTATTTGGAGTTAACCTTCTGTCAATATTAGAGGATGAACTTCCAGCTATGGAGTGTTCATCTAGTAATATTATGTCAGAACCTGGAAGCTTTACACAGTGCCAGACAAAATGATATCGCGGCAAGGTCAAGTGAAAAGATCAAGAGAGTGATTAGACATAAGGTGTACACTTATTCAGATATGGTGTATGATAATGGTGATAAAGTTTATTATTACAGAAAAAAAATTTAAAGATCAGAAAGTTCCTGCAGTTGTACTTGGGAAAGAAGGACACACTATATTGGTACACCATGGAAGAGCTTACTATCATGCTCCTCTATGTCAATTAATGAAAGTAAAAGATTGTTCTAACCCCTTGTGTACTAGTGACACTCCTGCCTTGTTTGGGGGGAAATGCTTAAAAAAATATGCACCAGGCCATAAAGAGATCAGAATATAAGACGAGAGATAAAAAACTACCTATGAATATTATTAATGTAGATGAGGAGGATGGTATTCATGAATATTCTATGCCAGATGAAACTGACTCTCAGAAGGAACATATGTCTGATGGGAGATGCAAAAATCCACCTTTGGATGTAAGTAATAGCATAAAACCAAAAAGAAATTCTTTTATTCCATACAAGATGAGGAATGAAAAAGTATGGAGGAAAGCTAAAGTATTAAGCATACAGCCTAAACAGATTGGAAAATATAAGGAATTGGTGAATATTCATGTGGAGGGGGATGAAGAACCAAGATGTATTAATTGGGATCATACTGATGATTGGAAGGAACCACCTTATCCAGAAATGCTGTACTGCTAACCATGGATCAAGAAATATCCCATGATGTTGTGGATGCTAAGGAGAGAGAACTGAATAATTTGATTGATAATAATGTATTTGAAGTCTTTTCTTTTGAAAAAGACTACACTATCTTCTTGCTGGATAATACCTGAAAAATATAAAGATGATAAAAAGAAAACTAAAGCAAGATTAGTGGCCGATGGCTTCGAAGAGAACACTTAATAATCTGCAGTATTCTACTGCAGATTATTAAGTGTTCTCTTCGAACACTTGGTATTTTTGACAGCAGCCTTGATGTCCTGGAGTTTGCAATCTATTGATATATAACAGCAGCATTTCTACAAGGGATCCTTTTTAAAAAAAAAAAAAGTATTTCTACACCCACCTCATGACGTCTGTCCAAAAACTGAAGTCTGGCATCTTAAAAGATACATCTATAGATTGAATGATGCACCCAGTTCTTGGTACAAAAGAGTTAAAGACGTATTCTTACAGCTGGGGGGGGGGGGTACAATTAGTTTGTATAACAATTCCTTATTCAAGTGGTATAAAAATGGATCACTTGTAGGAATTTTATTTAGCCATGTGAATGTTTTTGCCATTTGTGGTAATAATCTTTTTTCAGGAACAGATCATAGAAAAACTAAACAAAATATTTAAGGTCAGCATGCATGAAAATGAATTATTTAAATATTTAGGATTGGAAGTTGTGCAAAATACAGAAAGAGTGCAAATAAAACAAGAATTATATATTTCCACAATAACACCAATCAGTGAGTCAGTTGTGTGCCATGCGTAATACACGCTTAGGCGATCATGTAACTTTCGATACATGACTGACGAGGCAAATATTTTCCCACGGTAGGTTTTCATTTCTTTCTGTGGTAGTCCAGTTGCCATCAAAGGCTATAGAACCCGGTCTATCCTGCTATTTACCCATAGCTGGAGGGAGAAGAAGAGGATTAATACCTATCCCAAGCACGTAAGTGAATGTAATGGATTCAACTGGAGTTCAAACTTGGCTCTCCAATTCCTCATTCTGAGAATCAGTAGAGCTAAAAGTCACACTACAAGAAAGACAGTAGACTGTAGAAGAGAAAACTGATTTGAAACGCTTAAGTGGACAAGTGATATGGGTTGCTTCACAAACAAGACCAGATATAAGCTATGAAACGTGTGCTATGAGCAATACAGGAAAGCATCCATCTGTGAAAATGCTACAAGAGGCAAACAAAGCACTAGATTGAAAGCTAAGAAAATTGCACTAAAATTTCCCAATTTGGGTTATCCTAAAAAAATGCGAGTTTTAGCATATTCAGATAATACATATGCTAGCCTGGAAGATGGATCTTTCCAGGGTGGTATTGTTACTTTTATTCAAGGTGAGAACAAGAAAGTAGCACCAATTAGCTGGCAATCTAAAAAGATGGACAGAGTCCATTAGCATCTGAAAGCTTGGCATTAAGTGAGGCATCAGATGCAGGATTCTTTGTCTCTTCTCTGTTGCAAGAAACTTCTGGTATGGCTCTATTGCCACCAGTACAATGCTATACAGACAATGGATCACTGATTAGTACTTTGGGAACTACAAACACTATTAGTGACAGAAGATTAAGAGTGGGCATGGCAAGATTGGAAGAAATGGTGAGGGGGAACTAAATGTGTTTTGGGTGGATGGGAAATTACAATTGGCAGATTCCTTGATAAAAAGAGGTGCTTCTACACTTAAATTGTTAGAAGTACTTGGTACTTTGCAAAAGAAAAAAATGTACTAAATGAAGGGAGCTGCAATGTGGATTATCAGTTATCTCCCTTGAACTATTTCTAGAAAAGGAACTCTTCAGTGTGGACAAGTGCTAAGGCTGGTTAATGTTTATTGTCTAAGGACGACTGAGGTGTTTATTTGAGCTTCGCATATACATTGATTCTTTCAATCACCTTTTAATCATTTCATCCCAATAAAGGCAATAATGCCACTAAAACACAAGGGGGGTTACTGAGAATGAAAGAAAATGAAAAGACGTTAGTGAAAAGAAAGGAAAACAGGATTCAGAAAGAAAGTGTAACCTTACCCATAACAAGAAAAAGTGAAAGTGACAAAATAACAAATTGAGATAAGTAAAAGAGTTTTTATTTCCACGAGATTTACAAGGTTCAAGCATTTGCTGGTTGTGGGGTATCATATATAAGTAATGGGAGGTTGAGTGTTCATTCAGGGTATAATGCAAGGTAGAAGTCAAAATAGACATGTAGTGAAAATCAATATACTTATGTAGTTGAGTGAGATAGACTTGTGGGAGAAATATTCCAAGAATTATCGCATTGGAGTAGTTGAGAGTTAGTCTCTGCTGCTGCCATCAGTTTTGTCAGTGACTGAAAGCATTGCTATTGATGGAAGCACTTTAGTGTCACTGCTGATAGCCTGGCTAAGCTCACCTCTCATGGGGATCCATAGTGAATATCAGCCTGGTCAGATCTGCCTTTTTGGTGAAATCAGTATTAGCTTTATAGTGAGTCAGTGGCTTAGAAATGGCTGTTGTGAAAAACAACATGGGCTTTTACTGATTGGTCAGAAAAGATGTCTTATGACAATATTTGGGACAATATTCTGGAAGTGTGTGCATGGAACTGGATGAAATTAAAGTTTTTTTGTCATATGAAGCATGGATGTTGAAGTGAGCACTTTTGTTTGAGTTATAGAATTGAAGTTCCAACAGGATACAACAAAAGAAAGTAGTGATTGACATTACATTTAAATTTTTTACTATTGTAGGTGGCAAGGAAGCAAGAAACCAGAAGTGAAGTCCACAAGTGAGAAGTACGAGAAAAGAAAATATTAGAATAGAAGTTACAGTTACATTTCACTATTTCCTACTAATTCTCTGCCTTTTGATATAAATCACTATCATTATCAAGACTGCTTGCCTTGAAAACATTATTTTTCAGAAATACCGTAACTTCATTCTACTGAGCTTGGTAACACCTTTCTTCTTTTCACATAGGATCAGTCATGCCTGATTTCATCATTTCCACCTTGAGTTTTGGCTTTCTGATACCTCTCCAAATTTATAAGTTTTGCCTTTTGTTTTTAAATATGTTTTCTTTATTCATTATTTGACCATCTTTAGTGATGAAAAAAATTTAATATATTATTCTCATCATATTTTTGCAAGCAAAACATCAGCTTTGTTAAAAATAATTTTAATACTATTGTCTCCATCAGACTAAAGAAAATATGAAAATGTATCTCTCATGGATAACATTAAATTTTATTTCACTCTAATATTTTACCAGTTGCTATCAGTTAATGTGTGTATGTGTGTGTGTAGCCCTGGGGCTCTCATCTGAACATGGGCCCTACATTCTTGCTGTTTCCTGGGTTAGTGTTTAAATATTTACCTGTCATACAGTTTTCTCCATGATTACCAATATCAGGTACTGGACCAATCATATGGATTTGCATCAGGGACCTGGAGGCCATCTCCCAAGACAATCCTGCACCTTGTTTTTCTGAAGAACATTGAGTGCAAAGTCTATTCTGATATGATCTTAGGTGAGACACATACTACACAATCTACTATATTTCCTACCATCTAATATGCACCTATGATTTGGTAAGGAATATTTAAGAAAAAAACTACTTACATTCTTCCTAAAATCAGATCTTCTGATTCACACTACACTAATTTCTACCACTAGCCGAATGCCCAAAACTTAACTAAAAATCCATCAACTGCACATAGGCTTCACACATATCTTCCATTTTTACTCACACACTCAAAGAAAAAAATAAGCAATACAATCCAAAATCACCCATTCCCACCTAAAGAAACTATAAAAACTAGAGTCGATTTGAGCCTAAAAAAGGACATAGAAGTCCATCAAAGAGACATTCAGCAGTTGGATGGCATCTTGACCTGAGTTCACACACTTCAATGAAAAGTGACCTCCCATCTCCAAAGACCTCACTCGACCAGCTCGCCAAATGCTGTCCACTCCAGTAAGTCACAGATTTAATTCTGGAGTAATCAGACATCTTGTGAGAAAGATGGAGTTGTTTATGGTTGTAGTGGATTGTGCTACTTTGTAATGTATGCAACTATTTAAGAATAGCAAATGAGAAGTAGAGAACTTCCATAATAAATTAATTTAACAGTGGAGGATTTTTTACATATAAATAACAACATAGCTTACCAAAAATGAGAAAGAGGTAATTATATTTACAGATACCTCAAAATAAGGAAGAAATACATTTCTGAGATTTTTTTTTTTTTTTTAAGCGTATCACCCCGAGCAAGGCCGGTGGCCACTATCACGCAAGGGGTTACAGAAGGGTTGGGGGAAGAGCAGATAAGAGTGGTAAAGGAAGGGATGTGGAGAAAGAGAAGGACGGAGGGCTGATCGAGGTGGGGAGGTTACGGGAGATATAGAGCGAGAGCAGATAGGAATGGAAGATGTCAGGAAGTGGATAGATCAAGGCAACTGGAGATGACGATTGACGCTACACTTAAACCGCTGGAGATTGTATTTGTCAGGGAAACAGTAATAGGGAAGGGAGTTCCATAGGCGAGATGTGCGTGACATGAAGCTATTGGAGTAGAAAAGACGTCTACACCTAACAGTTTCAACGGTGAAGGGGTGGGAACGGGATGCCAGCCTCGTAGGACGCTTGAATTCACGAGGCTTAGGGACAAGTGAAAGCAACTCCTCAGAGCAATTACCGTGGAAGTACTTGTAGAAAAGGCAGAGTGATGCAACATTGCGTCTGTGAGAGAGCGACTGCAGACGAGATGACAGATCAGGGCCAATCACATTGCATATCCGTCTCTGGATCTTATCAAGAACCCCGAGGCAACACACAGGGGCCCCAGACCATAAATGGCAGCAATACTCCATGCAAGGTCGAATGGTAGACTTATAGACCTGGAGGATCGATTCAGGGGAGAAGAATTTCCTGGCTCGGCACAGGGAACCAACTTTTCTAGCGGTGGATGATGCAATTGACTCGATGTATTTGTTCCATCTCAGATCAGCGGACAGCGTGAGACCGAGCAGCCGCAGAGAGGAACTCTCGAGAAGTTGGTCCTCAGACATTCTGATGGGATGCAGGGATGGGTCCTTGTGGTGGTTAATGGAGAGCAATTTTGTTTTAGAGGCATTAAAGTTGACCATCCATTTCTCTCCCCAGTCCACAACCGATTGGAGGTCCTTTTCAATTTGAGCTGCCAGGTTAATTTTGTCCGCCTCAGTAGATTTGTGCTTAGGGTACTATATGTGTGGGTGTGTGAGTACACCAAGTAATCAGCCTGCTTGGTGAATGTCTCCTCTGAAGGGAATAGTCCTGTTGTTGCTACAATATCTTGGAGCAAAAAGCGAGAAATTGTTTATACCTCTTCCTTTTATAATCCTAAATAGAATGCCACTTAACAGACAACCTGGTGGGCAAGGTCAGATAATCCTCCCAAGGTCATATTTTAGTACTGGTAACCCAACCTGTTTCTTAAAACAAAAGCTAAGCAAAGAATTAAGAAACAGGAAAGTTTCATTAGAAACAAAGAAAAGAGTGCTGAACTGTTATGTAAGATCAGTCCTCCTATAGGACAGTGAATTCTGGACAATCTTCACACAAATGAAGAAGAAATTTGAGGCAATAGAAATATGGTTTCTACAGATAGATACTAAATATGTGAGCAATGAGGAAATTTTAGAGAAAATGAAAACAAAAAGGAAACTTATACTTAAGATCAGAAAGTTAAAATTTCTAGGGCACATAATGAGAAAAGAAAGCAAAGAAAATTTGACACTCACAAGACATAAGGCAAGTGGGGCAGAGGAAAACAGTGTATAAACTACCTAATGAGCTTGTGCAAATGAATGGCAGAACAAAATTTAGGAGAGATAGCAAAAAGACAATATTTACTATGTGCTACAAAGGACATGAAATTGTGGAGAGCCATGATCCTGAAGGTACATAGTACATAAAAAAAGAACCCCCCCATCAGGGAATATGTCACAGGGGGGATTTTTGTGCAAAGTTTAATCCAAACATTTTTTCACTTTATTAATACTATTTCACTCTTTACAAAGACTGAGGTAATTCATTATTTTTCTGTTTAGGATCTACAAAAAACAGGAAATTGTGGAGAGCCATGATCCCCTACATCCTGAAAGGACACAACATAGATGAAAAAGATGTAAACTGTACCAAAATATCATCCAAAATACTCATATGAACACTCAAATCATTTTTTTTTTTAAATCAGGGCCCTAATTCCTTTCTTGGCTCCAGAACCAACTCAGGTTAATAGTTAAACATCCACTTCTAATCAATTTGGGATTTTTTTAAAAAATGTAATAAATGGAGCAGTTATAACAAATATAACAGAAAAGGAAATTAAACATAGAACAGGCTAAAAGTAGTTTCACCCAACACTGCACATTGCTGCAAGACCAAAACATTAACCTGAAAGCTTGTCATATTCTTAAATAGCCTTGTCAGAACAAGCCTTTCATATGGATGTCATGCATGGTGCCAAAAGCATCCAGAAATATCTATATTGTCAGCTGTATATGACCGTTTCCTCAGATCAATGTTTAAAAAAGGTTTTGAGAGAGTGAAATCTGAAGGTCTTGGCAAAGACCAAACTTCTTGACTACCAACAATAGCAAAAAATAAAATGGATAGCACATGCAACATGAAGAGAAAATAATGATGTTAACATTCCACACAACTTCAAATAAAAGGTTAGGAAAGAAAGCCTCATCAATACTGGAAAGATTGAGCACTACTACTTGACTTGAGAAACCTGTTTTCTTGAAAAATTATTTTAAGAGAAAGATTTTATAAATTTTAATCAAAACCAGTACTGGCGGCTCAGTCAGTTAATGCCAAATGTTTATTGTAGGGAAACAAATATTCCCATTACTATTCAATATGCTACAGAAGGAGTTTCAAATTTTTAAAATAAAAATATTTAAACTGTGTGTTTCATTCAGCCAAACCCAAAGCAAATTAAAACATTTTGTGGAGACAATTTTAATTTTTTGGTATTTCAGTGAGAAGATCTTTTTCTAAGGAAACCATTTTACAAAAAAAGAAAAAATTAAATCTATATAAATAAAGTGCAATGTACACGTGCATCTGTCTGTCTGTTTTTCGATCTGGCAAATCATTAATGACCTGAAGTAATTGGTGGTAACTACTGTATTTACATGCAATTAAAAATTAAATAAAGAAATCATTTAAAGTTAAATTTAAATATCAAACTGTGAAATGTTTAAAAAACAATTCTTTATTAAAGGTTTAACTTAAGCATAGTATGGTATGTTACTCCTGTTTTTTTTCTTTTTTTAGTACATGTACTATGACATATTTGAAATATTACATAGTTCGGGTTCCCTAATGTCTTTTAAGAGTGACTTTATGTGAAGGGATCAAAAGAATGGTGATTTTAAAAGAAAATAAAAATTGCATGTACAATCAATGGAAACAAACTGCAGAAATTGGTTGCATATTCAAAGAAAGATTATACCAAATTAAAGTGTTGAATAAAGATAAAATAATTTTATTGTTTCTAAATTCTTATAACGTTTACATACATAGGACACTGAATGTAAAAGGTTGAAGGTCCAAAATTCCTCTGCAGGAGCTCACCCAAAGGGCTGTTTCTAGTCTTTTAAATAAATAAAATGAAAGATATTTTTTACTCACATATGTTCAACAAAGTCTGTACTTACCTAAAAAGAAAAAAGAAAAAACAACATCAAGAATGAGAAATCAAAAATGGAATGAAACATTAAATTATAGGAATAAAAAATAACATTTATTTATAATGTTTCTAATTCCAGTGACCCACAGTCATTTCCCAGAAATAAAGTTTTTGTAAGTTTTACTTAATAATGATACAAAAAGGCAAAAATTGTGAAACAAACAATTTGGATGTAAAGTATTTCCCTTTAAGTGAAAAGGTGAATGCTCTCAATTTAACAGGGAAAGAAAATGAATCCTAAGCAGCCTTTGTTACCCAGTCCTCTACCAATGAGTTCTTAAACTTCTGAACAGTGAACTTTTCTCAGTATTCAGGCTGTCTGCTAAGGCATGATGTTTCCAACCCAAAGAGAAGTTCTGCTGCTTTGATTACTCAGCAACAGCCACATTTAGTAACCTTCTACCTTGAGTGGCCATTGGGCCTTTTATTAGATGATGAAAAATAGTAAAAACAAACAAATTACTATTCATTACTAATTAGGATATGTAGCCTTGAATACACTAGTGAAGAAGAGGGTTATTTTAAGAACACATTCAAACTTCTACACTACTCATACCATTTCCTCTTAAATGCAAAAACTGAGCCCACAAAATCCATAAAACTAAAAAAACAAATACATCCAACAAAGGTAATACAAAATTCATAATCCTACCCTCCAACACTTCCACTAAACAAGGATTGTTACTACCACCTCCAATACTATCTGGGATATAATCAGGATGAAAAATAAAACAAAAAACAATTCAAATGCTGGAGTTTATCAAATCAAATATCTACAGTGCAATAACATGTACACTGGGGGGACATCACGCAATCTAAAAACCCGCCTCCAGGAACACAATAGAGACTTGCAATTAGATAAACATTCAAACTCTCCCATCTTACACTGCAACAATGTGGGACATAACTTTAATTTCACCAATGCCAGCCTTATTAAAAAAGAACATAACCTTTTAAAGAGAAAATATTATGAAAACATATTTATAGCAATAATACTATCAACACACATTTAAAAAACTACATTACGTTACCATTTTTCTACAGATCCATTATTCATGAATCCAACTTATTTCTTTCTAATACATAAAAATAAATGAAGATATAGATAATATACAAAATATGCACAAGATATACTTTAATGAAAAATCAAACCAAAACGAAATTTTTCAAAACATCCTGCTGCATCTCACTAACTTTTACACACTTTGGCATCCAGAATGTTTTTTACAATATTTGAATATTATCTGTTACTTCATTACATATGACACATATCTAACCAATAAGAATAGCCAAAAACAACAGACCATTAATCTGTTGTCTCTTTGCTTTTTATCATTTCTATCTTGATCTCTGACAAAACTTTAATAAAGTGAAACATGTTAGATTGAATCTGTTTCTTACTTGTTCTTTATCTGATCATATATATATATATATATATATATATATATATATATGCAAGACAACAGGATACCAAAAATGCTCATGTATAGTCAACTTGACAGTGGTCATCGAAGCGTGGGCTGACCATTGCTTAGATACAGGGACAAACTGAAAAGTAACCTCTCAGCTGCGAATATGGACCATGCTACGTCTGAGGACATAGCAATTGATCGCAATGAGTGGAGGACTACTTGCTACAATGGCATCAAGAACAATGCAGCATCAAACATCACCAAGCTTCGTCACACTAGGGAAAGGACTAAAATATCTGCTGCTGTACCGGCCATACACTCCAACAATCCACACTCTTGCACAATCTGTAGACTTCTTTGCAAATCACTAGCAGGACTGAAATGTCACTTGCGACTTACACACAGGGTTGAATAAGCACAGTTGTCGGAACCTCATACATTGAAACCGACGGGAGAGTCCATCATCATATATATATATATATATATATATATATTCAAGCATGTTTTATTAAATAATATAGATATATTATGTCTATTTATTTTTATAATAATCCTTTCTAGTTCTCTAATTAGCTTCTTGATGTTAAGTTGAAATTCATCAAGGAAGGTACTATAGTTTTTGTTAGCCCAAGTACTTTCGATCTCCTCCGAGATCATCCTCAGGGGTGAATTGCGAAGACAAAATTAATGTAATTGTAATCATTGTGGTAGTAATTTTTGTAAACATGCTCTGTTATAATTATAATTATTTTGAAATTACTCATGATTACAATGTTTTGTAAACAAGTGTTCCCAATGCAAGATGGGTAAAATTGATAAATTTCAACTTAACAAGAATCTAATTAGAGAACTAAAAAGGATTATTGTAAAAATAAATAGATATAATATGTCTATATTATTTAATGAAACATGCTTGAATAAAGATATCTGCCCCCAAAATACATATACAGGTACATCATCATCCCACGACAATCTTCAGTAATTAAAGACATGAACACGACCATGTCTAAGACAAAAATGCCCACAAGAATCTATACACACACACTAACACCACAAAACAAAAAAAAAACCTGAGGTCTACTTGACCAATAAATACAAATAACACAGAATTCAAGTTAATGGAACTTTCTCTTACATAACTAATTTGTAAAAATTTCTGATGTAGCTTAAATAAAAGAGAAAAATGCTAAATTTTTAAATGTTTCCCGTTTGTTCTTTATTCTATCATATATATAACACAAAACTATATCCTGAAGGAGTTTATTAAAATGACACATAAACATAAAGTGCTCAATACCATAATAGCAGAGCATCATATTTTATATAATAAAATCGGGTTTTCATCTGACCAGCCACAACTGCCAGTTTTGTAAGTGCTATTATGCTGTTGCTGCTAATGGTCTTTTGATGATATTGGTATTTGTACCTGCTCGTCTGATCCAAGATGTTACAATAAGGGTGGCTGTTGAGTACACATTATGTTCTCACCAACTAAAATAATCAAGAGGGGAAAATGCCTTTCCAGTATATGATGGAATTCCAAACATCACAAGTTAAAAAAAACACAAGAAAATAACAAAATAACAAATGTTATTAATTAACAATAGTCAACAACACAGGAATAATTAAACCACGGTAAAGGACCTGATTATCTCACCATCACAACAAAATGTAGATTTTATGACAGTTACAATAAGTTTGTCTTTGCAATTAACCCTGAGGATGATCTTAGAGGTTCTCTCTATCTCTCACTCTTTCTATATATATATATATATATATATATATATATACAGGGTGTCCATAAAGTTTGTGTGCACTTTAAAAAATTTATAACTTTATTTGTATTTATAATAGAAATAATCGGTAAAAATGTTATAAAGTTAATGTACCTAGTTTTAAGTATAGCTAAAATAACTAATGTAATTTCAGGCATTACTGTAAATCAGTTGGCAAATGTTTTCTGTGAACTGCAAAATCGTATTACCCTTTGTATTGCTAATGGAGGACATGTGGAAACTTAAATAAAATTTCAATAAAACTTTAAAAAATATAGATTTACTTCTTTCTAATCCTTTTTACAAATTATTTCTATTGTAAATACAAATAAAGTTATAAATTTTTTAAAGTACACACAAACTTTATGGACACCCTGTGTGTATATATATATGTCATTCACAGACAGTACTGTTTCGCTGTATCACAGCTCCTCAGTGTGACTAGACTTCCGAATGCCTCAAGCCAGGATTGAAACACAACTAATTTTGTGTCAGCCAGAGCTATCTTCACTCGGTAGAGTTACACAACTAAATATAGTGTATTGTTTTATCAAATGTAAACAAATGCCAATCAGCCAAAGTGCTCCATTCATTTTAATGAAGAGCTATGATATATATATATATATTTAAGTAACGAAAATCTTGGTAATCCATATGGATAATTTCTTTAAATTAAAATATATATATATATATATATATATATATATATATATATATATACATACACACACACACAGTGAGAGAGAGAGAGGAAGAACAATATAAATGAGGTTTAACATGAATTGTGGTTTCAGACATCCACTAGGGGCCTTGGAACATATCACCTGGAGATAAAATGGAGACTATTGTATTTTTCATTAACTGAAACTTATGAATATATTTGAGGATAAAAATATCATATCATATATATATATATATATATATATATATATATATATATATATGAACAATGGCTATATAATCAGTTTTTTTCACTCCTGGTCAATTTCTGGTGCTTCTTCAAGTTTGTTTAGCTGTTTGATTAATTTTTTTCTTAATTTTACAAATTGAATTGATTTTCTAAATTTGGCTAAAAATGATTTTATATTATAATTGTGCACCAGTTTGTTCTCCCATTTAGTTTCATAGAAGTGTATGTTATTGTTTTTGTTGAAAAAATATAATTGCTTTCACCAACGATTGATCTTTGACAAAGGGTTGGCTGAAAGGTTCCTTAGATATTTTCCCTTTTTTAGTATTAAGATGCTTACATCAGTGCTATTTATGGCTATAATAATAATAATAATAATTATTATTATATATACATACATACATACATACATACATATATATATATATATACACACACACACACACACACACACACACACACACACACACACACACACACACACACACACACACACACACAGGGTGTGATGGATAAGTTGTTATCTAAATTACACAAAAATGAAAATAACACTGACATCTCATATTAATAGATATATTTACCAAAATTATACAAAAATGTCTTGAAATACAAAAGAGTAAATTTATTCAATAAAATCATCATTGGCTTCAACTATGGCCTCCAGATGACTTTGGAAACTCCTGCAACTCTTGGATGGTCTCCTTGTTGGTGAATACTGCCATAATCCTTGCCTTCAGTTTATCTTTGGTATTACAAGGAGTTTTGTTGGTCTCTCACTCAACTGTACCATGCACAATAATCAAGGGGATTGCAGTCTGGAGAGTTAGGTGGCCAGATGTAAAGGGTGATGTGGTAGTAGAAATTGTCTGACAGCCATGACTGGGTTCTCCTGCTTGTGTGGCATGGTGCAGAATCCTCTTGCCAGACACAGGGTCTTTCAGCAACCACCCTCTTGACCCAGGGCAGCACTACCTTCTCAAGGCACTTGATGTAGACATCCATGTTAAGTCTTAGGCCCTCACCAACAAATTTGGGATTTTTTTTTCTTATCAGAATGACCAAAGTTAGTTTTCCAAGCTGCCATACTTTTGTAATTACTTCTGGCGCAAATGCCAAGCAGTACATGCCATTTCAAAGTTTCTGGCAGAGTGAATTGTCTCATGGTGCTCTTTTTCTCACAGACAGGTGCCCAACTGACCCTAATATTCTGTGCAGTTTACAAAATATGAAACAAACAAGGCACATGCACAAAATTAAAAATATAAAATAGCAACCTATTTTGCACACACACACACACACACACACATGTACATACATATATACACACACATATATGTACATACATACATATATAAACACATATATAAACACACATACATATATAAACACATATATAAACACACATACATATATACACATGCATGCACATACATACATACATACATACATACATATATATATATACACACACATTATATATAACAAAGAACAATAAGAAAAAGTGAATATAATTCTATCATGAAATTACACAAGCAGAAATAAAAAATAATTTTTAAGAAAATGTTTTTTAAATTTTTGCAAATTATTTCATTTGTCACATTATTCTGTTAAACAAATACAAACTCTTCTTTCTATTCTCCAAAGAACAATTAAAACATTTATGCTTTTTATCAAATTTATTACAAAAGAAATTAATCTTTAAGATTGCTTTTATGAGAAAAAATAATTCTGGGCATTGAAAAAAAGAGCCTCAAGCCTTAATTCCAATTCAAGTTTTTAATATAGATATTCTGTGAAAAGAATTGCTAAATACAAAAGTCCTTGATGTTTATAACTGCCTTGAATATAATATAATCTTAGAGAACACGACCCGGAACCACCTTCTATAGCAGAGCACAGAAGGGAAATGAAGAGAAAAGCAAAAGTTGAGAGGAAAGACATTGTGCACAAGGCCCGAGCTGTCACGTCTCTATCCACAGCATCTGCAAAGATGTGTCCTATATGTGAGTCTCACATTTGACTGAAGGATGAACATCACGCTTTAGTATGAAGATGTTGAGTAAAGTAACTTGACCATAATTTCCAAAATTATCTATGAAAAGCTTTTAAGTTTATATTACTATTTCAGGATGTGGACGATCATGACTCTCCACAACTTCCTATCCTTTGTTGCTCTTAATAAATTTTGTCTTTTCACAACCCCTCCCACTTCCTATTTTGCCATCCATTTACACAAGCTTGTTAGTTTTTTTTTGCTTTTTCCCTCTATCCCTCTTGCCTTCAATATGTCCTGTGAGTGTCAAATTCTCCAAGCCCTTTTTTATTATGTGTCCTAGAAATTTCAACTGTCTCTTTCTGATGCTAAATATGTTTTATTTTTGTTTAAAATGAGGATGTGTTAAAGAAAATTCAAACAAAAAAGTTAAAAAAATTAATACACTGAAATTTAAAGACGTTTAAAACACTGATTTATGAAGGAATATATTTCACCTTAGCCTAAACATATCTTCCAAATTACCTTGAATCTGAATGTCTTAATTTGACACTCTTCAATTGAATCTTTCCCACAATCAGACATTTCAACAATTGTTTACCTAAAGAAAACCCAACAGTCTGAAAGTAAATTTGTTCTTTTTGTAAATGTAACATTGCAGTCAAATAAAACAAGTTCATTAAGGGATTGATTTTCTTTGGTTCTGTATAAACTTATAAACTCATGTCATGCTCTTAAATAGTCTTGTCAGTTCTAGACTCTCCTACATAGATGTCATGCATGGTACCCAACTCATTCACAAATGGCTAAACTATTAGCTATATACAAATGCCTTCTCAGATCAATGCTTCAAGTCAATGAATCCTCTAGGTTTTAAAGAAGACAATACTTCCTTAGATCTTATAGAATGGTGCTACAAAATCACAAATAACTGTACTAAACAAAAAAAAATACATTGCTTGAAGACTTCCAACAGCAGTAACAACTGAAATGGATAGCACATATGTAACTCAAAAGGAAAATAATGATATAATCAAAATGTTGGTTTTTCACACTTAAATAAAAGGCTAGGAAGGAAACTCATCAATACTAAAAAGAGCAATAACAGTTACTGAACTTGAGCTTATTTTCCTGAAAAACTGTTTTCAGAGAAAGAGTTTATAAATTTCAAGTGACAATTATGCTAATTGTTCAGTAAATAAATGTCAAACCTTTCCTGTACAGAAATGATTTGTATTACTATTACCATCAGTTATGTACTTCAACTTTATTTCCACAATCAAGAAATACTTTTTGAATTTAAGATTCTGTGGGATTACCCCACTTGTCTGTCAAAGAATTTCTGCTAATGACTGGTAGAAGCTGTTGCCAGAGCAGTATATGAATAAATGGATGCAAAAGTTTCTCTGTCTTTTTTCTCCTTTAGCCACAAAATATCTTAAAAATAGGATATGTCTCATTTTCCCCTTTGGAGAACTTGTTGTTGCACAGCAAGCCATATATCACATTAAATACAACAGTGCACAGTATGCAAATGCTTACTTGATGACATACAGTCATACCTAATCACTCTACCAAACCAATAAAGACCTCTTCTCAAAATGTAAGTCTCTCAAAATCTTAGTATTAAATTTTAGTATTACAAAATATTACTAAACATCTTCCTCACTAAATATGTGCCTTTTCTATAATATTTTCATGGTAATTGTTCTGATGAACTTTCCTTTACGGTACCTAGACTTTATGAATTTAAGCATTAGATTAGCGGCAGGATCTCATCATTTTACAGTTGAAATGACGGGATGTAACCATAGGTTTTATGCTAACTGTCACTTTTCTTGCACTTGTCATTTGTGGAACTCTCTTCCAGCTTCTTGCATTCCAGTCAACTTTGATCTTCAAAAAATTAAATGTAATGTCAGTTGTTATATTCTATCTGCATAATTTCTGCTTTTTTATTGTTCTCATTAATAATTATTTTTTTCTCATATATTTTCTAACACTCAGTACTCACTTGTGTCTTAGTGGTATTATTGCCTTACTTGGGATTAATATATATATATATATATATATATATATATATATATATATATATATATATATCCCTTCAACACTTGGTACTCACAATTCAAATAATCTCAATTAATTATTATATGATTTTACTTTTTTCTCCCTTTATTTTCTTTTAAGCTAACAAGAGCAAGCATTATATATTGCCATGAGAATATGCAATCTAAAAATGTAGTCAGCAAATTTCTCATCATTTCAATCACCTTGCTTACAAAAAATGTAATTCTTTTCTCTTCCACATCCCAAATATATGACAGTATTTCATTTATGTTGATGTCTCTGTAGAGAAACTGACCTTTTCAGATTTGATTATTCTGTTGTGCTGGCTGGGAGGAGGTAACCGAGAAAAGCTTTTAAATTCAACATCAATTCTGATAATGAAAAGAGAAAACTAAATATTTTCTTTAATTCACAATTTTGTTTTGGTTCGCTGCTTACAAGATTGCCATACTTGCATTTTTCAGCAATGTCTTCATCAAGAAAAGGAGGTAAAAAAAGACAGAAGAGTAAAGATAAAATTCAAAATTTAAATTTTCTTTAAGTTTTACATTAAAAAATAAAAACAAAATTTGCTAAGAATTTTTTTATATTTACTAAGATTAGCCGAGTATGGTCCAAAGCTAAATTGGTGTAATGCTGGAAAAAGATTTTTATGAACTGAATGCATATATGAAAATTAATAAAAAAAAAAAAATTAAAATTGAGATATATAATGAGAGGACTGAAATTGATAGCTGGATAGATAGATAGATATAGAGAAATCAATCAACAATAATACAAATTCATTTCGATATTTTTCTTTTATGTCATTCCCAAATGGGAACATCAACTTTTGTTTTGAGAAACATGTCCCCTTTGAGAATCAGTTGACATATCGAATTTCTCTCTCCAGAGAAGAGTGAAGAAATACAAAATGGATGAATCAAAATATTTGGATTATGTTTTCAACCAAAATAACTTTTCTGAAAATCACAAAATTTAATTCAAGGGTAAACTTCTGGCAACAAAAAAAAATTAATATATTCGTTACAATAAATCTGTTTCTCAGACTAACTCAAAAGATAACCATGCCTTACAAAATAGCTCAAAAGATAACCCTGTCTCTCAGATTAAATCAAAAGATAACCTTGTCTCACAGACTAACTCCAGATAACCTTGTCTCACAGACTAACTACAAAGATAACCCTCTCTTTCAGACTAACTACAAAGATAACCCTCTCTTTCAGAATAACTACAAAGATAACCCTCTCTTTCAGAATAACTACAAAGATAACCCTCTCTTTCAGAATAACTACAAAGATAACCCTCTCTTTCAGAATAACTACAAAGATAACCCTCTCTTTCAGAATAACTACAAAGATAACCCTCTCTTTCAGAATAACTACAAAGATAACCTTGTCTCTCAGACTAACTACAAAGATAACCTTGTCTCTCAGACTAACTACAAAGATAACCTTGTCTCTCAGACTAACTACAAAGATAACCTTGTCTCTCAGACTAACTACAAAGATAACCTTGTCTCTCAGACTAACTACAAAGATAACCCTAACCCTCAAGCTAACCATTATCAAAACATTAGCATTTTGAGGATACTGAGAATTTATCAAAATAAAGAGGAAGTTACTTATTGAAATCACTTTTAGATAGCAATAACTAGCTGATAACATGAAGTAAAAGATATAAAAATTGGGACAATTTACATTCATTGTAATGTTAGTAAATTCATTGGGATAAACAAATTTATATGATAAAAAATAATTGAATTGCTAGTTCTAATCAAGGGATAATATTTAACTTATTTTAAATAAAGCATTTTGAGCAAATGATTTAGACAATGTTACCTCTTATTCTAATAAATGACTTTCTTTGTATTAACAAAATCACTGATGGTTCTTATTTGTTTTCCTCTGTCCCTCTTGCCTTCAATCTGTCCTGTGAGTATCAGATTTTCCAAACCCTTTTTCCTCATTATGTGCTCTAGAAATTTCAACTATCACTTTCTGATGTTACGTATAAGTGTCCTTTTCCTTTCTATTTTCTCTTAAACTTTGTCATTGCTCGCATGTTCAGTCCATGGTATTCTCAGCATCCTTCTGTAAAACCACATTTCTGTTATTTTAAGTCTCTTCTTTATCTGTAAGGAGATTGTCCAGCATTCACTGCCATACAGGAGGACTGATATCATGTAAGTTTAGTACTCTTTTCTTTGTTTCTAAAGAACACTGAGTAATATTGTGAGGATAAGGAAAATATTAAGAAAATTGGCTCATGTTTTTGCTATAGTGGAATACTAATTACATACTAGTATATTTTAAAATTTCATTGTTTTTCTCTTGAATAGACAATTTCCACACAGATGTAGAAGAGATTTGAAGCAACAGAAATGTTCTATCAACAAATGCTAAGAATACTCAAGACAGAATACATGAGCAACTGGTTAGTAAAGTCTGAAGATTGTGTGTTTAAAAACAATAATTTGGACTTTACTAATCAGGTGCTTCTCTGTAGTTACATAGTATAGCATATCAGATCACATGACAGTTTCCCTATAGGAATACAGGTTCGATTCCTGTCAGAGAAAGCATATTTTCTACAAAATTTCTCAAACACTCAGGCCAGTAAAAGTAATTAATACTGTTTAATTAAAAAACAGAGCATTTACTTAAATAAATTGTATTTATAAAAATAATGTATAAACAGAAAAAAAATATATTAAATGATTGTCAAAATTAATCCATTTCATTATATGTTGTCATTGTTTACATAAAGATACATTTTGTGAGCAGATATGATTGATCAAGAAAAATTGTCAAAGATTGTGTGTTTAAAAACAGTAATTTAGACTTTGCTAACCAAGCGCTTCTCTGTAGCTAAATGGTATAGCACATCAGATCAAATGATAGTTTCTATATAGGAATACATGTTGTATACCTGTCAGAGAACAAATATTTTTTACAAAATTTCTTGAACATTTAGGCCGGTAAATGTAATTACTACTGTTTAATTAAAAAACAGAGCATTTACTTAAATTGCATCTATAAAAATAACATATAAACAGAAAATATATTAAACAATTGTTGGACTTAATCCATCTCATTATATAAATGTGCGTAAAAATTTCAGGTATATCTGTAAAAGGACAATATGAATAATGACAAAAGGAAAACTAATCTTAGCTGATGTGTTTTGTCCTCTGAGGGACTTTATCAAGGCAAATGCAAGGATTTTATTTTGTGACAAGTATTTATATATGAAAGCAATAATGCTATTGGTTTCTCAAAATTTTTTGAATAGGAATGCTCATGAATACTCATCAGGTTAGTGGAAAAGTCAGTTAAGTTCACCGACGTGAGAGATACAGTGCAATGTTTAATAAACAAAATAAAATAAACCTAATAAAAATCTAATAAACCTGATAAAACAAATCACCTAATCATTCCTCTTATTAGTTACAGGGCGGCAGACATAATTCATCCTTTTTAAAAAATGTGGCATCTATTCAAACATGGGTATTTTTTAAAATAATATTTGGATTGAAAAGAAATAATGTCTAAATAAAAAAATAAATTAAAATCTATTAATTACTTATATGCTTATATACAAGCAAAATATAAATCAATGATAAATTATGCAAAAATAAAAAATATTATCAATATTTTATTTCCTAGAGAATCGTTGAATTTAAAAAAAGATCTCGGTTTTACTTTTACTAATGTGAATTGAATTTCCTAATTTTCTTAAAAAAGAGAGTATATAATCAACCAATGAATTTATTGTCATCGTAGCAAACAACAAGTCCTTAAAGCCAAGCATTCATCATATTCATTCTGGCTTCAATCATTCTGGCTTTATGAAGTTCATGCTGAGAAAAACCAAATGAAAATCAAAGGCATTTTGCAGTCTCAAGAATGAGGTAAAATAGAGATGGAATTGGTAAATTGGTTCCTAATCAATTACCAAAGGTGAAAAGCGCAAGTGGTTGCCTTGACCACTTGACTTCATTCATCACAGTATCAAAGAAAGACTTTATAATTTGTCAATTATCTAATAATGTCTGGAAAATTCAACAAAATTCCCAAAGTGTTGGTAGCTGCAAAAGATCAACAGGATTCCATTGAAGAAAATTCCCTATTGATAGATACGGCATTTCAGATTAAAAAATGCAGCAAACATACATTTTGATGGTAGCACATTGATTATTTGATGCTTCCAAAGTAACTGAGTCTATTAGAAGATTATCAATTGAATTTCTGGATAACAGACAGAAACAAGATACTGCAGCTCTATATGATAAAGATAAACTTTGCTGAAGTCAAAATATTGGGTCACTTATCAGATTGTTACCTTTTGAAAAAAACAAAACAATTATCATTGAATTAAGTAATGTTTAAATAATTTATTTTGTGACTATTTCAGAATCAAAGTTACACCTGACAGTTGAAATGGCTCGATTTACCTGTAAGTTCTATGCTAACAGTTTCTTCTACCATAATTCTCACCTGTAGAACTCTCTTCCAGCTTGCTTCCCAGGCAACTTTGATCTTAAAAACAAACATGTTCCTGTATCTGTGGTATTTCTTGATATGAAACTGTAACTGGAGTTTGTTGTATTTCTTTCCCACCTAACATATATAAGTCTCTATAAATAAAAACCTAGTCTGAAGAATTCCTTTCAAGGAACAAAACATGTAACATAGAAATGTTATTTTTATTTTGTCATTCAGTTATCCAATATTAGTCTAATGTATTTTTTATATAATATCTTCCATATTTTGATTTGTATCACACATTCATCTCAATGCACACATATTAAGAGAAGTTTTATAAAACACCAGAGACAAGGAATTATTTTCATGTTTCAGTTAATTTTTTATTAATATATGAGTCAATAAGTGTCTGGTTTCAATGAATGTAAATATTTTACCAACCTTTGTGACCTAGTCTTTTGACGATACTTCTGGCCATTATCCTGATCAGGCAAAATTTGTTGAATTTATTTATTTTTCAACTTTTGAATACCTTTTTAAATTCCATCAGACTTGTATTATGAAAGACGGTTACCGAAATATGCACAGTATATATTCAGTATCTATACACACACACATATATCCATAATTACAAACATATCATTCTTATTTACACACAAGCACATGTATGTATATACATATCACATTCAAACTTATACACACATACTTTTTTTTAAAGCTTTTTCACCCCAAGCTAGCCAGGTCAGCGAACAGTGTGAGACCAAGCAGTCATAGAGAGGTTCTCTCATGGAGTTGAGCATCAGTCATTCCTATGGGAGGCAGGGAGGGTTCTCTATGGTGGGTAAAAGATAGAAGTCTAGTTTTTGAGGCATTTAAGTTAACCAGCCATTTCTTGCCCCAGTCAACAACAGATTGGAGGTCCTTTTCGAGACCAACCACATTCATATTTACAAACACATACACCACATTTGCATTTACATACAAACATCACATTCGCATTTACACACAAATACCACATTCGCATTTATACACATACACACAAACACCACATTCGCATTTATACATATACACCACATTCGCATTTATACACAAACACCACATTTGCATTTATACACATACACCACATTCGCATTTATACACATACACCACATTCGCATTTATACACAAACACCACATTCGCATTTATACACAAACACCACATTCGCATTTATACATATACACCACATTCGCATTTATACACAAACACCACATTCGCATTTATACACAAACACCACTTTCGCATTTATACACAAACACCACATTCACATTTACGCACAAATGTTCTCACCCACCATCATTCAAATGATCATGACACCCTACACATACTCAAATCCGTGAAGATGGGCACATAGGCACACATGTGTAAATATGTACACACATAAATGAAAAATATTGCACCAATGATAAGTGCATATAAAAAAGAAAACTTGCAAAGTATAAGCAGTCAACAGCTGATAACGATGACGAGTGGATGGCTGTCTCTATGAAACTATGGAGTCAGGATTCTGAAGGTAACATCAATCAGCTAAATGACAAACCTTTTATATTAATTCTTTGCATATATATATATAGCTTGCATATTCATATCAATACACACATTCCTCAATACAACAATTATTTAAGTCATATATAAAACCCTTTTCAGCCAATCAGTACTGCAAACAGAATAATTTAATTTATAGAAAAACTCTTGAGGCATTTTACAAATATTGTTTTAGCTTCTCTAATAGAAACTAAGCAGTGAAAACTTGTCATTTCATTCAACTGTTTTTTTTTTTCTTTTGTCACATGACATACATGTCTTTCGTTAGGGGCGCAATATTGGTTTTTTTTTGCTTGTTTTTGTTTCAGTGTTGTTATTTTTTTTACTGTTACAAAAAGAAAATGGAATAGACCAAGTTGTAACAATAATGTTTAATGAAAAAATAATTTGTAGAGATACATTATCTAACATGAGTGTCACACAAAAATTTCTAATACTAATCAATTATTTATAATACATTTTAAATATATTGCATTGCATAGATGATGTTTAACAATGAAAGATACAAACTCATTTGAAAAGTGAATGTTCACATAAATACATTATCTGTTTATAGTATCAACGAGTAAATGTCACTGGACATTGTTGTCCACAGTAAATAAATTTCCCTGTGGATGGTAAAATCTGCAGATACTATCAAACCATACATGGTCTGGAAATGGTTAATGGGAATTTTAATAGATTATTTTAATAACATAATTTTAATATGTTAATTTTATAACATAATTAAAATTTGACAAGTTTTTTTAGTTTCTTTAGTTTCTCTGTCAGAATGAAAAAGCCCCTAATTTTTGTGAGAAAGAAAAAAAAGCTCAAAATTTGTGATCAACAAAAAAGCCCCTAATTTTTGCAAAAAAAAAAAGGAAAAAGTCCAAAATTTTTGCATGAAAGAAAAAAAAGCCACAAATTAATGTGAGAAAGAAAAAAAGCCCGAAATAAGTGTACAATTTCCATACATAAATAATTTTTATGCCTTTGTAGATCATAATTAGCAGCAATTGCTTGTTTCAATTATTTCTCATTATCCCAGTCAATTAATTATCATAATCAATGCATTGTCAAGTAATATGATTTTTATTAATATCTATGTTCCATAATATAAATCAGTCATGCTGAGAACTTAGTCTGTTATTTGATGCTGTAATGTTGTAAAATGCTAACAATGCCACATTTTGTAGAAGTCAAAAGACTAAATTACACAAGAGTAATTCTTTGACAATTGTTTTCTTGTACCAACAAGTAATTACTCCATATAGTGAGGGATTCAACTCTTATGCAGTTCTCTTGATATTAAAATAGTATAGATTTTCTCAATCAGCATATCGGCACATCCACATCATTTTTACTTGGCTAGAATAACTTGCAATGTTAATTTATTTCTCATATGTAGCAATGCCATGGATATAGCAAGTGGATACTTCTTGAAACAGAAACACAAATTTTTATTCTACTTAAATAGCTTAAATATCTGTAGATATTTGAGTTCAGGATTTATTAAAATGTGTCTAAAAGAAGATGATAAAAAAACTGCAAAATTAGAATATTGGCCTGTTTTTATATATTTTTCTTTTTAGAGATTTATGATTAGTATTTCTTTATTTTCACAAGTGACAGATTTTACTATAAAATATGATTGTTTTGTTTTTTATGGCTTATCAACCTTATTTTAAAGACAGAAGATATTTTTAGAGATAATAATGAGTTAATGATAAAAGTCCTGCTAATTAACCAATAGTTGGGGAGAGAAGAGCTGGATTCATACATTTCCCAACTGGAATTGTAACTCAGCTCTATGATTTCCAACTCTGAGCCATTATCAATTGCACCACCTGCACCTGGTATCCTCAAGTGGTCACCCATCTAGGTACTGACCAAACTCGACTTTGCTTAACTTAAGTGATTGTTTGAGAACCAGTATTTCAATGTGATATGGCTGCAAGCCCTGTAAAATATGTGTTACATGACATACAAAGATAAATATATACTGAAAAATGTTATGTCTAGAAATTGGGTTATAAATTAATGAGGATTAAATATGAAGGTGTGATAGATCAAAAGAAAGGTGAAAGAGAAATTACAGTAGAACATAATTGTAGTTTCTTTATTCTTTTTTAGCATATGAAACTAAATCATTTACACTATTTACATTGTTCAGACTGTTATCCTCATCTTATTGCCATATGTGGCCAGCTATTGAAGTCAGATCTCTTTATGTCAAGTCACTTTTTGAATTACTCAATCAACGCTTTTATCCACTGGTCGCAGCAGAGGAAACAAAAACTTGGAGAGTCGAGTTACTAAAGCTAATTAACTGATACTGAGATCTCCACAAAAGGCATAGGATTAAAACAATCTACTCCCACAGACTAAATAAAGGGTTCAAAATTACAATGCATATCACCTGAAGGTGGTCAGAGTGTACAACTGCCAAAACATCATGAATATGGCAATAAAGATGAGGTCAACACTTCAAACGATGTAAATAATTGAAATAGTTACAATACCTCATAATATAGACAGAAACTAAATCATGTTTATAAAACATATTGGTAAAATCATAGATTGGTAAGAAAGATTGGAAGAGATAAGGAAATGAATGAGAAGAGACAGGCAAAAGGTGTGAGAAGAGCAGAATCATATGATAATGGTTAATCTTAATTCTCAATGCCTGGCAAATTTCTATGATTGCAATTAATATTCATATTATACTGCATAATTATCTCTATTATACTTCTAATATCTATATCATTAACATAATCACCACCATGAACCATAGCGAAATATCATATTTTATCACTCTTTCTAGTAGCAATAGAGGCTTCCCGTCTAACCTTTTATAGTGTGAAATGTCAACATTTTGAATATACCATTATTTTGCCTTTGAGTTACATGTGATATCTATTTTAGTTGTTGCTGCTGTTGAAAGTCTTCAAGTGATGTGGTTTCAGTTATTTGGTTCAGTTCTCTGTGATTCTCTAGTACTACTCTTGAAGAGGGATGATCCTTTCTAAGATCTACAGGCTTTAATTACTTGAAGACAAGTTTTATCATTGATCTGAAAAAGCAGTTGCATTCAGATGGATTTAGATATTTCTGAATGAAATGGACACCATGCATGAGATCAATATCAGAGCCTAGATCTGACAAGGCTAGTTAAGAAAATGTTCTTTGGCTGATGTTTTGGTTTTGTAGCAACACAGTGTTGTATGAAACTACCCCAAGCACAGCCTAATCTCTGTTCAATTTCCTTATCTCCTATACTAAATTTTTTGTACCTGATCTATATACTGAGGTATTTGAAGTGTTTAGTATTTATTAATTGCACATCCTGAATTTTAATGATAGGTTCAGGGTAGGTGCCATCACAGCTTTCATTTCAATTCCAGATCATAGTTTGTTTTTTTGTTTTGGAAAGGTCCTACTTCTTGGAGTATGTTGATTTTTCTTGTTCAAGACCATTGTTATTCCAACTATGAATGTCTATGTCATTACTAAATGTTATCACTCTTTCTAGAATTATTAGGGGCTTCTTCTTTACCTTTTGCCCAAGGTAGTGTGGAACGTCAGCATTTTGATGATGTCATTGTTTTCTTTTCTAGCTACATATGATATTCATTTTAGTTTGATAGATCTTGAAAATATTCAAGTAATGTTTTTTTTTTTTATTTGGTAAAGTTCTGTGTTTGTGATTCTGTAGCACCAGTCCATGAGATTCGAAGAAGGAAGGTTCTCTTGAAAACCTACAGGTTTCATTTACTCAAAGACATTTTTAATCATTGATCTGTGAAAACGGTTGTATAGATCTGACTGTTTAGATATTTCTGAATGAGATGGACACTATATGCATGGGATCCATATGAGAGCCTAGATCTGACGAGGCTACTTAAGAACCTAACTTAAGTTCATATTTTAATATTTCGGATTCGTAGCAACATGCAGAGTTGGATGAAACTACCTCTTACACAGACTATTCTATGTTTAGTTTCCTTATCTCCTATACTAAATTTGTTATAACTGATCCATACACTGAAGTATTTGAAGTGTTTAGTATTTACTAATTCCACATCCTGAATTTTTATGATGGATTGTGGGTATCTGCCATCACTGCTTTCATTCCAATTCCAGATCATAGTTTCTGTTTTGGAAAGATTTATCTTGTCTTATTTCTTAGAACACTTGGCAGAGAATATTGATTTTTTAGAAAAGCTCATAAGTGAATGTGTAAGGTGAAAGTGGATTGTAAAAGCCTCAATAAACCAGACTACTATAGAATTAAATATAAAACATTAACTTGAAAATTTGAAGGCAATCCAAGTAAAAACATGTGTGACACAACACATGTGTATGATATATGATACACAGATCTTATAAAGACTACCACTGAGCAAGAGTTACACAGGGCCATAAAAGTGGAACTGGATGGTTGCCACAAGACTGATAAAATGAAAGGAATTAATTTTAATCATAAATTACAATCTTGATGATGTGATATTTAATAAGCTAAGCTTTCATAGAGTATAAGGCCAACACTATTTTGATAACTTTTCCTACATTTTGTTTCCAGAATGAGGCCTTAATACAAAATCAATCTTCCTTTTCTGTAATTCCTTGCAAACAAAAAAAAAAACAGAACAAGGACCTGCCTGTGTAACTTTTGAGATGCTATCTATAACTATACTTTAATTATTATACTCTTGTAACACATTTGTGACTGACATATCACTTGATATGACTGTCCTTGTTAAATTTAAATAATTCCCACCTCATTCCCAGCTTTGTTCCTGATACATCTTTTTTGTGCCATGTCACTTCAGAATATTAGTAATCACAACTATCCACAATTTCCTATCTTTTGTAATTCTTAGTAATATTTGTCTTTTTACTAGGTTACTCAAGTTTCCCTTATTCAATATGTCGTCTGTGGGACAAATTTTCTAAACCCCCTTTCCTCTTTACATAAGACAAAAGAGTCATAATTGCAATCTATTCTCATTGAGTATGGCTGTTCTAACACAATGGTTGAAGTTCATAAAATGTCATCCTGAAAATTGAGGTTTTAGTTAAAATACTCTCAGAAAAATATTTTCAAAGAAGGAAAAACAAAATATATAATATTAACTGACACATTACATCATATATATAAAATTGGTATTTTAATGTACTATATTTTCTGTCAATACTGTGGATATATTGTATATATATATATATATATATATATATATATATAAGTGGCAACACTAGGTCAATGTTTGTCAGGCTCATTACAACATTTAACAAAATATACTATTGGTATAACTTAGATGCAGAAATGATTCCTTTACTTTAACTAAAATATATAATTTGTAAAAATCTTTGTGCATGAAATAAAAAAACACATTTTGGTATTTTAATATTAATTGTAATAATTCTGTAAAAATAAACATTCATTTTTTAAAAGATTTTCCAGACATGTAAGAAAAAAAGAGTGAGAACAAAGTCTTTTATACGTTAGTCTGTTTATTGCTCCATTTCCATTTTTTATTGTTTTATAGCCTGGTTATCAAGTCACTGATGGTAGAGTGTGTGTTTGTATATATGTCTATGTGTGTCTATGTATCTCTGTGAATTTTAATTTAATTTATTGTACGTTTATGATCAGCAGCACTGACTGAAATCATATTTCCTCAACAATTCCATAGTGACACTCCTCACCACAATCCTTCAGTCAATGAGTTAAGGTTGGCACTTTCTTTGATTTTCACTGAATTTAAGTTGGGCTAAATTTAATTTGACCTTTCTCAAAAGATACATTCCACTAAAAAGCCTTATACTCTATGGAATAAATAAGTTGAAATAAAAATGTGTTCTTTGAAAAACAGGGCATACAAGTCATTAGAGATTTTTAAAAGATTATTTATAAAATTAAAGCAAGAAATACATTCCCTATTAAGTATGTCTCCAGCTTCGATAGGGCTCAGATTTACACAGCCCGACTAGCTGTGTTAATTTTATTTAATTCTTTTTTTTTTACTTACATTTTTCTTTCTTTGTTTTCTTTTTCTTTCTTTCTTTCTTCTTTATTATGAACAGTATCAACGAAATGTATTTTAGTCAAATTTTGAGGCACTGAGTTAAGACAATTAATTTTGGGATCCAACTGAAGTCAAGAATGAAAACAATGCACTACAAAAGATTTTTGTTGCTTTGAAATAGATATACTTGAATGTTGAGTCACTTGGGCTTAGTCCAACAAGCCTGACCCCTGGAGTCACCCCTGATATATATACACACACACACACACACACACACAGGGTGTCCCTAAAGTCTGGACACATGGGAAATCTCATTAACTATATTTTTTGTTTTTACTTACACAGATTAAACAGGTTTTGTCAAAAGAATTGACTTCTTTTTCTTGGGTATGTTAAAGGAGAAGGTGTACTCAATGAAAATTACAGATGCAACACACTTGATTGAACGCATAAAGAGTGCATGTGCTAAAATTGGCAATGTGGTGTTCATATGAGTTCTTGCAAAGCATATCAACCTTTGCATCACAAATGATGCAAATCCTACTGAAGGTTTTATTTGTTAATATTCTAATAAAATGTTGAAAATTTTATTTCTTGAAATATTCATTTTTGTCCATGTGTACAAACTTTAGGGACACCCTGTATATGCAGTTGCATTTTTATATTAAAATCTTTCACATTATACATCCTGCCTTGACCAAGATACTCTGGTGTCATCAAAATGTTATAATTATATTTGGTACCGCATTCTGTATAATACATGAAACTTGCTCAATTAATAGTCAAATTGGATTTTCAAAAATGAGATCCTGGAAATACCAACTCAATACAACTTTGTAATTGGTTTGTTCTGACCTAAATAAAAAATATTTTGGCTCCTATCACTGGCAGGGCAAGAGCTAATGAACCTGCCTGGAGGTATTTCGAAGATATTATTCCCACTGATTGAATCAAAGCAATTGATAGCAGAATGTTTGCTTGATTGAACAGGATTTAATTCACTGGATATAAACAGTATTATATGAGAAAGAAAGATTAAGAAAGAGAGAGAAAGCAAAAGCACTTGTCTAAATTAGTGAAAAAAATGTTGATATCACATTGCAATCAGTGACTGCTCTTTCTCCACTTCATACTACTCAATCTCCTTAAAATCTGCTTTGTAGGGTGGATGTTGTAAGAAATCAGACATTGATAACTTTTAAAATAATAGCCATCTGTGCACAATCAGAAGTTTGTTATTCAGATTGTGGATTCATCTGAGAATTGCAATGCTAGATTATGCATGCATAATAACTCATTATGGGGGTCACTGGAGCACCTGGAGTCCCACAGCAGGGGTAATGAGGATGTCTCAGGTAACACAGTTTGATAAAACCCATCCCACTTTACACTGTTTATTTATTTATGTTATTCAGAGTTGTCCTTTTTCTAGATTAATTGACCTACCAAGGCATAGTCTGCTCTGCAATTTCACCCATTTTCAAGGAAGGAAAAAATGGATTCATGCCTTTCCCAAAAGTGTGAAAGCAGTCTTGGCTGGAGTTTGAACTCTGCTTACCAATTCTATTCTCCATGACAATAACCATTATATTAATTATAGATCTTCCTAGATTATAAATGTTATACCAATAACCTTATTTCCAGTTTTAAATTTTTCATTGTACTGTGCAAGTTATATGAACATGCTGAAATTATTGAATCTTGAGGACAGAGCATAAGGAGGGTTGGATTCATGCCTTTCACATGAAAGTGACATTAGCGAGTATGACCAGAATTTGAGCTTGACAATAGAAAACTCTATACTTTAAGATGACTTAATTAAAAAAAAATAGGATGGGCATATAGTAAACTTATAAAGTATCCAGGGCTTAAGTAATTTCATATAAATTACATAAATTTCATAAATTTCACATAAATTACAGTTTAATAGATCATCAGAGATATACTGATTATCAAACAGGGTAAAAAAAATAATTTTCTGCATCTTTTGATACTTATCTACATGTAAAACTGAATCTATGCAATGAAATGGATTAACTGGTAATTTTAATCAATTTAACATCTTGAATCTTTGTAAGTGTTTATTCATTAGCTTAATTATATCATTTTATTTTGAATGAATTGAAATCAATTTAACTGATGAATCCAGAATTATTAATTATCGGTTAATTAGAATCTTCTACAATGTGGAATATGAACATTTTTCTGAGATTAATTATCAGATTAGAAAAACTTCTTTGTAAATAGAACTTAGACTTATTCATAAATTTGAACAAATGATGCCTGAGTGTCAAAGAGCATATATTGTAATACTTTTAGATGAATGTGACAATAAAGGCAGAAACCTCGTTCTAAACCAAAGTGAAAATGTTAGCAAAGACCGTTCGTTGAATATCCAAATAAGGTGGCATTTAGCCAAGATGGTTCATAAGAATAAGTCAGTCTAACTTCCTGATCATGAAGAAGATCCATTATTTACATGCAGACTATAGTCCTTATCTTTATTGTTATTATCACAAATTTTTCGTTGTTGTGCTTTCTGGTCTTCATAAGGTCTTTGTTTATCCAGCTAATCTTCAGATTTCAAACTGAACACTTTATTTAATCTAAGGGTGAAGATTGTTCTCATTATACTGATTATGTCTATTGATATCTCATCTAGTTTTTGTTTTAGTAATGCTCAATTATTGTTCACCCTATTTCCACTGAGCCTATGTACACACTACCCAGCCCATTGATTGAACAATTACTATTACTCAAACCAATGCTAGGCTAAGGATACAATGATAAAAATATTGTAATAATAACAACAAAGGTAATGATTATAATCTACATGTAAATAAGTATAACATCTCATCCCAGAAACTAAGAAGATTTACTGTCATATGAAACTTTAAATCTAACACAATAAAGTAATCAACAATAAGATTAATATTGTATTGATTTTTTTATGAGTATATTTAAACTTAATTTTAGTTGCTTTTCATCACAACTACTTAAACTGTCAGTCTACAGCCCCTAGAAAAGAACATAGATCCAAAACAAAGAATAAGCTATCATCAAAGCTCAAATGAACATCTCTTTTCTATTGGGAAGCTGATCACACCAAAATAGGTGTTCTTATCTATTGAGCTACAAGATCTTTTATAGTTGGCAGGAAATTAATTCTAACCATATCAATTTAACCTTCATTCCTCATCATCAATCATTCAGTATGATACCTACCTTATCAACCACAGTTGTAATCATAAAGTTCACAACACCTGGAATCTCAGCTTCACTCACTTTCCCACCACCATAACGTAGTTTCCCTGCACCTTTTCTATAAATATTTTCATAGCAATTGTTATAATGAGATTTCCTCTTTGATGACTTTATGAATTTATGTGCAGTACTAGATTGGCAGCTAGGTCTCATCATTTTATAGCTGAAATTGTGAGATGTAACCGTAAGTTCTATACTAACATCTTCTCTCACACTTCTTGCTTGTGGAACTGTTTTCTAGCTTCTTGCTTTCCAGTTAACTTTGATTTTCAAAAATTTATGCCAATGATAATTCTCAGCTTCTGTCACCTTAATTTCTGTTCTTTTATTGTCCTCTATCCTTAATATTTTTTCTAAGACTCTTTAACTCTCTAACCCTTGCATCTTAGTGGCTTTATCACTTTGCTTTGGATGAAATGATTTAAAAAAATTTTGAACTCCATAATACTTTCCCTAACTGCATAGTATGCACTTCTTCAAAGCTACATACAATTTTGACTTCAAAGTTGTTTTTCTCCTAGACTAGTTGCCAACCATATCTAGAAAACCCAGTCTACTCTGTCATTTAACCCATAGCTGGGGGAATAGATGGATTCATATGTTTTCCAGTGATATTGTGAGAAAAGTCAATGTAACAAACTTGACCAGAATTTAAACTGAACTCATTGATTTCTTGTTCCAAGCCATTAACCATTTAATTACCTGCATCTAAAATTTTGACATTACTAAAATCAACATAATATATAAAAAAACCCTGTATATTTCCAATATTGTAAGGTTAAGTTCAATGCATATTATGAAAAAGAAAAGTGCTTGATTCTAATATCCTCAAATGGGAGATGATGGTCCAGTTTCTGAAGATGTATCAGACTTTCTTTTAAATGATATTTAAGTCTACAAGGTGAACAAGACCACTCTCTAATGAATAAATGGCAAATGTTAATCATTTCATAAATTCTGTGCATCCATAGATTATTAAATAACTTATTAAAATTTTTCGGACTGTTGTCTTCATCTTTGTTGTCATATTCGTGACATTTCAGCTGGTGTATGCTCCAGACTTCTTCAGTTGATTAGAATTTCAAACTGAACCCTAGATTTTGTCCACATGGATAGATTGTTCTAGTTTCACAATCCGAACAATGTAAATAGCGTAAATAATTACAATATCTCATCTCAGAAATATAGACAGAAACCTATAAAAATTTTTTATCTTTTTATGAATATATAAAATATTGAATATACAACCTATAAAATAGAAGATAATATGCTATGACAAGTTTGGGCATCCATACAAATGGAAAGTGGTTACTAGATTTCAGTGATTTTGGTATTTAGAAACAAATTTGTGAACATCAAAGGATTATCAGCAATGGTAGACTGCCAAAAGATAAATCCTAACAATTACTCTTCATTAAATGAAAAATTATAAGGGGTGAAAAAAGATGATAAAAATAGCATCAACATAATCATCAGATATTGTGAATCTCTTACTGGACAAAGGCCTTTGCCAACTCCTTTCATGATGACCATGACTGTAGTATTCGCTGCTGTGTATTACCAGTAAAACTCTCATATTTTTTGTCATTTTATTGTCCTTATTTATTATCAAGTAGACACCATTCAAACAACCTTTTGCTTCATCTGTAATCTTTCCTTAAAAAACAAAACCTGTCAAAGTGCAGATGAAACTTCTTGTAGGGTCAATGGCCATATAACACAATAGGGTAGACTGGGCTCTATAGCTATTTTTGCAAACAGTATTATGATGACACATCATTACCAGGCAGAGGGTTTTCTAGACTGAAGTCAACAGCTAAGGCAGAAGGTTTTTTCAATAAATTAATAGCCATGTGTCTGTGACCATGCAAGCTTTTAATTTGGAAAACATCTGCTGTGGTTTGGCCTGGAGAGGGATGAGCTTTGCCGGGTCTAGTTGTCCAAGACATGCTATGCATGAATGAACACCTCTCTTGCTATAAAATCAGATATATTGAGGAAAGTGGTAAGGTGCTTAGCTCCACAGTGACCCGATGACTGCACCCCAGTCATAAGGATGTTTTATATAGGATACACATCAACTTGATATGTAACCAACATTACACTTTATCCTGCACACTGTTTTCTGTTAACAGGTGGAAGTGTTAGGTGATCACTTATTTTACCTGCTGAAAGATGCCAAAGTAAACAATAAGCTGATATGAAATTAGATGAAGCGAGAAAAACCAGAATATACTGCATCCAATGTTTTCTACACAAAAAGAAAAGTACATTGGTATGCACTATCAGTCATATATCTCCGTATTATGATTCTAATCCCCCAATCCACACACATGCAAAAAGAATGTTATTTTTGAAAGAGGTCAGAGAAGAAAACATTTATCAAGAACCCAACTTGTTCTTCCACTAATACAATAAATATTAACTCATTGTTTCTCAACTATTAATGTTATGACATCTGTTGAAGCATGTTCCCTACGTATTCCTATGATTTTGGGGTTGTTTTTTTAATACTATTCTCACTTTTAATGTTCTTTTTCTTTTTCTCCATGACATTTCCGAAGGTTCATTCTCTATCTAAATACCTATCAAGTGTTAAATCTTTTTTTATTTTGTTTATTAACAACACTGCCTTGTAGAATATTGCAGGTGTTTTGTGCAGTTTTCTAGATTGTGTCCTCATTTGTTTGGTTTGATTTTGTATTTTCTTTTTCTATTAGTGACTTCCACATTGCATTAATTTTTACATTGAGCTTATTCATGTTACGCCTGATTTTATAGCTGCTTCTTTCTGCTATTTTTGCAGTCTTTTGTTGGAGCAAACCAAAATTCTAAAAAAAAAAATAAAGTTTTCCACTGTCACTAATAAAACCGTGTAATAGTTATTGAGTGATTTGTAGATAATTTGACATGTCAGTTTCTGGTGAGTTATTGAAATTATGCTTTTCATTTCAGGTGCAACTACTACAGAGCACTGATTAGTGTGCACATCTCAAAGGCCAGTGATTGTAAGTTTCTTTCTTTCTTTCTTTCTGGGTGCTTTTATGAATGTAGCTGTCATTTTCAGTATATGTGTGACCTCTCATGTGAGAATGGACAAGAACACTGAGCTTTACTCTCTATCACATTCAAATTAAAAACAAACCTCAACAGTATTTTATTTAATACCAACATAACAAGACTAATTCTATACTACAATTGCAGGCAAAGATTAATATTACTGACTCTCATTCTTAGGTAAAGTGCTCAAAGTTTATCTCTCCTGAAGCTAAGAACTGTCTAAAAGCTTAGTTTGTTGGTAAGCAGTTGTTTATTAAAAGCAAACCAATGACAATAACTTCTTTAATGTTTCACGAGGAAAGCCATCAAGATAAGAGACAGATTTCTGTTATATTTATGCTCATATATATATATATATATATATATAAAGAAATATAGTCTTAAAGTGTGCTATATTTATGGGATAAAGTGCTCAATATCAGAGATAGAGTGTGTGTAAATATAAAAGTGAACATAGAAGTCAACACTTAGAGGTGACAGTCTGTTTCATGCTAGTGCAATAGTCAGGCAACTAGTGCTGTTATTTTTCTTGGCTATTTATATATAAGGGTCAGTGGTGCATTGTGGGTAATCTATTCTGGCGGTTATTTTTACCGGAAGTCGCTTATTTGTTTATTTATTTATTTATGTCAAATTATTTTGCTTGTTTTTTTTTTATTTTTATTTTTTTTATTTTTATTAAAAATAACTGCCAAAATAGATTACCCACAATGCTCCACTGACCCTTATATATAAATAGCCGAGAAAACAGCACTAGTTGCCTGACGATTGCACTAGCATGAAACAGACTGTCGCCTCTAAGTGTTGACTTCTATGTTCACTTTTATATATATATATATATATATATATATATATATATATATATATATATATATATATATATATATATATATACACACAACAGAAAACACACAAACAAATATATATATATATATATATATATATATATATATACAGACACACACACACACACACACACACACACACAGTGTGTGATAGGTAAATTGTGAGAAAAAGAGTATGATGATGCAATTAGCTCCACCAGAGATTTGGAAACAGCATGCTTAACTGCTTGGCATTCATGCTGGAACCTCCAATACAAATATTTCAGAGTGTTTGGGTGTCAATCTGAGGACAATGCAGAGGATTTGGAAAGAATTGGGTGAGTCTAATGGAGATTAGTACGGCAACTCAGAAAACTCACTCTGATCATTCTGATATGAAACGAACTCACGAATTGGTTGGCGAGAGGATTGACAACAATCCCTCCAAGTCAATCAGGTTGCACAGAACTGTATGAAGATTTTATCAGGTAGGCAGTGCATGAAGATATTCAGTATTTCTCATACAAGATGAGAAAGGGCCATTTTTTATCCCAAACCATGAAGAACAAAAGGAAAGACTGCGCTATGAAGCTTTCGAACAAACTCAAGTATCCCCACCAACTGAACACTTTGGTTTTTCTCAGACAAGAAAAATTTCTGCCATAATAAGATGGTAAAAACACAAAACAACTGTTGGCTTGCTATATCCCCAAAAGATGTACCAAGAGTGATAAAAACCAAATATCCTGTCAACATGGTGTTTGAAGTGATCACTAGTGATGGTGGCATTATGCCTACATTCATCTTCCCACATGGCCTCAGACTTAACATGGAGGCCTACATCAAGTGCCTTGAGGAGGTAGTGCTGCCATGGATCAAGTGGTTGGCTGCTGGAAGACTATGTCTGGCAACAGGACTCTGCACCATGCCACACAAGCAGGAGAACACAGTCATGGCTACCAGACAATTTGTGATCACATCACACCTTACATTTGGCTAGCTAACTCCTCAGTCTGCAAACCCTTTAATTATTAAGTGTGGGGCACAGTTGAGTGAGAGACCAACAAAAATTTGGTCCAACTTTGTAACACCAAAGATGAACTGAAGGCAAGGATTATGGTAACAGTCACCAACAAAGAGACCATCCAGAAGAAATGAAGGAGATTCCAAAGTCATCTGGAGGCTGTGGTTGAAGCCAATGACAATTTTATTGAATTTACTCATTAGTATTTCAAGATATTTTTGTGTGATTTTGGTAAATATATCTGTTTAAATGGGATGTCAGTGTTATATTCTTTTTTTGTATAATTTAGATGACAATTTATCCATCGCAACCTATATATATGTATTTATATCAGTTGTAATTTTTCCATGGATTTAGTTTTTATAGCATACCTCTTAAATTGAAGCTGTATAAAACTTAATGAGTACATGCATCTAATTCAACTTATCAATATGGCATATGGAATTGGTGAGCCAGGTTTAAATTCTAGCTTAGTTGCATTCACTTTCATACCAATACCTGTGGGAAAGCATGAATTCACATCGCCTTCCAGCTATGAGTTAAATAGTAGGGTAAACTCAACTCTCTAGCCTTGGTTTGTAACCAGTCTAAAAAACTGAATTTCAAAATGTGCAAAAGGTTGTGGGAAACCACTCCACTATCTTTCCCAAGAAGGCATGGAAATTCAGAGATGATAATAATAATAAAAAAGAAAAAGAAAACAGAATTTGTGGAGAGCTGAAATTGACAATATTCTAAAGGGACAGTGTTTTAAAAAATACTTAATGACTATAATTGTCTGAAAGTTTATGAATAAAAAACTGGAAATAATTTGGTGATAGAAGTCACCCAGCAGACGATAGGCAAAAGAAAACCACTAATATATACCCTACAGATATATAAAACTGCCACCAAAAAGGGTCACCTTCTCAGTGGATACTTGCAGACTATATTATAAATCAGACTTTTGTCTACCATTTTGACTTTCATGCAAACTGGACTTTTGCTACTGTTTAGTTTCTGCTTTGGTTTTTGGATAGACTAAATAATCCTAGGATAAAATTATATAGGATAACACCAACTTCACCACAAAATCTCATTCAACAGACTAACTTGTCATGGTTACTGAGACAAGCATTTGACAAAATTTGGCTTAAGACCATCAATAATCCAAGTCTTTTTCTTAAGGATGTCTCCCAATCAGTTTCTATTAAAAGAGCATGATCAGATTGCATGTCCTGATGACTTCAGCAAAAGCCAATGAAACTGGACAATTTCTGAATATACACAGCCTTCAAAAGTATTAAGATCCTCACTTTAAAACTGACTATGGCTGCATGTTTTGGTTTTGTGGGAAAGCAGGAAATATAAGCAGGAAATATAACAAAAATGCTAAACATTTCTGTACAACTGATGCTCCTAGTCACAGAATTAACAGTAAAATTGAACTAGCTTAATTCCTATCAACCATTCCTAACATAAAGAACTACTCAGAAAAAATTAAAATAATATATATATATAGAGAGAGAGAGAGAGAGAGTGAGAGAGAGAGAGAGACAAGGCATTCATTTGGATATTTTAAAAGTATGTAAATGTAGCTTTTATTTAAATGAATGAGAAATATGAATCCCAAGATCAGCATGAAAAACTGAATCTGTCTCCATTTTGGATATGTGGACATGTCTCTTGAGACAAAATTCACTAACCGAATAATATCTTTACATTTGAAATTTTGAGTACAAGTTTTGGTATTTCTAATATTTAGAGCAATGTTATCAGGTTAATAAGTTTTAACTTCTGAAATATATCCTATAATCAAATGTTAAATTGTTTATCCACAATTCTGGAAGTAAATATTAAAACTTGTTAATTAAAGATTTCATTTTTTAGCTACTGGCTTTATTCAAGTCACAGCTTTTTGCATTGCTGCCTGTATCAAAATAATATAATCAATAACATCTATATTATACAGATGTCTAGTAAGAAAGAAACAGGAAAATCTAAGTGTATCTTATCAAAGAATTTGGCATCGATGTTATAAAAAAAAAATGATAAAAACTGTTAAAGAGTGAGAATGCTATTAAAATGGAAATTAGTTCCAACCTGGAAGATAGAATATAAGACAGGAATGGCATAATCAGTAAGGGGTCAAGTTATATCGAAGATCTGGTTTTAAAATTCAGAGAACTTAAACTAAGAAAACAGCCATCAAAAAGAAAGAAAAATTTATTAAAAAAACAAACTGAGTTGCTTTATTTCTTGGTGGAATGATTTTGAGAGATGTGAAATATCTGGTGTGTGGTGAGAGTAGCCATGATTAAAGGCAGAATAAGTAACAGAACAGTCCAACAAACAGAATTGACAAAGTTTGCAATAACAAGAAAAAGAAAAGAAAGGAACAGGATGAAAAATAATATAAAGCAAACAAACAATATATACAAGGCAAATCAACAGTAATATGGCAAAAAGTTCACAAACTAAGAATTGGTACACAAAAGCATTTTCGAACAAGTGAACATAGCATTCTGACTTCATGACAAGACAGATCAGGACCAAGTCAAATGAAACTGGCCTATTTTATTAGTAAGGAAGAAATCCCAGCATGCATTAGTCTGCTTCTGCCTATAAATTGTGAACATAGCATTCTAACTTCAAAACAAGATAGACCAGAAGTAAGTCAAATGAAACTGGCCTATTTTATTGGCTAGGAAGAAATCCCAGCATGCATTTGTGTGCCTCTGCCTATTAATTGTGAACATAACATTCTGACTTCAAAACAAGACAGACTGGGACTAAGTCAGATGAAACCAAGAAATGAACTATTTTATTAGTTAGGAAGAAATCCCAGCATGCATTTGTCTGCTTCTGCCTATAAATTGTGAACATAGCATTCTAACTTCAAAACAAGATAGACCAGAAGCAAGTCAAATGAAACTGGCCTATTTTATTGGCTAGGAAAAAATCTCAGCATGCATTTGTGTGCATCTGCCTATAAAAGGGGAGGGGAAAGTGTTTTGTAATCATTCCTAAGGATTGAAACTAACATGGTGAGACATAGGAAATACTAGGCAAATTGACAGAGGAATCAATTTGTTCAAATACCACCACTACATCAAAGTTTTTGTGCTGCACTTTATATATAAAGGATAATGGACACTTCGCTGTGGTATAATGGTTAGCCAGCTTGGCTTGTTAGATCAATTACAACTGAATAGTGAGATTGATTCTCACTGGGTGCTCCATAATTTCAGCCTTGCACCACAACTAAGCTACACTTAGTAAATCACTATATAAAGGATAATAAAGATAACTAAGAAAAATATATTTAGCAGTTATTGTAGCTTCAAAGAAAGAATAACTTAACTGATTTGTTGTTGCTTTTCATAAAAAAAAAACCCTAAATCTGAATAATCCTTATATTTGGTACTACAAAAAAAAAAAAAGAATCTCGGCAGTTATCTACTCTGGTTGTTAGTAAAATGATGAGCACAAGGGGAAAATTGCAAATTGGAGATTCCAGAACTAAACAAGCACAACAATTTAAATATCTGGGAAGTGTTTTAATAGAGGATAGAAAAGTGGAACACAGAAATCTGAAAGCCTGTTGGGATAGCCAAAGATGCTCCCAAAAGCTAAGCAGAGTACTAAAAAATAGAAAGATTTTGCTAGAAACAAAGAAAAGAGTACTAAACTGTTACATGATATCTGTTCGCCTATATGGCAGTGAATGCTGGACATGAAGCAACAGACATGTGGTTCTACAGAAGGATGCTGTGTATACTGTGGACGCAACATGTGAGCAACAACAAAGTTTCAGAGAAAATTACTCTAACCATTCCCATCATGCATTTCCATTTCCCATCATTCTATGCACCAGTCACACACAAATTATGGTAAAAAACAACCATAGTTGTCTCCCTACTCGACTATAAAAGAAATAGTCAAACCTCACTTATAGGCAGGAGTCAAACTGAATTGAATAAAAACTTCACTACAAGCTTAAATGTTTTTTTCTGTTTTCCTTTACAGTGTACAGATTCATATATACTCCTAAAATTTCCATTTTTAAAACCCTAATATAGTTTTTTACATTTTACTGGGGCCAATTTTGGAAATAAATACCCAAATCTTTTTTGACTCTGAGCTTAAATGTTCATCTGGCTTTCTTTCTTTCCATATGGAAGGCAGCCATAGTTGTCTCTCCTTCAAACTACTTGACTATAAAAGAAATGGTCCAACTTCACTGCATTGAATAAAGCTTCACTACAAGCTTAAACATTCGTCTATTTTTATTGACACACATTTACATCACCATCGATATTCATATTTCAATATTATTGAATTTTTAGACTGCCTCCTACCCACCACCCAAAAAAATGTACATATGGGACTAGTTAGGACTTCATAGGAAAACTGTGGTATCATTGTATCTGTCATATGACTGATTAGTATAATTATGAAGTTTTACTGTTTGGAATAATATTTGTTCAGTTGGGTCAGAAGATGGTGAAAAAGATAAGATAATGATGACCATTCCTCCCCATCTCTATGTTGGCCTTGTGCCATGCAATAAATATTTTCATATTTCAATAGGTTACTTGATGAGGTATAATGGTTCAGTGATGTGCCATGCGTGATACATGCTTAGGCAATCATGTATCTTTTGATACATGACTGACGAGGCAGATTTTTTCCTGTAGTAGGTTGCTATTTCTTTATGCGGTAGACCAGTTGCTATCCAAGGCTATAGAACCTGGTCTGTCCTGCTATTATATTATATTAAGGGTATTATTATATTATTATAATGGTATTAACCCAGAAGTGAATGTAATGGATTTGATTGGAATCTGAACTCGGCTCTCCGATTCCTCAATCCGAGCTGCTATCCATTACTCCACCATGCTTCCTGGTGTAATGGTTAGCAAGCTTATTTTCTGAGATCAATTGCAATTGAGTTTGATTCTCAGTGGGAGCTCCATACTTGTGCCCTCATACCACAAACTAATCTATGCTTAGTAAATAACTATAGAAAAAATAATCTAAGCCAGAGATTATTCTGGTTTATATTCTCCTAACTATTCTCATTATAATAATTCAATCCCCACCCATTCAACACACCAATCACATTGCACATGTATCTCAATTCATTTACATCACCATCAATATTCATATTTCAATTTTTATATTCATATCACACTTGCAATAATGACAGATGTACTAATGTATAAAAATTATGTATGTATAATAAAGAAATCAGGTACAAAAAATTTTTTTTATATGCCTTGACTCTGCAAGACATAGGCAGTCGTGGCTTTGAACAGGCACCTTTTTTATCTGCAAATTACCATTCCAGAGCAGCTCCTCTCCTACACGAGGTACAATCCGAGGCTGGAGAACAGTATATCCTGCTATTTAATCCACAGCTAGAGGGAAGAAGAGATGGTATCATGTTTTTCCCAAGACCATTAGCATGAAAGTAAATGCAAGAGACAAGCCTAGAATTTGGAAATGGCTTGTCAATTCCACTCTTTGTGCTGACAACCTTTCCCAAATATCAAAGCCTAATGACAGTACATGTAAATAAATAAAAACTTTCTCAGAAAGACAAGGACTGAATTTAGAGTTTCCTTTTCAAAGACTGGCTGCTACCTAAGGCAAAGGAACCATGTTTTCCCTGTTATTTAATCTATAACTAGGGGAAGATGGATTCATGATTTTTTTTCAAGGGCATTCACATGAAGTAACCAAAACAGAAACAATTGGAATTTGAATTTGGTTTGTTGTTTCCACTTTCCATCATTATAACCATTACATGATCAACACCTCCATACACAAACAATTATAGTTAAATATGTACTATATTATTATATTTTCGTGAAATAGAACGAGTTGAAAGCAATATTGAACCTACTGGAAATGAGCACCTATGATGCTGAGTAGACGTTACCCATAAATTTATTCAACCTCTCTCAATATTATTCTGGGTCAACAGGTGAAGGATGAGTCAATATCCAACAGATAAAAATTTGTGCCACTTGTGGTGGTCAAAATATTCAGCATTATTGGCTACCAAATTGCTAAACTCCTTTGCCAAATAGGTTCCATGACAACGCTCTTTGACAAACTAAGAGAAATGTTAAAAAGAGTTGTTTTTCTATTTTTTTTTCATAAAAGAAACTGATTTATTTTAGAGTAAAAAAAAACAAAAAAAAACATAAATCTACAGCCAAAAATCTGCTTTGAAAAAAAAAAGGTTAACAAAAAAAGAACTGTTTGAATTTTTTTTTACTGATATTTAGTTCCTTATAAATCAGTGATTAATTTTACAAACAAGCCTTAAACTATAAATTTTATCTGACAGATCCTTTAAACAAGTCAGCAAATCTTGTGTAAACCTTATCTATTGAACCACTCAGGAATGCTGAAATCAACATTTTAAATCCAATGAGATAAACAAGAAAGCAAAGCCAAGAGATGGAGAAGAAAAAGAATAGACAGAGAAATAGTGTAATAAGAAGCACATAATGTTTTTTTCTTCTTTTTTTTTGTACCTGCAATGGACACTTTGAATCTAAATGTGTCTTATTGGTTCTGTTTATTTCTCTGTTTCTCCTGTGTGGCTTCTGTTTTTGTAGAAAATACAAAATACTGCCTCATTGTTTTGCAATATAGACAGCTGCTGTACAAGCACAATGGAGATTGCACATTCAACATGTTAAAAAAGAGCAATTCTAAATACTAAATGTTGCATAACATGAATAAAAAAATATATTTTTATTATCTTTTTTCCTCCAAAGCTACAATTCAAAAGAAAAAAAATGATCATATACTGCTTGCATAAAGATCAAATGACTTAAAAAAAGATTTAATAAAATAGCTGAACACTTAATTCTTCAATATTTTCTCACTGTTAATACTGAGATATAAAAACAGACTAACACTTTAGTCTTGTTTTTCTGTAACAAATACAAAGAAATTATTTCTGAGAGACATATCTTCACATCAAGGACAAATTATCATAAAAATGTCTTCACAATAAATGTTTGCAATTTGGAATTGACATACTGCAATTGTTAAGAGCTAATCAAAGACAACCAATGGTTTAAAGAAACTAAACAAAAATCAAAGGAAAACTACTTGAAAACAAACAACTCAAATTAAAAAAGCATATGAATAAAATGATGTTAGTAGAATTGAACTTACTATCATGTAAAAAATCATGATTTATAAAGGAAAATGTACTGTTGCTTGAGAATTTATTCTATGATATTCAGAACAATGTTGACATTATCAAAAAATCGATTCTGATGCACATATCTTTGACATTAAATGTTGCAAACAATTCAATAAAAACATGCAGGTGATACAGTGTTGATAGCAGACACAGAAAGAAAACTACAAAGACTCCTACAAAAGGTAGTAAAGGAAAATGAGAAGAAAGAATTAAACATCAACTGCAAGAAGACAGAATACATGGTCGTTAATAAAATGATGAGCACAAGGGGCAAATTGCAAACTGGAGATTCCAGAACCAAACATCCACAAAAATTTAAATATCTGGGAAGTTTTTCAACAGAGGATGGAAAATCTGAAAGCATGTTGGGATAGCCAAAGATGCATTCCAAAAGCTAAGCAGAGTACTAAAAAATAGAAAGATTTTGCTAGAAACAAAGAAAAGAGTACTAAACTGTTACATGATATCTGTTCGCCTATATGGCAGTGAATGCTGGACATGAAGCAACAGACATGTGGTTCTACAGAAGGATGCTGTGTATACTGTGGACGCAACATGTGAGCAACAACAAAGTTTCAGAGAAAATGGAAACAAAAAGGAAACATATTTAACATCTGGAAGAGACTATTGAGGTTTCTAGCATACATAATGCGGAAGGGGGCTTGGAGAATTTGATATTCACAGGACAGAATGAAGGCAAGAGCGACAGTAGATAACAGCACCTAACATATTTAGTGAGCCTGAGTAAATGGATGGTAGAACAGGGTTAAGAGAAATAACAGAAAGAGCTACAAGGAACAGGAAGTTGTGGAGAGATATGATCAGCTGAGGAGTCACAGCACTTAAAGAGATCTTCAAGCTTTTTAAATAAGTCATTAATTTTGTATTTGATTCTTAATAAACATTTAAAAGATATAGCTTTGTATGATAATGATGATATAAAAGTAAGTGCATCAAATGTACCCTATGAAGTGAACTTTGAAAAAGTTTTTTTTTTTGTCTGAATGCAAATTCGAAATTCTTTTAATATGCCATGATCCTTCAGAACATAGGTGATCATAACTCTTCACAGATTTTGTATCTTTATTATTCCGAATAAACTATGCATTCTTGAGAAAGATAGTATGGAAAGTTTCCTGTTGTCTTTCTCTACTGTTCGGAATTCAGCGTTTTCATTTGCTTAAACTGGTTGTCACCCAAGGCTGGAGAGACTAGTTTATGCTGATATTTAACCTATAGCTAGGGAGTAGAAGAGATTGATTCATGGCTTTCCCAAATTAGTGTGAAAGTGAATGCAACAGACTAGCCTGGAATTTGAACTTGGTTTGCCAAGATCACTCTCTGTGCTAATACCCATTACACTACCAGCACATCTAGTTCTAATTACCAATCTTAAAAGCTATATTGATTTGGTCTTTGAAATGTTATTGTCTATATGGATTAAAAAAAAAACAAGCAAAGGTAATTTTATTTTATAGAAACTAATACAGAATGGATATGGCATATAAAAGATAAGGAAAAAGATGATGCAAATTAGAATTTGAATCGGGTGTTCTATATTTTTATTTGGAAAATATGACAACTCTCTTATAACACACATACATGCACACATTAAGAGAACTGAGTAATACTCTACTTTGAGTAGCTCTTGAGCCTTTTATTGGCTGGAGATTCAGTAAAAAAAATTTCTGGAGACACTGTTAGAAAAAATAGAACAGTTGATTGATGGCTTGACAGATTGGAGAGTTACTGTAATTTTCAAATATCATTTTGCTTTTCCAGCTGATGTGTGTATCACTCAATCTCTTGATTTTGCTATCTGATCACTTAATTGAAAAGAAGTTCACATTATTAATGGTACATTTTGAGGAAATTGTTGACAGAGCTCATAAGCTGGAAAAGTATTAAAGTCTGTGAGAGAAGTGCAGGAGACATGGCTAGAGAGGAAGTGTGCTGGCTATGGGGAAAGGATGTTGGAATCTTATTGCCAGCTCAGCTTAAGAATACCGAATGAGACTTGTGGGTGTCTGCATTGGAAGTGGGAAGATGTATAGAGAGGCTTCAGGATTTGGCAACCCCACACTATGACAAAAACTAAAAAAGCAAAACAACAAACCATTGTTATGTCAGGAGGTAGAAATGGGCCACCGTGGGTTGTTGGGAAAGATGTCTAGGGTCTAAAAGCATGCCTGAACCCTGAATCATCTGATAAATATGTTGCAGGCACAGTTTTCACAGCAGTAGTATATATATATATATATATATATATATATATATATATATATATATGTAAAGAGAAAATTGTTTTTCGGGGCAGCAATCCCTCTCAAATAGATGTTTCCTTAAAAATGACTGAAATAAAAATGTACCAACCTTGATATAATATGAACATACTTGATCTCTAGATCTCAATAAGTATTTGGTTTATATAATGATAAAACCTGAAGTGACTAACAATATGAGACAGTGTATTTTAAAAATCTAAATTTGCATTATTTGCACTTGGACTATTGTTTTCATCTTTGTTATCATTATCATATTGTACCATGAGACAATATCCTAATGGATTAAAACATTAGATAATTTTGCAACATAATAATTATGAGTTCAATCCCTGGGCTGAGTAGTGCAGACATAGACTGTGGAAACAGGATGAGCAATAATTGAGTAGTTCTAAATATGAACTAGACAAGATATCCCTAGACATGAGCAATGGCATGAGAACAATCTACCACTGTAGATTATATAAAGGGTCCAGTTTGAAATTTCCAGGTTACTCAGATTAACACGTATCTGATGAAGGCTAGACTATACAACAGCCCAAATTTTGTCATAATAACAAAGATACGGACAATAGTTTGAGTATAATATAAATAATGATAACACCTCATCCCAATGCTTCATAAATAATGAACTATTCTGTGTTTTGATCATGTGAAAGAGGGGAAAAGACATTACTTGGTTTCAGTGAGAAATTGAAAGAAAGAAGATAGAAGTGGAGAGAGAGACAATCATATTAAGCTGATAAGAACAGATACTACACTATGATCACAGTATCAAATAATGGAAACTGAGTAAGCAATCACAAAAAAAAATTACCATAAATTAAATAACATTGTCTGCTTAATTATTTTCAAATTATTATTAAGAAAATTTTTCGTAAGATGGAGATCTGGCTAGAAAGAAAGAAATATGGGAAGATAAAAGTTTTTAATGTCCCCTGCCAATACGTCATAAATAATTGACTATTCTGTTTTGATGTATTAAAAGAGATGTAAAGGCACTACTTGGCTTCAGTGAGAAAATGAAAGAAATAAATAAATAAGGGAAAATAGAAGTATTTAATGGTTGTTTCAGTGAAATGGAAAAAATTATCAATTTCAAATCTTTTCATTTGTACCCCCTTACTTCTTAAAATAACAACCAGCATTCATAGTTATGGTTGTTAATGTTATTGCAATATTTTGTTAAAGTTGTTAAGCTCAAATATTTAACAATATGATAGGGGAATTTCTATGGATATTTTATTGTTGTAGAACTCATCATGAGCTTGTTCAATCATTAACTTAAGAGTTAAGTATTAAGATTAATCAGATTTTTAAAATAGTAAAACTGAAATTTTCACAGGTCTTTCTAGTTAATATAAAAAAAGAAGCTTAAAGAAGCTTTAAAGTATTTACTTATTTAGGCATCATATTTTTTTTTTACCAGATCTGATATCTTCACACTTGAAATAGCTAAATGGTTTACATTTCAAAGCACAAAGTCAATTTACTTTTGAAAAGGAGTTGTTAAAATTTATATTCTTTCTTTTCAGATTGATGTCCGTCATTACAAAGATAAGGACATTAGTCTAAATGTAAATAATGAAGAAGGCTTTCTGAAAATTTTCTCTATTTTACAGCATACAGTGAATTTTTGTATTAAAAATATTACTTATCTGAAAAAGATGTTATCAGGACTTCAACAGTATGTTTAATGTTTTAGTTGATTACTGTTTTGTCGCCTGAATGCTGACAGTTTTTTTTTTTTTTATTTTTTTATAAGTGTATCACCCCAAGCAAGGCTGGAGGCCACTAGCACGCAAGGGGTTACAGAAGGTTTGGAGGAAGAGCAGATAGGAGTGGTAAAGGAGAGGATGTGGAGAAAGACAGTGCATCGATCAAGGCAAGGGGGTTGCAGAAGATTTGGAGCGAGAGCAGATAGGAATGAAAGGTGAAAGGATGTGGAGAAGGGAAGTGGATAGATCAAGGCAATTGGAGATGTCGATTGATGTTACACTTAAATAGTTGGAGATTGTATTTGTCAGGGAAACAGGAATAGGGAAGGGAGTTCCACAGGCGAGATGTGCAAGACATGAAGCTATTGGAGTAGAAGAGACGTCTACATCTAACAGTTTCAACGGTGAAGGGGTGGAAATGGGATGCCAGCCTCGTAGGACGTTTAAATTCATGAGGCCTAGGGACCAGCGAAAGCAGCTCCTCGGAGCAATTACCGTGAAAGTATTCGTAAAACAAACAGAGCGAGGCAATGTCGCGTCTGTGAGAGAGCGACTGCAGACGAGATGACAGATCAGGGCCAATTACATTGCATATCCGTCTCTGGATCTCATCAAGAACCCTGAGGCAAACAGCAGGGGGCAGGGGCTCCAGACCATATATGGCAGCAATACTCCATGCAAGGGCGAATGGTCGATTTAAATCTATTCCTTCTGGCTACTTTGCAATAATAATGAATATGAGGAAAAGAGTGTAGTCCCTGTTTTGAGCTCAGTTTTGATATGCTCTGGCAAATATACTGCTTTACAAAAGGATGTTTTTTAAATTTTCTAATTGCATGAAATTAATTGGTGCTGTCTTAACCTTTTACTAGCAGTTGGTATAAATATTGGTAAAGTAACTTATCTGCTGCTCTTGGACAAAGAGAAATCTCCCAAAATACCTTGTCAACTCTTTATGATTAATTTCAAAGTTGTTGTACTGCTAGGGTATGAGACATTGTGGACTTATTGTATGGCTATTTTTATTGTCTTTTTATAGTAAACTGAGTGACTCGGTGTAATATATATTATTTTTAATAAAAGTAGAATGGCTGGCCATGATTAAACATTTTATGTGCATGAGATGTGAATTCCTCAGACTGTATGTGTGTGTATATATATATATATATATATATATATATATATAATCCACAGACAGACTGTCTCACAGCTCATTAGTATGGCTAGACATCCGATTGCTTCAAGCTGGGATCGAAACTCGACCAATTTGGCATCAGTCAGAAACTCTACCTCTAAGCTATCAGTTGACGGCAGAGAAAGGGAATCTTTTAACGTATTATATATGTTATATATATAAACACTAGACCAGTAGCCAGAGCGCTTGATTCTGATGAATGAATATATATATATATATATATATATATATATATATAAAATTATGGATAATAAATCTAATTGTTCTTTCTTTTTATATATATATATATATATATAGCTGATAGATAGATACATATACACATTTTATATTTTATACAGGGTGAGGCAAAAGTCACACACCATAGGGATAATTTATTAAAAGTATAATCATACATGAAAATTTTATTTACTAGTTATTTAATTGTTATATATGATGCTAAAATGTCCTCTTTCTTTTTCAAAACACATTTCAATTATGTGCCTGCCTGATTCATTAACATATCTGTGTTTCATTTTTTCTGCATTCATATCTAATTCTTTCTTTAATTTTCTCAATATTTCTTGGTTGCATCTGATAAACAACTGATTTCAAATGACTTCAAAGAAAAAAATGCAAGAATGTGAGGTCTGGTCACCTCGATGTCACTCAACAAGACCTCTTCGACCTATTGATTAACCCCTAGGGTGTGCGCCTTTTGCCTCACCCTGTATATCTGGACAATGGTCCTTTGTTTCCATTGGTTAATAACGCAAAGTTTCTGTTGTAAAACTTTGTGGTCTATAATTGGATTTTTATAGTAAACTGAGTAATATATTATTTTTAATAAGAATTGTTTTCAGCAGGACGGTTGGTTATGAGGCTAAAAGTTTCATGTGCAGGAGATGTGTAATCCTCAGTCTATATACATATATTAAATCAGTGGTTCCTAAATGGTGCAGCATACCTCATAGGTGTGGCAGAAGAGGATAGCAGGTTAAGCAGAATGATTCATATGCCAAAAATAAATATGGTTTCAAAATTTAAAATATTATTATGGATTACTTCTAACAGCATGCATGAGTCCCAGTATAAATAATTATTGACCAATTTTATTATTGTGATATCTTTGCATTATATCAAGTATTAAGAATATAGTAACTTGGCTCTGCAAATTGGAGGAGAGTGTTATTGATAATGTTCTGACTTCAAATCTATGGTTATCTACCTTTAACCCTCTCTCTGTTTTTTTTATATTTTTAAATGTAGTTTTATCACATAAAAGGCATGAGCAAATTTTAATTCTGAAAATGTGGTACAGAGAAAGGAAGTTTGGTAACCATTTTATTAGATAGACAGAAACACTTTGTTTTATATATGAGGATAATGGTGCTTTGTTTCCATTGTTTATAATCCAAAGTTTCTGTTATAAAATCTAGTTTTGTAGTCTATAATCAAGTGTTCACACAGAGACTAATGTACTAAGCCCCTTGTTTTTTCTAAAGGGAGACTATTTATAGTCTCCATTCTAATATTTAAATTGGTATATCATCATAGTTTCAATTATCTAAAAAACAAGGATCAACTAGTGGATGTTTATGATTTTTATTCTATACTTTAAGAATTGTTCAGTAGGGTGTCTTTTTGCTTTTGTCAGTCTTCAACAGTTTGTAATATAAAGAGCTCTACAAAATAAAGAATTTACTGGAGCTGCTGGTTGTCTGCTCTGGTTTTAGCCAATGAAAGAGCAAATAAAGGAAGAAGTAATAGTGACAGTTGAAACAATCTTATTTTTAGCTGATTCATTTTTTCATAGTTATTTTTATTTACACCTCTGCCACAGACTACTCATTCCACTGCCACAAAAACTATCATAATACTACAAGAAGTAGCAGTAGAAGTGATGAGAGCATTGGAACCACAAGACTAATAGATGATGTTCAATTTAAAAACAAAAAACCTTCCAGGATCATAACTTACCATTTTTGGTTTTCTTGCTTTTCTCAGTTTTTCAGTAGCAAAACTTACATAATTCATTTACAGACCATTAGTACCATAGTGCATTCAAGCATCACTGGTTACCTTGCAATGGATTCTCTCCTAGGCTTGCTAGCTGATACCTCTTGCAAATTCCTGCTTAGGCATATTTATGTTTCATCAACAACCACAAAGTCAGCCTGTGGATTACACTGCAACTGTACTGTGCAGTTCCTGGTGTACAGTTTCTGGGAGATTGTACATATGGTGCGATCAACAGTTTCGAAAAAGGCCAGTAGGCTGAAACCCTTAATCACAGTGACTTGTGATTTCATGCAAACACAACCATCAATGGATTCTAAGCAGTTCTTTTTACACAATTTCACTCACAAAGTCTGGGTCAACCTGTGGTTGAGTTAATTTTAATTTTTATTTTTAAGCATTTCACCCCAAGCAGGGCAGGATGCCACTAGCATGCAAGGGGTTACAGAGAGTGGGAGTGAGAGTAAAGAAGGGTGATAGAGGAAAGGATGAAGAGAAGGACAGGGAAGAGATCAAGCCATCTGGTGATATCAATTGACATTACATTTGAATAGTTGGAGATTATAGCTATCAGGGAAACAACAGTAAGGGAATTCCACAGATGGGAGGTGCAAGACATGAAGCTATTGGAGTAGAAGAGATGGCTACATTTAACAGTTTTGACAGTGAAAGGGTGGGGTTGAGATGCCCGCCTAGTTGCACGTTTAAATTCATGCTGTCAGGGAACTAAAAGAAGCTTGTCAGAGCAGTTACCGCGAATGTATTTGTAGAAAAGACAGAGGGAGGCGACGGCATGTCTGTGAGAGAGCGACTGTAGATGAGATGCCAGATACTAATTAAATAATATCAGATAAGGTTCACAAGTGAGCTGGTTAGCAATAAGAATTATTTGCAAGATTAAAAGTTTTCTCATTCTCACTTTTTGGTTTCATTTTGTGGTGATTTGTTTGGTTTATTTTGTTTTACGGTATATCAACCTCAATGGGTTATTTAATACCAACAGCATTTTTGATTGCTGGTAATATTTTGTTTTGTCAAAAATCTGTTTCTGGTAATATATTTCCATCAAAAATGTATTGCTGGTAATAATTTTTTCAAAAAAGTATTGCTGGTAATAGTTAACTATTTGCCCATAGCTGGGACCCTAACAGGTGCTACCACCCTGGGTCAGAGTGGACCTAGGAACACCAGCAATTAAGAGGTGGTTCCACGCTCCTCAAAACCTCCTGATCAGAGGTCTTGCTGCTGGATGTAGTTTATCGTCTTACCCAGGACACCATTTTGTGGTGATGTTCAAACCATATTTATTAAAGCCTGAGGATCAGTCATTGGAACATTCACCAGAGTTAACTTTTTTGTTAGTTACAGACATGTTAAGTAAATAATGCAATAATAGCTGCATGTTGAAATAAATGTATTTTCTAAAATTTTAAATCCCTTTTTTATTTTGAAGGCCTCAACTAAAATGAATATTTCTAATTCTCTGTGGAAAATGTGCCCTAAATATTACAAGATAAAGCATTGAAACTCTCTGTTCCGGCATATTTGGTTGGGATGTTTTGAGATAATGTTTCACGATAAGGCCGGAGACTAGTGTGACTTTCATTAACATTGTGAATAAACTGCTTTGAGGAACAGGCTTTTGAAAAGCAACATTGAAGTATTCACAAAAACACATGTGCCTATTTTGAAAACGGAAAAATTTTCCTGCGTCAAAACGAAATAAATAAGAGATTATATTTTGTTGCTTATGTTTCTTTTTTCATCTAAGCGTCCCTTTCTTAACTGAACCTATATTCTGAGAAGTTGTTTTCTACACTGATTCCATTGAAAGCCAAAACAATATTCAATTCAAGAAAAAGCAGCAGTTCCATTTGGCTAACGTAATAATGTGATATAAGATTCATTTATCTTTTCCCATAAAATTATTAAATTTCTGATAAATTTTCTCTCCCTATGCATATGCATGTAAACACACACACAAACAATACAGGGAGAAAAACTTATATGAATGATGTGCATAAAAACGAAAAATCAAGAAATATAAGCAGTAAATTGTTAATACCCTATGAAGAGTAGATGGAGGGGTCCGTCTATGAAATGCTAGTCGGAATGCTGAAGGTAACATCAATCAACTAAGTGATAAACTTTTACTAATATTAATTTCATATATATATATATATATATATATATATATATATATATATATATATATATATATATGAAGAAACTTCTTCTTCTTCTTCTTCTTCTTCTTCTTCTTCGTCGTCGTCATTACCTGAAACTTAGGGTAAGACCAGGTAGCAAATATATGCATTTTCATTTACACAAATTCTGTTGTTAAGTGAAGCAATCCTGAGAGAATTAGTCCTACCAGGATTCAATATTGGTGGCCACAATCTTAGCAACAAAAGATATGCAGATGACACAGTATTGCTAACAGACATAGAAAGGAAACTAAAGGAGCTCCAACAGAAGGTCACAAAGGAAAGCAAGAAGAAAGGACTAACCATCAATTGAAAGAAGACAGAATGTATGGTTATCAGCAAAAGAAATAGCCCAAGATGCAAAGTACAAACAGATAACAAAATCAAACAAGTACAAAAATTTAAATATTTAGAAAGTGTTTTGACATAGGAAAGTAAATGCAACACTGAAATCCAAAGGTGCACTGGAATAGCGAAAGTGTCTTCCAGAAGCTAAGCAAAGTATTCAGAAACAGGAAAATTTTTGTTAGAAACAAAGAAAAGATGACTGAATGGTTATGTAGTATCAGTCCTCATATTTGACAGCAAATGCTGGACAATTTCCTCACATATAAATAAGAGACTTGAGGCAACAGAAATGTGGTTTTACAAAAGGATGCTGAGAATATCATGAGCTGAACATATGAACAACAATGAAATGTTGATGAAAATGGAAACAAAAAGAACACTTATACATAGAATCATGAGGGAAAAGGGCTTGGAGAATTTGACACTCACAGGACATACTGAAGGCAAGATGGAAAGAAGAAAGCAATGAATAACTGAACAAGCTTGTGTCAATTCTTAGCAGAACAGGGATTGGGAGAGCAAAACAACAAACTTACTTAGAGCTATAAAAGACAAGAAGCTGTGGAGATCCATGATTGGCAACTTCCTGAAGGGACACAGAAAATAGAAATACTTAACATGTAAAGTGTTTATAGTTTCTTTACATTGAGAATACTCCCCTGATGAAATAGTAGAACAAGTGGATGATAATTACAACATATCTCAATAGTTGAATCAGCAGATGAAGAGGGCTATGCAAGATGGACATGCTATAGAATGCACCACTCAAAATTATAACAGTCAGCGGCAGTCTATTGCAGTTTCATAATTGGATTTTGCATGTCTCATTACATATGTGCTGCAGAGGAAGTTCAGGAAATCAAGTGCGTGGGTCACTTCCTGGCAAATTGGGGTCAACCTTAAACAAATTCATGCCATCGGCACTTTCTTCTACTCTGATTTTCTTTCAACTTCAACCAACTCTTGGAAAGCCAAATGGCGTTAGAGAATGGATGACAGAAGCAGGTTTTGGTGAAACTTGAAGTTTCTAGTCCTGAAATTGCATGTTGGCGGTGAATGTAGTCATCAATACCATCATCATAAAGAAAGCAATCAAGAAAGAAGATTTGAAATTATTGGATACAAGATAAAGCCATGACAACTTCCCTGAGTAGTAAGAGCAGTTTTGCAGAGTGCAATTTTTTTAATCTCTTGTAAACAAGGGCTACCTGGTTATTTGTTATTGTCTGTACCTTTTTCATTTGTACCCAGGGCTCTAATTATTATAGGTATAATATATGTAATACATAACAGGTCTTTGATGTGTAGGTGTTGTGCTGGATAATGGCTTAGAATGAGAGTTTGAGAGTCAAGTTCCTTACACTCACACTCAAATACCCTTGAGAAAAGTATGAATCCATCTCTTCTCCCCTCAGCTATAGGTTAAATTGCAGGACTGAATGGGTCCTATGACCTTGGTTGGCAATCAGTCTACCAGAAAAAGTAATGACAACCTACTGCAGGAATTCTTCTTCCAAGGCAATCATGAATCAAAAGGACACATAATCACCCAAGTGTGTATAATCTATCACACCTAATTAAGGAATAATAGTTTAAAGGTACTGCAATTTTTGTTTTAATTTCAATTTTATGATCCTTACTGTCTTTACATCATATTATGATAATAAGATTAATGGCGTCATATCAACTTGGAAGGATTAGCATTAACAATCTCCATCATAGTTATTTGAAAAGTTAAAGAGCATAGTTAACACTTATATTTACTTATTTTGTCATAATCTTTAACAGACATAATTTTTCTGATGTCACAGTCACAAGAGAAGACATTTCTTTTTAGTTTTTATTATTGTCATTATTATTATCATAATAATAATCAGTCAGTTAAGAGCCACATGTGATACACACTTAGGCAATCATGTATCTTTCAATACATGACGAGGCAGAAAATTTTCCCCACATTAGGTTGCCATTTTTTTCTGTGGCAGACTAGTTGCTGACCTAGGCTAAAGAATCCAGTCTTTCTTGCTATTCAACTCATAGCTGTGGGTAGAAGAGATGGATTCATACCGTTCCCAAGGGTATTTGTGTGTAAGTGAATCTAACAATTCAGGTCTACTCTTTTGTTATTATAGCAGACACATCTGAGATTAGAGCAATTTTGAGACATTATTTTAATGTGGATCCCTCAAGCTGCTGAAGTTGTTTGTGAAATTCTGGAAGTGGAAAGAAAGGAAGCAATATCTGACCATGTTACCCAGAAATGATTAAAATATTTTAAGGATGCTGATTTGTCCTTTAAAGTAAAGACTCTCAATTGCTTGAAAATACAAGGTAACACTAAAAATATTCAGAAAAACTGGGATCATTGAAAGATAGCATAGATAGAGCATTGCATAAGCTCCAAGGAATATACAGGAACTCACAAGAGGTTTTTCTTTTTTTAAACTTTTTGTGATGTCAATGAACACTCATCACTTTCATAATGCTCCTTGTAGTAGAGACTTTGTAATCGCAGATACAACTATAGTATGCTGTTGAACAATACTGGTATCAGACACCTTTGAATATCGCTTGCACTAATAGTACTTGCTCTGAAAGTAACCACCGTATAGTGAATAGAGTAGCAAATAGCAGTTCATATAGTAATAGAGGATAGAGTAGAAATGGAGATCTAAATAGTATAGAGGATAGACTAGGATATAGCGATCAATCTAGACGTCATGCAACTTCCTATATATGCGTTTTGTCTATGGTCTCGTGATCCACTTAATTCAATAATGGGATCACCTGTGTTTGCTCACTGGTGATCTATGTTCAAATTCAAGTGTCAGCAGTGACACTTTATTCCTATATAACAAAACTAAAAAATGAAAATACTTTTGCTATACCACAATATTACCTATTTGATCCCCAATTTTTTTTTTTAGCCAATTTCATCTCATTGCATTATTGTTCTTGTCAATATATTGTTTCAGATTATATATTTTCTTATTTTCTTCAGGTGTACTATCCATAGAAAAGAGATAATCACTTCTAACAAAAACTGAAAAACAGTAGTAAACATAATTTTAATAAAATGTCATCTAAGCAGTAAAAATCTTCTTTGTTGACAGAAAACATACATGATGTTGAAATCTGTATTACTTCACATATTCATCCAGTATATAAACTGATATCTGCAGCCTACTTCAACTTCTTCACTCTCCAACATTGATCTCTGTCATTTATTAGAAACTCATATAAGAAAGGCCATAGAATGAAAAGGTCAAAAGATGTTAGCAAGATCAAAGACATATATAAGAGATTAAATTGTCCATAAAATATTGGAATGTTAACAACTCTTCTCAAAGTCAATACAGTTACTTACTATGTAGATGTTTTTAATAATTGTATCAATGTCACACCACAAGCCTGTCAATATCCAAACACTATTTCCATGGCAAATGTTTGGATGTGATCTATTTGTTAGTTCTAACAATTTCTGATCTTTAGAGCTCTGAACCAACATCATGTTTCCATGGAGTCAAATCACCCTTATTCCATCTGCATTCCAATCATACAGCTTTTTCCCAAGAACAGTTGTTTCGTGGAACAGACTCCCATGTAGATGTTTCCCTAAACATTTCAGTCTTAACCTTTTCAAGTCAAGAATCAATCATCACCTCATTTCCTATGCTTACATTGATAATCCACACCTCATTCAGTAATCCTCTACCATGAAAGATTCTTGAGCCTTGTTTTGGGTGATGTTATTAAAAACTGTTGTCTTTGAAAATTCTTATCTAGAATGATGGTAATTGCTGTTTCAAATTTAAACTACCAGCGATCATATTTACTGAATTTTTCCAAAAATAAAGCAAAACAACATTTTACATAATAACAGAATAAATGATGAATAAAAAACAGCTTTCTATTTTTGAGTGCTCAGAACAGAGTCTCTCTAATTTCTGTTTGAATTTCTGGGATGAAGAGCTTCCATTATTTACATCTGGATTAATATCCTCATCTTTGTTGTTATCATCACAATATTTTGGGCATTGTGCCCTCTGACCTTCTTCAGGTGTCTGTGAATCTGAGTAGCCTCAGGGAATTTAGAAATGAAAACTGTTTATTTAATCTACAGGAAAAGACCATTTTTGTTCCTCTGTCCATGTCTAAGGATATCTTATTGATGTAATGGAATAACCAGTCACCCCTCTGTCCATGTCTAAGGATGTCTTATTGATGTAATGGAATAACCAGTCACCCCTCTGTCCATGTCTAAGGATGTCTTATTGATGTAATGGAATAACCAGTCACCCCTCTATCCATGTCTAAAGATGTCTTATTGATGTAATGGAATAACCAGTCACCCCTATGAATGATTACACTATAGGTAGTAAGTACCTATAAAGTCAACTGTCTACGAGAGACTGGAGGAAGGGTGAGAGAGAGAAGATGCAAGCACATCCGACCTTCCAATTAGTGGCACTCACTACTAGATTGACCTATGTGTATAACCGTACTGTATTTCATATTGTACTTGTTGTGTACAATACACCTTTCTTCTATTATCCACCTGGTGTTAAGTATTTATTCCCTTAGCACGGAATATAACACTTATCTTGTTCTTATTTAACAATGCTCAGATATTGCTAGTCTTGTTTTAGTACTACCCAACCTAGAGATTGAACCCACAATTACTCTATCAACAAATTCATGAACCAATGTTTTAATCTACTAGGCTATTGTCTCATGGGATACGTCTGATCTTGGGGATTGGAATCTTAAATCTTGTGTTCTTCTGACATAGCTGTTGTCATACCTAACTGCATTACTGTGACTGCAGCTGCTGTTCAGATACAGTTGTGGACAGAATTATTTACCCCCACTTCAATAATTACAAATAAAGCTGTAATATCTCAAATTTTCATTGAAACTTCATGTGCATTTTTTTTTTAAATTATGAAATAATGGATCTGAAAGAATATGTAATGATGCCCACAACAACATTTTTATTTTAATGTCAAACAATAATACAAAAAAATACCAAAAAAATGAACATAGGACAAAATTATTGGACCTCTTGGCTCAATTATCAATTGTATAGCATTTATTCTTTATTATCGCCTTTAAATTTTTTTTATAGTTCTTTACAAGATCACTACATACATTGATAAGTATTTTGCCCCATTATTTTTTGGCAATATCTTCCAGTTACTCTAAATTCAAAGGACTTCATTCTCTTACCTTTTTCTTCAAATATGGCCAAAAATTTTCAAAGGGACTTAGGTCAGGATTTTGTGTGGGGTGCACTAATACAGTAATTTTGCTGTCATCTAAGGAATTTGTAATGATTTGTATCATGTTGGAATGTCCAGTAATGCCCCAAAGACAGCTTCTGTGCACTTTACTTTTAAGAATAGCAAAACACTGCTCTTCATCCATGATACCAAGTACTCTCCCTAGTTCTCTTGGTACAGAAGCAGTAAAACATACCCAGAGCAGAATGCTTCCACCACCACGCTAAATTGTAGGGTGGGTATTTTTGTCTTATGAACTTCATTCACTTTCCTCTATACATAATCAGAGTTCATATTTTTTTTTGTTTTTTTTTAAGCTTTTCACCCCAAGCAAGGCTGGAAGCCACTAGCACGCAAGGGGTGACAGAAGGTTTGGAGGAAGAGCAGATAGGAGTGGTAAAGGAGAGGATGTGGAGAAAGATAGTGGATCGATCAAGGCAAGGGGGTTACAGAAGATTTGGAGCGAGAGCAGATAGGAATGAAAGGGGAAAGGATGTGGAGAAGGGAAGTGGATACATTAAGGCAACTGGAGATGTTGATTGACGTTACACTTAAATAGTTGGAGATTATATTTGTCAGGGAAACAGGAATAAGGAAGGGAGTTCCACAGGCGAGATGTGCGAGACATGAAGCTATTGGAGTAGAAGAGATGTCTACATCTAACAGTTTTGACGGTGAAGGGGTGGGAACGGGATGCCAGCCTCGTAGGACGTTTAAATTCATGAGGCCTGGGAACCAGCGAAAACAGCTCATCGGAGCAAATACCGTGAAAGTATTTGTAAAAAAGACAGAGTGAGGCAACGGCGCGTCTGTGAGAGAGCAACTGCAGACGAGATGACAGATCAGGGCCAATTACATTGCATATCTGTCTCTGGATCTTATCAAGAACCCTGGGGCAAACAGCAGGGGCTCCAGACCATATATGGCAGCAATACTCCATACAAGAGCGAATGGTTGATTTATAGACTTGGAGGATCGATTCCGGGGAGAAAAATTTCCTGGCTCAGCACAGGGAGCCAACTTTCCTTGCGGTGGATGAAGCAATTGACTCAATGTATTTGTTCCATCTCAGATCAGCGGACAGCGTGAGACCGAGCAGCTGCAGAGAGGATCTCTCGAGTAGTTGGTCTTCAGACATTCTAATGTGACCAAATAATTCTTGTTTGGTTTCATCTGACCATAGAACAGCGTTATAATATTTACTCTCATGTCCTAGATGGCTTCTAGCATAAGCGAATCTGAATTTTAGGTGTTTAGTCTTAAGCAAGGGAGTTTTTCCTTGGGAGACAAGCTCAAAGTCCTGCTCAATTAAAGCATCTAATGTCTGTCTTTGTTGATACATTCAACCCTGATGTCTTTACCTCATTGACAATGTCTTTTGTCATTAAGTGAGGATTTTTTGAGACATCTCTAACAAATTTCATTTTCATTTTTCCAGAAATTAACCATTTTCTGCCAGTCCTTAACTTATTCTCAATACAATGAGTCTTGTTGTACTTCTTGATAATGGTACGGCGTTGTTGATCTAAGAATATTTCAATGCTTGGAAAGTGGCGTACATCCATCACCTTGCTTGTATGCCTAAGCTATCTTCATTCAGAGCTTCTTGTCGACTTCAGCTATTTTGCAATGATTGCAGAATTAAAAATTTATTGAGGTATGTGGCACTCACATATTGTCCTCTTCGTTATCTTTTAGAATGTTACAGAATCAGGTCAATACTATTTCATTTTCAAAGGCTGGTTGTATTAAATGTCAAGTTAAGAAAAAAAAAAACATTACAATTACCATAGAGCAATATTATTTCATAATTTCCATAAGGTGGGGTGAATAATTTTGGACTGCACCAATTATTAGAAAAATCTATAGGAATATAATAGATCAAAACTTCTAGAAATTTCACAAATACAAAATCAACTATTAATGGTAAATTCAGCAAGTACTTTCAAATATTTGCATTTTCTTAGAAAATATGCAAATATTCAATGGGGGTAAATAATTCTGTCCACAACTGTGCATATTAAATAAGTGTTATTAGTACATATTTTAAAGACATTTGGGTTATAATTCTCAATGAAGAAACCCAAAAAACCACAACCCTGAAAGATGAACCCTCAAAAATACCATTCAAGACTAAAACTTTAAAAAATAATTCTTAAAATGTAATTATTGAGTTTTAAAAAGAAATTTATCTGAGAAACATAAAAACAAATTTATTTTCAGAAAACTGATTCTAAGTTTGTACAACCATGCCTAGGAATTGAACTCGCAATTACTAGGTCAGCAAATTCATGAACTAATGCTTTAATCAACTAGATTTTTTTTCTCTACTCTTGGGCTAATATCCTAAACTCTAATCATAGACTCATACCTTCAAGTAGAAGGTCTTTATGTCCCGAAAGGACTAAACATAAACTGCAAGAAGACAGAATGTATGGTTGAGCTCAAAATGCAAATTACAAATCAGAGATAAAAAAATCAAAAAAGTACAAAAAAAAACATTGAAATCCAAAAATGGATTGGAATAGCCAAAGATGTATTCTAAAAGCTAAGCAGAGTATTAAGAGACAGAAAAACTTTGTTAGAAACAAAGAAAAGGTACTGAACTGTGATGTGATATCTGTCCTTGTACACTGGACAATCTCCTCAAAGATGAAAAAGAGACTTGAAGCAACAGAGATGTGGTTCTGCAGAAGGATGCTAAAAATACCATGGACTGAACATGTGAGCAATGAGGATGTTTTAGAGAAAATGGAAATGAAAAGGAAACTAATACCTAACATCAGGAAGTGGCAGTTGAAATTTCTGGGGCAAACATTGAGGAAGGAGTGCTTAGAAAATCTGATACTCAGAAGACAGAACCAGAGGAAAACAGCGTATAACATACTTGATGAGCTTAAGCAAATGGATGGTGGTATAGGGTTTAGGAGAAATAACAAAAAGACAAAATTTATTAAGAGCTACAAAGGTTAGGAAATTGTGGAGAGCCATGATCATCTATGTCCTGATACAACATGACAAATAAAGAAGAATCAGTTAAAAATTCAACAAAAAGATTCAGTATCAATGCAGTACATGCTTTGGTTGTTTGACAATTTGTCCCTCTGGAGAGAGAGACACACACGAACAGAAAAGAAGCAAGCAAGAAAGACATCTCTTGTAAAACACAAAGCTGGAGCAACTAAACTCTCAAGAAAATAAAGAAAAATAGGAAATGTGTTTCTTTCTGTTGATGATAAGACTAGAGAGAAAGTAAACAACACAAGATGGATGAATCTGCCATCAAAATCCTTTCCCAACACATCCCTGCCACCAACACTGTTCCACCCAAGACAGATGAATCAGCAGAGGATCAAACATTTGATGCTGCCTTTTTGGGAAAAAGACGAAAGAAACATCTGAAACTTAAAAAATAAGAGAAGGATGATTGGAAGGAAGGAAGAAAAGAGGACTGTAATTAAAAGAAAAAAAATCAAGTCTTGCTACTCTACACCTGGTTGCCTGTCATTAGTTGATCAGGAGCCAAACAAGAGAATGTCTTTCCAGCTAATATTACTTCTGGTTTGGCAACTGGCTTAATTTGTGCATGAGAGTACACACACACACTCTCTCTCTCTCTCTCATATATATATATATGTATGTGTGTGTACACAAATCATATTTTCCAAAGTTTTCCTTATTGCAGACAGCAACATTTTGATATTGTTCAAAATTATCCAGCAAAAACAGAACATTGTAAACCACTTGTAATATGAAACAATGAAGATGCAGCCATATGTATCTCTTTCATCATATATATATATATATATATATATATATATATATATATATATATATATATATATATATATATATATATATATAGGTACTGCCAAGGAAAAGGGATACCGAAGGTTTAGTATTAATTTTTAAAATGAAAAATCTTTCTTGAATTTTTTATTTTAGTTTTAATTTCAAGCTAATAGATTAAATTTAATATTTCCAAAAAGTAAAAAACTTTGCTGTATTTCAAACTGAATTTAAATTGATTGAAAGGAGTTTCTTTTTTAAAAATTGCTAAAAATGGCTGATTTTATTTTATACACACAAAAAAGTAAAAATTATTTTTTAAATACTGGGTGAATCGTTAAACTGTAGTAAATTTTTCCATAAATAGTAAATATAATTTTTACTTAACAATATCACCTAACCAGTATAAATTAATACACAATTTTAAGAAATTTGAAACTTTATAAATAATTTGAATTAAAACTTAAAAATGTAAACAATTCTTGCAAAAATTCATTATTCATCAAAAGTTTTTTTTCATAAGACAATAGTGTCCATAATATATCTTATTCATAAAAGCAATTAAAATATTTTCTAATTAAATAATGTCTTAGTTTTATTGCATTTTTTATTTTACAATTGATAGCAGATTTTCAGGGATCCTATTTTACAAAAAATTGCTGATTTAAATTTTCCAAAGACTTCTGCTTATAATTAGTATAAACATTAAGTTGGACAAAAATGAATATCTTGTAATTTGATAAAATTGAATAAGTGAAGATTAGAAGATAATTGAGGAATAACAGACGTAAAAAAAAAAAATTTTTACTAACATTTTCTAAAAAAGAAGCATTTCTAAAACAATTTCATTCATTTGTGAATAAGTCTTGAAAATTACATTAAAATCCAACAATTATTTGAATTTTTCAAATCAAGGAGTTTTTTCACCACAAAAAAGACACTAAAATTTCCTATACTAATTTATGGTCACCTGCTGATGCAAGAAAAAGAAAATTACCAAAATTTTGAATGTTTTAAAAAGAATTAAAAAATATAGTTTAATAATCAAAAATTTCTTTGGTCTTTCATTAATAATGACACAAAGATTTTGATGATAAAACTTTATTTTTATTAAGTTTGGGACACTTTTTCATCATGTATGCTCATTTTCTAGTGAATCTTTGGAGATATATATATATATATATATATATATATATATATATATATATATATATATTAAAATTTACTATATTTAAAATGAAAGAAAGTTCAATTTTGTTTGTTGTTATAGACATAGACAATGTGGACATAGCATCTTGCACATTTATAAATCTACCCTACATTTATGCATTGAATATTAGTGCCATATCTGGTCTGGTGCTCTGGCTATATATAAAGGGTGTTCCAATAACTTGGACCAATTTTAAATGTGAATTAAGTTTAAGTGCCTAATGATTTTGATTTGTCTTAATGAAACACTCTCTCTCTCTCTCTCTCTCTCTATATATATATATATATATATATATATATATATATATATATATATATATATATATATATATATATTGAGAATCTTGATATATATCAAGATTCTCAATAATATCCAAAGGGTCTGTAATGTTAGTGTTCAAATGACTTCCCCTCCTTGCTACCTCGAATGAATTTAAATGTAGTACTAAATTGGCAGTTAGGTCTCATCATTTTATTCTTGAAATTGCTAGATGTAACTGTAAGTTCTTTTCTCCCACTTCTTAACTTCTGATTTTTTACTTCCTTGTCACCTCCTTCAAAGTCTTAAATGCAACAGGAATCGCCATTTTCTGTTATTTTGAAACTATGTTCTTTTATTGTCCTTTCTCCTCACTAAAGTCTTCTTATTTTCTTCCACTCCCGCTAACCTGTTGTGTCTTGTAACTTTGCTTGGGGTGAAATAATTAAAAATAAAAAATAAGAATCAATGTGGCATGATTGTTTTCCTTGTCTTCTCTCTCTCTCTCTCTCTCTCTCTCTTATATATATAATAAACCAAAAATCACTACAAAAGGAGCAATATGAAGACAGACATCAAATATTGTCGAATGCCTAATGCCAGAGCAATTATATTAATTTCGAAATAGTGTTGTCATAATGGTTGTTCATGTGACTATCAGTTTCATGACCTAAATGTGTAATCATCAGGCTGCCACCAATGACTTTCTGGTGTTACTGGTATTATTCTCCCCAGGTCAATCAAGATATTATTAGAAGTGATTGGTATAGACATTCAGCTTACAGCCATATCACATTGAAACATTCGTTCCTGTCAGATCACCAAAGTTAAGCAACATCGAGTCTGGTCAGTACCTAGATGGGTGACCACTTAAGAGTACCAGGTGCTGCATATTCATTGCCTATACCTCCCATAATAACCTCCAGGGAAAAAATACCGAATGGCCAGAGCTGGTATAGTCACGGCCAACCACAATGAAGTAATGGAAAGCAGCTTGGATTGGGGAATCAGAGAGCCGAGTTTGAATTCCAGTTGAATACATTACATTCACTTACATGCTAATACCCTTGGGAAAGGTATTAATCCACTTCTTCTCCCTCCAGCTATGGGTAAATAGCAGGACAGACTGGGCTCTATAGCCTTGGATGGCAACTGATGTAAGAGAAGGACAACTCTGAATCCAAAACCTGTAGAAGGTCATTTGGGGACCTTGTGGCATGTAGTGCACTAGGTCTCTGTATTCAACCCTTCAAAAAGTGTGGTTGGTTCTGCACAAAGCCTTCACCACTATAATCAAATCATATGTGCTGGTGTCTGGCTGTCGGTTCCTAGGAACTGAGCTGCTTGACCCTCATACATAAAATACAACAGCAGAGTCTACCAGATATATATATATATATATATATATATATATATATATATATATATATATATATATATATATATATTCAACAGCTTGACCTCAGACAATCAGGACAGTATGTATCAATATGACATATGATGAATATTACACATGGTCAAATGAAGGAAGAGCATATAATCACATCATATGCAATCTTTCTATATTCTACCATGTGATAAATATCTCCAGCCTACAAGTACTTTATTACTTCTAGTGAAATTAAAGCTCTTTATTACATTTTGAGTGAAAAGGATTTTTTAAAAAAATGATTTTGCCATAATTATGATTTTTAGTTATCAAAATTATGCATAAAAATATCTATATATAGTTTTTATTGGAATCAAGATTGTTTCTGAATACTAAATGTAAGTTCAGGTGAGGAATTTGTTAAAACTGTTAGTGACAATCATATGTTTGTATGTATTTGTGACATTAGTAAAATAAATAAGAAAAAAGCGTACTATGTTCATGTCATCTAATCAGATATTAAGGTTAGCATAAGATATGCCACATTATTTGCTGCTTCTTGCCGCATTCAGCTTTTCTTACTCAAAACCAATCCTGGGTATGATGATAAACTACATCTGGTCACAAGGCCTCTGATAGGGAGAATGGAGGTTTCGAGGAGTGTGGAACCATCTTTTAATTGCTGTTGCTTCTAGGTCCACCCTGACCCAGTGTGGTAGCACCTGTTAGGGTCCAAGCTATGAACAAATAGTGAACCCCTATACAAAAACAATATACTATGAAAGTATAAAAATGCATTATATAAAAAAAAATAACCAACAATACATTTTTAAAACAAAATGACCAGCAGCAATACATGTTGTCTGTAGTTGAAGGCATACAATTGCGTTCAATATATATTTATTTGAATCTATAAAATTGTGTTCAAATTATTTAGATTTTGGCATTAAATAACCCATTATGGTTGATATGCCACTAAACAAAATCAACCAGTTTACTCATAAAACTCTGTTTCTGATGACATGAGTCTTTTAAAATAACAAATTTAGTTATAATATTCATGGCTGTGGGTGCCATTTCAAATGAATAATCATCAAAATCCTAGTAAAGAACTTTTTTTGTTCACTTACTCTCTCCAAATTTGGAAATCAATGAAAGCCAAGAATCAAAGAATTCTGGATTTGTGATATTTTAAGTAAAACAGAACAAGACATCCATCTCTAAGAGAAAGTCAATAAATCCATTGTAATAATCAAGGAAATAGAAAGATGTATAACAATAAATCTGCAACAGTTTATACTGAAAAAAAAAAATTATTTAATTTGTATAGCTTAGAATTTTAAAGATAAAGTATTTTTCTAGATCATAAAAATTGTGTTTATTGTTGAAAAGACATTCAGCAGCAAGAAGGTTCTCAATTTGATGGAGATATTATTATTATAAGTATTTTCTCAAATAAGATCTTAATATCTGGTAATTAATGCATGGATAGAAATCCACAAACTGCTTTTGGTATCATTTAATTTTCCTCTGCCTCTCAGTATTCATCACTTTCTGGATTATTTTCATCCTTGCATCAGCCATCAGTTTTATAATCAAATCATTTGTGTGCTTAATGCTTCACTTCTTGACTGAACTTTTGACCCTCATGGGGGAGTTAATAATATATGCTACCTTTTGGAGTAAGATTAAATAATTCCCAAGCAGAGAATGCTAGAAACATGAAACAGTCTTCATCAGATGAGTGAACTTTTGAACAAGATTCTTTTGAGCTTCATTTAATTAAAATACAATTTTTATAATTTGAATTTTGATTATCTTGTTTCTTTCATGTCTGTATGAATGCACTTCTCTCTCTCTCTCTCTCTCTCTCTCTATATATATATATATATATATATATATATATATAGGGTGACCCAAAAAGATGGGAGTTTTTGAAGTGCGTATTGCCAGACATGAGCAAGTGGCAACACTGTGAGACAGTGACCTTGAGCAAGTAAACATTTCGCCATTTTAGTAACAAGAATGAAATTCACAGTATCCCAGCTAAGATGTTGCAGAAGTCAATGAGGAATCTCAACAGCAGATTTCAAGAATGCATTCGTACAGGAGGACGCCATCTACAGGACGTAATTTAAAAAAAATGAAAATTCCATCATTGTTTCTTAAATGGCATGTTTTAAGGTTTCAATTACTATGAATTAAATATTTTTCTTCCAGCACTCTTGGTTTTATTGGATTGTTAAAAAGTTCCCTTTTTTTGGGGTCACCCTATATATAAATAAGCATGAACGTTGAAGTCAAGACTTCGAGGCGACAGGCTGTTTCATGCTAGATGCAATCGTCAGGTCACACACATTATATATTACACATGATCTATCTCTGATATTGAGCACTTTATCCCATAAATATAGCACACCTTAAGACTATATTTATATATATATATATATATATATATATATATAATCATATATTTGGCCAGCAATCCCTACTTTATACAAGTTTCATTGAAAAGACTGACATGGTACAGAAATTAAGTTTTTTATTAAATTTTTCTTACATTTGTACAAGTGATTTCTTTTGTAGATAGTGTGTGTAAAATCTGTCCAAATTTTCTACAATTCTGAGCACTTTTGGCTAATCTGTTAGCCATTATGTAGAATGTTTATTTTTAACTGAATATGTAGGTTTTATATATATATATGTATCTCTAGGGATGGGATGAAAATGCTTCTTTTCCATTTCTTTTTTTTAATTTAATTTCCAAGTATGGTCCGCACATTGTGGCTGTGTTCACAGTTGATATTGAAAATTGGTTTCCTTTTTATCATTAATGGTTTGATTATTTTTAAGCATTATATATATATATATATATATATAAAAGAAAATGCAGAAAAGCTCTCAATTTCAGCAATAAACCCTCAAAAACTTTGATAATTGGTTATGTGGTCAAATCTGAGGAACTGGGTCAAACTGAAAATTTTTCAGCAACAGCTCATATAATGAGATAAATAGGCAGAACACAACTGAATTAATAAATCCTTTTTGAGAAAATGAATTTATAGATAAATATATCTAAATATGATAAAGTAATTTTTGCTTTAAATAATTCTTTCATAAGACAAAAAGAAAATTTCTAATTCCACTCACTAATCAAACAAGATGCAACTCCTTTTCAGACCAATTGAAAATACACATCTTAACTTCTCTTTTTCTCCTGACTGATGACCATCTCTGAAACAGCCCTGCTGTCTGTCACCATGTTGAACAGAAAATTTAAACTGATCCATAATTTAAGAGCTCCTTCAATTTTTCATTTCTTTGAAAACAGATGATCATGATAACAGTGGGTAAAATGCCTGTATAAAACACTACTGATCATGTAATATATATTATTTATGTCAAGCTGAAAACATAGCAAACAAGACTGTCTTTTCTTCATACTTTTAGATATTTTCCTGGCAATGATAAATAATCACTGGCTATACCATCCCGAAATAACCTTTCCTTGTGTATCCAAGAGGAATCTGCTTGGTTACTATGGTTACTATCCAGGCTTCTTTTTTATTTTTTTTTTATTTACTAAATGACCAAAAACTCAGTTGTCGGTATTTATTTTCTGAATGGGAGCATAGAGTACATCTCCACACATGTTGGTAACCTGCTATTTAACTATGATATTTGCTTTAACAGGGAAAGAGAAATTCTAATACACATTACTTTCAATCCAAGAACCCATTTCATTCAATCTGTTTCTATACAGAGTTCTATATCCCTTTCAATATATATATATATATATATATATATATATATATATATATGTATGTCATCCTTAGACTGACTGTTTCACAGCCCATCAGTGTGGCTAGACGTCTGGTTGCCTCTAGCTAGGATTGAAACCCGGTGTCAGTCGGAGATTCTACCCTTAAGCTGTTGGTGCATGGCAGGAATGAAGGTGAATTTAAGCGTATTTATTTTTAGATAAACACACAGTGACTGAGAGAACTCAATTCACTTTACTGAAGAGTCTTGCATATATATATATATATATATATATATATATCTCCCATAAATATAGCACACTTTAAGACTATATTTCTTTATATACAGTGTAACCCGGATATAAGAGAGTTGTCGGGACCGGAGAAGTATCTTATATCCGGGTTTGGTCTATTATATATACATTAACACAGGCTCTAATTTCGGACCAGAGAAAACTTCTCTTATATCCGGGTCTCTTATATCCGGGTTACACTGTATATATATGTATGTATTAATGGATTCATCTTTAATTCAACATTTTTATTTAAATGTTATTACAAGTATCCATTATAATAACATTTGAAGTTTGATAAGTTCAAATTGACAGCTGATCTGATATTGTTAAATGGGACAAGGACTGATTTGTTAATCCTAATCTTTCCAAAACAGAACTCTTCTTTTTTAATTGTCTGAGCGGACCCTTTTTTTTATCTTCCCTCAATATGGCTGATTCTAACCAAGAGAGTGACTGATTGTGCCTTCTTGGACAAATATTTTCTGCCAATATGAGGTGGAAAGAGTATATTGCTAAGTCTGCAGCTAAGAAAGCTGGTTCACTGTGTTGAACTAGACAGTTTGTTCTCTAGACAAATATATCAAAACTTTCATTCATTGTAATGATTATAGATCTTGCAATACAACACAGATATTATAAGCACCTATAAAAAGTAAACAGATTGCAAAATTTCCAGAGCACATTTAGTTTATGAACCATTATAGCAGCATCAGAAAATGAAAATGAATATTTTTTTAATTATGGCAGCTTAAAACTGTTTTAATAATTTTTGACTTGACCCTATTCAAATGTATCTGCTTATCAAGGTTCTCTGCATAATTTGGATTAACTGATGCTTGAAAGAAATTATCACTCCATCTATCCATCTCTGTCATTTAATCCGTAAAAAAGTAAAGATTATTCTCTATAGTGCATTTGAGATGCTCAGAATGTATGTGTGTGATGAATATACAGGTTGATTGAAAACTAACTCCTTATTTTATCTATGATGGACTCTCCCGTCTAACTATAATTTTTACAAGATGGGAGAGTTCATCAGACATAAAATAGAGAGTTACTTTTCAATCACCCTATATATATATATGAAAATTTCTCAAATTTAACTTTTAGAGAAGACAATATTTGTAAATAATGCCTTAGTAATACATAGGAATAAATTCAACCATAATTTTGATTTTAAAAATTTTATACTTATAAAAAAAGAAAACAACTCACTCAGAAGGAAAATTCTAGAGAGTGCCGCAATCGAACAATACCCAAATATTAATCTACGCCCAGGTTTTTTCCCTATTTCACCTTTTCCAACAAAATTACTGCTCTCACAAACAAATGTACACAAAAACATATTAAAATCAAAAGAAAATGGTTGAATCCATCAACACAGATTAATGAAATATTCTCCACACGTGACATTAACTGACGTCATTTTCAGTTAACAATATGAAAATAGCGTCTCCTACATTCCCGTTGCTAAGAACACTCTGTTTTTTGTTTTTATTAATTTTCTTTGTTTGATTAAATTCATTTCGTTTCTTGCTTTGAAAAAGTCCGCATTGGACGAAACGCGTCAGCAATTACTGTTTTCTTATTGTCATTTATTTACATATATATATATATATATATATATATCCCAGGCTCCATGAATTCAAGCATCCTTCGAGGCTGGCATCCCATTCCAACCCTTTCACTGTTGAAACTATTAAATGTAGACGTCTCTTCTACTCCAATAGCTTCATATCTTGCACCTCACGCCTATGGAACTCCCTTCCTTATTCCTGTTTCCCTGATGACTATGATCTCCAACTATTCAAGTGTAACGTCAATTGACATCTCCAGTTGCCTTGATCTATCCTCTATCCTTCTCCAGATCCTTTCCTCTAACACTCCTATTTGCTCTTGCTCCAAATCCTCTGTAACCCCCTGCGTGCTAGTGGCTTCCAGCCTTGCCTGGGGTGAAAAGCTTAAAAAAAAGAAAAAAATACATGCACAACAACAACAAACCTAACCTTCCACAATTAATATCTCAATATTTAAAATAACACCAAAGCAAAAAGGAAAAATCTACTAGTGGTGCTTAACTTGTTTCATTCAAAATAACACTTTTTAGGATAAGAAATAAACATTTTTGAGGATGGCCAAATACTTTTGACTGGTAGTGTGTGTGTGTGTTTTAAAAGTAGAATATGTGATCCTGAGAAAGTTTTTTAAGTTTGACAATTGGAAACATTCATGAAAGTAGATTTGTTTGGAAATATATTCAATAATGCATTTTGCCATTTAGGACTTCATCAAATTCAAAAATGAAAGAATGAAATGAGTGTATGTGTATTTGCGTCTTTGCTTAAATAATGGATCTTATATATAAAATTCAAATGCTTGTGATATCATGTGAATGCATCAGTATTTGCATTCTATGACTTAAATACACTGCATGTTCCTAAATTATAAAAGATTTTATTAAAAATGTGCTAACCTAATATGAATAAATTCTAAATTGATAAGATTTACTAAACAAATACGTTTCTTCATTCTAATTATAATTTTAGAAAAATACCAATTTTGGTAAAAGAAAGAAAGCTGTACTCATACCACTGACTATGTTTGAACCTGGTATATATAGGCAAAATTTCAGTTTACTTTTAGCACTGACAACTGGTTACCCAATGAAATTCCTCTATTTTAGTAATTTTCTTCAATACAACTAAGTATGTTAGCTCTATCACAAATATTCAGTGCTTTCCAAGAAGTACTGTGTATATATAATATATAAATATGTAGAAATTATATATATATATATATATATATATATATATATATAAATACATATTATACATATATATATATCTCAAGAGAGATTTAAATAAATATTATAATGTATTATATTTAGTACATTTTTATGCTTGATAGATCTAAATATCTATCTCCCTATCTATGCTTACTTTTCTGATATATTTCATTTGCTTTCTGAATATCTTTTATCTTGTTTTGTTTGTTTTTTTAACCAAACAATATTTTTCAAGACATAATTTAATTCAGCATTTATATTTTCAATAAGAATTTTATAATATGTTCAGATTTAAAACTGATGATCATTTTGACATTCACTTTCAGAGTTATTCATCAACAGGGCTTCATCGCTTCATCGATAAGGACCTAACTTATCCACTGATATGAACAGTTGACACAGTGAGACAGTTGCATTAGTCTGTCTATATTTCTCAGATGAGGTACTGTAACTATTTACACTATTTGAATTGTTCAGACTGTTGTCCTCATCTTTATTACCATATTCACAACATTTCGGCTGTTGTATGCTCTGAACCTTCTTCAGGTGATATATGTTGGAATATTGAACTGGACTCTGTATTTTGTCCATTGGATTAGATTGATCTAGATCCATGTGCCGTGCCTTTTCTGTATATCTCAGTTTGAGTTATTTCCCTTTAGTAACTCAACTCTTCAATTTATTTGTTCACCTCTGCTGTGGCCATGTATTGAACTCTTTGGTTCAAGTCACTGGATTACTTCAACCAATGCTTTTATCCAATAGGCCAATGTATATCACCTGAAGAAGACCAGCCAAAACATTGTGAATATGACAATAAAGATGAGGACAAGAGTCTGAACAATGTAAATAGTGTAAATAGCTGCATTGGTGTTTAATCAGAAATATAGCCAAGTATACAAGAGCCTAACTGGAATAAGTAGAATAGATAATTTGTTAAAGACATGATCTGTGGCTGGTTATAATGGCATAAAAATGAGTGGACTGTGTCTGGATAACACAGCCAATTAGATTATTCATCTAACTCATTCATGTTTTGCCTAAATCTTTTATCAAACAGTGTAAATAAACCTTTATGTCTATAAAATTCCAACATGAGCTCCACTATATAAGCGAACTCCAAGTACCAAGTTCCTTCAGGACAGAAGCAGTCATGGCTCTCCAGAGTGGTTTTCTGTTGTCTTCTCAACAATCTTGTACTCCATATACTAACAGTACTTGTACCTAGCCTAACTCCATAAGTGTAGGGATTATACCCAGATAGATAGCACTGTTTCAGGACTATAAAAACCTGGATGTAAGCTTCATCTTTCTCTTTTCAACCTAGCATGCAGTATGTAGCAATGCTAATATAAGAATCATCTCTGCTGGGGAAATAACCTATTCAACTGACATCTAAACTTTTGCATATGCACAAGTATCATATACAAATCCTAATAGCTAAGATTTTAATGTTTTTCCTTTCCTTTTCAGATATATACAAACTAGTATATTTTCTCCACTTTGTTAATCATTTATTATTTATATAAAAGTACATGAAAATATATCTATATTGAAATTTATTTCTTTTCTCATTTTAACTCTACAAACGGAGAAGAACCTGTTATTTACATGCGAAAAGTTTGGTTGCTACTGTTTTTAGTTGAGCCAGCATTATCTGCAACAAATTGGTGACTAACCCAACATGGTATGAATATGCAAATATGCACATACTACATAATACTATATTATTTACTCATCATCATCATCATCAACTACTACTACTACTTTAATGTAAAATACAAAATGGAGGTTCTGAACCAAATAGCACCCAACATAAGATAATGACAAAAGGAAAATGCTAAAGGATTACTGTTACAAAAGAACAGTGGTATTTTTTTTTAATCCATGTCCCTTCCAGTCATAGGTGAACATGACTCTTTACAGATTCCATTACTTTATTATCTGCCATGACTTCTTGAGAAATATAGGGGAGTGATTTTTTATTTCTGCTTACTTCTGAATTCAGAATAATCTTTCTCATAACCTGGCTGCCAACAAAGGCTGAAGAGCCCAGTCTGCTCTGTTATTTAACTCTGAGTGGTGGGAAAAAAGACAGATTAATGCCTTTCCAAAGGGCAATTGTGTATAAGCGAATGTATGACTAGGCTGCTATTTGAACTCGACTTGCCAGTTCCATTTTCTAAACAAGAAGTAGTGTTCCTAAAAAGATTGTTTCTGCTTTCTTAATAATATGATCCCGTCCATCCAAGTTATTTTTTTTTTACTTCCTATCCTTTATCTATATATTTTAATAATATTAAATACTTACCTATAAATACAAAAAAATATTTTTCTTAATTCTTTCTGCTGAAAATAATGGCACATATCTCTATAGTGCTTAATAGTTGGACATGTGATCTTTCAACAGATATATAAGGATATCTAAGAATATAATTATCAGGATAGATACTGAATTATATCAATCAGAAGGACTTATACAAAACAGAAGACTGTGAGTATTTATAGATGTAATATAGTTTTTTGTAGTTATCAGCCTGACCAAGAAACATTTTTTAAAAAAATTAAAATATTCAGTCAAAGTGGGTTAGACCAGAAATTTTTCAGCACCTTTCTATATTTTAAATTTGGCCTGAAAGCTACTGAATCTGCCTTGAGAAACTACAAAGTAGAAAGAAATTAAACAATATCTATTGCCCCAAACTGGTTTAAGCTTTTTAACGGTGGTGAAATAAAGCCCAGAAGAGATTAAACATCAGTTGTCAATTACAATGCTTGAAAACACAAGTTAGAAAACCAACAATACTCAAAAACCTTCAGGAAAACTAAAATCATCAAAAGATACCATATGTAAAACATCATATAAGCTTAAGAAAACATGCAAGAGCTCTTAAGAAGTTAAACAAATGAAAATTCTTTTGATACACCCCATTATGTGTGTATATATATATATATATATATATATATATATATATATATATAATGTAAATCTATTTAAACTCAGTGGGCAAAAAAACCTGGAGAGCACAATTTTTAAATAAACTGGCATCAGAGGAAAAATGTAAAAAAAAAAAAGAGCACCTGAAACCTCTGAACAGGGTGAAAGAAATTGTCCAGTACCTTAAATATCTGGTGCAAAGAAAAAACCCCAGCGAGTAATAAGTTAAAACAAAGAGTGCTCAATACACTAAGTCGACCAAAAGTAAAATAAATAAATCTTAATGAGCCAGGTACTGTATGTATATTAAAATTAAATTAATATTAAAATTTGTCCCCAAACGAAAAGTGAAGAAGAAAAAAATTTTGCTCCTCACTTTTTCTTCTTGCCCGTAATTTTAAGATTTGTGTGAAATTTAAACTTCATTGCGAGAAGATGCCATTTTTGCTTTTACACATTAGGTAGATGTCATAATTGAAAAAATAGTAAAGACGAACTCAAAAGAAAAATATTCTTATTCCACTCCCTAATATCACATCTTTTTGGTGTTTCCCAGTGCATATAAAAGTTATGTTTGCATTATATTGTAGTCTATATAGTTTACAATATGTAGTTACATAGCTATTAGATCACTATTATATTGTATATTATTATATTATTACCATAACATTTCATATATTTGCATGTTCTCACCAGATGTTTTTGCTTATTGCTATCAATTATAGAAATTTTTATTTCTTTTTATTATTATTATTATTATTATTATTATTATTACTACTACTACTACTACAACTACTTCTATTATTAAACAAACAAAATGATTGATGTAACTCTTCCAAAGTTTTTCAACAGTTAAGAGAAGAGCGTGATTTAAGAACAGAAAAAAAACATGTTTCGACAGCATGTCTGTCTTCTTCAAGTTATATTTAATTATTCAAGTATAAAAATATATAGATCTACAAAAAATTATAATCCTTTGTACAAACATTGCTTGTCTTGTAATGAAAAATAGTACTTGTAATGAACACATCAAAATGAACGAAATGCCGTCAGTGTGAAGGCATGCAACTGAAACGTACTTAATATGATGGGGATCTTGCTCATTTTGGAATTTTCCGTTAGTTGATTAGTTACTAAGAGGAATTAATGAAACAGCTTAGTATAGATCTTGTGGAACGTTCCTGTCATTCTGTTCATTCCCTAGGGTGGGAGGTTTCTTGCATATGTAACTAGCTTCATGCCTTTTAAGTATCAAAAGGTCAGTAGATTCTTCTATTATTACTAGCTGTATTAGGTAGGTAGTATTAGCATTATTATTAATTGTAGTTTGTGTTGTAGTTGCTTCCCTGATTTACTGTTTTGAGTCAGTCTTTTACCTGAGACCTGAAGTAAAGAAAGGATTTTATTGAACAGATTGAGAGAATTTTTCTGAGTATACGTGCTGTACATATGAGGGTAATTTTTTTTTTTTTTGCTTCTTAGATACTGAGGGTGTTCCTGGAATTTTCTGCATGTATGAATCAATATTCTTTGTAATGTATGTATCAGTATTCTTTCATCATCATAATTATTATTAGTGTTATTGCTGTAGCAATAGTAATAGTTATGATGATGATGATGATATATTTTTGAATAATGATATTAACTATTTTGAAATGGTACTCAAGATAAGAAAAATGTCTTTGTCTTAGAGCAGCTGACAAGGTACCTTACAAATGGAATTGATTCTTCTCACTGTGGCAGTTCATCAGACAGTGATTCAAGACAGTTAAGAAATGGTAATGAAGACATTGAAGGCAATGATTATCCTGGAGCTACTACCGAGTCCTTTCAACAATAGGAAATTATAAAAAATATCCTTTCTTAAGTGGTTCACTACAAATATTAGGCAATTAAAATTTTATGCTCAACTTAAAAATATTAATTCAATGGGTCAATTTCAGTAACTTAAATATAATTCTTAGCAGTAAAAGAAAGAACAAATCTTGAACATATATCCTCCTGGTGTCAGTTTCAACTGATGCTATATTCTTCCTATGTACTATGACCATTTTAGTTAAAGTTTGTATTTTCTTGATTTCAGTGTCAGACTTGGAAATTTTCCAACATATTTCAGTGAAATTTTAATTTTTTAAAACTATAGTTTATAATTACAGCTTAGATATATCAGAAAAAAGATGGTGCCAGTTTAAATAATGCCAGGGGGATATACAAAGAAGCTTTTGTTTTTACAATCTTGTTAAAAAAAAATAAAACTATAATTTCATGATACTTGACCTCAAAAGTAAAATAATGTTGTTGTTGTACGTTGTGATGGTTTGTCCTGTTTTGTTGTTGTGGCATTATTTTTATTATGGATTTAGCCCTACTGTCAACAAATGACACTAATATTTAACTAATTTGATAATTGCACTGGTTATATTTTCTGAAGAAATAATCTATGTAAGAAAGAATCTTGTTTTTTATAACCATCTAATGAAAAATAATATGAAATAAAAGAAATTAAAAGCAATATATTAGTAACCTATTCTCACTCCTTGCAAATGAGATATTCCATTTTTATGGTAACATCATCCATGTTTGCTTGGTGGTACTGCTTCTTGCCACCAAGTAGGCATTGATGGGTTAATATTAGATTGCTTTTTTCTTAATTATAATAATTATTAGGTTGAGTCATGAATAATTTTCATTTTTATTTATCAACTTTATTCTTAAAAAACTAAAGTACAATGACATTTTATTTAGTTATATATTCACCATTATTTACAATAACTTGTTGTTACCTATCAGGTAGTTCTTTGATACCTTTTGAGTAAAATTCCACAAGTTTTGATGTGGAAATGTTTTTGACACACTAATGAATCTAGTACTTATTAGAAAGAGTTTTTCAGTGACTGAAGAAGGTAATAAATGGGTGGGTTAGAACAGACCAACTGAATTCCAAAATCTTTTCCTATTTTATCATTGCTGTATGCAACATTTCATTGTTATTGAGGAAAACAACATTTTTGCTTTAAACCACTCTATATGCTGTTCTTGCCATACAAAAGATAGGTATGTCCGTGTAGTCCAAATTTATTCTTAAATGTTACATATGATTAATATTTAGGAGGATACAATAATACTGTATTGTTGGCAGAAGGAAAACTGTAAGAACTCCAAAACAAGGTAGTAAGGACAGCAAGATGAAAGGACTATTAACTGTAAGATGATAGAATGTATGATTATCAGTAAGAGAGACATCCTGAAGTGTGAGCTTTGAATTAGAGACATCAGAATCAAGAAGGTACATAAATTTAACTATCAGGGTAGTGTAGTAACAATGGAAAATATGACACAGAAATTTGAATTCTAGATTTTATTAAATTCAAATGTACTTGTGGATGTTAACAAGCTTGTGGGTTTTGTGTGTATTTTTAGGTAAAGTTGTCTGTGTTCAATATGTAAACAAATAAGATGGAAGAAACATAAAAAAACTTGAGTTTCTGCTATGGACCTTTATTCCTTTTATGTTGACTGTATTGAAACAAAGTTAAATGTCTCTAGATTATGTCTGTTTTGCTTTTTGGCTCGGAAATAATTTACGGGAAATAAGGATAAGAACAGGTAAAGATGGTCGAGTTCAAGTCAAACATGCTGAGTTGGAATGGCTGAATCTCTGCATCATGAGTAGGGCTGCTGAAAACACACTCGAATGACCTAGTTGGAAAATTAAGAGAGAAAGATTCTGTCCTTTCCACAAATGGGGTCATAAAATTGCACATGGGACCAGAAATCCTTTTCAATTTCTTTATAACTTACATCATGGGAAAATTAATTTATTTATTGTTTTTATTCTTTATTATTTTTTTTATTGGTTTTATTTCATTTTCTCCACATATTATCTTAATTGCAAAGTGGTGAGTCTGAGCCACTTCCCAAAATCAGACTCAATGATCAAATAACAAAATTTTCTTTAGAATCTTTTCTTTGTCAGGCTGAGAACTTTTCAGTATTTCTTTCAATTTGTCTTTAATTTGTAGCTTTATTTTCCTTAGTATTTGATATTGTTTAGACTGGAATACATTCTTAATACTTCTCTATCATTCCAGGCACCAAAGTAAAACTGAAAATTGATGACATAACACTATTTAAAAGTACCTGACTCGGTGTTTAATTAATACCTAACAATTATCTGCATCTCCTGGTAACGTGCTTCCTGCGCTCGGAAAATATGCAGGTTATTCCAGTCACCAGCCAGGAAAAGGGAGTTTTAGCGAGTCATCAGTTTTTTTAAGGCACACCCTTTTGACATAATCAACATATGGGCACTTACATTAAGATGTTTTTTTATTGTTGTTTTGCTTTGAATTCTCTCAGCATGAATTTATGTCTGAAAATGTGAAGTGGGAGATTTTACCACACTTTATGATTGATAAGTACATTAACATTTGGACCAATTCTTTTTCATAGGTAAAAAGCCCCAAACCGGGGGGGGGGGGACAAAAAATTACTTAACCAACTGTAACTAAGCGTTGTAAACCATAAAAGAAACAAAATGTTTAATTTTGACACTAAAGGTTACAGTAATTTAAACAGCCTTGACTACACCCAATTATTTATTCTCATCTAAGTTAAATGAAATATGATATATATTTTCTTTCTTGGTTTATATTTTAAATGTTTATTAAGTTTAGCTGAGTATGAAACTAAGCCAAATGATTGAGGAAGTACAGGAAAGAATAGTATAATCTGACACTCTTTCAAGTGAAACTGGCAGATGTGTGGGTGGTGTTATGGACAGTGACTCAAAATGAGAAATTGGAAAGCAAAATTAAAATTCCAGTTGGGTTCTTTACATTCACTTATGCACAAATACCCTTGGAAAAGTAATGAATTCATCTCTTTCTCCCAGCTATTGATTAAATAGGACTTGTATCTGGAAAAAAACCATTGTGATTTTTAATGCAATATTCACTCACAAAAAAAGTATTATTCTTACAATCCAAAATATGTTTTGATTTTAAATGACATCTGATTCCAAATCATTGTAACACATGTGACAATAATTTCTGCAGTGAATGACAAATTTTGCACAATTTTGGATGACTATGAATCATAATCACTTTTGGGGCTTAGTAGATGAGTGACAGCTGTAAAATACTGACAGCAAAATAACTTTTGTCTAAATTTCTGGAATGAGGAATTACCTTTACAGATCACACCAAAAATGAAATATTACTGCCATATCTGGGCTGGAGCTGCACAATCCTCACCTTCCAGACTTGACAGTGTTCAAAATCATTTATATGGCCTAGTGGAGGATGATTTATTTTCCACCCTACAACGTTTTTCCCACAGACACATCATTGCAAGCCTCTTGCTACTCTTATCACTATTTCCATGGCAAATTTTCCAACGATCATCATTCTTTGGTTCCACCAGTTCAGATCATTAAATCCAAGACCCACTTAGCTACATCTAGAGTGTAGAATCACACCCATTCTCTTCATATTCTAGTTGTAAGAAGGTAGTTTCACTCAGATAGCTTCTCCCCAAGAACCTCAACTTTGTGGAATAGACTTCCTTGAACACTGCAATCTTAAACTCTTATATTCCAAGGTCAATTATTATCTATCTTCCATATTATCATAACCTCTACTACCTACTCCCTCTTCTTATGTTCATATCTCCCACCTCATTTAATATCCCTCTACCTTGAATGGCTTTTGCGCCTTCTACTGGGTGAATATTAGTAACAAAAGTTATTGCTACAATGTCTTGGCCACTATACTCTCCAGCTTTCACCAGGTGTCGGTTAATCCAGGTAAACATCAGTGTATTTTAAAGTAAACTCTTTATTTAATCTACAGGAGTAGATTGTTATTATTCCACTATGTCTAGGGATATCTTGTCATTTTTTTAGTGTTGCTCAGTTATTGCTCACCCAATTTCCACTGAGTCAGAGCCTGGACTACCTGGCCCAGGCGTTAATTTCTCCAACCGATGCTTGAATCCTCTCAGCCATTGTATAAGTTGTTGAATATCAACGAAAGGTTTGTAGCCATCTTCATTGAAAAGAGCCTTGATTCAAAAAGATTTGAATTGGAAATCCAAAGATAAGGTGGAATCATTCAGATGATAACATTATCCAAAATGATTACCTTACAAGCCACTACACCATAATAAATCAGATTCAGATTCATTCAAATCCTTGGAGCATTATCTATATTAGAAAATCTCATTTTAATGCATGATCACTAATTTACAGATATCAATGCAGTTATGATAAACACATACATCAACAATTAATAGGCATGACATATGTAGATTTTCTTGTTATCCAGTTATCAGCTAGAATCTAGGCACTAATTTGTAGGTCTCTTCTAAGATAACCTAAATATGGTAGCTGCCAAGCAGGAATCTATTTCACTTGATGGGTGTCTCTTGGAACTTAAATTGCCTCAGGTAAGTAGCTTAGGTAATAGAAATGAAGTGGAAAATGTAGAGGTGCAATTATTATTAATTAATGTCTTAGATTGTCTTATTTTCTGGTTTTAGTACAGCAGAATTCTGTAAGCCCTCATGCAATCATTCCAATATTTCTTATATATATTTGAACTAATGACTCATTTTGTCTTGTTCTTATTTAGTATTACTCAGTTATTACTTACTGTTTCAAATTAGTCAAAATCTAGATTCGCCTAGATATCCCTGGATATGAATGTCAGAATGAGAACAATCTACTCCTGGAGATTAAATAAAGGGTTCAGTTTGAAATCCCCTGAAGGTTAACCAGATCAACAGAAGGCTGAAGGGCATGGTCAAAATGTTGTGATAATAACAACAAAGTTGAGGACATTAGCCCAAATATAAATAAAGTAAATAATAATGCTTCATTCAAAAAATTCAGGGAGACATTATTATTATTATTATTATTATTTGGCGCTATGAGTCTTCAAATTTTGGTAAAATCATTTGATAAATCTATCAATTTAGTTTCTAAAAATATTTTTGCATAATAAGACAAAGATGTGTTTTCTCACTGGGCATATTCAATGTTTACAGTGAGGTGATTCTGAGAGAACTAGGAGTCCTACCAGGATTCATTATTGGCAGACACAATCTTAGCAACATAAGATATGCAGATGACATAGCAGACATAGAAATTAAACTACAGGTACTTTGACAGAAGACACAGTGGAGTAATGGATAATGGATTAAATTGAGGAACTGGAGATGTTGAGTTCAAATTCCAGTTGAGTTCATTACATTCACTTACATGCTAATACTCTTGGGAAAGGTATGAATCCATCTCTTCTTCCCCCTCCTAGCTATGGGTAAATAGTCTTTGTTCTATAGAGTAGGATGGCAATTGGTCTAGGAGAAGGAATAACTTGGAGAGAGTTGATCTCCACCCAGCTATACTGCCCAGGAGACACCCTTGCTACTGCGACTGCAGTACATGTGATGTCTCTACAACCCTAATGGGTTATGGATATTGTGATTGTGATTCTGACAGAAGGTAGTAAAGGAAAGCAAAAAGAAAGAAGTAAACGTCAATTGTAAGAAGGAAAAATGTATAATTATCAGCAAAGGGAACAGTTTAAAATGCGAGCTGCAAATTGGAGATAACAAAATCAAGAAAGTACAAAAAAATAAATATCTGTGAAATGTTTTAATAGAAGATGGAAAATGTGACACTGAAATCCAAAGGCACATTGGAATAGTGAAAAATGTCTTCCAGAAGCTCAGTAAACTATTAAGAAACAGGAAAATTTCATTAGAAACAAAAAAAAGAGAGCTGACCTGTTATGTAATATTATCCCTCCTCTATGAAAGTGAATGTTGGACAATCTCCACATAGATAAAGAAGAGACTTGAAGTAACAGAAATGTTGCCGAGAATACCATGGACTGAACATGTGAGCAATTATGAAGTTTTAAGGAAAACGGACACAAAAAGGATGTTTATACGAAGAATCAGAAAAGAGAGTATTAAGATTTCTACAATACATAATGAGTAAAGGGGGCATGGAGAATTAGGTACTCACAGGTTATACTGAGGGACAGAAAAAAGCAGTGAGTAACCTACCTAGTGAGCTTGTGTAAATAAATGGCAGAACAGTGACTGGGAGCGATAATACAAAGATAAACTTTACTAAGAACCACAAAGTATAGAAAGATGTAGAGTGCATCATCGCTCACATCCTGATGAGACATGACCCATAAAAGTAAAAGAAGAAATGACTTAGAAATGACATCATATGTTATAAAATTAATACTTATAGCTTAACTGAGATCAGCAACTTAGAATCTTCTGGAAATAAATAAATACTGATATAGTAATATTTATTAGTTAATATTCCTCATTTATACAAGAAAAAAAAATGATAATTTCTGCTTTATAATTTTTCATCCCATTAATTTTGGAGATAGACAACCAGGATTTGGTGATAAGAAAAAAATGAATATTCCTGTATTTTTTATTCAGCAGAAAATAAATATCTAATAATTTTTGGCTGAATTTCTAGAATGAGAAGTTTATATTATTTACATTCATCTTTGTTGTTATTAATACAACCTAGCTGCCGGTGTGCTCTCCAGCCTTCTTCAGGCGTCTGTTGATACAGGTAATCCAGGGAATTTTAAACTGGACCCTTTATTTAATCTGCAGAAAGCTAAGGCAGACATGGCACTCTGAGCCTAGGTAGAAAAGTGTAATGGTTGTATATAGAAACAGAATAGTTTCACATGAAAAAAAAATAAATGAAAGAACAAAAAAAGTTTTGAAAAATGATAAGATTAAATTCTACCAAACTCTCTATATTATTATTTACTTTAATTAACCAAGTTCCTGGTATCTTGTTTGAACAAAGTTAAAACATACAAATCTGAGTATAAAGAGAAAAAAAATAAACTGCTATAAATGAGTCAGTTGCAGATATTATAGCAAAGCAATTCTGAAATCTAAAAATGATAAACATATTACTTTTGCTAGAAATAAAATAAAAAGAAGTGCAAAGTGCCTTAGAAAAGTTCTGAGTTCCTAAAATGTTATTTACTAGCAATTCTGGGCAATCTGCCACATAAAAGATTAAGTAGGGAGGAATATGGTAAGCTTGTGAGTTGGCAACAGGAACATGACAGAAGTGTCAAGTCTCTGGGTAAGAAACAAGGTAAGCACACAAATAAAATGCCTCAGTTGACAATGTGTTTGCCATCTGCCGATGATATCATCATCATTTCTGTAACCTCCTTTTCAGTTAAACTACAAATCATTCAAACTATCTTCACTCCAGGAAGGACAATAAAATGAACTAGAGTTAACATTTGTACCTGCATCTTAATATCTTTTTATCTGTAATCACAGCTGTGTTGAAAACATATATAAAAGCATTCAATGAAAGACTGAGTTCCAAGGACAAATACACAAATACACCCACCGACAAGTATATGGATATGCACATTTTTATATATATGTGTGTGTGTGTGTGTACATTGAAGCCAACACCCAGAGGCAACAGTCTCTTTCATGCTAAATGCAATTGTCATGGCCTGAGGATTACATTTAGCATGAAACAGACTGTTGTCCACTTTTATATACACTCTATCTCTGATATTGAGCACTTTAACCCACAAATATAGCATACCATAAAACTGTATATGATGCATGATGTGTTCAGCAGAGGAGGGGTGTATTCAACATTTGATAATTTTGCTTAAAGGTTTTAGGTAGTTTTGAGCAACATTTCTTTTCATGGTTAGTCATAAGGAATTGTAAATGTAGGACTATCTTATACTTTAATAAAATAATAACAATAATAATATTTACCCAGAATTTATTAAAGGAAATATCAAGTTTTATGGAAACATTGTTGACAATTATGTATTTAGTTGTATAACAAATAAATAAAAATAATATAAATTTTGATGCTATATTTGATTTGTTGTGAGGTATTTTTCATTTTCTCCTTTGTTATTGGCAGCATTTTAGAATACTTTGGCTGCAATGCTAAGTTTCCTAAGTCAAACAAACAGGATCTATTTCATTTATGCTTTGTTACCTCTCTCATCCATTGTTGTTTTTAGATCAATTCCTTCCAGTCATTTTGATGGGCAATAGTGAAATTTAGAACAATCTTATTTAATTTAAAAAATGAAGCCTGTAAAAAGGAATATTTTAAATTAATATGCAACCAAAAATAAAATGCTTTTGATAAAAAACCTTAATGATTTCACTATCATTATGTAACAATAATGTAATGATATTCTGCAGACAAATGTACTGTTTATGTTACCTCATCTCATTGCATGGTTACAAACTATAAACCTAAATTGAGCTTGAATATTGTGTTATTGGCTCTATTTTTTTGTAAAATACTTGGATATAATGATTAATTTGTATATATATATAGGTAGTGTAATTGAAATTGTCAAACTAACTTCAAATTTTGAGTGATTCTGCTTTGTTCACTTTACACTAATGTCCTTGGTAAAAGGCATGAATCTGTCTTCCTCCAGCTATGGGTTAAATAGCAGAACAGACTGGACTCTTTTGCCTTGGGTAACAGCGAGTCTAAGAGAAAGAAAAATCTGAATTAAAACCTGAGAAGTTCTATTTGGAAAATTTGTGGCTACTGTACACATTTTCTGTGTTATGAGTTCTTTCCAAAACGTTGACCTATAAATGTGTATATAAACAGATGGAAAATCAACCAAAATCACAGTCGATAAAATTAATTTTGCCCATTATCTGATGATGCAGTCACTGTAACATACCCAGAGAGAAAATGTGACATTTGCACAACTAGATAACTACTTTTCATCCATCCTTGCTACATTGAAAACAAACATACTTTCCTTCACCATGCGGCCAAGCAGGGGCTGCAACATTTGGATATATGCATACATATATATTTACTTCCTCCAACACTCTCTCTCATGCATCAGGACTTGTACACCAAAACTTTCACCTTATTCTTCTGTATTATTATAGTGCTGTATAAAATTTCATTTTGTATTTATCAACACTGTACATTTTTTTAAATTATTACACAATGCCAAGGTACACTCAAATCAAGTATAGCTTATGTGTAAAGGTAACATATATTGTCAGAAGATAAACAAATCAGACATGACTGATAACCTCCTATCTTCCATCATATGTGCTTTGAATATCATCTGATTTGAAATTATTATATACTTGGAGAGAAAATCACACAACAATTAATCTTAAATGGAGCGCTAATTATCAATATGTTATTCATCATTCAGGTAATCAGTTTCTCCCCAGTTATTAGAGGGAAAAATGTTTTCATTACAAGGTGAAGACAAAATGAAAATACAGCATAAAATGTCATCTGACATGTCAGAGTTTATATAGTGAAAACCATATGTTTAAAATGTCACTGATTATCAAACTGATTGTTGAACACTGTATCAATAAGCACTCAAAGGTTTCTATAATATGAGATGAGTATGAAAAATACAGTTAGTGGGTAGCGTACTTGTATCCAACAGTGTTTAGTATTTTTGTTCCGCTTAATAGCTAATATAAACAAAGGCAGATGTGTTTAAAAATATAGAGGTGGATGTATATGCAGAAGCATATACAGGATGTTTCAAAAGTCACCTATGTGTTTCATACATTTATTTCTTTTTGTTTTTTTTCAGAATTTAGATTAACATAGTGGAATTACTCATCTTCTTATGGTGTTAATATTTAATCTAAGTTCTGAAAAAAAATGTATGAAAAATACTTACGTGACTTTTGGAACATACTATAAATATTCATACATGTTTTTATATAGGAGGGGGTATCATCATCAGTTTGCCAAGGAGACCCTCCTTCCCACCACCCTGGAAAAAAAAACAAAATCTGACATTTGATCATTTGGTCAGATTTAGACAAGTGGGTCCATATATATATATATATATATATATATATATATATATATATATATAAAGACATTTATGATATGTTTAACATTTTTTTATAGATACAAATATTTAAGCAAAATATTTGTATCTATAAAAAGAACGTTAATCATAAATGTCTTTAAATAAATTGTCGGACTTTGTCCAATTCAAATCTATATATATATATATATATATATATATATATATATATATATATATATATATGATGGACTCTCCTGTCAAGTTCAATGTATGAGGTTCTGACAACCATGAACTAATTATCTGCATGCCTATGACGGGCATGACTTTATTTTCCATGAAAGTAATTACATATTTTTCCGCGTTTCATGTAAAAATAAATAAAATTATCATTATTATCTGATTTAAGATTCTCTCTGTCAAAAGACAGATATTTTAGCCAGGTGACGATGGGTATATTTCAGGTTCTATCTGCAGTTTAGGCAGTACACTTTCCTTTGAACATGAGCTGTTCTGAGTAGTGCTGCCACCTGCAAACTCTAAATGATGTGTCACCAAAACAGCTTGTGAGACTGGAAGTTTTCTGGAAATAGTCCCAAGTGTGCCGACCATAAAACTTCAGCCACTGCTTGGTACATTTCACTGTGTGGCCTGCCCAGACTTCATACCTCTGTATTTTGTCTGCTCCGCCTTCATGATGTTCTCATCCCAAGGTACCACAATACATAGTAGGATCCAATCATGCCGGCTCTTGTCCACAAGTGTAATATCAGAGTGATTGATCTCCAAGCACTTGTCAGTCAAGATGGTTGTATCCCACTTGAACTTCACTCCTCATTATTATTATTATTATTATTATTATTATTATTAAGATGAAGTGCCAAAAATTTAGAAATAGCTACTTAAAATGTGTAGCTCCACACTTTGTCTGAATAACTGTGGCTATGCATTGTGTCATTAGAATCCGTCAGATGCCAGCATTGTTATGTTGGTATATCCCAGGGATGTCAATAAGAGAGTTGTAGTATTTTGCAAAGGCGAGAACTGAACTATCCAACTAATTATGTCTTTCAAGATTCATGGTCTGGGGAATTCTGGAAGACAATTTTTACCCTTGTGACAAGAGTTATTAAATTTCCCATCTGCAGAACATTGGGTAAAATACATTGATTTGAACCACAAAACTAACCATGTCCATTTCTCCACAACTATGTTACTGATATTCATCTTGAAATATGATTATTTTACTTTATCTGATCTTTGAACTTACTTTAGGAAGCAATCCTCTCTTTGTCAGGCTCCATTTCATTGTTATAAGACAAGAAATCTTATATAAATGGATTTGTTAATTTCACAATTGTTATTGTTGTTGTTTTTTATGTTATTGTCGTTGTTGGTTTTATTGTTGTGTGTAATTTTTAACCTACCTTATTATCAAGATTGACAATGCTCAATTTCATCTTACCAATGACATGCAGAGGTTTGGTGATGCCCAGCGCCAATTCCTTGATTCCTAAGACTCAAATAGTTGGGCGGGGGGAGAGCATAATCTGTTCTTGCTTATCAAAAAATAGTTCTACATCACACCAGTTTGTGGGACTGTAGGATGCTTGTACAATGTAGTTACCAGAGAATATTTAAAATATCAAAAACTAATTTTTTTTTTCACTCTTTGATTGGATGCCCTCTCGATATGGATGACCAGGGCTGTCACATCCTCTGCCCTGTATGCTACCATATCTTGCATGCAGTGAAAAACATGTTACCTAACAAAGTTTAAACTTATTACAGTTTCTCTGGTTTGTAAGATTAACTTGTCAATAACTGCTCAATTGGTAAGATGCAGAATCTACTTTGACTTTTAAAAATCTGATCACAAATATTTTTCATTTTTAAAAAAGAAACAAATATGAAATAAGTAATATTTTTTGCATCTTATATTTTAACTTCGGTAGGCTAAGCCATTGGATCTGACCTTTATAAATTTTTAATGGCATTACTTCTTGCCGTCAGAACATAGTTGATTATGGCATTCCACAACTTCCTATCCTTTGCAGCTCTAACGAATGTTTGTCTCTTTAACCACACCTCGCACACCCTGTTCTGCCATCCATTTACATAAAATTGTCAGGTAGGTGCCCTGCTGCCTTCCTCTGTCTCCCTTTTTTTTTTTATATGTCTCGTGAGTGAAAATTTTCCAAGTCCTACGTCCTCATATAAGTGTCCATTTTGCTTACCTTCTGCCTTTTCTAATTTGACTCAGTTGTTATTAACTTGAATTATTAGTCCAGGTGATAACAGACAAGTCTATGGAGCAGAGACAAACTGGGTAGTCACAAAATACCAAACAACTTCCTTTGGGGACATGACTTGTGACAATCCATTATTGTCGAAGAAAATGAATAAATAAATCAGA